>CM033437.1:213803334-214403334 GCA_019425775.1 Rafetus swinhoei
AGGCGTTTTGGGCTCGGTGTCGATTTGACCTCAGCGGCCCTGGTTCGCGTTTTCGGTTTCCAAAGTCGATTTTGGCCATCACAGCCCGGGGGGGCGTTTTTCAGGCTCCGATCGTCGATTTCGGCCTCCACGGCCCGGGTCGGCGTTTTCGGCTACAAAAGTCAATTTCGGCCATCGCGGCCGGGGCGTTTTCAGGCTCCGGACGTCGATTTTGGCCTCCCTGGCCCGGGTTTGCCATTTCGGCATCAAAAGTCGATTTCGCCCTTCGCGGTCCGGGGGGGCGTTTTCGGGCTCGGACGTCGATTTCGGCCTCCGCGGCCCGGGTCGGCATATTCGGCTTAAAAAGCCGATTTTGGCCATCGCGTCCCGGGTCGGCGTTTTTCACTTTAAAAGTCGATTTCGGCCTCTGAGGCGCGTGTCAGCATTTTCGGCTTTAAAAAGTGACGACCATCCGCGGGCGAGGCGTTCGGGCTCCGGACCGCGTTTTCGTTCTCCACGGCCTGGGTCGGCGTTTTAGGATTTAAAAGTCGATTTCGACCATAGCGACCGGGGGCGCGTATTCGGGCTACGGACGTCGATTTCGGCCTCCGCTGCCCGGGTCGACGTTTTCAGCTTCAAAAGTCGATTTCGGCCATCGCTGCTCGGGGGGGGAGGCGTTTTCTGGCTCCGGACGTCGGTTTCGGCCTCCGCGGCCAGGGTCGGCATTTTCGGCTTCAAAAGTCGATTTGGGCCATCGCGGCCCGGAGCGGCGTTTTCGAGCTCCGGACGTCGATTTTGGTCTCCGCGGCCCGGGTCGGCGTTTCGGTTAAAGTCGATTTGGCCATCACGGGCGAGGCATTTTACCGTGCTCGGACATCGATTTCGTCCTCCACGGCCTGGGTCGACGTTTTCGCATTTAAAAGGCGATTTCGACTATAGCTGTCTGGGGGGCGTTTTCGGGCTCCGGAAGTCGATTATCGTTCTCCACGGCGCGAATCCGCATTTTCGGCTTTAAAAGTCGATTTCGGCCATCGCGGCCCGGGGGGGGCGTTCGGGCTCCTGATGTCGATTTTGGTCTCCGCGGCCCGGGTCGGTGTTTTCGGCATCAAAAGTCGATTTTGGCCGTCGTGTCTCGGGCGGGCGTTTCTTGGCTCCAGACGTCGATTTTGGCCTCCGCGGCCCGGGTCGGTGTTTTCGGCTTCAAAAGTCGATTTTGGCCGTCGTGTCCGAAGTGTTTTTGGGCTCTGGGCGTCGATTTGGGCCTCTGCGGCCCGGGTTGGCGTTTTGGCTTCAAGCGTCGATTTCGCCATCACGGCCTGGGAGCGTTTTGGGCTCCGATTTTCGTTCGGCCTCCACGGCCCGGGTCGGCGTTCGGCTGCAAAAGTCAATTTCGACCGCCATCGCGGCCCTTGGGGTTTCTGGCTCCGGGCGTCTATTTCGGCCTCGCGGCCGGGTCGGCGTTTTCCGCCCGAAAAGTGATTTCGACCATAGCGGCCCGAGGCGTTTCGGGCTCGGGCGTCGATTCGTCCTCCACGGCCCTTGTTGGCGTTTCGGTTTTCCAAAGTCGATTTTTGCCATCACAGCCGGGCGTTTTGTGCTCGGACCTCGATTTGTCCTCCACGGCCCTTGTTGGCGTTCGGTTTCCAAAGTCGATTTTACCATCACAGCGTGGAAGCGTTTGATGCTCGGACCTCGATTTAGTCCTCCGCGGCCTGGATTTAAAAGTCGATTTACCATCGCGTTCGAGTGGCGTTTTCACTGTAAAAGTCGATTTCGGCCTCTGAGTCGCGTGTCAGCGTTTCGGCTTTAAAGTCGATTTGACCATCGCAGCCGAGCGTTTTCGAGCTCGGGCGTCGATTTCGGCCTCGCGGCCGGGTCGGCGTTGCGCTTCAAAAGTCGATTTCGACCATAGCGGCCCGATGGCGTTCCGGACTACGGGCGTTGATTTGGCCTCTGCGGCCGGATCGGCATTTCGGCTTAACAAGTCAATTTCGGTCATCCTGGCACGGGGGCGTTTCCGGGGTCGTCGTCGATTTGCGTCCTCCAGCGGCCCTGGTCGGCGTTTGGTTAAAAGTCGATTTCGGCCATCACGGGCGAAGCATTTCGTGCTCGGACATCGATTGCGTCCTCCACAGCCTGGGTCGGCGTTTCGCATTTAAAAAGCGATTTCGACTATAGCGGTCTGGGGCGTTTTTCGGGCTCGGAAGTCGATTATCGTTCTCCTGGCGCGAATCGCATTTCGGCTTTAAAAGTCGATTTCGCCATCGCGGCCGAGGCGTTTTCGGGCTCCTGATGTCGATTTCGGCCTCCATGGCGGTCGGCGTTCCGGTTAAAGTCAATTTAACCATAAGCGGCGGGGCGTTTCGGGCTCTGGCGTTGTTTTTGGCCTCCATGCGGCCGGGTGGAGTTTTAGGCTACAAAAGTCAATTTGGGCCATCGCGGCCCGGGCGTTTCTGGCTCGGGCGTCGATTTGGCCTCGGGGCCGGGTCGGCGTTCGGCTTCAAAAATCGATTTCGTTCATCTAGCCGGGGCGTTTTCAGGCTCGGACGTCGATTTTGGCCTCCGCTGCGGTCGGCGTTTCGGCTTCAAAAATCGATTGGCCATCGCATCGGCGTTTTCAGGCTTGGCGTCGTTTCGGCCTCCGTGGCCCGGGTCGGCGTTTAGCCTTCAAAAGTCTATTCGGCCATCACGGCCGGGGCATTTTGGGCTCTGGGCGTCGATTTGGCCTCCACGGCCGGGTCGGCGTTTTGGCTTCAAAAGTCGATTTTGGCCGTCGTGTCCCGAGTGTTTTGGGCTCTGGGCGTCGATTTAGGCCTCTGCGGCCGGGTTGGCGTTTCGGCTTCAAGCGTCGATTTGGCCATCACGGCCTGGGAGCGTTTTCGGGCTCCGATTTTCGATTCGGCCTCCACGGCCGGGCCGGCGTTTTGGCTGCAAAAAGTCAATTTCGGCCATCGCGGCCCTTGGGAGTTTTCTGGCTCCGGGCGTCTATTCGGCCTCCAGCGGCCGGTCGGCGTTTTCGCTTGAAAAGTCGATTTCGACCATAGCGGCCGAGCGTTTTGGGCTCGGACGTCGATTTCGTCCTCCACGGCCCTTGTTGGCGTTTTGGTTTCAAAGTCGATTTTGCCATCACAGCCGGGGCGTTTTTCGTGCTCGGACCTCGATTTCGTCCTCCCACGGCCTGGGTGGCGTATTGGTTAAAGTCGATTTCGACCATCGCGTTCGGGTCGGCGTTTTCACTGTAAATCGATTTCGGCCTCTGAGTCGCGTGTCAGCGTTTCGGCTTTAAAGTCGATTTAAACCATCGCAGCCGGAGGCGTTTTGGGCTCGGACGTCGATTTGGCCTCCAGCGGCCGGGTCGGCGTTTGCCGCTTCAAAAGTCGATTTCGACCATAGCGGCCCATGGGGCGTTTTCGGACTACGGACGTTGATTTCGGCCTCTGCGGCCCGGATCGGCATTTTCGGCTTAACAAGTCAATTTCGGTCATCCTGGCACGGGGGGGACGTTTCCGGGGATCGTCGATTTCGTCCTCCACGGCCCTGGTGGCGTTTCGGTTAAAAAGTCGATTTCGGCCATCACGGGCGAGAGTTTCGTGCTCCGGACATCGATTTCGTCCTCCACAGCCTGGGTCGACGTTTTCGCATTTAAAAGGCGATTTCGACTATAGCGGTCTGGGGGGCGTTTTCGGGCTCCGGAAGTCGATTATCGTTCTCCACGGCGCGAATCCGCATTTTCGGCTTTAAAAGTCGATTTCGGCCATCGCGCGGCCGGGGCGTTTTCGAGCTCCTGATATGCCGATTTGGCCTCCATGGCCCGGGTCGGCGTTTTCGGTTAAAAGTCAATTAACCATAGCGGCGGGGCGTTTTGGGCTCTGGCGTTGTTTTGGCCTCCGGCCCGGGTCGGTTTTAGGCTACAAAAGTCAATTTGGGCCATCGCGGCCCGGGGCGGCGTTTCTGGCTCGGGCGTCGATTTGGCCTCCGGGGCCGGGTCGGCGTTTCGGCTTCAAAGTCGATTTCGTTCATCCTAGCCGGGGGCGTTTTCAGGCTCGGGCGTCGATTTTGGCCTCCGCTGCCCGGTCGGCGTTTTAGCTTCAAAAGTCGATTTGGCCATCGCGCCGAGCGTTTTCAGGCCGGGCGTCGTTTCGGCCTCCGTGGCCGGGTCGGCGTTTTAGCCTTCAAAAGTCTATTTCGGCCATCACGGCCGGGGCATTTTGGGCTCTGGGCGTCGATTTCGGCCTCCACGGCCGGGTCGGCGTTCGGCTTCAAAAAGTCGATTTTGGCCGTGTGTCCCGAAGTGTTTTTGGGCTCTGGGCGTCGATTTAGGCCTCTGCGGCCCGGGTTGGCGTTTTACCGGCTTCAGCGTCGATTTCGGCCATCACGGCCTGGGAAAGCGTTTTCGGGCTCGGGCGATTTTCGATTTAAGCCTCCACGGCGGGTCGGCGTTCGGCTGCAAAAGTCAATTCGCCATCGCGGCCCTTGGGAGTTTCTGGCTCGGGCGTCTATTTGGCCTCCAGCGGCCGGGTCGGCGTTTTCGCTTGAAAAGTCGATTTCGACCATAGCGGCCGAGGCGTTTTGGGCTCGGGCGTCGATTCGTCCTCCACGGCCCTTGTTGGCGTTTCGGTTTCAAAGTCGATTTTTGCCATCACAGCCGAAGCGTTTTCGTGCTCGGACCTCGATTTCCGTCCTCCACGGCCTGGAGTGAGCGTATTCGGATTTAAAAGTCGATTTCGGCCATCGCGTTCCGGGTCGGCGTTTTTCACTTTAAAAGTCTATTTCGGCCATCACGGCCCGGGGGGGCATTTTTGGGCTCTGGACGTCGATTTCGGCCTCCACGGCCCGGGTCGGCGTTTTCGGCTTCAAAAGTCGATTTTGGCCGTCGTGTCCTGGGGGGGTGTTTTTGGGCTCTGGACGTCGATTTCGGCCATCACGGCCCGGGTTGTCGTTTTCGGGCTCCGATTTTCGATTTGGCCTCCACGGCCGGAGTGTGTTCGGCTGCAAAAGTCAATTTCGACCATCGCGGCCCCTTGCGCGATTTTCTGGCTCGGGCGTCTATTTCGGCCTCCAGCGGCCGGGTCGGCGTTTTCCGCTTGAAAAGTCGATTTCGACCATAGCGGCCGAGGCGTTTTCGGGCTCGGACGTCGTTCGTCCTCCACGGCCCTTGTTGGCGTTTTGGTTTCCAAAGTCGATTTTGCCATCACAGCCGGGGCGTTTTGTGCTCGGACCTCGATTCGTCCTCCACGGCCTGGGTGGCGTATTCGGTTAAAAAGTCGATTTCGGCCATCGCGTTCCGGGTCGGCGGTTTTCACTTTAAAGTCGATTTACGGCCTCTGAGTCGCGTGTCAGCGTTTTCGGCTTTAAAGTCGATTCGGCCATCGCAGCCGAGGCGTTTCGGGCTCGGGCGTCGATTCGGCCTCCGCGGCCGGGTCGGCATTTGCCGCTTCAAAAAGTCGATTTCGACCATAGCGGCCCGTGGGCGTTTGGACTACGGGCGTTGATTTCGGCCTCTGCGGCCGGATCGGCATTTAAACCTTAACAAGTCAATTTCGGTCATCCTGGCACGAGGCGTTTCCGGGGTCGTCGTCGATTTCGTCCTCCAGCGGCCCTGGTGGCGTTTTCGGTTAAAGTCGATTTCGGCCATCACGGGCGGAGGCATTTTCGTGCTCGGACATCGATTTCGTCCTCCACAGCCTGGGTGGCGTTTCGCATTTAAAGCGATTTCGACTATAGCGGTCTGGGGCGTTTCGGGCTCCGGAAGTCGATTATCGTTCTCCGCAGCGCGAATCCGCATTTTGGCTTTAAAGTCGATTTGGCCATCGCGGCCGGGGCGTTTCGGGCTCCTGATGTCGATTTGCCTCCATGGCCCGGTCGGCGTTTCGGTTAAAGTCAATTTAACCATAAGCGGCCGGGGCGTTTCGGGCTCTGGCGTTGTTTTGGCCTCCGCGGCCCGGGTCGGAGATTTTAGGCTACAAAAGTCAATTTGGGCCATCGCGGCCCGGGCGCGGCGTTTTCTGGCTCGGGCGTCGATTTCGGCCTCGGGGCCGAGTCGGCGTTTCGGCTTCAAAAGTCGATTTCGTTCATCCCTAGCCGAGGCGTTTTCAGGCTCGGGCGTCGATTTTGGCCTCCGCTGCCCGGTCGGCGTTTTGACTTCAAAAGTCGATTTGGCCATACGCGCTCGAGGCGTTTTCAGGCTTGGGCGTCGTTTCGGCCTCCGTGGCCGGGTCGGCGTTTAACCTTCAAAAAGTCTATTTCGGCCATCACGGCCGGGAGCATTTTGGGCTCTGGGCGTCGATTTGACCTCCACGGCCCGGGTCGGCGTTTTCGGCTTCAAAAGTCGATTTTGGCGTCGTGTCCGAGTGTTTTGGGCTCTGGGCGTCGATTTGAAGCCTCTGCGGCCCGGGTTGGCGTTTTAAACTGGCGTCGATTTCGGCCATCACGGCCTGGGGGCGTTTTAGGGCTCCGATTTTGATTCGGCCTCCACGGCCGGGTCGGCGTTTTCGGCTGCAAAAGTCAATTTGAGCCATCGCGGCCCAGGGTTTTCTGGCTCGGACGTCTATTTCGGCCTCCGCGGCCGGTCGGCGTTTTCCGGCAGAAAAGTCGATTTCGACCATAAGCGGCCGGGGCGTTTTCGGGCTCGGGCGTCGATTCGTCCTCCACGGCCCTTGTTGGCGTTTCGGTTTCAAAGTCGATTTTGCCATCACAGCCGGGGCGTTTTGTGCTCGGACCTCGATTTCGTCCTCCACGGCCTGGGTCGGCGTATTGGTTAAAGTCGATTTCGGCCATCGCGTTCGGGTCGGCGTTTTCACTGTAAAAATCGATTTACGGCCTCTGAGTCGGCGTGTCAGCGTTTGACTTTAAAAAGTCGATTTACCATCGCAGCCAGGCGTTTTGGGCTCGGGCGTCGATTTCGGCCTCCAGCGTCCGGGTCGGCGTTCCGGCTTCAAAGTCGATTTAAACCATAGCGGCCCGTGGGCGTTTTGGACTCGGGCGTTGATTTTGCCTCTGCGGCCGGATCGGCATTTTCGGCAACAAGTCAATTCGGTCATCCTGGCACGGGGGGCGTTTCGGGTTTCGTCGATTTCGTCCTCCGCGGCCCTGATGTTTTGGTTAAGGTCAGAGTTTACCATCACCCCGGGCGGGTATTTTCGCGTTCGACGAGACGCTCGATTTCGTCCTCCACAGCCTGGGTCGGCGTTTTCGCATTTAAAGCGATTTCGACTATAAGCGGTCTGAGGCGTTTCGGGCTCGGAAGTCGTTGTCGTTCTCCGCGTGCGAATCCGCATTTTTCGGCTTTAAAGTCGATTTCGGCCATCGCGGCCCGGGGCGTTTCGGGCTCCTGATGTCGATTCGGCCTCCATGGCCCGGGTCGGCGTTTTGATTTAAAGTCAATTTAACCATAGCGGCCGGCGGCGTTTGAGCTCCTGACGTTGTTTTTGGCCTCCGCGGCCGGGTGATTTTAGGCTACAAAAGTCAATTTGGGCCATCGCGGCCCGAGGCGCGTTTCTGGCTCCGGGCGTCGATTTCGGCCTCGGGGCGGGTCAGCGTTCGGCTTCAAAAGTCGATTTCGTTCATCCCTACCGGGGCGTTTTCCAGGCTCGGGCGTCGATTTTGGCCTCCGCTGCGGTCGCGTTTTGGCTTCAAAAGTCGATTTGGCCATCGCATCGAGGCGTTTTCAGGCTTGGACGTCGTTTCGGCCTCCGTGGCCGGGTCAGCGTTTTAGCCTTCAAAAAGTCTATTTCGGCCATCACGGCCCGAGAGCATTTTTGGGCTCTGGGCGTCGATTTGGCCTCCACGGCGGGTCGGCGTTGGCTTCAAAGTCGATTTTGGCCGTCGTGTCCGAAGTGTTTTTGGGCTCTGGGCGTATTTAGGCCTCTGCGGCCGGGTTGGCGTTCCGGCTTCAACGTCGATTTGGCCATCACGGCCTGGGGAGCGTTTTGGGCTCCGATTTTCGATTCGGCCTCCACGGCCGGGTGGCGTTCGGCTGCAAAAGTCAATTTCGCCGCGCGGCCCGAGGTTTCTGGCTCCGGGCGTCTATTTGGCCTCCGCGGCCGGTCGGCGTTTTCGCTTGAAAAAGTCGATTTGACCATAGCGGCCGAGGCGTTGGGCTCGGGCGTCGATTCGTCCTCCACGGCCCTTGTTGGCGTTCGGTTTCCAAAGTCGATTTTTGCCATCACAGCCCGGGCGTTTCGTGCTCGGACACCGATTTGCGTCCTCCACGGCCTGGGTCGGCGTATTCGGTTAAAGTCGATTTGGCCATCGCGTTCGGGTCGGCGTTTTCACTTTAAAGTCTATTTCGGCCATGCATTTTTGGGCTCTGGGCGTCGATTTGGCCTCCACGGCCCGGGTCGCGTTTCGCCTAAAAGTCGATTTTGGCGTCGTGTCCTGAAAGTGTTTTTGGGCTCTGGGCGTCGATTTGGCCATCACGGCCCGGGTTGGCGTTCGGGCTCCGATTTTGATTCGGCCTCCACGGCCGGTCGGTGTTTCGGCTGCAAAAAAGTCAATTTTGAGCCATCGCGGCCCGCTTGCGGGTTTTCTGGCTCCGGGCGTCTATTTGGCCTCCAGCGGCCGGGTCGGCGTTTTCCGCAGAAAAATCGATTTCGACCATAGCGGCCCGAAGCGTTCGGGCTCGGGCGTCGATTCGTCCTCCAGCCCTTGTTGGCGTTTTGGTTTCAAAGTCGATTTTGCCATCACAGCCGGAGGCGTTTTTCGTGCTCGGACCTCGATTTCGTCCTCCACGGCCTGGGTCGGCGTATTCGGATTTAAAGTCGATTTCGCCATCGCGTTCGGGTCGGGTTTTCACTTTAAAGTCGATTCGGCCTCTGAGTGCGTGTCAGCGTTTCGGCTTTAAAGTCGATTTAAATATCGCAGCCGAGCGTTTTCGGGCTCGGACGTCGATTTCGGCCTCCATGGCCGGGTCGGCGTTGCGCTTCAAAAGTCGATTTCGACCATAGCGGCCCGTGGGGCGTTTCGGACTCGGGCGTTGATTTGGCCTCTGCGGCCCGGATCGGCATTTTCGGCAACAAGTCAATTTAGTCATCCTGTACGGGGGCGTTTCCGGGGTTAAATGCGTCGATTTGCGTCCTCCAGCGGCCCTGGTCGGCGTTTCGGTTAAAGTCGATTTCGGCCATCACGGGCGGGGGCATTTTACCGTGCTCGGACATCGATTTAGTCCTCCACAGCCTGGGTCGGCGTTTTCGCATTTAAAGCGATTTCGACTATAGCGGTCTGAGGCGTTTCGGGCTCCGGAGTCGTGTCGTTCTCCAGCGCGAATCCGCATTTTCGGCTTTAAAAGTCGATTTAGCCATCGCGCTGACCCAGGGAAGCGTTTTCGGGCTCCTGATGCCGATTCGGCCTCCATGGCCGGGTCGGCGTTTCGGTTAAAGTCAATTTAACCATAGCGGCGGGGCGTTTGGGCTCCTGGCGTTGTTTTGGCCTCCGCGGCCGGAGTGAGATTTTAGGCTACAAAGTCAATTTGGGCCATCGCGGCCCGGGCGGCGTTTTCTGGCTCCGGGACGTCGATTTGGCCTCCGGGGGGGTCGGCGTTTCGGCTTCAAAAGTCGATTTACGTTCATCCCTAGCCGGGGCGTTTTCAGGCTCGGGCGTCGATTTTGGCCTCCGCTGCCCGGTCGGCGTTTTCGGCTTCAAAGTCGGATTTGGCCATCGCATCGGCGTTTTCAGGCTTGGGCGTCGTTTCGGCCTCCGTGGCCCGGGTGGCGTTTTAGCCTTCAAAAGTCTATTCGGCCATCACGGCCCGGGAGGCATTTTGGGCTCTGGGCGTCGATTTGGCCTCCACGGCCGAGTCGGCGTTTCGGCTTCAAAAAGTCGATTTTGGCGTCGTGTCCGAAGGGTGTTTTGGGCTCTGGGCGTCGATTTAGGCCTCTGCGGCCCGGGTTGGCGTTTTCGGCTTCAAGCGTCGATTTAGGCCATCACGGCCTGGGCGTTTTAGGGCTCCGATTTTGATTCGGCCTCCACGGCCGGGTCGGCGTTTTCGGCTGCAAAAGTCAATTTCGGCCATCGCGCGGCCCTTGAGGGTTTTCTGGCTCGGGCGTCTATTTCGGCCTCCAGCGGCCCGGGTGATTCGGCTTGAAAAGTCGATTTCGACCATAGCGGCCGAGGCGTTCGGGCTCGGACGTCGATTCGTCCTCCACGGCCCTTGTTGGCGTTTCGGTTTCAAAGTCGATTTTGCCATCACAGCCGGGCGTTTCGTGCTCGGACCTCGATTTGCGTCCTCCACGGCCTGGGTCAGCGTATTCCGGATTTAAAAAGTCGATTTACCATCGCGTTCGGGTCGGCGTTTTCACTTTAAAGTCTATTTCGGCCATCACGGCCGGGGGCATTTTGGGCTCTGGGCGTCGATTTCGGCCTCCACGGCCCGGGTCGGCGTTCGAAAAGTCGAAATCGATTTTGTGTCGTGTCCTGGGGGTGTTTTGAGCTCTGGGCGTCGATTTCGCCATCACGGCCGGGTTGGCGTTTTGGGCTCCGATTTTCGATTTCGGCCTCCACGGCCCGGGTCGGTGTTTCGGCTGCAAAAAGTCAATTTCGACCATCGCGGCCCTTGCGGGTTTCTGGCTCGGGCGTCTATTTGGCCTCCGCGGCCCGGGTCGGCGTTTTCCGCTTGAAAAGTCGATTTCGACCATAGCGGCCCGGGGGGCGTTTTCGGGCTCCGGACGTCGATTTCGTCCTCCACGGCCCTTGTTGGCGTTTTTGGTTTCAAGTCGATTTTGCCATCACACAGCCGGGGCGTTTCGTGCTCGGACCTCGATTTCGTCCTCCACGGCCTGGGTCGGCGTATTGGATTTAAAAGTCGATTTGCCATCGCGTTCGGGTCGGCGGTTTCACTTTAAAAGTCGATTTCGGCCTCTGAGTCGCGTGTCAGCGTTTTCGGCTTTAAAAGTCGATTTCGGCCATCGCAGCCCGGGGGGGCGTTTTCGGGCTCCGGACGTCGATTTCGGCCTCCGCGGCCCGGGTCGGCATTTGCCGCTTCAAAAGTCGATTTCGACCATAGCGGCCCGTGGGGCGTTTTCGGACTACGGACGTTGATTTCGGCCTCTGCGGCCCGGATCGGCATTTCGGCAACAAGTCAATTTGGTCATCCTGGCGCGGGGGGGACGTTTCCGGGGTTCGTACGTCGATTTCGTCCTCCGCGGCCCTGGTCGGCGTTTTCGGATTTAAAAGTCGATTTCGGCCATCACGGGCCGGGGGGGGCATTTTCGTGCTCCGGACATCGATTTCGTCCTCCACAGCCTGGGTCGACGTTTTCGCATTTAAAAGGCGATTTCGACTATAGCGGTCTGGGGCGTTTTGGCTCCGAGTCGGTGTCGTTCTCCACGGCGCGAATCCGCATTTTTGGCTTTAAAGTCGATTTCGGCCATCGCGGCCGAAGCGTTCGGGCTCCTGATGTCGATTTCGGCCTCCATGGCCGGTCGGCGTTGGTTAAAAGTCAATTTAACCATAAGCGGCGGGGCGTTTTCGGGCTCCTGACGTTGTTTTTGGCCTCCACGGCCCGGGTCGGAGTTTTAGGCTACAAAAGTCAATTTGGGCCATCGCGGCCCGGAGCGGCGTTTTCTGGCTCCGGACGTCGATTTCGGCCTCCGGGGCCCGGGTCGGCGTTTTCGGCTTCAAAAGTCGATTTCGTTCATCCTAGCCCGGGGAGGCGTTTTCAGGCTCCGGACGTCGATTTTGGCCTCCGCTGCCCCGGTCGGCGTTTTTCGGCTTCAAAAGTCGATTTGGCCATCGCATCGGCGTTTTCAGGCCGGGCGTCGTTTTCGGCCTCCGTGGCGGGTGCGTTTTAGCCTTCAAAGTCTATTTGAGCCATCCACGGCCGAGAGGCATTTTGGGCTCTGGGCGTCGATTTCGGCCTCCACGGCGGGTCGGCGTTTCGGCTTCAAAAAGTCGATTTTGGCACGTCGTGTCCCGAGGTGTTTTTGGGCTCTGGGCGTCGATTTAGGCCTCTGCGGCCCGGGTTGGCGTTTCGGCTAGCGTCGATTTGGCCATCACGGCCTGGGGCGTTTTGGGCTCCGATTTTCGATTCGGCCTCCACGGCCCGGGTCGGCGTTTGGCTGCAAAGTCAATTTCGGCCATCGCGGCCCGCGGGGGTTTCTGGCTCCGGCGTCTATTTGGCCTCCAGCGGCCCGGTCGGCGTTTTCCGCTTGAAAAGTCGATTTCGACCATAGCGGCCGAAGCGTTTCGGGCTCGGGCGTCGATTTCGTCCTCCACGGCCCTTGTTGGCGTTTTCGGTTTTCAAAGTCGATTTTGCCATCACAGCCGGAGGCGTTTCGTGCTCGGACCTCGATTTCGTCCTCCACGGCCTGGGTCGGCGTATTCGGATTTAAAGTCGATTTACCATCGCGTTCGGGTCGGCGTTTTCACTGTAAAAAGTCGATTTCGGCCTCTGGTAGCGTGTCAGCGTTTCGGCTTTAAAGTCGATTTCGACCATCGCAGCCGAGCGTTTTCGGGCTCCGGACGTCGATTTCGGCCTCCGGGGCCCGGGTCGGCGTTTGCCGCTTCAAAAGTCGATTTCGACCATAGCGGCCCATGGGGCGTTTTCGGACTACGGACGTTGATTTCGGCCTCTGCGGCCCGGATCGGCATTTTCGGCTTAACAAGTCAATTTCGGTCATCCTGGCACGGGGGCGTTTCGGGACCGTCGTCGATTTCGTCCTCGCGGCCCTGGTGGCGTTTTGGTTAAAGTCGATTTCGGCCATCACGGGCCGGGGGGGGGCATTTTCGTGCTCCGGACATCGATTTCGTCCTCCACAGCCTGGGTCGACGTTTTCGCATTTAAAAGGCGATTTCGACTATAGCGGTCTGGGGGGCGTTTTCGGGCTCCGGAAGTCGATTATCGTTCTCCACGGCGCGAATCCGCATTTCGGCTTTAAAAAGTCGATTTCCATCGCGACCGGGCGTTCGGGCTCCTGATGTCGATTTCGGCCTCCATGGCCCGGTCGGCGTTCGGTTAAAGTCAATTTAACCATAGCGGCCGGGGCGTTTCGGGCTCTGGCGTTGTTTTGGCCTCGCGGCCGGGTGAGTTTTAGGCTACAAAAGTCAATTTGGGCCATCGCGGCCCGGGCGGCGTTTTCTGGCTCCAGGCGTCGATTTGGCCTCCGGGGCCGGGTCGGCGTTTTCGGCTTCAAAGTCGATTTCGTTCATCCTAGCCGAGGGCGTTTTCAGGCTCGGACGTCGATTTTGGCCTCCGCTGCCCGGTCGGCGTTTTCGGCTTCAAAAAGTCGATTTGGCCATCGCATCGAGGCGTTTTCAGGCTTGGACGTCGTTTCGGCCTCCGTGGCGGTCGGCGTTTTAGCCTTCAAAAGTCTATTCGGCCATCACGGCCGGGGCATTTTGGGCTCTGGGCGTCGATTTGGCCTCCACGGCCCGGGTCGGCGTTTCGGCTTCAAAAAGTCGATTTTGGCGTCGTGTCGAAGTGTTTTGGGCTCCGGACGTCGATTTAGGCCTCTGCGGCCCGGGTTGGCGTTTTCGGCTTCAAAACTCGATTTCGGCCATCACGGCCTGGGGCGTTTTAGGGCTCGATTTTGATTCGGCCTCCACGGCCCGGGTCGGCGTTACCGGCTGCAAAAAGTCAATTTCGCCATCGCGGCCCTTGAAGTTTCTGGCTCGGGCGTCTATTTGGCCTCCAGCGGCCCGGGTCGGCGTTTCCGGCAAGTCGATTTCGACCATAGCGGCCCGGGGGGCGTTTTCGGGCTCCGGACGTCGATTTCGTCCTCCACGGCCTGGGTCGGCGTATTCGGATTTAAAAGTCGATTTCGGCCATCGCGTTCCGGGTCGGCGTTTTTCACTTTAAAAGTCTATTTCGGCCATCCACGGCCGAAGCATTTTGGGCTCTGGGCGTCGATTTCGGCCTCCACGGCCGGGTCGGCGTTTTCGGCTTCAAAAAGTCGATTTTGGCCGTGTCCGTGTCCTGGGCTCTGGGCGTCGATTTCGCCATCACGGCCCGGGTTATCGTTTCGGGCTCCGATTTTCGATTTCGGCCTCCACGGCCCGGGTCGGTGTTTTTCGGCTGCAAAGTCAATTTAAAGCCATCGCGGCCCTTGCGGGTTTTCTGGCTCCGGGCGTCTATTTGGCCTCCGCGGCCGGGTCGGCGTTTTCCGGCTTGAAAAATCGATTTCGACCATAGCGGCCGAAGCGTTTGCTCGGGCGTCGATTCGTCCTCCACGGCCCTTGTTGGCGTTTCGGTTTCAAAGTCGATTTTGCCATCACAGCCGGGCGTTTAGTGCTCGGACCTCGATTTGCGTCCTCCACGGCCTGGGTCGGCGTATTGGTTAAAAGTCGATTTGACCATCGCGTTCGGTCGGCGTTTTTCACTGTAAGTCGATTCGGCCTCTGGTCGCGTGTCAGCGTTTCGGCTTTAAAAGTCGATTTCGACCATCGCAGCCGGGCGTTTTGGGCTCGGACGTCGATTTCGGCCTCGCGGCCCGGGTCGGCGTTGCGCTTCAAAAGTCGATTTCGACCATAGCGGCCCATGGGCGTTTTCGGACTCGGGCGTTGATTTTGACCTCTGCGGCCGGATCGGCATTTCGGCTTAACAAGTCAATTTGGTCATCCTGGCACGGGGGCGTTTCGGGGACCGTGCGTCGATTTCGTCCTCCGCGGCCCTGGTCGGCGTTTTCGGATTTAAAAGTCGATTTCGGCCATCACGGGCCGGGGGGGGCATTTTCGTGCTCCGGACATCGATTTCGTCCTCCACAGCCTGGGTCGACGTTTTCGCATTTAAAAGGCGATTTCGACTATAGCGGTCTGAAGCGTTTGGGCTCGAGTCGATTATCGTTCTCCACAGCGCGAATCCGCATTTCGGCTTTAAAGTCGATTTCGGCCATCGCGGCCGGGCGTTTTCGGGCTCCTGATGTCGATTTCGGCCTCCATGGCGGTCGGCGTTTCGATTTAAAGTCAATTTAACCATAGCGGCGGGGCGTTTCGGGCTCTGGCGTTGTTTTTGGCCTCCGCGGCCGGGTCGGAGTTTTAGGCTACAAAAGTCAATTTGGGCCATCGCGGCCCGGGCGGCGTTTTCTGGCTCAGGCGTCGATTTCGGCCTCCGGGGCCGTGTCGGCGTTCGGCTTCAAAAGTCGATTTCGTTCATCCTAGCCGGGGCGTTTTCAGGCTCGGGCGTCGATTTTTGGCCTCCGCTGCCCGGTCGGCGTTTTCTTCAAAAGTCGATTTGGCCATCGCATCGAGCGTTTTCAGGCTTGGACGTCGTTTCGGCCTCCGTGGCGGTCGGCGTTTAGCCTTCAAAAGTCTATTTCGGCCATCACGGCCGAGAGCATTTTGGGCTCTGGGCGTCGATTTGGCCTCCACGGCCGGGTCGGCGTTCGGCTTCAAAAGTCGATTTTGGCCGTCGTGTCCCGAAGTGTTTTGGGCTCTGGGCGTCGATTTAGGCCTCTGCGGCCGGGTTGGCGTTTCGGCTTCGCGTCGATTTGGCCATCACGGCCTGGGGCGTTTTAGGGCTCGATTTTACGATTCGGCCTCCACGGCCCGGGTCGTTTTCGGCTGCAAAAGTCAATTTCGCCATCGCGGCCCTTGAGGGTTTCTGGCTCGGGCGTCTATTTCGGCCTCCGCGGCCGGGTCGGCGTTTTCCGCTTGAAAAGTCGATTTCGACCATAGCGGCCCGGGGGGCGTTTTCGGGCTCCGGACGTCGATTTCGTCCTCCACGGCCTGGGTCGGCGTATTCGGATTTAAAAGTCGATTTCGGCCATCGCGTTCCGGGTCGGCGTTTTTCACTTTAAAAGTCTATTTCGGCCATCACGGCCCGGGGGGGCATTTTTGGGCTCTGGACGTCGATTTCGGCCTCCACGGCCCGGGTCGGCGTTCGGCTTCAAAAGTCGATTTTGGCGTCGTGTCCTGAAGTGTTTTGGGCTCTGGGCGTCGATTTGGCCATCACGGCCGGGTTTATCGTTTGGGCTCGATTTTCGATTCGGCCTCCACGGCCCGGGTCGGTGTTTCGGCTGCAAAAGTCAATTTCGGCCATCGCGGCCCTTGCGGTTTTCTGGCTCGGGCGTCTATTTCGGCCTCCGCGGCCGGTCGGCGTTTTCCGCTTGAAAAATCGATTTCGACCATAGCGGCCGAGCGTTCGGGCTCGGGCGTCGATTTCGTCCTCCACGGCCCTTGTTGGCGTTTCGGTTTCAAAGTCGATTTTGCCATCACAGCCGGGGCGTTTTCGTGCTCGGACCTCGTTCGTCCTCCACGGCCTGGGTCGGCGTATTCGGTTAAAAAGTCGATTTCGACCATCGCGTTCGGGTCGGCGGTTTTCACTTTGAAAGTCGATTCGGCCTCTGAGTCGCGTGTCAGCGTTTCGGCTTTAAAGT
Source organism: Rafetus swinhoei (assembly GCA_019425775.1). Classification (NCBI taxonomy): domain Eukaryota; kingdom Metazoa; phylum Chordata; order Testudines; family Trionychidae; genus Rafetus; species Rafetus swinhoei. The sequence goes on from CM033437.1 coordinate 213,819,621, forward strand.
CGATTTGACCATCGCAGCCGAGCGTTTTGGGCTCGGGCGTCGATTTCGGCCTCCAGCGGCCGGGTCGGCATTTGCCGCTTCAAAGTCGATTTGACCATAGCGGCCGTGGGGCGTTTTCGGACTACGGCGTTGATTTCGCCTCTGCGGCCCGGATCGGCATTTCGGCTTAACAAGTCAATTTCGGTCATCCTGCACGGGGGCGTTTCGGGGTTCGTCGTCGATTTCGTCCTCCGCGGCCCTGGTCGGCGTTTTGGTTAAAGTCGATTTGGCCATCACGGGCGAGGCATTCCGTGCTCGGACGCCGATTTGCGTCCTCCACAGCCTGGGTCGGCGTTTCGCATTTAAAGCGATTTCGACTATAGCGGTCTGGGGCGTTTGGGCTCGGAAGTCGATTATCGTTCTCCGCGCGAATCCGCATTTCGGCTTCAAAGTCGATTTCGGCCATCGCGGCCGGGGGCGTTCGGGCTCCTGATGTCGATTTGGCCTCCATGGCGGGTCGGCGTTTTTGGTTAAAGTCAATTTAACCATAAGCGGCCGGGGCGTTTTCGGGCTCCTGACGTTGTTTTTGGCCTCCGCGGCCCGGGTCGGAGTTTTAGGCTACAAAAGTCAATTTGGGCCATCGCGGCCCGGAGCGGCGTTTTCTGGCTCCGGACGTCGATTTCGGCCTCCGGGGCCGGGTCGGCGTTCGGCTTCAAAAGTCGATTTCGTTCATCCTAGCCGGGGCGTTTTCAGGCTCGGACGTCGATTTTGGCCTCCGCTGCCCGGTCGGCGTTTCGGCTTCAAAAGTCGATTTGGCCATCGCATCGGCGTTTTCAGGCTTGGGCGTCGTTTCGGCCTCCGTGGCGGGTCGGCGTTTAGCCTTCAAAAAGTCTATTTCGGCCATCACGGCCGGGGGCATTTTGGGCTCTGGGCGTCGATTTGGCCTCCACGGCGGTCGGCGTTCGGCTTCAAAGTCGATTTTGGCCGTCGTGTCGAGTGTTTTGGGCTCTGGGCGTCGATTTAGGCCTCTGCGGCCGGGTTGGCATTTTCCGGCTCAAGCGTCGATTTCGGCCATCACGGCCTGGGAGCGTTTTCGGGCTCGATTTACGATTTCGGCCTCCACGGCCCGGGTCGGCGTTTCGGCTGCAAAAGTCAATTTCGGCCATCGCGGCCCTTGAAATTTCTGGCTCGGGCGTCTTCGGCCTCGCGGCCGGTCGGCGTTTTCCGCTTGAAAAGTCGATTTCGACCATAGCGGCCGGGGCGTTTTCGGGCTCGGGCGTCGATTCGTCCTCCACGGCCCTTGTTGGCGTTCGGTTTCAAAGTCGATTTTGCCATCACAGCCGGGGCGTTTTCGTGCTCGGACCTCGATTTCGTCCTCCACGGCCTGGGTGGCGTATTCGGTTAAAGTCGATTTCGACCATCGCGTTCGGTCGGCATTTTCACTTTAAAAGTCGATTTGGCCATCACGGCCGAGAGCATTTTGGGCTCTGGACGTCGATTTCGGCCTCCACGGCCCGGGTCGGCGTTTTCGGCTTCAAAAGTCGATTTTGGCCGTCGTGTCCTGGGGGGGTGTTTTTGGGCTCTGGACGTCGATTTCGGCCATCACGGCCCGGGTTGGCGTTTTCGGGCTCCGATTTTCGATTTCGGCCTCCACGGCCCGGGTCGGTGTTTTCGGCTGCAAAAGTCAATTTCGGCCATCGCGGCCCTTGCGGGGGTTTTCTGGCTCCGGACGTCTATTTCGGCCTCCGCGGCCGGGTCGGCGTTTTCCGCTTGAAAAATCGATTTCGACCATAGCGGCCGAAGCGTTTCGGGCTCGGGCGTCGATTTGCGTCCTCCACGGCCCTTGTTGGCGTTTTCGGTTTCCAAAGTCGATTTTTGCCATCACAGCCCGGGGGGGCGTTTTCGTGCTCCGGACCTCGATTTCGTCCTCCACGGCCTGGGTCGGCGTATTCGGATTTAAAAGTCGATTTCGACCGCCAGCGTTCGGGTCGGCGTTTTCACTTTAAAGTCGATTTCGGCCTCTGAGTCGCGTGTCAGCGTTTCGGCTTTAAAAGTCGATTTGACCATCGCAGCCGGGCGTTTTTGGGCTCGGGCGTCGATTTCGGCCTCCAGCGGCCGAATTGGCGTTGCGCTTCAAAAAGTCGATTTCGACCATAGCGGCCCGATGGGCGTTTTGGACTACTGGGCGTTGATTTGGCCTCTGCGGCCCGGATCGGCATTTTGCCCCAACAAGTCAATTTCCGGTCATCCTGCACGTTTTGCGGGGGCGTTTCCGGGGTTAAATCGGTCGATTTGCGTCCTCCGCGGCCCTGGTGGCGTTTTCGGTTAAAAGTCGATTTGGCCATCACGGACCGAGGGGCATTTCGTGCTCCGGACATCGATTTCGTCCTCCACAGCCTGGGTCGACGTTTTCGCATTTAAAAGGCGATTTCGACTATAGCGGTCTGGGGGGCGTTTTCGGGCTCCGGAAGTCGATTATCGTTCTCCACGGCGCGAATCCGCATTTTCGGCTTTAAAAGTCGATTTCGGCCATCGCGGCCCGGGGGGGGCGTTTTCGGGCTCCTGATGTCGATTTCGGCCTCCATGGCCCGGGTCGGCGTTTTCGGATTTAAAAGTCAATTTAACCATAGCGGCCGGGGGGGCGTTTTGGGCTCCTGATGTTGTTTTTGGCCTCCGCGGCCGGGTGAGTTTTAGGCTACAAAAGTCAATTTGGGCCATCGCGGCCCGGGCGGCGTTTCTGGCTCGGGCGTCGATTTGGCCTCGGGGCCGGGTCGGCGTTTCGGCTTCAAAAAGTCGATTTCGTTCATCCTAGCCGGGGGCGTTTTCCAGGCTCTGGATGTCGATTTTGGCCTCCGCTGCCCGGTCGGCGTTTCGGCTTCAAAAGTCGATTTGGCCATCGCATCGAGCGTTTTCAGGCTTGACGTCGTTTTCGGCCTCCGTGGCGGGTCGGCGTTTAGCCTTCAAAAGTCTATTTCCATCACGGCCGGAGAGCATTTTGGGCTCTGGGCGTCGATTTCGGCCTCCACGGCCCGGGTCGGCGTTCGGCTTCAAAAATCGATTTTGGCGTCGTGTCGAGGGTGTTTTTGGGCTCTGGGCGTCGATTTAGGCCTCTGCGGCCGGGTTGGCGTTTTAAACTAGCGTCGATTTCGGCCATCACGGCCTGGGGCGTTTTGGGCTCCGATTTTGATTCGGCCTCCACGGCCCGGGTCGGCGTTTCGGCTGCAAAAGTCAATTTCGGCCATCGCGGCCCTTGAGGGGATTTCTGGCTCGGGCGTCTATTTGGCCTCCGCGGCCGGTCGGCGTTTTCCGCTTGAAAAGTCGATTTCGACCATAGCGGCCGAGGCGTTTTCGGGCTCGGGCGTCGATTGCGTCCTCCACGGCCCTTGTTGGCGTTTTCGGTTTCCAAAGTCGATTTTTGCCATCACAGCCCGGGGGGGCGTTTTCGTGCTCCGGACCTCGATTTCGTCCTCCACGGCCTGGGTCGGCGTATTCGGATTTAAAAGTCGATTTCGGCCATCGCGTTCCGGGTCGGCATTTTTCACTTTAAAAGTCGATTTCGGCCATCACGGCCCGGGGGGGCATTTTTGGGCTCTGGACGTCGATTTCGGCCTCCACGGCCCGGGTCGGCGTTTTCGGCTTCAAAAGTCGATTTTGGCCGTCGTGTCCTGGGGGGGTGTTTTTGGGCTCTGGACGTCGATTTCGGCCATCACGGCCCGGGTTGGCGTTTTCGGGCTCCGATTTTCGATTTCGGCCTCCACGGCCCGGGTCGGTGTTTTCGGCTGCAAAAGTCAATTTCGGCCATCGCGGCCCTTGCGAGGGTTTTCTGGCTCCGGACGTCTATTCGGCCTCCGCGGCCGGGTCGGCGTTTTCCGGCGAAAAGTCGATTTCGACCATAGCGGCCGAAGCGTTTTCGGGCTCCGGACGTCGATTTCGTCCTCCACGGCCCTTGTTGGCGTTTTCGGTTTCCAAAGTCGATTTTTGCCATCACAGCCCGGGGGGGCGTTTTCGTGCTCCGGACCTCGATTTCGTCCTCCACGGCCTGGGTCGGCGTATTCGGATTTAAAAGTCGATTTCGGCCATCGCGTTCCGGGTCGGCGTTTTCACTTTAAAGTCGATTTCGGCCTCTGAGTCGCGTGTCAGCGTTTCGGCTTTAAAGTCGATTTCGGCCATCGCAGCCCGGGGGGGCGTTTTCGGGCTCCGGACGTCGATTTCGGCCTCCGCGGCCCGGGTCGGCGTTTGCCGCTTCAAAAGTCGATTTCGACCATAGCGGCCCGTGGGGCGTTTTCGGACTACGGACGTTGATTTCGGCCTCTGCGGCCCGGATCGGCATTTTCGGCTTAACAAGTCAATTTCGGTCATCCTGGCACGGGGGCGTTTCCGGGTTCGTAAATCGTCGATTTCGTCCTCCAGCGGCCCTGGTCGGCGTTTTGGTTAAAAAGTCGATTTCGGCCATCACGGGCGGGGCATTTCGTGCTCGGACGCCGATTTCGTCCTCCACAGCCTGGGTCGGCGTTTCGCATTTAAAGCGATTTACTATAGCGGTCTGGCGTTTTCGGGCTCCGGAAGTCGATTATCGTTCTCCACGGCGCGAATCCGCATTTTCGGCTTTAAAAGTCGATTTCGGCCATCGCGGCCGGGGCGTTTTCGGGCTCCTGATGTCGATTTCGGCCTCCATGGCCCGGGTCGGCGTTTTCGGATTTAAAAGTCAATTTAACCATAGCGGCGGGGCGTTTTCGGGCTCCTGACGTTGTTTTGGCCTCCGCGGCCCGGGTCGGAGTTTTAGGCTACAAAAGTCAATTTGGGCCATCGCGGCCCGGAGCGGCGTTTTCTGGCTCCGGACGTCGATTTGGCCTCCGGGGCCCGGGTCGGCGTTTTCGGCTTCAAAAGTCGATTTCGTTCATCCTAGCCGGGGGAGGCGTTTTCAGGCTCTGGATGTCGATTTTGGCCTCCGCTGCCCCGGTCGGCGTTTTCGGCTTCAAAAGTCGATTTGGCCATCGCATCGAGGGGGGGCGTTTTCAGGCTTGGCGTCGTTTTCGGCCTCCGTGGCGGTCGGCGTTTAGCCTTCAAAAGTCTATTTGGCCATCACGGCCGGGGCATTTTGGGCTCTGGGCGTCGATTTCGGCCTCCACGGCCGGGTCGGCGTTTCGGCTTCAAAAGTCGATTTTGGCCGTCGTGTCGAGTGTTTTGGGCTCTGGGCGTCGATTTAGGCCTCTGCGGCCGGGTTGGCGTTTTCGGCTTAGCGTCGATTTCGGCCATCACGGCCTGGGAGCGTTTTAGGGCTCGATTTTCGATTTCGGCCTCCACGGCCCGGGTCGGCGTTTCGGCTGCAAAAGTCAATTTCGACCATCGCGGCCCTTGAGGGGTTTTCTGGCTCGGGCGTCTATTTCGGCCTCCGCGGCCGGGTCGGCGTTTTCCGCTTGAAAAGTCGATTTCGACCATAGCGGCCGAGCGTTTTGGGCTCGGACGTCGATTTCGTCCTCCACGGCCCTTGTTGGCGTTTCGGTTTCAAAGTCGATTTTGCCATCACAGCCCGGGGCGTTTCGTGCTCGGACCTCGATTTCGTCCTCCACGGCCTGGGTGGCGTGTTCGGATTTAAAAGTCGATTTGACCATCGCGTTCGGGTCGGCGTTTTCACTTTAAAAGTCGATTTCGGCCTCTGAGTCGCGTGTCAGCGTTTTCGGCTTTAAAAGTCGATTTCGGCCATCGCAGCCCGGGGGGGCGTTTTCGGGCTCCGGACGTCGATTTCGGCCTCCGCGGCCCGGGTCGGCGTTTGCCGCTTCAAAAGTCGATTTCGACCATAGCGGCCCGTGGGGCGTTTTCGGACTACGGACGTTGATTTGCCTCTGCGGCCGGATCGGCATTTCGGCTTAACAAGTCAATTTCGGTCATCCTGGCACGGGGCGTTTCCGGGTTCGTCGTCGATTTGCGTCCTCCAGCGGCCCTGGTGGCGTTTTGGTTAAAGTCGATTTCGGCCATCACGGGCGAGGGCATTTCGTGCTCCGGACATCGATTTCCTCCACAGCCTGGGTCGGCGTTTCGCATTTAAAGCGATTTCGACTATAGCGGTCTGAGGCGTTTTCGGGCTCGGAAGTCGATTATCGTTCTCCACGGCGCGAATCCGCATTTCGGCTTTAAAAGTCGATTTCGCCATCGCGGCCGGGGCGTTCGGGCTCCTGATGTCGATTTGGCCTCCATGGCGGGTCGGCGTTTTCGGTTAAAGTCAATTTAACCATAGCGGCCGGGGCGTTTTGGGCTCCTGGCGTTGTTTTGGCCTCCAGCGGCCGGGTCGGAGTTTTAGGCTACAAAAGTCAATTTGGGCCATCGCGGCCCGGGCGGCGTTTTCTGGCTCCGGGCGTCGATTTGGCCTCGGGGCCCGGGTCGGCGTTCGGCTTCAAAGTCGATTTCGTTCATCCTAGCCGGGGCGTTTTCAGGCTCGGATGTCGATTTTGGCCTCCGCTGCGGTCGGCGTTTTGGCTTCAAAAGTCGATTTGGCCATCGCATCGAGGCGTTTTCAGGCTTGGGCGTCGTTTCGGCCTCCGTGGCGGGTCGGCGTTTTAGCCTTCAAAAGTCTATTTCGGCCATCACGGCCGGGGGCATTTTGGGCTCTGGGCGTCGATTTGGCCTCCACGGCCGGGTCGGCGTTCGGCTTCAAAAGTCGATTTTGGCCGTCGTGTCGGAAGTGTTTTGGGCTCTGGGCGTCGATTTAGGCCTCTGCGGCCCGGGTTGGCGTTTCGGCTTCAAGCGTCGATTTGGCCATCACGGCCTGGGAAGCGTTCGGGCTCCGATTTTGATTTCGGCCTCCACGGCCCGGGTCGGCGTTTCGGCTGCAAAAGTCAATTTCGGCCATCGCGGCCCTTGGGGTTTTCTGGCTCGGGCGTCTATTTGGCCTCCGCGGCCGGGTCGGCGTTTTCCGGCTTGAAAAGTCGATTTCGACCATAGCGGCCGAGCGTTTCGAACTCGGGCGTCGATTTCGTCCTCCACGGCCCTTGTTGGCGTTTGGTTTCAAAGTCGATTTTGCCATCACAGCCGGGGCGTTTCGTGCTCGGACCTCGATTTCGTCCTCCACGGCCTGGGTCGGCGTATTCGGTTAAAGTCGATTTCGCCATCGCGTTCGGTCGGCGTTTTCACTTTAAAAGTCGATTTGACCTCTGAGTCGCGTGTCAGCGTTTCGGCTTTAAAAAGTCGATTTCGACCATCGCAGCCGGGGCGTTTTCGGGCTCCGGACGTCGATTTCGTCCTCCACGGCCCTTGTTGGCGTTTTCGGTTTCCAAAGTCGATTTTTGCCATCACAGCCCGGGGGGGCGTTTTCGTGCTCCAGACGTCGATTTCGTCCTCCACGGCCCTTGTTGGCGTTTTCGGTTTCCAAAGTCGATTTTTGCCATCACAGCCCGGGGGGGCGTTTTCATGCTCCGGACCTCGATTTCGTCCTCCACGGCCTGGGTCGGCGTATTCGGATTTAAAAGTCGATTTCGGCCATCGCGTTCCGGGTCGGCGGTTTTCACTTTAAAAGTCGATTTCGGCCTCTGAGTCGCGTGTCAGCGTTTTCGGCTTTAAAAGTCGATTTCGGCCATCGCAGCCCGGGGGGGCGTTTTCGGGCTCCGGACGTCGATTTCGGCCTCCGCGGCCCGGGTCGGCGTTTGCCGCTTCAAAAGTCGATTTCGACCATAGCGGCCCGTGGGGCGTTTTCGGACTACGGACGTTGATTTCGGCCTCTGCGGCCCGGATCGGCATTTTCGGCTTAACAAGTCAATTTCGGTCATCCTGGCACGGGGCGTTTCCGAGAGTTAAATGCGTCGATTTGCGTCCTCCGCGGCCCTGGTCGGCGTTTTTGGTTAAAAAGTCGATTTGGCCATCACGGGCGGGGGGCATTTTCGTGCTCGGACATCGATTTCGTCCTCCACAGCCTGGGTCGGCGTTTCGCATTTAAAGCGATTTCGACTATAAGCGGTCTGGGGCGTTTTCGGGCTCGAGTCGATTATCGTTCTCCAGCGCGAATCCGCATTTTCGGCTTTAAAGTCAATTTCGCCATCGCGGCCGGGCGTTCGGGCTCCTGATGTCGATTTCGGCCTCCGTGGCGGGTCGGCGTTTTCGGATTTAAAAGTCAATTTAACCATAGCGGCCGGGGGGGCGTTTTCGGGCTCCTGACGTTGTTTTTGGCCTCCGCGGCCCGGGTCGGAGTTTTAGGCTACAAAAGTCAATTTGGGCCATCGCGGCCCGGAGCGGCGTTTTCTGGCTCCGGACGTCGATTTCGGCCTCCGGGGCCCGGGTCGGCGTTTTCGGCTTCAAAAGTCGATTTCGTTCATCCTAGCCCGGGGAGGCGTTTTCAGGCTCCGGACGTCGATTTTGGCCTCCGCTGCCCGGTCGGCGTTTCGGCTTCAAAAATCGATTTGGCCATCGCATCGAGGCGTTTTCAGGCTTGGGACGTCGTTTCGGCCTCCGTGGCCCGGGTCGGCGTTTTAGCCTTCAAAAGTCTATTTCGGCCATCACGGCCCGGGGGGGCATTTTTGGGCTCTGGACGTCGATTTCGGCCTCCACGGCCCGGGTCGGCGTTTTCGGCTTCAAAAGTCGATTTTGGCCGTCGTGTCCCGGGGGGGTGTTTTTGGGCTCTGGACGTCGATTTAGGCCTCTGCGGCCCGGGTTGGCGTTTTCGGCTTCAAACGTCGATTTCGGCCATCACGGCCTGGGGGAGCGTTTTCGGGCTCCGATTTTCGATTTCGGCCTCCACGGCCCGGGTCGGCGTTTTCGGCTGCAAAAGTCAATTTCGGCCATCGCGGCCCTTGGGGAGGTTTTCTGGCTCCGGACGTCTATTTCGGCCTCCGCGGCCCGGGTCGGCGTTTTCCGCTTGAAAAGTCGATTTCGACCATAGCGGCCCGGGGGGCGTTTTCGGGCTCCGGACGTCGATTTCGTCCTCCACGGCCCTTGTTGGCGTTTTCGGTTTCCAAAGTCGATTTTTGCCATCACAGCCCGGGGGGGCGTTTTCGTGCTCCGGACCTCGATTTCGTCCTCCACGGCCTGGGTCGGCGTATTCGGATTTAAAAGTCGATTTCGCCATCGCGTTCGGGTCGGCGTTTTCACTTTAAAGTCGATTTCGGCCTCTGAGTCGCGTGTCAGCGTTTCGGCTTTAAAAGTCGATTTCGACCATCGCAGCCGAAGCGTTTTGGGCTCGGGCGTCGATTTCGTCCTCCACGGCCCTTGTTGGCGTTTTCGGTTTCCAAAGTCGATTTTTGCCATCACAGCCCGGGGGGGCGTTTTCGTGCTCCAGACGTCGATTTCGTCCTCCACGGCCCTTGTTGGCGTTTTCGGTTTCCAAAGTCGATTTTTGCCATCACAGCCCGGGGGGGCGTTTTCATGCTCCGGACCTCGATTTCGTCCTCCACGGCCTGGGTCGGCGTATTCGGATTTAAAAGTCGATTTCGGCCATCGCGTTCCGGGTCGGCGTTTTTCACTTTAAAAGTCGATTTCGGCCTCTGAGTCGCGTGTCAGCGTTTTCGGCTTTAAAAGTCGATTTCGGCCATCGCAGCCCGGGGGGGCGTTTTCGGGCTCCGGACGTCGATTTCGGCCTCCGCGGCCCGGGTCGGCGTTGGCCGCTTCAAAAGTCGATTTCGACCATAGCGGCCCGTGGGGCGTTTTCGGACTACGGGCGTTGATTTCGCCTCTGCGGCCCGGATCGGCATTTTCGCTTAACAAGTCAATTTCGGTCATCCTGGCACGGGGACGCGTTCGGGTTCGTCCTCCGCGGCCCTGGTCGGCGTTTTGGTTAAAGTCGATTTCGGCCATCACGGGCGAGGGCATTTTAGTGCTCGGACATCGATTTCGTCCTCCACAGCCTGGGTCGACGTTTTCGCATTTAAAAGGCGATTTCGACTATAGCGGTCTGGGGGGCGTTTTCGGGCTCCGGAAGTCGATTATCGTTCTCCACGGCGCGAATCCGCATTTTCGGCTTTAAAAGTCAATTTCGGCCATCGCGGCCCGGGGGGGGCGTTTTCGGGCTCCTGATGTCGATTTCGGCCTCCGTGGCCCGGGTCGGCGTTTTCGGATTTAAAAGTCAATTTAACCATAGCGGCCGGGGGGGCGTTTTCGGGCTCCTGACGTTGTTTTTGGCCTCCGCGGCCCGGGTCGGAGTTTTAGGCTACAAAAGTCAATTTGGGCCATCGCGGCCCGGAGCGGCGTTTTCTGGCTCCGGACGTCGATTTCGGCCTCCGGGGCCCGGGTCGGCGTTTTCGGCTTCAAAAGTCGATTTCGTTCATCCTAGCCCGGGGAGGCGTTTTCAGGCTCCGGACGTCGATTTTGGCCTCCGCTGCCCCGGTCGGCGTTTTCGGCTTCAAAAGTCGATTTGGCCATCGCATCGAGGGGGGGCGTTTTCAGGCTTCGGACGTCGTTTTCGGCCTCCGTGGCCCGGGTCGGCGTTTTAGCCTTCAAAAGTCTATTTCGGCCATCACGGCCCGGGGGGGCATTTTTGGGCTCTGGACGTCGATTTCGGCCTCCACGGCCCGGGTCGGCGTTTTCGGCTTCAAAAGTCGATTTTGGCCGTCGTGTCCCGGGGGGGTGTTTTTGGGCTCTGGACGTCGATTTAGGCCTCTGCGGCCCGGGTTGGCGTTTTCGGCTTCAAACGTCGATTTCGGCCATCACGGCCTGGGGGAGCGTTTTCGGGCTCCGATTTTCGATTCGGCCTCCACGGCCCGGGTCGGCGTTTTCGGCTGCAAAAGTCAATTTCGGCCATCGCGGCCCTTGGGGTTTTCTGGCTCCGGACGTCTATTTCGGCCTCCGCGGCCCGGGTCGGCGTTTTCCGCTTGAAAAGTCGATTTCGACCATAGCGGCCCGGGGGGCGTTTTCGGGCTCCGGACGTCGATTTCGTCCTCCACGGCCCTTGTTGGCGTTTTCGGTTTCCAAAGTCGATTTTTGCCATCACAGCCCGGGGGGGCGTTTTCGTGCTCCGGACCTCGATTTCGTCCTCCACGGCCTGGGTCGGCGTATTCGGATTTAAAAGTCGATTTCGGCCATCGCGTTCCGGGTCGGCGTTTTTCACTTTAAAAGTCGATTTCGGCCTCTGAGTCGCGTGTCAGCGTTTTCGGCTTTAAAAGTCGATTTCGGCCATCGCAGCCCGGGGGGGCGTTTTCGGGCTCCGGACGTCGATTTCGTCCTCCACGGCCCTTGTTGGCGTTTTCGGTTTCCAAAGTCGATTTTTGCCATCACAGCCCGGGGGGGCGTTTTCGTGCTCCAGACGTCGATTTCGTCCTCCACGGCCCTTGTTGGCGTTTTCGGTTTCCAAAGTCGATTTTTGCCATCACAGCCCGGGGGGGCGTTTTCATGCTCCGGACCTCGATTTGCGTCCTCCACGGCCTGGGTCGGCGTATTCGGTTAAAGTCGATTTCGCCATCGCGTTCGGTCGGCGGTTTTCACTTTAAAAGTCGATTTCGGCCTCTGAGTCGCGTGTCAGCGTTTTCGGCTTTAAAAGTCGATTTCGGCCATCGCAGCCCGGGGGGGCGTTTTCGGGCTCCGGACGTCGATTTCGGCCTCCGCGGCCCGGGTCGGCGTTTGCCGCTTCAAAAGTCGATTTCGACCATAGCGGCCCGTGGGGCGTTTTCGGACTACGGACGTTGATTTCGGCCTCTGCGGCCCGGATCGGCATTTTCGGCTTAACAAGTCAATTTCGGTCATCCTGGCACGGGGGGGACGTTTCCGGGGTTCGTACGTCGATTTCGTCCTCCGCGGCCCTGGTCGGCGTTTTCGGATTTAAAAGTCGATTTCGGCCATCACGGGCCGGGGGGGGCATTTTCGTGCTCCGGACATCGATTTCGTCCTCCACAGCCTGGGTCGACGTTTTCGCATTTAAAAGGCGATTTCGACTATAGCGGTCTGGGGCGTTTTCGGGCTCCGGAAGTCGACTATCGTTCTCCACGGCGCGAATCCGCATTTTCGGCTTTAAAAGTCGATTTCGGCCATCGCGGCCCGGGGGGTTCGGGCTCCTGATGTCGATTTCGGCCTCCATGGCCCGGGTCGGCGTTTTCGGATTTAAAAGTCAATTTAACCATAGCGGCCGGGGGGGCGTTTTCGGGCTCCTGACGTTGTTTTTGGCCTCCGCGGCCCGGGTCGGAGTTTTAGGCTACAAAAGTCAATTTGGGCCATCGCGGCCCGGAGCGGCGTTTTCTGGCTCCGGACGTCGATTTCGGCCTCCGGGGCCCGGGTCGGCGTTTTCGGCTTCAAAAGTCGATTTCGTTCATCCTAGCCCGGGGAGGCGTTTTCAGGCTCCGGACGTCGATTTTGGCCTCCGCTGCCCCGGTCGGCGTTTTCGGCTTCAAAAGTCGATTTGGCCATCGCATCGAGGGGGGGCGTTTTCAGGCTTCGGACGTCGTTTTCGGCCTCCGTGGCCCGGGTCGGCGTTTTAGCCTTCAAAAGTCTATTTCGGCCATCACGGCCCGGGGGGGCATTTTTGGGCTCTGGACGTCGATTTCGGCCTCCACGGCCCGGGTCGGCGTTTTCGGCTTCAAAAGTCGATTTTGGCCGTCGCGGCTCGGGGGGGCGTTTTTGGGCTCCGGATATTGTTTTCGGCCACCGCGGCCCAGGTTTGCCTTTTCAGCTTCAAAACTCGATTAAGGCCATCGCGGCCCGGGAGGGCGTTTTCGGCTTCAAAAGTCGATTTCGGACATCACGGCCCGGGGGGGGCATTTTCGTGCTCCGGACATCGATTTCGTCCTCCACAGCCTGGGTCGATGTTTTCGCATTTAAAAGGCGATTTCGACTATAGCGGTCTGGGGGGCGTTTTCGGGCTCCGGAAGTCGATTATCGTTCTCCACGGCGCGAATCCGCATTTTCGGCTTTAAAAGTCGATTTCGGCCATCGCGGCCCGGGGGGGGCGTTCGGGCTCCTGATGTCGATTTCGGCCTCCATGGCCCGGGTCGGCGTTTTCGGATTTAAAAGTCAATTTAACCATAGCGGCCGGGGGGGCGTTTTCGGGCTCCTGACGTTGTTTTTGGCCTCCGCGGCCCGGGTCGGAGTTTTAGGCTACAAAAGTCAATTTGGGCCATCGCGGCCCGGAGCGGCGTTTTCTGGCTCCGGACGTCGATTTCGGCCTCCGGGGCCCGGGTCGGCGTTTTCGGCTTCAAAAGTCGATTTCGTTCATCCTAGCCCGGGGAGGCGTTTTCAGGCTCGACGTCGATTTTGGCATCCGCTGCCCGGTCGGCGTTCGGCTTCAAAAGTCGACGGCCATCGCTCCGAGGGGGCGTTTTCAGGCTTCGACGCCGTTTGGCCTCCGTGGCCGGTCGGCGTTTAGCCTTCAAAAGTCTATTTCGGCCATCACGGCCCGGGGGGGCATTTTTGGGCTCTGGACGTCGATTTCGGCCTCCACGGCCCGGGTCGGCGTTTTCGGGTTCAAAAGTCGATTTTGGCCATCGCGGCTCGGGGGGGCGTTTTTGGGCTCCGGATATTGTTTTCGGCCACCGCGGCCCGGGTTTGCCTTTTCAGCTTCAAAACTCGATTAAGGCCATCGCGGCCCGGGAGGGCGTTTTCGGCTTCAAAAGTCGATTTCGGACATCACGGCCCGGGGGGGCGTTCTCGGGCTCCAGACGTCGATTTCTGTCTCCGCGGCCCAGGTCGGCGTTTGCGGCTTGAAAAGTCGATTTCGGCCATCGCGGCCCGGGGAGGCGTTTTCAGGCTCCGGACATCGATTTTGGCTTCCCTGGCCCGGGTTTGCCTTTTTGGCTTCAAAAGTCGATTTCGCCCTTCACGGTCCGGGGGGGCGTTTTCGGGCTCCGGACGTCGATTTCTGCCTCGATGGCCCGGGTCGGCGTTTTCGGCTTCAAAAGTCGATTTGGGCCATCGCGGCCCGGAGCGGCGTTTTCTGGCTCCGGACGTCGATTTCGGCCTCCGCGGCCCGGGTCGGCGTTTTCGGCTTCAAAAGTCGATTTCGGCCATCCTAGACCGGGGAGGCGTTTTCAGGCTCCGGACGTCGATTTTGGCCTCCGCTGCCCCGGTCGGCATTTACGGCTTCAAAAGTCGATTTGGCCATCACGTTCCGGGGGGGAGTTTTCAGGCTCCTGACGTCGTTTTCGGCCTCCGCGGCCCGGGTCGGAGTTTTAGGCTACAAAAGTCAATTTGGGCCATCGCAGCCCTTGGGGGTGTTTTCTGGCTCCAGATGTCGATTTCGACCTCCGCGGCCAGGGTCGGCGTTTTCGGCTTCAAAAGTCGATTTGGGCCATCGCGGCCCGCAGCGGCGTTTTCAGGCTCCGGACGTCGATTTTGGCCTCCGCTGCCCCGGTCGGCGTTTTCGGCTTCAAAAGTCGATTTGGCCATCGCATCGCGGGGGGGCGTTTTCAGGCTCCGGACTTCGTTTTCGGCCATCGCGGCCCGTGTCGGCGTTTTCTGGCTCCGGACGTCGATTTCGGCCTCCGGGCCCCGGGTCGGCGTTTTAGGCTACAAAAGTCAATTTCGGCCTCCGCGATCCGGGTCGGAGTTTTTGGCTTCAAAAGTCCATTTCGGCCATCGGACCACGGGGGGGCGTTTTCAGGCTCCGGACGTCGATTTCGGCCTCCACGCCCGGGTTGGCGTTTTCGGCTTCAAATGTCTATTTGGGCCGTCGCGGTCCTTGGGGGGGTTTTCGGGCTCCGGACGTCAATTTCGGCCTCCGCGGCCCTGGTCGGTGTTTTCGGCTTCAAAAGTCGATTTGGGCCATCATGGCCCGGAGAGGCGTTTTCTGGCTCCGGACGTCGATTTCGGCCTCCGTGACCCGGGTCGGCGTTTTCGGCTTCAAAAGTCGATTTCGGCCATCCTAGCCCGGGGAGGCATTTTCAGGCTCCGGACGTCGATTTTGGCCTCCGCTGCCCCGGTCGGCGTTTTCAGCTTCAAAAGTCGATTTCGGACATCACGGCCCAGGGGGGCGTTTTCAGGCTCGGGACGTCGATTTCGGTCTCCGCAGCCCAGGTCGGCGTTTTCGGCTTCAAAAGTCGATTTCGCCCTTCGCGGTCCGGGGGGGCGTTTTCCGGCTCCGGACGTCGATTTTGGCCTCCCTGGCCCGGGTTTGCCTTTTCGGCTTCAAAAGTCGATTTCACCCTTCGCAGTCCGGGGGGGCGTTTTCCGGCTCCGGACGTCGATTTCAGCCTCCGCGGCCCGGGTCGGAGTTTTCGGCTTCAAAAGTCGATTTCGCCATCGCGGCCCGAGGGGCGTTTTCGGGCTCTGGACGTTGATTTCTGCCTCGATGGCCCGGGTAGGCGTTTTCGGCTTCAAATGTCTATTTGGGCCGTCGCGGTCCTTGGGGGGGGTTTCGGGCTCCGGACGTCAATTTCGGCCTCCGCGGCCCTGGTCGGCGTTTTCGGCTTGAAAAGAGGTTTCCGGCCATCGCGGCCCGGGCGGGCGGTCCGGGGGGGCGTTTTCGGGCTCCGGTCGTCGATTTCGCCCTCCGCTGCCCCGGTCGATGTTTTCGGCTTCAAAAGTCGATTTTGCCCATCGCGTCCCGGGGGGCGTTTTCGGGTGCGGGACTTCGATTTCGGCGTCCGCACTCCGGGTCGGCGTTTTCGGCTTCAAAAGTCAATTTCGGCCTCCGCAACCCCGGTCGGAGTTTTTGGCTTCAAACGTCCATTTTGGCCATCGGGGCGTGGGGGCGCTTTTTCGGGCTCAGGACTTCGATTTCGGCGTCTGCAGCCCGGGTCGGCGTTTTCGGCTTCAAAAGTCAATTTGGGCCATCACGGCCCGGGGGGGCATTTTTGGGCTCTGGATGTCGATTTCGGCCTCCACGGCCCGGGTCGGCGTTTTCGGGTTCAAAAGTCGATTTTGGCCATCACGGCTCGGGGGGGCGTTTTCGGGCTCCGGATATTGTTTTCGGCCTCCGCGGCCCGGGTTTGCCTTTTCGGCTTCAAAACTCGATTTAGGCCATCGCGGCCCGGAGGGCGTTTTCGGCTTCACAAGTCGATTTCGACATCACGGCCCGGGGCGTTTTCAGGCTCCAGACGTCGATTTCGGTCTCCGCAGCCCAGGTCGGCGTTTTCGGCTTCAAAAGTCGATTTCGCCCTTCGCGGTCCCGGGGGGCGTTTTCGGGCTCCGGACGTCGATTTCTGCCTCGATGGCCCGGGTCGGCGTTTTCGGCTTCAAAAGTCGACTTGGGCAATCGCGGCCCGGAGCGGCGTTTTCTGGCTCCGGACGTCGATTTCGGCCTCCGGGGCCCGGGTCGGCGTTTTCGGCTTGAAAAGTCGATTTCGTTCATCCTAGCCTGGGGAGGCGTTGTCAGGCTCCGGACGTCAATTTCGGCCACCGCGGCCCGGAGCGGCGTTTTCTGGCTCCGGACATCGATTTCGGCCTCCGGGGCCCGGGTCGGCGTTTTCGGCTTCAAAAGTCGATTTCGTTCATCCTAGCCCGGGGAGGCGTTTTCAGGCTCCGGACGTCGATTTTGGCCTCCGTGGCCCGGGTCGGTGTTTTAGGCTACAAAAGTCAATTTGGGCCATCGCGGCCCTTGGGGGTGTTTTCTGGCTCCAGATGTCGATTTCGGCCTCCGCGGCCAGGGTCGGCGTTTTCGTCTTCAGAAGTCGATTTGGGCCATCGCGGCCCTTGGGGCGTTTTTCAGACACCGGACGTCGATTTCGGCCTCCACGGCCCGGGTCGGCGTTTTCGGGTTCAAAACTCGATTTCGGACATCACGGCCCGGGGTGGCGTTTTCAGGCTCCAGACGTCGATTTCGGTCTCCGCAGCCCAGGTCGGCGTTTCCGGCTTCAAAAGTCGATTTTGGCCAGGGGGCCCAAACTCTGGAAGTGGGACTTGAACCCGTGACCCTGTGCTCCCCAGGCAGGTGCCCTATCCCCTAGGCCACACAGGAACCCACCCCACCTCCTTCCTGTCAGGGCACCCTTTATCCCCCCTGCCCCAGGGCGCCCCAGGTTAACAACGTCCCCGCCTGACCAGACCCCACAGGGGCAGGACTTGAACTTGCAAGCCTGTGCTCCCCAGGCATGCACCCTTTCCCCTAGGCCACACAGGAAACTGCCCCACCACCTTACTGTCACAGAGCCATTTATCCCTCCTACCCTGGGGCAGACCCGCTTTTCCACCTGACCTGACAGAGGCAGGACTTGAACCCATGACCCAGTCCTCCCCAGGCAGGCGCCCTATCCCCTAGGCCACAGCCGAACCCATTCCACCTCCTTACCCTTAGGGCGCCCTTTAGCCCTCCTGCCCTGGGTTAATGACATCCCAACACAACCCGACAGAGCCAGGACTTGAACCCACAACCCTGTGCTCCCCCTCCCATAGGCCACACAGGAACCCGCCCTACCTCTTTACAGTCAGGGTGCCCTTTATCCCTCCTGCCCCCTGGCACCCCAGGTTAACAACGTCCCCAACCCAAGGGAGGCAGGACTAGAACCTGTGACCCTGTGCTCCATGGGCAGGTGCCCTATCCCCCGCCCCACCTCCTTACCCTCAGGGTGCCCTTTATCCCTTCTGCCCCAGGTTGATGACGTCCCCACCCAACCCCAACCTGACCTGACAGAGGCAGGAGTTGAACCTGCGACCCTGTGCTCCTCAGGCAGGTGCCCTATCCCCTAGGGGATGCAGGAACACACCCCACCTCCTCACCATCAGGGTGCCCTTTATCCCTCCTGCCCCTGGGCGCCCAGGGTTAACAACATGGCCTCCCAACCCGACCCGACCCTACAGAGCTGGGACTTGAACCTGCGACCCTGTGCTCCCCATCCCATAGGCCACATGGGAACCCGCCCCACCTCTTTACAGTCAGGGTGCCCTTTATCCCTCCTCCCCCCAGGGCAGACCCCCTTTTCCACATCCTGACCCAACTGGATGGAGGCGGGACTTGAACCCGCAACCCTGTCCTCTCAAGGCAGGCGCCCTATCCTCTATGTCACATGGGAACCCGCCCCACCACCTTACCATCATGGCGCCCTTTATCTCTCCTGCCCCGGGGCGGACCCTATTGTGTTGGTGCCTAAAAAAGGACAGGACCATGAGGTTCTGCGTGGACTACAGGAAGCTGAATGCTATCATGCAGCCTGACCCTTTCCCCACGCCCAGAATAGAGGTTCTGTGAGGGTATGTCTACACTACAGTGCTATTTCGAATAGCATAAGTAATAGGTACAGGTTATTTAGTAGTTATATAAGCTGAAAAGCAAAAAGTATTGTGTAGTAGGACCTATGGGGGTTGTGACAGACCGGGCCGAGTCTGGGCACAGCTGAGGGCATCTGCTCAGGGCGAATTGCTCAAATTCAGGGCTCCTTACAGCCCCCAGACTGGAGACCTTCCCAAATAGGCCACAAACCAGTCCCACAGAGCACTTCAGCTGCCAGCCTGCCCTCTCCCGCCTCCTTTCCCCCATCTCCCCAGAGATTCATTCCCCCTCCCCAGTTGTGTTAAATAAAGACAGGTTATATTTTTGAAAATACATGTCTTTTATTTGACATCAGGAAGGGGGGGCTAGGGAAGGGTAAGTGGAAGGACGAGTTGCCCTAGCTCCTCCCTGACAGGTGTCTGTCTAACCTGGTCTTAAATATCTGCAATTTAAGCCCATTGCTTCTCATCCTAACCTCAGAGGCCAAGCAGAACAATTTTTCTTCCTCCTCCTTATGATACTCTTTTAGATACTTGAAAGCTGCTCTCATGTCCCTTTTCGGTCTTCTCTTTTCCAAGGTAAACAAGGCCAATTTCTTCAGCCTTGCCTCATATCTCATGTTCTCTAGACCTTTCATCATTTGTGTCAATCTTATCTGGACTTTCTCCAGTTTCTCCACGTTTCCTGAAATGTGGCGCCCAGAACTGGACATGATACTCCAACTGGGGCCTAATGTAGATGGCTCATTCCCTGCCTAGGGGACGTGATACTGGGCGGGTTAATTTCCAATCCTCCTGTTTATTCTTTTCCTAAGCCAGGAGGGCACAGTAGTTCTGATGGGGGCTGGAGAGGGGATGGATGCCAGATCCAAGATCAATGAGCCCTGGGAAGTGGGCCCATTGAAAGGAGACTGGACCTGTGGATGCCTTGGGGATCAGCAGCAAGGGCCTGCTTTGGGAAGCCCCCTCTTTGGAGGTGAATGTGGCAGCATTGAGACACTACCCAGAAGCAGGTGCCACAGACACTAACTGCAGATTCATGGGACAGCTCTCACAGATCTTGCACATGCATAAGAGGATAGATCTGCAGGAGGGGGGGCAGTGGCATAGTGTGGGGGCTGGAGGGGTCAGTTGCCCCTGGGAGAAAAATAATATAAAATTTAGTTAAAAATAGATGTCACACATTTTTAAAAGGAATACCATATCTCCTGCCTTTTGTCTATTTTGGCCCCCAGTTAAAATTTTCAAAAGCACTTGAGTGACTAAAGTCATTTTTGAAAATTGGACTTGGAAATCTAAGCTCAGATTTTCAAAGGTAATTAAGCTCCTAAAGAGACAGTTGCCAACTCGGATCTTCAAAGATATCTATCTGATCTTTACACACCTTTAAAAATCTGGTCATAAGTGTCCTACTCAGTTCTGAACGTGAGATGTAGGAGCCCAGTCCTAATTCCTTCAGGCTTTTTTTTTTTTTTAATTTGAACATTTATCTACACTAATTCCCCTCCTTTCTCTTTCACTATCCAATAAATGCATGGATCAAAATTATAGGTGCTTTGTGAATATGCTGACTTGAGAGTGGTAAGATTTCATATTGTCATGTATGATTCCTGGTAACCCATCTCAAATATGAAAAACTAGGTCGATTCCTGTTCATATTAGGAGCTGTTGAATTCAGTTCACCATTTGCAGTATCTCATTAGGATGTTTAGTGGAGAAGATTTTTTTTTTTTAATTTATACTGTGGGCAAAGCATGGGCTCACAAGAATTCCTCCATTGTTTTACCATGAGTCTCAAAACATTTGGGCTGTGTCTAGACTGGCCAGTTTTTCCAGAAAATCAGCCGCTTTTCCGGAAAAACTTGCCAGCTGTCTACACTGGCGGCAGATTTCAAAAGCACTGACTTCCTGTAAGAAATCAGTGCTTTTTGAAATACTATGCTGCTCCCGTTGGCAAAAGTCCCTTTGCGCAAAACTTTTGCAAAAGGGCCAGTAGACAGCTGAGATTTGTTTTCCAAAAAAAGCCCGATCGCGAAAATGGCGATCGGGCTTTTTACGAAAGCGTCTAGATTAGTCACGACGCTTTCGCAAAAAGTGCTTTTGCGGAAAGCGTCGTGACAATCTAGACGCTCTGTTCCGAAAATGCTTTTAACAGAAAACTTTTCCGTTAAAAGCATTTCCGGAAAATCGTGCCAGTCTAGACACAGCCTTGGTGTTATTCTAAAGGCCTGGAGTCAATTGATTATGTAGGAATTTCAGCTTTCATTTAAAAAAAGTTCTCTATACTTCTGGGCCTTACAGCTAAGGAGGAAAGCTTTAAAACATGAACCCTAAATACTCAAACAAAAGGTCAATAAAATCCAACATGTTTTATTTTTAAAATATCTTATGATTTGTAGACCATTTCAAGTGTAGGAATAAGAGATCTTGCGGAAAAGGGTTTATTTTCCGCAAGATCGCGTCTAGACTGGCGCTTTTCTCCGGCAAAACCCCAAGCGGAAAAAGCGGCATGTACAAATACCGCTGGGATATTTAAATCCCCGCGGATTTGTACTTTACTGGTCATTAGCATCCCTTTTCCGGAAAGGGGTGCCAATGTAGACACAGCCCCAGTGTTTAAAGGCAGAGCTGACTAGAATCAATCGAGTCCTTGTCTTGTCTCAGTGATCACTTGAGCAAAAATCATTGATAAAATCTTGTGTAGACTGACCTTGGACTCAACATGCAGGCAGTGTGTTGAAGGGCAGTGCAAAGGAGGCAATGGTGGTGAGGTACCATATTACCTAGTGAAATGAGTGGTGCTGAAATCACTAATGACTGGAATTTGACCACAGAACTGACACTTTCTTAACAAAGACTCCATTTTTGCTATTTAAAAAGTAAATTAATGTAACAGAAAACTGCAACGCTCTCTGGTAACTTTTTAAAAATCAAACTTTAAACTTTATTGAAAAGATTGGATAGTTTGCAATTGAAAATATTTGACCTACACTTAAGGCAACTGATTTAATTGTGTGTAAAATTTTGCATCATAAAGGATGGCATTTTTTTGAAAAATGTTCAACTATATTGATATACACTTTGATCAGATCTTCTGATGTGATATTTGTGTGTGGTTGTGGTTTGTTGTCTGGGTGCTTTTTTTTTTTTTTGCTCAACAAAAAATCCTGGGGGGGGGGCTGCCAAAACGGTTCAAATTGGGCCCTGCACTTCCTAAAGCCGGCCCTGCCCTGATGACCCCAACCCTCTTTGGAAGACACAGCCAGATCTGGCCAGATGACAGACAATAGGCTGCAGAGAGGGACCCCGGCAACCAACCCAGCTGACCCCAGCGAGGGGAGAACATTGAATGGAGGAGAAGAGGTGGAGAAGAGGGGCCCGGGCTACCCTCTTACCTGGGGAGAAGACAATGGACTGGGGCTGTTTCTGGGGTTTTTGGAGGCTCTGCTCGGCGACTGGGGGGTTGTTGTTTTTGGGGACTGAAAGCAAAGCAGGCAAGGCTCAGCTGGCTGCAGGAGAGACTGACGTGTGGGCTGAGGGCCCAGGCCTACTGGCCTGAGAGACCCGTTGCTGTGCTCAAAGCTCAATAAACCCTTCTGTTTTGTGCTGGCTGATAGTTGCTCTGGTCTAGAGAAAGGGTGGCACTATTCCTTCTGGGAGTGGAGGCCCTGGGAGTCCAGAGAGAGTGGACCCCCCTGAAGGGGCTCACGGCGGAGGCAGGCGTGCTGAAGGCCCTGAGAGGCACCGGCCTGGAGGCGGAGGCGGACCCCCCAGGTGAGAGTGGGCACCCCAAGAGAGGGTCGCTGCACTGGAGTGGACTCCCTGAGAAAGGGCTGTCTCACTGCCGCTGGAGTGGAGTGGGCTCCCTGAGAAGGGGCTGCCGCACTGGAGGGTGGGGGTCCTCCCGGGAGCCGAGGGGCCAAGTGTGGGCACGACCTGTGAGCCGTGACAAGGGGTAACTCTGAACCGTTTCAGTGCATAGTCTTTAAACGTGGTCAGAAGGACTTGGTAGGGACCCTTCCACCTGG
Source organism: Rafetus swinhoei (assembly GCA_019425775.1). Taxonomy (NCBI): domain Eukaryota; kingdom Metazoa; phylum Chordata; order Testudines; family Trionychidae; genus Rafetus; species Rafetus swinhoei. The sequence continues at coordinate 213,841,673 of CM033437.1, forward strand.
GTTCCAGGGCAGTCTTCCGCTGGTGAACTTTCACGCAAACCCAGTGTCCTGGCTGTAGTTTATGGCACGGCTCAGTCGGGGCCTCCTGGAAGGTGTCCTTAACCTGTGAATGATAGGACTGTACACACCTCATAAGTTCCTGACAATACTTGACTATGCTTCCTTTAACAAGTGTGGCATCAGCCAGGTCAATGTCTGGGCTGCTTAACAGTCTCATAGGTCGGCCACATGCAATCTCATGTGGACTGAGTCCAGTTTTCCAATTTGGAGTGGCTCTCATGCTCATTAGGGCAATCGGGAGTGCTTCTACCCATGTTAAGCCAGAGTCCTCACATATCTTAGCAAGTTTGTTCTTTAAAATCCCGTTACGTCTCTCTACTGCTCCTGCGCTCTCTGGGTGTCACGGGCAGTGCAGTGCTTGTCTGATAGAGTAGTACTTTGCCAGTTTTTGAACAATTTGTCCAGTAAAGTGGGTACCTCTATCACTGGAGATCACCAAGGGTATTCCCCATGATGGGATGTAATGATTTAGAAGTTTCTTAGCTACTGTGATGGCATCCGCTTTCCTGCAGGGATAAGCTTCTACCCATCCCGAAAACAAGCAAACAATAACCAGTACATATTCAAAGGATTGACATTTAGGCAATTGAATAAAGTCCATTTGTAAATTCAGAAATGGTCCCAAAGGCGGAGGTCTGGTTGCTGGAACTGTCTTTACAGGTTTACCCACGTTGTGGGCTTGGCAGACAGGGCAAGCCAGACAGTAATCTTTGGCTGCTTGGGAGAATTTAGGAGCAAACCAATTTTGCTTTAGGATAGCCACCATCCCCCCTTTGCCAACGTGTGACAATCCATGGAGCACGGAGGCAAGGTGAGGTAGCAAGACCACTGGGGCAACAATGCGGCCGTCAGAGCTGCGCCACAAGTGATCTGGGTGCAAGGTGCACCCTGCCAGTCTCCACTCCTGCTTTTCCGATTCTGGGGCTTGGTCCTGCAGGAGGGCCAGTTCTGACAGAGATGGCATAGGAGCTGGCGGTGGTAGGAGAGAAGGGTACAATGCTTCAGCCCGAGGAGGACATAGGGCGGCTGCCTTAGCAGCCCGATCGGCCATGTTATTTCCTAATGCAACTTCATTAGAGGAAGAGGAATGAGCTTCACACTTAACAATAGCAAGAGCCGAAGGTAAAAGAACTGCATCAAGTAAAGCAGCTACATAAGGTCCATTCTTTATAGAGTGGCCAGAGGAAGTAAGGAAACCTCACTGCTTCCAGAGCGTACCAAAATCATGAACTACGCCAAAAGCATACCGAGTCAGTGTAGATAGTAGAAGACGCTCCTGCAGCAATATGACAAGCCCTGAGAGCCATTAATTCCGCTACCTGTGCGGAAGAAACAGCAGGTAGAGGGCAGATTCTACCACATCCCAGTCGGTACAAACTGCATAGCCTGCTACTAAAAATCCACTAGAATTATAAAAGCAAGAACCATCTGTATAAAGTATAAAATCAGGGTTATCCAAAGGCGTTTCAGACAGGTCTGGTCTTGGAGAGGTGACGGCTTGCACAATCTGCAAACAGTCATGAGGCTCCCCCTCATGGGGTGCAGGGAGCAGTGTAGCAGGATTTAAAGTGTCACAGCGAATTACAGAGACATTGGGAGAAGCAAAGAGAAGCCGTTCATATTTAACAAGACGGGCATTAGAAAGGTGCTGGGTTTTCCCTTTTAAGAGTAATGCTGACACAGAATGAGGAACAGCCAGTGTTAAAGGAGATTGTAAAACCAAAGGTTCTGCTTGCTCTAAAATCCGCGCTGCCGCCGCAATAGCACGGAGGCACGGTGGAAATGAGGCCGCAACAGGATCAAGATAAGTACTGTAATACGCAAGAGGGCGGTATTTATCACCATGTTTCTGCACCAGTACACCCAAAGCACATCCTTCTTTTTCATGACAGAGCAAAGTGAAATGACGGGAGTAATTGGGCAGGCCCAGAGCCGGAGCAGAAACCAGGGCCTGTTTCAGAGACGAGAAAGCAGTGTCTTGCTGAGATCCCCACGGTATAGGAGAAGGGGTAGCATTACGGGTGAGCTCCTGGAGCGGTTTGGCTAGCTGAGAAAAGTTAGGAATCCATTGTCTGCAGTAGCCAGCCATACCGAGGAAAGAGCGGACTTGGGAGGGGGTAGTGGGCTTAGGGGCAGAAAGGATTGCCTGGATTCTATCAGCAGAGAGGTGACGGCTCCCCGCCGAGAGGTCATGGCCTAAATACCGGACCATGGGCTTGCAGAGTTGTAGTTTTTGTTTAGACACTTTATGACCCTTATTAGCTAGAGCCGTGAGAAGTACAACAGAATCTGGATCTGCAGGTCTCAAGGGAAGCACTACAAAGAAGCAAATCATCTACATATTGAATAAGAGTAGAGCCAGAAGGGAATGTAATGTCAGAGAGATCCCGCCGTAGAATTTGTGAAAAGTAGGTGGGAGAATCTCTAAACCCTTGTGGCAGAACAGTCCAACAATATTGCTGTCCTTTGTAAGTAAAAGCAGTAAGGTATTGGCAGTCAGGATGGAGGGGAACACTGAAAAAGGCAGAGGAGAGATCAACGACGGTAAAATGAGTGGAATCAGGTGGGATAGAGGAAAGAATAGTGGCCGGGTTGGGCACAACAGGAAACTGAGAAATAACAATAGCGTTGATAGCGCAAAGGTCCTGGACGAAACGATAGGTGTCCCTTCCAGGTTTCTTTATAGGCAGTATAGGAGTGTTACACTCACTTGTACAGCGAATAAGAACACCTTGTGCCAAGAGATCAGAATGACAGGCTGAATCCTGCCTCAGCTGCAGGATTCAGTGGGTATTGAGTAATACGGGCAGACGCTTAGTTTTGTCAATAGAAATGTAAACGGGATCCACTGATATCCTGCCCACTTCGTTTGGGGTGGTGGCCCACAAACAGTTGGGGACCTGGGACAAAAGATCAGCATCTGAATCAGAAATTAAGGGAAATAGGACGGTGTCAGGACCCTGCAGTAGGTCCTCCACCTCCTGTCGGGTCTGTGCAGGCACTTCAAGATAAACCCCATCAGGAGTACAGAAAATAGTGCAACGCAATCTGCACAATAAATCCCTTCCTAACAAATTCACAGGGGAGGTAGGACTTAGAAGAAAAGAATGATGCTCTGAAATGGGTCCTAGTACAAGAGGGACAGGTTTAGAAACAGGGTGAGGTACAACTTGATTAGAAATACCAACTGCATTAACAACCTGGTTAGAAATGGGAATAGAAAAAGACGACGCTTGGAGGGTGGACCTGCTAGCACCTGTGTCCACTAAAACCTGGGTGTTTTGTCCAGCAACCTGGCAAGTGAGAGTGCCATCAGAGTTTAAGGGAATAAGCGGAGATAAAAAGGTGAAGTTGCAATCCTCCTCTGGGCACCCCTATTGACTCTCGGCCGCCACTAAATTAAACTGACCCTGCGGGGGTCTGAAAGCTATGGCTCTGGCAGCCCAGGGCGGTTTGGGCACTGACTCTTCCAGTGTCCGGGCTGTTTGCAATAGTGACAAATAATTGCATTTGTCACTGTCCTGGGGTTGCCTCGGCCGACGGCATTCCCAGACCAAGGTGATGCTACTCTCGGGGGTCCATATGAGCCTCGTGACTGTCGTTCTATGGGGCACCCCCGACCCCTGCCTGTTTTAGTAGGCAGTGATTGCAGAACCATAAGTTTAGGTTCTTTGTCCTGTTTAGCCTTTATGCACTGTCTGCAGTGGTTTGCCACTGTCAGAAGTTCCTCTAAGGATTTAGTTTCCCAGCCGATGGTTATGTGTTTTAACTGAGTCTGGATAGCCGGATCCAGTCCAGTAACAAAAGCAGCACCCAGCGCTTGCTTAGCAGTGTCAGTTGGGTTTTCAATGCCAGAGTGCCTTTCAAACACTTTAGTAAGCCTTTCCAAATAAGCACCTGGTGACTCATTTTCTTCCTGCTTGCAGGTGTTAATTTTAACCCAATTTGGACATTTGGGAAAGACCTGAAGAATACTATCAAGTAGTCCATTTCTAGCTCGGGTGAGAGCCTCTTTGTTAGCTGTTAAATCTGGGTCTCCTGGAATAGGTCCAGGTGGCCAGCCTGCCTTCTCTAAAATCTTGTTACGCTTATCATCAGGCAGGATCACCCTTAAAAGCAGATCAAGGTCTTGCCAGTTAGGATCATAAGACCGTATTATTAGTGCCAGCTCTGCTTTAAATTTTACCGGGTCTTCTTCTACTGAGGGAAAATCTTTGGCCAGGGCGTGTAACTCGGTCTTGGTCCAGGGTTGGTAAACCCGCATACGCCCTCCTTGTGGGTTTGGGACTTCCCGTAAAGGATAAGCTGTGACCGGACTATTACTCCCTGCCCCGATGCGTGTCACTGATCGTTGTCCCTTAGGAGTTGCTGGCTGGAGGAGAATAGTGCTTCCCCCAGCAATCCGATATGTAATGGGGAGCACCCCTGTTCCCTGTTTTTCCTTATCAGTAACAACTTGGCTTCCTGAAGCTACTTGGGGCTCGGGGGCTGAAGCTGGGACTGGGGATGGTGGGGGATTCCACACAGGGCACAGAACATCATTCATGTCGTCCTGTGAATCAGGGTTTGGGAAACAAGGATACAAGTGCCCAATAGGTGGTGCACTAGGCTTAGTTATTACTGCTTTTGATTGAGTGCCAGCCTCTTTCAGCAGTTTAATCTGTGTTTGCAGTTTTCCTGAGTATCTTTGAAGCTTCTTAATTGAGATTCTTTCTGCCTTTTAAAAGTTTCTTCATACCATGGTAGATAGGCAGACCATTGCAGATCAGGAGTTTTCTCCGTGACCCTCAAAGGCCCCCCCTAAATATAGAATTTTAGTTACATCAAAAGTCCCTTTCAATGGGAATTGTAATTTAGAGTCATTTTGGGTATACAAATTCCACTTACATAAGAACATAAGAACATAAGAACATAAGAACGGCCGTACCGGGTCAGACCAAAGGTCCATCTAGCCCAGTATCCTGTCTGCCGACAGTGGCCAGCACCAGGTGCCCCAGAGGGGGTGGACCGAAGACAATGATCAAGCGCTTTGTCTCCTGCCATCCCTCTCCAGCCTCTGTCAAACAGAGGCCAAGGACACCATTTTATCCCCTGGCTAATAGCCTTTTATGGACCTAACCTCCATGAAATTATCTAGCTTCTCTTTAAACTCTGTTATAGTCCTAGCCTTCACAGCCTCCTCTGGCAAGGAGTTCCACATGCTGACTACACGCTGTGTGAAGAAGAACTTTCTTTTATTAGTTTTAAACCTGCTACCCATTAATTTCATTTGGTGTCCTCTAGTTCTTCTATTTAGGAACTAATAAATAACTTTTCTTTATCGGCCCTCTCCTCATGATTTTATACACCTCTATCATATCCCCCTCAGTCTCCTCTTTTCTAAACTGAAAAGTCCCAGTCGCTTTAACCTCTCCTCATATGGGACCCGTTCCAAACCCCTAATCATTTTAGTTGCCCTTTTCTGAACCCTTTCCAAGGCCAAAATATCTTTTTGAGGTGAGGAGACCACATCTGTACACAGTATTCAAGATGTGGGCGCATCATAGTTTTATACAGGGGCAGTAAGATATTCTGGTCTTATTTTCTATCCCTTTCTTAATAATACCTAGCATCCTATTTGCCTTTTGACTGCACACTGTGTGGAAGTTTTCAGAGAACTGTCCATTTATAACTCCAAGATCTCTTTCCTGATTTGTCGTAAATTAGCCTCATCATACTGTAATGATAGTTGGGGTTATTTTTCCGATGTGCATTACTTTACACTTATCCACATTAAATTTCATTTGCCATTTTGTTGCCCAATCACTCAGTTTGGTGAGATCTTCTTGGAGTCCTCACAGTCTGCTTCTGTCTTGACTATCCTAAACAGTTTGGTATCATCCGCAAACTTTACCACCTCACTGCTTACCCCTTTCTCCAGATCATTTATGAATAAGTTGAACAGGATTGGTCCTAGGACTGACCCTTGGGGGACACCACTAGTTACCCTCTCCATTCTGAAAATTTACCATTTATTCCTACCCTTTGTTTCCTGTCTTTAACCAGTTCTCAATCCAAGAAAGGACCTTCCTCTTATCCCATGGCCATGTAATTTACACAAGAGCCTTTGGTGAGGGACCTTGTCAAAGGCTTTCTGGAAATCTAAGTATACTATATCTACTGGATCCCCTTGTCCGCATGTTTGTTAACCCTTCAAAGAACTCTAATAGATTAGTAAGACAGGATTTCCTTTACAGAACCCATGTTGACTTTTGTCCAACAAATTATGTTCTTCTACATGCTTCACAATTTTATTCTTTACTATTGTTTCGACTAATTTGCCCGGTACTGAAGTTAGACTTACCGGTCTGTAATTGCCCGGATCGCCTCTAGAGCCCTTTTTAAATATTGGTGTCACGTTGGCTACCTTCCAGTCATTAGGTACGGAAGCCGATTTAAGGGATAGGTTACAAACCACAGATAATAGTTCAGCAATTTCCCATTTGAGTTCTTTTAGAACCCTTGATGAATGCCATCCGGTCCCGAGATTTGTTAACATTAAGTTTTTCTATTTGTTCCAAAACCTCCTCTAATGACACTTCAATCCGGGACAGTTCCTCAGATTCATTACCCACAAAGGACGGTGCAGATTTGGGAATCTCCCAACATCCTCAGCCGTGAAGACTGAAGCAAAGAAATCATTTAGTTTCTCCGCAATGGCTTTATCGCCTTGATTGCGCCTTTTATAGTTCGATCGCCTAGGGGACCCACAGGTTTTTTAGCAGGCTTCCTGCTTCTAATGTACTTAAAAACATTTTGTTATTTCTTTTGAGTTTTTGGCTAGCTGTTCCTCAAAATCTTTTTTTGCTTTTCTTATTACATTTTTACACTTGATTTGACAGTGTTTATGTTCCTTTCTATTTATCTCACTAGGATTGACTTCCACTTCTTAAAAGATGCCTTTTGTCCTCACTGCTTCTTTTACATGGTGGTTAAGCCACGGTGACTCTTTTTAGGTCTCTTGCTATGTTTTTTAATTTGGGGTATACATTTAAGTTGGGCCTCTATTATGGTGTCTTTAAAAGTTTCCATGCAGCTTGCAGGATTTGGCTCTAGTCACTGTGCCTTTAATTTCTGTTTAACTAACCTCCTCATTTTTGTGTAATTCCTTTTGAAATTAAATGCCAGGGTGCTGGTCTGCTGAGGTGTTCTTCCCACCACAGGAATGTTGAATGTTATTATATTATGGTCACTATTCCCAAGCGGTCCTGTAACGGTTATTTCCTGACCTGATCCTGCGCTCCACTCAGGACTAAATCGAGAATTGCCTCCCTTGTGGGTTCCTGCACTAGCTGCTCCAAGAAGCAGTCATTTAAGCCATTGAGAAATTTTATCTCCGCTTCTCTTCCTGAGGTGACATGTATCCAGTCAATATGGGGTAATTAAAATCCCCATTATTATAGAGTTCTTTGTTTTGGTAGCCTCTCTAATCTCCTCAGCATTTCAATGTCAGTATCCCTGTCCTGGTCAGGTGGTCGGTAATATATCCCTACTGCTAATTTCTTATTTTTGGAGCATGGAATTACTATCCATAGCGATTCTATTGAACATGTTGATTCATTTAATATTTTTATTTCATTTGATTCTACATTATCTTTCACATACAGTGCCACTCCGCCACCCACCCGGCCTGCTCTATCCTTTCGATATATTTTATATCCCGCATGATTGTGTCCCACAGATTTTCCTCATTCCACCAGGTTTCAGTGATGCCTATTATGTCAATCTCTCATTTAATACTAGGTACTCTAGTTCACCCATCTTATTAGTCAGACTCCTAGCATTTGTGTAGAAGCACTTTAAAAATTTGCCACTGCTTATTTGTCTGCCCTTCCCTGATGCATTGGATTCCTTTGTACGTGGTTGTTTGTCTGCTCTGGCCCATGGTTTGCCCTCTCCCTCCTCTCTTTCTGACTACAGCTTAGAGAATCTCTATCAATGGATTCTCCTCTAAGAGAAGTCTCCTCCGATTTACGTGCATCTCCACACCAATCGGCTTTCCCATCTCTCAGTTTAAAAACTGCTCTACGGCCTTTTTAATGTTTAGTGCCAGCAGTCTGGTTCCACTGGTTTAGGTGGAGCCCATCCTTCCTGTATAGGCTCCCCTCTCCCAAAAGTGTCCCCAGTTCCTAATAAATCCAAACCCCTCTTCCCTACACCATCGTCTCATCCACGCATTGAGATTCTGAATCTCTGCCTGCCTACCTGGCCCTGCGCGTGGAACTGGAAGCATTTCCGAGAACGCCACCATAGAGGTCCTGGATTTCAGTCTCTTTCCTAGCAGCCTAAATTTGGCTTGCAAGTATTTTTCCCATAGTGAGTATACATAAAGAAAGCTGGACTGTCCTTGGAAGGCACTGGAATTCCTGTAGACTGACCTACCCCCCTTTTCTGCGCGCACTTAAAAGATTCTGTAAGACACCAAAACAAACTCCGCCTGCTTACACTATTTTCTTCTGCAAGTCACCGAATCAGAATCCGCCTGCTCGCTCTGCGAGTCACTGAATTAAGAATTCACCTGCTCGCACTGATCCCCCCCCTTTTTCTTGTGAGACGCTGGACCAAAATCCACCCGCTCACAGGGGTTTCCGGCACCCACCCCAGCCCGACAGAACACCACGTCCCAGCACCTGGAGACAGCCTGACGGAATGGGGAAATACTATGGCCTGGGGTTAGCCTCAGAGGTCAGTACTACGTTCACAAATAACAGAAAGAGAGTCAACAAAGCTTTCCCACAGTTCCGTGTGCCGAGAGAGAGTAATGGCACCACACCAGCTTTTAGCGTCCGAACACAGAGGGTCCAGCGCATGGCTGCCTCACTAGAGACACCGGTGTGCCCTTTTGGAACTGTGACACATAAGACAGGCCTAATAGACAAAGACAGACAAAACGTTAGCCGCTCCACAAAATTGGATTCCGTAGCTCCCCTTACCCTAATGGCCGGCCGTCACTCCAAATCCTAAGCCCTCATTAGGAGATTTCGTAACAGGTATCCCCTTACCTTTTATTGAGCGCTCTGAGAGGTTTGGAAGTGGAGTGCCGGTCCGTCCATACGGGCAAGTGACGCGTTAGGAATCTCGGTCGAACCTCCAAATTGTAGAAGTAAAGACTTCACTCAGTTTACGCGGCTAAACAGACAGTTTTATTGGCCAATAAAAGCAAAGTGAGCCAAACGTGGTCCAAGCAAAGCAGGGCCGAGTGAGGCTGGCTAATACAATCAATCCTAGTATCTTTATACCCTTAACCAAACAGTCTGACATCAGGGCATCCAATTACAGAAATAATCAATTAAACTAGGAAAAACAAAGCTTTATCAACAAGATGGCGGACAGGTACGAGGGAGTACCTCTCCTGTCTGAACCAGCCCAATTAACACATTTCAATAGCACATCTGCCTTGGCCTGGCACATGGGGTGATAGAAAGTTCACTCTGGCTGACGTGCAAAGGAAAAAAACTGAAATGGTTTCTACTATAAAAGATGGCTTCTAGCTAAACATAAAATGGTCTCTACACACCCATAGTCTAAAGCTTCTTCCTCCCCCAGACTCCCTGGCCTTGCCAGTCAGTCTGGTCATCAGGACAGGCATGCGCTGCTCATCTGGGATCTGGTTCACGTTGCAAATGCACTCGAAGGTGGCCAAAAACTCCTCAATGTCCTCATTATCTTTGTAGACGGGACAGATCCTTTCCCAACTCTTGTTGGTAAGAGGGGGTGGGCTCCCAGGTTGCTGCACCTTTTGTTGTGCCTCAAGTATCTGGAGTTGGAGCCGCTTGGAGCTCTCCTCCGCCGCCAGCTCTTGCATTCACCGAGCATGGTCCTCCTCCTTCACCTTTTCCTCCCTTTCGACTTCCTCCTCCTTCACCTTTTGACGCAGGTCCGCAAGGGCTCTCTCATGTTCCAGCTCCAGTTTCCTCAGTGCCTGCTGTTTTCTAATTTCTTCTGCAACCATATCTATATCATCGAGTGGGGGCCCACAGGTCATTCAGGTCATTCTGCATCAGCAAAACTGTCGGCTGTTGCTTAGTAGTTTTCTTTAGGAAGCCAATGCCCCTCTGTGAGCTCAAATCCTTCAGAGCCTCTCTGCTTAGGCTTTCATACTGGTGCTGACTCATTTCAGCGGCTCTTTACCCAGCCAAACTCTCAACACCCAGAATCAAATTTAGACAGCGTGGGGTCCTGATCCAAAGCTCAATTGACCAAGATCTGTGGATCCTGCTGACTACGCCACTGTGACGGACCAGGCCGGGTCTGGGCACAGCTGAGGGCATCTGCTCAGGGCGAATTGCTCAAATTTGGGGCTTCTTACAGCCCCCAGACTGGAGACCTTCCCAAATAGGCCACAAACTAGTCCCACAGAGCACTTCAGCTGCCAGCCTGGCCAGCCAGAAGCCTCATGAGCAAAACCCCTCCGACACCCCAGCTCTATCCGTGCCCCAGATGGCCCCGGGCCTCATACACATGTGAGGGGTTTTAGAACCCAATCTCACCTTCCCCGAACAAGTTCTGTCCGGTCCCAAGAAACCAGCCGGTCCCAAGAAACAGATTCCGATCAATTTACCCTCTGGATCTTACCCACAAATCACGCTGAGCCAATCCTTTAGAATCTAAACTCTAAGGCTGTGTCTACACTGGGCCACTTATTCCGGAAAATCAGCCGCTTTTCTGGAATAAGCTGCGAGCTGTCTACACTGGCCCTTGAATTTCGGAAAAGCACTGGCGATCTACTGTAAGAAATCAGCTGCTTTTCCGGAAAAAATATGCTGCTCCGCTCGAATAAAGTTCTTTTTCCAGAAAACTGTTCGGAAAGGGCCAGTGTAGACAGCACAGTAGTGTTTTCATAAAAAGCCCGATCGCAAAAATGGCGAGCGGGGCTTTTTCATGAAAGCAACGTCTACATTAGCCACGGGCGCTTTTCGGAAAAAGGGCTTTTTGCGGAAAGCGTCCATGCCAATCTAGGCGCTCTTTTCCGAAAATGCTTTTAACAGAAAACTTTTCCGTTAAAAGCATTTCCGGAAAATCATGCCAGTGTAGACACAGCCTAAAGGTGTATTACTACAAGAAAGAAAAGCGCGAGAGTAAGGTTGTTAAAGTATCATACATTACATGCATCGAATCTCCAGTTCTCAATGCAGGCTTGCAGCAGAGATGTTATAACTGCTGTCTTAAAAGTCTTTGGTGTACATCCTATGTCAGGATGGGTCCACAGTTCTTCCCGGCTCCTCGATCCCTGTGCTCTTGCCTCTGGGATGAAGAGCTGAGCTGAGCACCAAGATGGAGTAGGCCACATGGCATATTTATATCCCCTCCTGGCTTCTTCCAAGCTGGAGAGAATCACATGGCCAGTGGCCAGGTGTGTCTTTGGCCTCCAGAGGTCCATTGTTCCCTGGAGCTTTGCTCATTAGCATGTCCATGGGCAAACATTCCTGGTCCATTGCTCTGCCTCAGACAGAGAATCTTTCAGCATCAACACAGAGTACATATTTATAACTTCACACACAGACATTATACAGATGTATGAAGAGCATATACAGAATCCGTAGACAATAAGCTTTCGTTTGACACCTCACGTGGCCCCCCTTTGTACCAACTTTTGGGGCAAATCCCCCCCCCCCATGGGTGCAGCAGTGATATGGCTGCTCCCCTCAAAATCCAGTAACGTGACAGGGGTATAAACAGATAATAAGTAAACAAGAAAAGGGGAGCCAATTAAGTCTGGATACCAAGATGTATTTCTTACAATGAGGTATCTATCAGGCTTTAGAGGAATCTCTCCTAAGGAAGCGATGGAAGCTCCATCAGTTGGAACATACACCTGAATTGGTGTTAGGTTCGGCAATAGAGATGACCTTAGACAAGACTAGCATGGTCTGGACAGCTGTAGATCACCTAGAGACATCATTCTGAGAATTACAGATATTCCAAGGCCCTCCTGGAATATCCCGAGGAAAGGAAAATAATCTTTCGAGTAGGCTGCAAGTTTAATCTAGAGAAATTCAGACTGGCAATAAGCTATACATTTTACCAGTGAGAGCAATTAATCACTGGAATATTTCACCAAAGTTTGTGGTGGATTCTCCATCACTGGCAATTTTTAAGATGATTGGATTTTTTAAAGCTATGGTTTAGTTGAAAAGGAATTCTCCACACCAGTCATGATTTTGCAGACCTCTACCATATCCCCCTTTAGTCTCCTCTTTTCTAAGATGAAAAGTCCCAGTCTTATTAATCTTTCATCATATGGCACCTACTCCATGCCCCTACATGATCACAGTGGTCCAGTCTGGCTTTAGAATCTGCAACTTAACAACCATTATTTTTGCAACATGAAACACAGTTATTTGTTTTTCTTCTGTGGCACTGCTCCCCACTACTGTTTGCTCCTACCCACACACACACATTCCAGAATTCATCTCTTCAAAGAAGGAGACAGTTCACAGAACTTCACAGTCCTGCTGCTTGGGAGGAGGACTGCTTGGGAGATGTCTGTCTTCTATCATCTTCCCATTTAATGCCTTCCTGCCTACTTGGTGGGGAAAAATCTCTTCTTCCCCAACTGCTGAGATAATGGGGTGGCTGTAGATCAGGAGTAAGGGGCACTGACAAAGCACTGGAGCAGATGGAAGCATGTGCACTCTATTTCACAGGAGCACTCCGACTCTCCAGACAGCTGCAGAAAATGATGTAGCTTGCAGGCTGGGGACTCACAAGTTATATTTCTAGGAGGCTGTATTTTGGGTTTTGCAGAGATTTTACTATCTGCTTAGAAATGTTTGGGTGGTATCTCTAAGGCCTGGTCTATACTAGACCAAGCAGATCAGCTTAGGGTATGCAACTCCAGCTGAGCTGTGGTGACATCCACACAGTGGGAGGCTGACAGGAGCACACGCTCCCATTGGCTTCCCTTGCTCCTCATAACAGGAGGAGTACTGGATGCTGGAAGGGGTCCCCTTCGATTTAGGTATCGACCTTCTCGTAAGTGTAGACATGCCTAAGTGATAAATTATTAATGATTATTTAAGATATAACTAGGACTAATGGGGTGGCATTAAGCAAAGGAGAAATTATTAGGTTGAATACGGGCAGGCATGCTTGGGTAGAGTTTTTGGCACCATTCCCTGGAGCACTAAGATGAGCTTGTCTGTTAGGATCAGCTGGATGTAACCCACAGGATCTATTTCCCATAGTTAAGGGAGGAAATATGATGGACATTGCCCCTTCTTCTAAGGCACAGGTCCACTAAACCCATAGGGCAGAAGGGACAGGATCCACTTGGACACATGCAAAAGCTTCATTTCCACCTATCCTGAGCAGCAGGGTGGGGGTTTGGGCATGGGTCAAGAATGCAGACTTGGCTCTGAGTGTGTATGGCATCTGCAGAGTATCTTGATAGGTTACAGCCTCACTGCTATCTGTCTTTTATTACTATGGACGGAGTTCACGTTACTCACAAAATGGACTGGCTGATGGTATCAGCCATTCCCACAGTACAGCTGCTCCAGAATGCTCCCTGGCAGACAGGAACATAGCCTGCACCTTTCCCCAGAAGTCTGCATCAACAACAAGAGTTGGCACCCACAGGAAGCCTCTGAGGGGATCTGAGATCTGTACCCCCTTTGGGAAGGAGACATTTCTAACTAACGTGGTACATAGTGCAGGCACTTGCAGAGCAAACTTCCCCTTTTCTCCAGTGCATCTCATTCTGACCTGCATTCCTTTTCTGCCCCAGCCTCAGCCACACAGCCCTACTGAGGCAGGTGCAAAGCAAGATGCATGTTCCTTTCCTCCTCTCTGCCCCACACCATGACTAATGTTCCCTCTAATCTTTTCCATCCATGTGTGGATTTTTTTCCATTCATGTGCAGAATAAATTTTTATGTGCCCTGAAGTGTGTGCAAATGTGCAGCACCAGTAGAAACAAAACCTAGTTGTGGGCTCTCTGCTAATCAGTAGGGATATGAGAGTGCTACTATTTAAATTGGCAAACGGTTATACACTGGCTTCCTGTCTGACTCCTGGAATAGAGGGCAGAAGCATGGGACAGCAGCTGGCTCCCTGGGAGTGGGGTGACAGGCGGGAGCTGGTATGCACTGTGAGACAACTTAAAAGCCAGCTCCCCCAACACCATGACCAGAGATTAGGCACTTGAGTGTAATGAAGTGGGGTACTGCAGAAATTTAGCAACAGGTTCTCTTTGCTCTGCCTCAAGGGCTCACTCAGGAAGCCTAAGGGCTGGGGTGTGCAAATTGCTAGCCTGCAGGGGCATACAGAACCAGAGCAGGGCCCTTGTGTTGCCAGCAGCTAGTAGGATGGCAACTAGTAGGATGAGTTTTTCTTAGTAGGCACAAACAAAGCTCTCTTGGCCCATAAGCAGGCAGTAGCAATTCATCCTGTTTCCCATGAGTAACCTAAAAAGTGTCACAATGTGCTGCCTGACCTTGTAGTTTATGTCAATGGATACATCCATTTCTCTTTGAAAATTATTGAATTGTACCAACAATAAAGTGTTTAATAATTTTTACTGTGATCACGGCATGTTACTTTAATGTGAAGCTCTCCTAGCTGTTTATAAGAGTTGGAGGAAAATGCAGCGTCATGGTGTCTGACTGACTCACAACTGAGAGTGCTGATCTTGGGGCAGACTGTCAGAAAACAGGGCAGAGACCCCAAGCTGGTGGTATCGTCTATAGTTAGAGTTCATCAAGCCAGTAACAAACATGAAGTCCTGGATAACAGTAACAGTCTTGCCATGGAGCCAGAGACAGTCCCCATGGGCACTCAGACAAACTGGACCATGTGAAAAATTACCCCCAAATACTCCCTATCAGGTTGCTCCCAGTCCCAAGAGACCAAACACTTACTCCAGATCTCACACCTAAGAGAATTCTGGCAGCCAATTTGTTAGTCAAGTAATTAGAAATTTATTAGCTAAGAAAAGAAAACAAGAGTTATTGAGAGGTTAGATCAGGTAAAATATATATGTACAGTTAAAACATGAGTCACGGTTTGTAATTCCAAATGGTAGCAGAGATGTCATAATCTGCCAGTTTTCCAAAATTCTCAAGGGGCTGCCCAGAATAACTCTGATGAATCTCCATCTTCTCGTTCAGTTATTCTGCAGGATTTTTGACTCCAGACATATAACTTCTTCTCACTGAAAAGAAGCTGATAGGGTCACTAGCCACACAGTCTCTTCCTTTGATGGTGAGAGTGAAGAATGCATTTAAGTCCGTGACCTCTGATCATCACACACAATGACCACATTCTTTGAAATGAGCACCTTTCTGTTAGAGTTCATCATTAGGCTGCTTTCTTGTTTGATGGGTTATTGAGTTACCAGGGTATACACAATGTAAATCTTTGCTACTACATCATAACCGAATACAAGTGAGTGAAAACAATGCATGTACCATCCCATCAGTTTTCACGACATTTGAACACTCATACATTTAACAATCACTTTGATCTATACAATGCATAAATGAATTGGCCTGGGGCTTTGGTATGAGCTGGCACTTAGTCTGCCAGCACCACATACAAGATTTGGCTACTTTGCTTAGGGTGAGTAGTCTAATGGTTAGAGTAGCCTTTGGCATTCAAGACTTCACGGGATTTATTCCTGGTTCTTTCATTGACTTTCTCTGTGACCTTGTGTTACTTACTATATGAAATGGGGAAAATGATATTTCTCTCTTTCCCGCAGATGTGATAGGCTTGATTAATTAATTTTTGTAAAGCTCTTTGCACCTACTCTTGCCAACATGCTGGCAAGAATTATGTGGGAGACCATATCAAAAGCTTTGCTAAAGTTAAGGTATATCACATCCATGGCCTTCCCCATGTCAACAGAGCCAGTTACCTCATCATAGAAGGTAATCAGGTTGGCCAGGAATGACTTGCCCTTGGTGAATCCATGTTGACTATTCCTGATCATTTTCCCCTCTTCTAAGGGCTTCAAAATGGATTCCTTGAGGATCCCCTCCATGATTTTTCTGGGGACTGAGGTGAGGCTGACTGGTCTGTAGTTCCCTGGATTGTCCTTCTTCCCTTTTTGAAAGATGAGCACTACATCTGACTTTTTCCAATCATCTGAGACCTTCCCCCGATCTCCACGAGTTTTCAGATAATGGCCAAAGGCTCTGCAATGGCATCTGCCAGCTTCCTCACTCAGCACCCTCAGATGCATTAAATCTGGCCCATGGATTTCTGTATGTGTAATTTCTCTAAATAGTTCTTAAACCATTTTTTTCTCCACTGAGAGCTGCCCACTTCCTTCCCATACTGAGCTGCCTAGTGCAGCAGTCTGGGAGCTGGCCTTTTCTGTGAAGACAGAGGCAAAAAAAGCATTGAGTACTTCAGCTTTTCCCTTATCGTCTGTCAATAGGTTACCTCCCTCATGCAATAAGGGCCCCACACCCGCTCTGATCACCCTCTTATTGCTAACATGCCTGTAGGAACCTTTCTTGTTACCCTTCACATCCCTTGCCAGCTGCAATTCCAATTGCGCTTTGGTCTTCCTGATTACACCCCGTATGCTCAAGCAGTATATTTATACTCCTCCCTACTCATCTGTCCAAGTTTCCACTTCTTATAAGCTTCCATTTTGTGTTTAAGTTCACCAAGGATTTCACTGCTAAGCCAATCTAGTTGCCTGCCATATTTGCTTTTCTTACTGCACATCAGGATGGTTTGTTCCTGCACCTTCAATAAGGCTTCTTTAAAATACTGACAGTTCTCCTGTACTCCTTTCCCCTTCATGTTAGCATCCCAGGGGATCCTGCCCACCAGTTCCCTAAGGGAGTCAAAGTCTGCTTTTCTGAAGTCCAAGATGTGCTGCTCTCCTTTCTTCCTTTCATCAGGATACTGAACTCAACCATACGATCTCTACCTGGATATTTTCCTTCAACAGGAAGGATGGACGAAAAGGTGTCAAATGAAACCTTACCTTCTACTGAGTCTGTATATCCTATTCATGTGATTGTATAATATCTGTGTGTGGAGCTATAAACATGTACTCTGTATGGATACTGGAAGTTTCTCTGTATAAGGTTGAGCAATGGGCTTAAGTACCAGAGACCCACCTGGGAAGGAATCTAGTTGCCTGGCCACTGACCATGTGACTGTCTCCAGCTTCGAAGAAGCCATGTGGCCGACTCCATCTTGGTGCTTAGCTCAGCTCTTCATCCCAGAGGCAGCCGTGCAGGGATCAACGAGCCGGAAAGAACTGTGGACCCATCCTGACATAGGATGTACACTAAGGACTTTTAAGCCAGCAGTTATAACATCTCTGCTGTAAGCCTGCATCGAGAACTGGGAGATTCGATACATGTAATGTATGATACTTTAACAACCTTACTCTCATGCTTTTCTTTCTTTTAGTAATAAACCTTTAGATTTTAGATTCTAAAGGATTGGCTCAGCGTGGTCTTGTGGGTAAGATCCAGAGTATAAATTGATCGGGACCTGTGGCTGGTTCTTGGAACCGGATGAACCCATTCGGGGTAGGTGAGATTGGGTTCTAAAATCCCTCACCTGTGGCCAGGCCCGGGGCTGTTTGGGGCACGGAGCGCGCTGGAGTGTCAGAGGGGTTTTGCTTGTGAGACTTCTGGCTGACCAGGCAGGCAGCAGAAGTGCTCTGTGCGACTGGTTTGTGGCCTATTTGGGAAGGGCCGCCAGTCAGGGGCTATAAAGAGCCCCGAGTTTGAGCAATTCGCCCTGAGCAGAGAGCCTCAGCGGTGACCCGGCCCAGTCCGTCACATTCAGTCAGCCAGCAGAGGAGTCAGCTGGCCCCAATCTGCCTGAGCCAGCTCTCTCCCATCTGTTCCGAATTGTCCTGCAGCCTTCTGCTTCTAATTACAGGGTTTTCTCCCCTTTTTGGGCTGCCTTTTTCCCCCTCTGCAGCAGCTCTCTGGCCTGACCCTGCCACAGCGGGTTGAAATTTCTTATTTGCAACACCAATATTGAGGTAGTGTGTGGATGTACACCACCAGTACAAACAAAAAAACTAGATATAAATAATTTTTTAAACAGTCCATAGGTATGGAAAAATTATATTAAAACCAGGGATAATTGGAAAGGAGCAATGCTTACAATATTTATTTAATATTAAATCAAATAAAAAGAAAATTAACACTACCCTTTGATGATCCCCGTGATGGTGGAAGGTATGGAGGCCATGGCTCTCGTGGACTCCAGATGTAGCCAGGCAATTATATGGGAGGACTTCATACCCGACCTCCGGCTCACTGAGGATACGATTTACTTCCAATGCATACATGGCGATGTACGACCCTACCCGATGGCCCGCATAAACTTAGAGGTTCGGGGCCACAAGGAACCACTCCTAGTGGGCGTAGCATCCCAGCTAGCGTACCCGGTGGTGCTGGGGTGGGACTGGCCAGCGTTTAAAGAGGTCGTAAGAGACTATGAGTACTGCCCTGCTAAAAAGCGGCAGCCCAGAGTTCTAGCAGGAAAAGTGCTGGGGCTCCCTGCAGAGGTCGACCCCCAGGAGGGACCCTCCAGTGGCCCAAACCCGACAGGGAGTGTAGATCCCAACGAAAGTCCAACAGAGGCCCTCAGTAGGCTGAACTGGAGAGGGAAATAGACTTCCTGCAAGAACAAAGGGAAGATCAAACTCCCAAGCCCAAGAGACTAAGGACTCAGAAGGGGTGAGACGCCCTCAGGGACCACGATTTGAAATCCAGAAAAACTGGTTATACCAGGTAGTAAAGGACCCTCAGACACAAGAGGCGATCCACCAATTGCTGGTCCCCCAGAAGTTGAATCGAAGCCTCCTACATTTGGCTCATGCTACCCCATGGGCAGGACGCTTCTTTTGGCCAGGCATACATCATGACATCCAGGTGTGGCCAAATCTCTGTAACATTTCCATATAGCCATGTATCATTCTCATATAACTTTGTATTAAGAGAAACTTTGTAAGTCCTTTTATATATATAGATCTTGTCCTTTTAGATATATCTTTATGTTAAGCCTTCTTAAAAAATCCCTTGTATTAAGATAAACCTGGTATCCAGTCTTTTCCATAGAAACTTTGTATCAAGCTCTTTATGTTATAGGTCTTAGGAATAGTTAAGGTAAAGAAAAATGTCTTTTGCTAGGAGTAGAATAGATCTCTCCCATTTCATTGATTGTCCTGTTGAAATAAATGAGGTCTGAATGGAGAATGAAAGGTGAGCACCTCCAGCAGCAGTCAGGGCCGTCCTTAGGATTTATGGTGCCCTAGGCGGGATTATTAAACTGGTGCCCCTATGCCTGACTTGCTCTTCCACCCCCTACCTCTCCCCTTCCCAGAGACCCCAGCAGCCAATCCCTTCCCTCAGACTGTGCTGCAGGCAGCACATTTGGCTCTCTCTAGGACCCAGCCCTGCTGTTACATGCTCCACTGCTTCTCATCATAGGCGTGCGCAGCACATTTCATTAGGTGTGCACTCAAAGAATATTTTTTAAATGTATTCTTTGACCCCCATTAGCCACACCCCTGACCCCCTGTTAACCATGCCTCTGGCCCCCATTAGCCACACCTCTGGAGGCAACACTCTCAGGGCAAGATGGACACATGACCAAAAGTAAAAGATGTCATGTGAGCCCCCTCTAAGGACCCTTCCCACCATCCTCCTACCAATAGGGATTAGTTTGGCCCCCACCAAACCCCCCTCATGCAACTATCCTGCAATTGCATTAACCCAATGTGTGTGACATTAACTCGGGGGCGGAGAGGCTGGGGGAAGTGTTCCCGCTAAGAGTTTCCTCCCATGAGCAGAATGAATTTTGTGTTGTGCACCAGTACTGAGTTCACGTGGCTTGTTTGGATGTGCCACTGTGGCACCCAAGTTAATAAATATCTTATAAACTTCTACCCTTTCCCTCTGCTGCCCTGTCTCCTCCCCTTGCTCCATCAGCTCCCCTGGTGCCTGCTGCCCCCCAACCCCTCACCCTCCTCTGCTGTCCTGACTCCTGCCCTTCTCACTGCCCTCAGCCTTCCTGAGACCTGCCCCCCACCAGCCCTTCTCTGCCCCTGTGCCCACTCCCCTGTGCTACCCCTCCTGATCCCCGCCTAACACCTTCCTCTACACACCTGCCCTGCCTCTCTCCTCTGGTGCTGGTCCCTTCACTGCAGGTGTCTGCTCTTCTGCTTCACCCCAGAATCCCTGGCACCTGCACCCTCCTGGTGCCTCCCCTTCCCTCACTGCCCCTCCCCTTTGCCCTCTTTTCCCTGATGCCCACCCCTTCACCACCCTCTGCCCCCATGCCCTCACACATACCTTGCTCCATCCCCGCCTTCCTCATGCCCACCCCTTCTTTCAAGCCTTCTCCCAGTACCTCCCCCTCCAACTCCCAATGCCCTTACCCTCTCTTCTCCCAGCATTACCCTGTCCCCCTCCCACTGACACCTCCCCTCCTGCCCTTTTCCTCATTGTCTCCACTTGCCTCCCCCCCCCCGGCATTTGTCTCTCTCCTGCACCCTGTCCCTTGGTGCCTTCCCCTTTCTTCTCCTGACCTGCTCCCCCTCCCATCAGCACAAGCCCCTTCCTCTCCCACCCCTTCCCCCTATTTTTCCCGCACCCCTTCCCTCCTCTCCCTTTTGCCTTCCAGTTTGCAGGGCTGGAGTCTGCTGCGATCGAGCCCCAGAAGACCTCGCACTTCTGGCTAGACATGGGTGGGCACCTACAGAGCAGGGTGCAGAGACCTCCCCCCGCCCCAACAAGAGGGCGCAGCTGAGCAAAGTTCCCTCCATGTGCTTGGGGTGGGGGGTGGCCCCCGCATCGCCAGCAGGGCGCCTCCTTGCAGGCAGCCTGGCCTGCGAGGTGCCCTCCCACCCCCTGGATGCTTGGGAGGGGGGGGAGGGAGAGCTGCGCGCTGCCTGCGCTTGGGGTGGGTGCAGAAACTCACAGTAGAGCAGCGCAATGCAGTGCAAGAGCACAATCCTGCTCAGCCAGAAGGTGCCCGGGCGCAGTGGAAGGCAGGCGGGGGGGCGCCTGCTCCCCCTCCTCATGGCTGGGCACTTGCAGGGGCTTGGAGGCTCCCTCCACCCCCCTCCTCTTCCTCAGCATCTCCCCCGGCACAGCCATGGCTGGAGCATGCGCCAGCCGCCACCTGGGTCCGCCTCCTGAGCCTGCTCAATGGGAGCCGTGCCCAGGGCCCCGCCTCTGCCAGAGCTCACGGTGCACGGCGCTGGAGGGGAGGCGCTGGGGGGTTGCGCCCCAGGCAGAGGCGAGATAGGCCTCAGGAAGGCAGAGAGAGAGGCCCAGCTGCTCGCTGTGCCCGGGCACCTTTCACAGCCCCGGCCCCACAGCCGTCCCGCCTCTAGCCAGGCTCTGCACCCCCACGCCCCGCTCCGCGCGTCTCCTTCCGCCTCCTTCCCTGACCCGTGCCAGGCCATTTTAAAAAATGGTGCCGCAATGTCACTCTGACGTGGCACCGCCCCCTCTGGCACATCGTGCATGACCCCGCCCCCGGCGCAGCCCCGGCTCCGCCCGTCCGCTGCCGCCTGGGTTGACGGCGCATGCTTGCGCCTCTCGCGGCCGTGTCTGCTTTCCCTTCCCTCGGCCCGGTACCTTCCCCAGCCGTGGTCAGCTTGATGGCCTCCTCGCCGGAGTCCCTCGGTCCGGTGGGGTCTTCTGGCGGGGCCGTCCGTCCCGGCAGAGTGGTGCCCCAGAAAGAGTGGTGCCCTACGCAACTGCATACTCTGCGTATGCCTAAGTACGGCCCTGGCAGCAGTTGCAAGGGTGGAGAGGGGCTGGGAGCCAGATCCAAGACAATACCTGTGAAGTGAGCTCATTGAAAAGAAGATTGGACATACAGGCTGCCATGGGAGTCAAGCAGCAAGTGCCTGCACTTCGAAGGACTCTCTTTGAAGCAGCATTAAAAAAGGCGAGGTGATGACTAACTGGCTGAATGAGGGGGATAAATATGAGGCATCTTGCAGAGGGACCCCGGGTTTTCGTCTTGTCAACATGGGAGTATCGATCCTGCTTGGCAGAAGCCAGGCTCCACCCCTCCCACATCTAACTCACCTGGCCAATGCGGTTACGGGGAGCAACTATTGGTAATAACAAGACAGAGTGTGCGTGTGTGTGTGTGTGTGTGTGTGTGAGTGCATGAGTGTAATGTATCATATGCATATGATAAAGTATTGATTGATCCATGTATGTTCAATAAATGTGGCGTGTTGCCTTATCCCCCTGAAAAAGATCTCGGGTGCTTCTTTTAAGCGCAACACGGGAATACTGTGCATCATGCCCAGAGTGCCAATGTGCGGGACCCAAAGGGATAACCAAGGCCACCCAAATACTCCTGCCGGTCATAGGTGTACCCTTTGAAAGGATCGGTCTGGATCTGGTCGGACCCTTGGATAAGAATAAGACAAGGAACTGGTTTATCTTGGTGATCATAGATTACGCAACCCAGTACCCAGTGTGGCGTAGTGGGAGGTGCTATCTGCTCTGTAACCCAGTGGGGTGTGGTAGTGGTGCCTTGCTGGTTGCTGGGCTTGGGCAGTGGGCTGTGGGTGACCTCCACTGGTAGCTATTTGTAGCACGGCCCAGCAGGACAGCGGATGAGTCACTAGGCAAGGGTCTCACAACCTGTCTGATGAGTTGCATCCCAGGGAGAGAGACAAAGGGAGGAAGGCAGGGTCCAACCCCTGGATGGGGGCAGGCCTGGAAGAGAGTTTAGTTTCGGTCTGGGAAGCAGGGGAGAAGGGGCTAGGGATGGGGCTGGGATTGCGGGGCCCAGCCACTCCCCATCTCAAAGGGGGAGGGGACCTGAGGCCTCCTGGCCCCAGTTCCTGTAACCAGATTGCATCTGTGCTGTGCTGTATCTTGGAGAAGCAATAAACTCCCTCAATCCTACTGGCTGGCGGAGTCTGTTCGTGCCACTACAGGGGTGCAGGAGAGGGGAAACCCCAATGCGCCGTCACACCCAGAAGCGGTCCTGCTCTGCATAGTGACGGCAAAGCATATAGCCGACGAGTTAGTGAAGGTGTTCACCAGGGTGGGGATCCCCAAAGAGATCCTGACCAACCAAGGCATGAACGTCTCATCTAAGCTGATTGGAGAACTGTGGCAACTCATGAACATCGAATTCTTCAGACATCAGTGTACCACCCTCAAACCGATGGGCTTGTAGAATGATTTAATGGTATACTCAAGTTGATGTTACGCAAGTTTGTGGAAGACGACCTGCAATATTGGGACATGCTCCTACCAGCCCTCCTCTTCGCTATAAAGGAAATTCCCCAAGCCTCAACGGGGTTTTCTCCCTTTGAACTCCTTTATGGAAGACAGCCTCGGGGCATACTTGATCTATTCAGGGAAGACTGGGAGGCACAGGAGACTCGGGTACTCGGCACCACTCAGTATGTGCTGCGTCTCAGAGAGAGGCTCCAAACACTGGGTGCCTTTGCACAGAAAAACCTCCAATAAGCACAACAAGCTTAAGAAAGGCAGTATAATAAGGGAACAAAGGTATGAACCTTTGAACCCGGTGAATAGGTGCTACTATTACTTCCCTCATCAGAGCCGAAATTACTGGCCAAGTGACAGGGCCCCTTTGAAGTGGTATACCAGTTGGGCCCTGTAGAGTAGATTATGAAGTCAGGCTGCCAGGCTGCAGGAAGGTGGTATGCACTTATCACGTAAACCTGCTAAAAGCTTGGAAGACGAGGGAGGCCATGATGATTGCCCCGGTACCGCCTGAGTTGGAGTTGGGTCCATTGGCAGGCAAACCCCTCGAAACAAAGCCGGTGGAATTGGGAGAAGGCCTCAGACCAATTCAGCGACACCAGGTACAACAGCTTTTAGGAGACTTCCAAGACGTACTGTCTGCCCGACCGGACGAACCCCCTGATTTGCCACCATATTGCGACAGAACCAGTTCAGAAGGTAAGAAATGCCCATAGACCCCTACCAAGGAAGATGTGGGATGCTGTATGTCAGGAGCTCAAGACAATGCTCAACATGGGCATGATAGAAGAATCCCGGAGAGAGGGGAGGAGCCCTATCATTCTTGTGCTGAAACTGGATGGAACCCTCAGGTTCTGCATTGACTTTCGGAAAGTCAATGTGATTTCCCACTTTGATGCTTATCCAATGCCCCTGGTCGATGAATTGTTGGAACGGCTAGGAGGGGCCAAGTACCTATCCACCATTGATTTGACAAAAGGCTACTGGCAAATACCCCTCATGCCTAATTTGAAGGCAAAGACAGCCTTCCCTACACTGTTCAGGCTTTACCCATTCATGACTATGCCATTTGGACTATGTGGAGCTGATGCCACCTTCTAGAGGCTGATGAATAAACTGCTACAGCCACACGATCAATACCCAGTTGCCTATATAGATGACATCGTCATCTACAGCAGTAACTGGGAGGAACACCTACAACACCTCAGAGCAGTCCTGCAGGCTCTCCAAGAAGCTGGGCTCATGGCAAACCCTGAGAGGTGTCACTTCGGGGAGAAGGAAGTGACATACCTCAGATATGTAGTGAGAGGCAGGAAGTTGTGGCCAATGATTAATAAAGTCCAGGCATCGTCAGACACACCAATCCCACAAACAAAAAGACAAGTGCACCAGTTCTTAGGCCTGGCCAGTTATTACCAACATTTCATCCCAGACTTTGCAACAATCGCAACGCTGCTCACAGACCTAACAAAGAATTCTCAGCCCCGTCAAGTAAAGTGGATGCCACAGTGTCAGATGGCCTTCCAGACCCTAAAAAGGCGGCTGAACCAGGAACCAGTCCTAGTACGTCCTGATTTTGGGAAGAAGTTTATACTCTAGACAAATGCTTCTAGAATACGGCTCGGAGCTGTCTTATCCCAGAAGGTAGATGGGGAAGAACACCCGGTCCTGTTCCTGAGTCGGAAATTATTTCCTCGAGAGACAAAATATTCTACGATCGAAAAAGAGGCATTAGTGGTAAAATGGGCTATTGATGCCTTGAGATATTACCTGCTAGGAACGACTTTCCAGTTGGTGGCAGACCACTCGCCCCTTTGATAGCTCAACAACATGAAAGACACAAATCCCCAGATCATGAGTTGGTACCTTACCCTGCAACCCAGTGACTTCTGTGTGTCCCATCGACTGGGTAAGGCCCATGCTAACACGGATTTCTTTTCCAGGCAGGGAGAAGAAGAAAAGGAGCTGGACACCCTCTTCAGGGGGAGGGAGTGTGATGGGGCGAAGGTGCCCCACACTGAAGGGGAGGTGCTACGACTCTGTGGGCAGAGGAAGTCCCACCCTTTTCCCCAGACTGGGCATGCTCCAAACGTTGGAGCATTATAAAAGCAAACAGAGAGGTTCAGTTGGGGCAGACCACCAGTGGGGAAGGAGCTCAGGCCGGTGCTCCCAACCAACCACTGCAGCAACCGCCACCCCAGGAGCAGCAGCCGCCACAGCCACAGCCATCCCAGGAACAGCAACCTCAACCGCAGCCCCTTCAGCCACAGTTCCAGTGACAGCCCTGACCAGGGAGGCCATCCATGAGGGTCGGACTCACCGAGCAACACCCCAAGAGCTGAGCAGCCCCAAGAGCTGAGCAGGAGGCTGGGGGGAGCTCGCTACCTCACCACCCTGGACCTCACCAAGGGCTACTGGCAGGTGCCTCTAGACCAGGAGGCCAGACTGAAATCGGCTTTCATCACCCCGCTGGGGCTCTATGAGTTCCTGGTCCTACCCTTCGGCCTCAAGGGGGCGCCGGCCACCTTTCAGCGTCTGGTGGACCAGCTGCTGTGGGGAATGGAGAACTTTGCCCTAGCGTACATCGATGATATCTGTGTCTTTAGCCAGTCCTGGGAGGACCACGTGTCCCAGGTCAGCCAGGTACTGGATTGGCTGCGGGAGGCTGGGCTGACTGTAAGGGCCGGGAAGTGCAAGGTTGGGATGGCCGAGGTGACCTACCTAGACCACAAGGTGGGGAGCGGCTGCTTGAAGCCAGAACCAGCCAAGGTGGAGGCCATCCAGGAATGGCCGGTCCCCCAGACCAAGAAGCAGGTCCAGGCTTTCACTGGCATGGCGGGGTACTACTGGAGGTTTGTACCCAACTTCAGCTCCATCGCAGCCCCGATCACAGAGCTGTGCGGGAAGGGGAGGCCAGACAGAGTGGTCTGGACGGAACAGTGCCAGAGGGCTCTCTGTGCACTGAAGGAAGCCCTGGTCAAGGCCCCAGTGTTGGTAAACCCAGACTTTGACAAACCCTTTATCATGTTTACCGATGCCTCAGACATCGGGCTGGGGGCAGTGCTGATGCAGGTGGACGAGAAGGGAGAACGACACCCCATCATGTACCTGAGCAGGAAGCTGCTGCCCAGGGAGCAGAACTACGTGGCCATAGAGAGGGAATGCCTAGCCATGGTGTGGGCCCTTCAAAAGCTGCAGCCGTACCTGTTTGGCTCGCGTTTCACGGTGTACACCGACCACTGCCCCCTGACCTGGCTGCACCAGATGAAGAAGACCAATGCCAAGCTGCTGAGGTGGAGCCTGCTCCTGCAGGACTATGACGTGGAAGTGATCCATGTCAAGGGGAGCGCCAACATCATTGCCGATGCGCTGTCCCGTAGTGGGGGGCCCGAACTTCCCCAGGCCACTGGCAGAGTGTCCCCGCTCAGGTCGCTCTCGGAGGAGGGGACAGATGTGGTGTAGTGTGGGGGCCTTGCTGCTTGCTATGCCGGGCGGTGGGCTGTGGGTGACATCCACTGGCAGCTATTTGTAGCACGGCCCAGCAGGGCAGCAGATGAGTTACTAGGCAAGGGTCTCCCAACCTGTCGGACCAGTTGCCTCCCAGGGAGAGAGACAAAGGGAGGAAGGTGGGGGGGCAGGGCTGGAAGAGAGATGGTTTTGGTCGGGGAAGCAGGGGAGAAGGGGCTAGGAAGGGGGCTGGGATTGTAAGGCCCATCCACCCCCCATCTAAAGGGGGGGGGGGCCCTGAGGCCTCCTAGGCCCAGTTCCTGTAACCAGATTACATCTGTGCTGTGCTGTATCTTGGAGAAGCAATAATCTCTCTCAATCCTACGGGCTAGCGGAGTCTGTTCGTGCCACTACGGGGGTGCAGGAGTGGGGAAACCCCAACACGCCGTCACAGTGACCAAAAGAAGAGAAAAAAGGAGGTGGTTATTGTCTATTTCTGTTCAATTGGTAATGCTTCATTAGAATTCCCTTAATTCTAGAAAGAGAAAAATCTAACAGAATTCAGAGAAATCAAGAAAATGAATGGAAAGTTGAGAGCAATAGATTTATACAAAATAGTTTAATATGGACAATTCAAGTAAGCAATGGGTTAAGAGGAAGAAGACAGGTTTGTAACTTAGGTTGACAGAGCTGTGTAACC
Source organism: Rafetus swinhoei (assembly GCA_019425775.1). NCBI lineage: Eukaryota > Metazoa > Chordata > Testudines > Trionychidae > Rafetus > Rafetus swinhoei. The sequence continues at coordinate 213,869,126 of CM033437.1, forward strand.
ACATTGCTCTGGAGTGGAGGAATGGAGGAGTTGGGAGGGTTGGGGAATGTTCATCATCCCATTCATCAACCCGCAGTATCCACTGGAAAGTTAATACTCCTTGAAAAGGGGTCTTCAGAACGACCTGTGGAGATAGGATGAATATTTGAGCCACACTGTGAGGAAGGAGGTACCTTCCCTAGAACTGTTTTACAGGCACTTAAATGCATTTAATTGGAAACGGAAAAGTCAACAAATCAACAGATTCAGTTAAAGCTTACAAGGAAGAGAGGTGCCAAAAATAAAATGGTTTGAATGAACGTTAACCAAATTATCTAAGACAAATTAAAGTGTGTATATTATGTAAACCCTGCAGCCTGAAGCCCTACAGAGCAGAGATCACTTTTGAAACCTGTTGGTTCCTATTGGGTTCCAAGGAAGAGGGCACTAGAGGACTGTTCCAAGTGCTGAAAGCCAGCACCTACTGTTAAAAGATCCTCCCCAGCCTTTGAGGAAGATCCTCTGACCCTGAGAACTCAAATAATTAAGGGGGATAACCAAAAATAAAACAAAGGTAGGTGTGAAAGTCAAAGGGTCAAAAAGAGAGAACTTGAAAGGGACATGAAACAGAGAACCCTGGATAGCACTCACTGCTCCTTGAAGGTGTCCAGGGAGCCAGCAGATGCCACCCAGAGGAAATCTGCTTACATGCATGCATAGAGAGAAGATTGGAAATATGCCTGCAGTCACAAAGAGCCTCTTCAGCCAACATCCTCTCTCTGATGTTATGGATGACCACTTTGGTCATCGTTAGGAGGAGGTTGACGAGGAGGTCCCGTGACTTCATGGGACTATGGACAGAATGCATAAACAAGAAGAGTGCAGCCAAAAATGTAGTAAAAGATCTAGGACAGTGGTCTCCCACCTTTTTATACCCAAGATCACTTTTTAAATGTCAGAACAAGCCAAGATCTACTCCATCCTTTCCCCTAGACCCCAACCCTTTCTTGAGGCCCTGCCTTCTCTGTTCCCCTCTTCTCCATCATTTGCTGTCCCCAGCCCTTACTCACTCTCACTGGGTTGAACCAGGAGGTGCGGGCTCTGGGGTGGGAATGAGGGATTTGGGTCTGGGAAGGGGTGAGAGGTACAAGCTCTGGGAGGGAATTTGGGTGCAGGAGGAGGTGGAGAAGGGGATGCTGGCTTGGGGAGGAGGCTCCAGGCTGGAGAGTGTTGGGGTCAGGGGGAGGGTTGGGGTGCTGAGCAAGCCAAAGGCTTGTGGATGTGAGGGTGCAGGAGTTCAGGTTGGGGTATATGAGGGGCTCAGGGCACGGGGTGTTGGGAGTATGATGGGCTCAGAACACAGATTTGCAGTGTGTGGATAATGCAGTAGTGTTGTAGCAGAAGAGAGGGGATGTGAGAAGCTCAGGATAGGGGGTTCAGGTGTCTGAGGGGCTCAGGGTTGGGGTGTGTGTGGGGATGCAGTGGCGTTATGATGCTGCAGCCAGATGGGGGCTTGGCCCCAATTGGGGGCTTGTTGGCCAGGCTTCATTTTTAAATAAAATATTATGTCTAACACAAACGTTTCACATTGTCTTTATTTATGAGAGGGGCGGGGAACCTATTTTGGGTCAGGGGTCACTGACCCACAGAAAAATCAGTCAGGGACCACACAAGTTAGATGCAAATAAACAACCCCTCCAAACCCCCCAAGCCTCATTGATGTGGCCCCAACTGAGACACCTCTCTCCCCTGGCACCCCAGCCCCATGGGGGGAGGGTAGGTAGGACTGAGATTCAAGGCCTCAGGCCAGATTAACTCTTCTGGAATTCCAGAGTTAGTAGAATTTGTGGGCCCCCCTCTATACTCTGAGGTGGGGCCAAAAATGAGGGATACAGTGTGCAGGACAGGGCTGCCAGTGAGTGGGATAGGGATGGGGTGCAGAATCTGGATGGAAAATAGGGTACAGGAGCAAGCTGGGGGTGGGTGCCTGGCCAGGAGGGGGGGCAAGAACAGGATGCTGGTGCTGGTGGGGGCTGGGACGGGGGTAGGTGGGGCCCTGAGCAGGGTGCAGGTGGGAATCTGGCCAGGGGGGCAGGGTTCTGGTGGGGTCCTGGGCAGGTGGGAGTCTGGCCCAGGGGCAGAATGGAGGAAGGTTGAGAGGCTCCTCCAGTGGCACATTGGATAAGGTTCCCACCTCTGGAGCCAGAGATCAAGGGTTTGAGCCTCACAAGTACCCAGCCTCCTGGTGAAGGCAGGAGCAGGATACCGGTGGGGCCCTGGGCACGGGGCAGGGTACCCTTGGGGGTTTGAGTAGGGAAGGCAGAGGGCAGGGTATTTGTGGGGCTTTAGGTAGGGGGGCAGGGTACTTGTGGGGGTCTGGGTGGGGAGGAGACAAGGACAGCTTGGCTGGTACCTGGGGGTCCCACAGCTGTATGCTAGAGCTGGTGTCTCAGGAAGTACATGCACTGCTTCCCCCCTCCCCAAACAGCCAGCACACTTCCTGAAAAGCTGGGTCTGTCATGCTTCTGGGAGCTTCCTTCTTCCTGCATGGGGAGGGGAGGGGGAGTAGGAGTCCCAGGACTGCGCACCACCTCCAACTGCTCAGGAAGCACAGACTCTTCTTCTGCTCCTCACGGCAGTGCTCGCTTCCTGAGTAGTTGGAGGTGGTGCGCAGTCCTGGGACTCCTACTCCCCCATGCAGGAAGGTAGCTGGGGGAAAGAAGTTCCCAGCAGTGCAACAGATCCAGCTTTTCAGGAAGTGTGTTGCCTGTTTGGGGAGGGGGAAGCAGCGCACGTGCTTCCTGAGACAACAGCTCTGGCATACAGCTGCAGGACTTCCCGCCCCCCCATGCCGCAGGAAGCCGATGCTACCTCCATTTTCTCAGGAGGTAGTGCCAGAGTGGGCTCCTTCTTCGGGTGGGGAGAATGACAGGGGGGCTGGGTTGCCTCGCAATCGACTGGTCTTGCCCCCACAATCGACCAGTTGATCACGATTGATGGGTTGGTGACCATGGATCTAGGAGGAGCAGGAATAAGGGCTGTAAGTTAGTGCACACTAGATAAACATACACCAGGGTCTTCCTCATGCCACGGAGAGGACAGATATGAAGGACAGAGGTTGACACTTGTTGTTTAAGAGGGAGAAAAGCACCCCAGAATAGAACCCTGCAAATCCATAGCTATCCACTTTATATCCACAGATATCCACATCTGTGGCTCATTTTTGTGGATAGAGATGCAGATTATGCATCTAGAATTCTGCAGATTTGTGAATATCTACTTTATATACATTGGTATCCACATTTGCAGATGTGGATATCTTTGGATCATTTCTGCTGGAGAGGATGTGGATACCAATTTTGTATCTACACAGGGTTTGATCCTAGAGCTGCTTGAGAACACAGACTGAAGTAACATCTTTAGGGGAGGGAGCTCTCTGCTGCCATCTATTGGCAGGCAAGGGGAAATGACTAAATGGGCCAGACCTTATTTGCATTTCTGATATGTGTTAGTTTGGTCAAAAATCAGTTAAGTTTTGGGTTTGAGAGTAATAAAATAAACGGTTACTTACCTCTCCTAACTGTTGTTCAAGATGTGTTGCTCATGTCCATTTCATGCAGCTGTGCACGTGCCACATGCGCAGATTGTTGGAGAGTTTTCCCTTAGCGGTACCCATTGGGCCAGCAGAGGAGCTGCCTGGAGTGGTGCTGCCATACCAGCACCTGCTCACCCTCCACCCTTTCAGTTCCTTCTTGCCGGACTACTCTGATGCAGAGGAGGCGGGTGGGCTTTGGAATGGACATGAGCAACACACCTTGAAGAATAACAGCTATGAGAGGTAAGGAACCCTTTCTTCTTCTTCGAGTGATTGCTCATTTCCATTCCATGTAGGTGACTCCAAAGCCAAACCCATAGATGTGGGGGTCGGAGACACAGAGAGACAGACTGCAACGCTGCCCTGCCCACCGCCACGTCATCCCCAGCCTGCTGTGCTACCACATAGTGACTTGTGAAAGTATGCACTGAAGACCAGCTGGCCACCCTGCAGAGTTCCACAATAGGCACCTGGGCCACAAAGGTGGTGGACGAAGCTTGCACTCTAATGGAGTGAGCTGTAATGGGGGAGCTGGAACATGAGCCAGCTTGTAACATGCTTTGATGCAGGAAGTAATCCAGGACGAGATACACTGAGCTGACACTGGCATACCTTTCATTCTGTCAGATACGAAAACAAGTAACTGGGGTGATTTATAAAAGGGTTTTGTCCTGTCCAAATATAAAGCCAAAGCCCACCTAATATCTAAGGTGTATAGAGCCTGGTCTGTCTGACTCGTGAGGTTTTGGGTAAAAAACAGGTAAAAATATATCCTGGTTGACATGGAAGTGAGATACCACCTTAGATAAAAAAGTGGGGTGGGGGCAAAGTCTGACTTTATCCTCAAAAAACACCATATAAGAGGAGTCTACGGTTAAGGCAAGCAATTCTGAAACCTGCCTAGCAGAGATAATGGCCATGAGAAATGACACCATTCAGGAAAGGTGCAACAGTGAACATGTCACTAATGGCTCAAAGGGGGGAGCCATCAACTTAGTGAGCACTAAGTTAAAGTCCCAGGGGAGCAGGAGCTGATGCATATGAGGGTATAGCCTATCCAACCCCTTAAGGAAACAGTGCACTATGGGGTCAACAAAGACGGTCTTACCCTGGGACCCCAAATGGAAAGCCGAGATGGTGGCTAGCTGCACTCTTACCAAAGAAGAGGGGAAGCCCTGGATTCTAAGATCCAGGAGGTAATCTAAAATGGCAGGGACAGGGGCTTCTGTGGGGAAGAAGCCCTTCACCTCTAATCACAATACAAAGCATTTCCATTTCAGCAGATAAGTGGCACTAGTGGAGGGTTTATGACTCCCCAGTACAAACTATTGGACACAGTCGGAGCACTGCCTCTCCATGGCAGTCAGGCATGGAGCTTCCACGCCATGAGGTGAAGAGAACAGAGGTTCAGGTGGCAAAGCCTGCCAAAATTCTGAAATATCAGGTCTGGATACAGGGGGAGAGCCAGAGGGTACTCCATCAAGAGGTTGAGCAGGACCGGGAGCCAGTGTTGAGAAGGCCATGCTGGTGCTATCAGGATCAGAGAGGCCCAGAACTCCCTGATTTTGAGTATCACCTTGTAGATCAGAGGGAATGAGGAAAGGCATACAATAGGACTGGGGGCAGGAAACCAGCAGGGCAACTCCCAGGGACCCCGGGCTGTGGTTGAAGAGGGAACAAAAGCAGGGACACTGTTTGAGTCACAAACAGGCCCAGGCAGGGAAACTCCCACCTGCGGAAGATGGACAGAGGCACATCTGCCCTGAGGGACCATTTGTGCCCTTCTAAGGACCTGCTGAGAAGGTCTGGCAGCACATTTTGTGCCCGGGAAGGTAAGGGGCCACTGGGTGAATGGCATGCGCAATGCAGAACTCCCACAGGAGGAGAGCCTCCCGGCACAGAGGATAGGAGCAAGCTCTCCCGACTGTTTGTATAGAACATCGCTGTGTGTTGTCTGCCAGGATTGAAACGCACCTGTTTTGAAGCTGTGGCAGAAAAGCACGGCAAGTGAGGTGAATAGCCCTGAGCTCTCTGACATTGATATGCTGGGCCAGATCTGCAGGGGACCACATACCTTGAGTCTGTAGTTCCCCGCGGTGGGCTCCCCACCCTGTGTTGGAGGTGTCCATCACCAACTAGATGGATGGGGAAGGGTTGCTGACAGGGGCGGCCCGGGAGCCTAGGCAAACTAGGCAGTTGCCTAGGGCGCCGCCGGCCCGGGCGCCCGATGATGACATCACAGCCATTGACAGCCATGCAGGAGGGGGTGCCGATCGCGCCTTCCGCCTGGGGCGCCAGCTGCCGCAGCCAGCCTCAAACCACTCCTGGTTGCTGAATGGCATCCCCGCACAGACCATGTCTTCCTGCAGCCACCAGTCAAGGGACCTCAGCATGTCCTTGGACACCATCATCACCATATCCATGATTTGAAAAGCCGGGATGCGAACCTGTGCCAGCCACAGCTGAAGTGGGCAAAGCCTGAGCCTGACATGCCGCACCACATACATGCACGCCATCATAAACCCCAGCAGTCTCATGCAACACCAGGCTGTGGTGAGGGGGGACGGCCTCCTTTATTACTAGGAAATGAGCTGCTGGCAGGGAAGCCCTGGCCACTGTCATGTTGAGGCAGGTCCCCACAAACTCTATCTTTTCAGTGGGAGTCAGAGTAGATTTGGCCTTGTTCAGGATGAGGGTTAATCTGAGGAAGGTTTCTCTGACTAGGGATATGTGAGCTAGAACCTGGGAGGGAGAAGAGCCCCTTATGAGCCAATCATCTAGATACGGGTACACCTTGAACCCGTCTTTTTCACAGAAATACAACCATGACTACCATGCATTGGGCGAACAGCCTGGGGGCTGCAGAGAGGCCAAAGGGAAGGGACGTAAACTGATAATGAACCCAACCCACCATGCACCGGAGGAAATGCCTGTGAGGGTCCGCAAATCAAGATGTGGAAATAAATATCTTTGAGACTGAGGGCAGCGTACCAGTCTCCCCTGGCTAGAGAAGGGATGATAGAAGCCAACATCACCATCTTGAATTTTGACTTTATTATAAAGGCATTCAGGCTCCTCAGGTCCAAAATAGGACAAAACCCATTCTTGGCTTTTGGAACCAAGAAACAGAGGACATAGAACCCGCTGCCCCTGAAGTCCACTGGGACCTCTTCCACAGCTCTGTTGTTACCAGATATGCCCAATACTCTGGGGTATGCTCATTTATTAGGGTTACTCTTATGGGACTGGGGAAGGTTATCAATTCTATCAATGTGCTGCTTGTGCTTACTTGTGCTCTCATACGGAGCTGAATTCTCTTCCTGCTGCCAATTCCCCCTCCCACTGGAGCTCTCCTGCAGGAACTAGGTTCCTTAGGATGGGGTTTTTCCCACCTTAGCAACACACACAGACACTCACACCCACTACCAGAGCACTCCTGAAAGGACTGGGTAATCAGCACTCACAAGCTGACTCCTCATATCTCCCTGGATTCAGCAGGCTGGGTTAACAGCAATGCCACACTTCACCCTCATGAGCCTTTGGACTCAGTGGGCAGGATTAAACAGCACTTTAAGCTGCCATCCTCATATGCCCGCAGGTTCAGCACCCCCTAATCCCCACTTTCACACCACAATCATTCACTGGTAAACCTCATGATGAGCAAACCCCACAGGATTTTGGGCACTACAGGGATCTGGAGCTTGGGTACAAGAAGTGTTGTTGCAGAGCGAATGGGGAAGCCAAAACAACACCCCTTGAGGAAGAATGAGCGAAAGAGAGAGCAGCAATCAGCTTAACAATGAAAGTTATTTATTATATATATATAGGGAGACAAACACACAAAACAGTTACATATTAAATCTAAATTGAAACTGATTACAAATGTTAGGGCTAGCTAACCATATAACAGTTTACATGGGGCAGAGTCAGGAGGCTAGGCTTAGAGAAAGGTAGTTGGTGGGAGAGAGAGAGAGAGAGTGAGAGACCTCACCACTCTGTGGAGCTTGCACTGATCGGGGTTCCCAGATGATGATGAGAACAGAGGGCAGGAGACAAGCAGAGCAGAGCCCCCAGCATGATCAGACAGGAGATGAAGAAATCTCAATGGAACTGATGCAGTTTAAATCCAAGTTTCAGAACAGTTTTTCTTGGGGCAAGGATAGGAGTTTTTATAGGGATAGGACAATTGTTCAAAGAGAAAGAGGCGAGATAATAGAGACTGATCATCCCTGGTTATGGGTGATGTTCCTTGAACGAGCTCACAATGCAACTAGGCAGTTTCAGTATTTTGGATGTCAATAGAATCGTTACTAGAATTGGTCTGATAATGACTAATTTGGGTGTGAGCAGGCCTGGGTTCATTAGCATCTGGGGTAGAGGTTGCCCATCAGGCAGTGCTTCTCTGCTTTCGGTATCCCATGGTTCACTGTGGTTCCTGCCTTGGAAGAGCTGGTCTCCATTCTGTATGCTAATGAGTTCTATCTTCAATGCAGATGAGGCTGGGGTGTTTCCTTAATTAGTTTAGGTTTGTCTTCCCCTGGCCTTTTCCTTGCTTTGTCTGATACTAGCAGAGGCCTAGGGGAAGGGGGGGGGGGATGGTTTTCCATGAATGTCACTCCCTGGCTCCCCAAGAGCACAGGGCTGGTAGGTAACACTGTTGCACCTCTAACATTAGGAGATGCTTGTGAGAGGGGTCGCTGAGGAGGGATGGGGTAAGAGGATGAGAAGGGGGGGGTGGGACCAGAAAGGGATGGAGTATCTGCTTTTCACTGTGCATAAGACCCAGTGGTCTGTCGTGATAGCTGACTAGGCACGGTGGAAAGGGGATAGCCAATTGGCAAAGGGCCATTGTATGGTGACTGGTATGCTGTCCCCGAGCAGACCTTCAAAGGTTCAGCCTGGGGCCCTACGGCTTATTGGAGGGGCCGGCCCCTTGGTCGGAAAAGGGATGGGATGGCTGCTTGCCATTCCTGTTGTTGTTACGCCCTCTGCGTCTAGACAAGGCGGACATGTTTACCTACTGGAATGAGCGAGAGGGGGCCCTAGGAAGAGAACACCACTGCGGGGCTGGGGTGTGGATCCATAGGGACTTAAGGGTTGCTCTAGAGTCCTTCAGCCCATGCAGGCTGGTGTCAGAGCATTCTGAGAAGAGGCCTGTGCCCTTGAATCGCAGGTCCTGGATAGTGTTTTGGTCTTCTGGCAGAATGACAGAAACGTGGAGCTAGGCACTCTGCCACAAAACCAGCCCAGTTGCCATGGTACAGCTGTGGCATCCAAGTCAGCCTGGAGAGACACTAGGGACAACCTTTCTCTCCTCAGACAGGGCCTTGTACCCCTGCCTGGAGTCCTGGGGCAGCAGTTCTTTAAATTTGTCCATTGCTGACCAGGAATGAAAGGTGTACCTGCTCAGGAGCACCTGTTGATTCACAACCTTGAGCAAGAGACCCCCCCAAAGTATAGGCCTTATGACCCAAGAGGGCCAACTTTTTGGCCTCATTTTCAGGAGTAGGTGCAGGCTGACTCTGGCACTTCTGGTGGTTGGCTGCCTATACTACAATTGACCCTGGCAGAGGGTGAGAGAAGAGGTGCTCATGTCCCATCTCAGGGAAGATATACCTCTGCTCAGCCCTCTTGTCAGTGGGGGGAATGGAGGCAGGCATCTACCAAAGGGTCTTTGTGATCCTGCCCACCCTTTTATTTAGTGCCAGGGCCATCCAAGACGGGGCTTTTGCATTTAGGATGTCCACTACCAGGTCAGAATCCTCCGATACCCACTTGAGCTGTCCCCCCAGACTTTGTGCCAGCCTCTTGAGCAGGTCCTGGTGGGCCCAGAAAACCATTGATAGCATGGATGGAGAAACCAAGCCAATGGCGTCTTCCGGGGAGAATGAAAAGTATTTCTGCATTGCAGAGGCCTCATGCTCTTGCCTGGGATGGCGCTGGTGATCCGGAGAGCCCTGGTCCCCAACCCCTTTCAGCAAGGCTCTGGGGGATTCCTTTCAGTTGGAGTGTGCCTGGTTCAGTTGGAGAGGGGTAACTAGTGGTGTCCCCCAAGGGTCAGTCCTAGGACCAATCCTGTTCAACTTATTCATAAATGATCTGGAGAAAGGGGTAAGCAGTGAGGTGGTAAAGTTTGCAGATGATACCAAACTGTTTAGGATAGTCAAGACAGAAGCAGACTGTGAGGGACTCCAAGAAGATCTCACCAAACTGAGTGATTGGGCAACAAAATGGCAAATGAAATTTAATGTGGATAAGTGTAAAGTAATGCACATCGGGAAAAATAACCCCAACTATACAGTATGATGGGGCTAATTTGGCTACGACAAATCAGGAAAGAGATCTTGGAGTTATCGTGGACAGTTCTCTGAAAACTTCCACACAGTGTGCAGCGGCGGTCAAAAAGGCAAATAGGATGCTAGGAATTATTAAGAAAGGGATAGAAAATAAGACCCAGAATATCTTACTGCCCCTGTATAAAACTATGGTACGCCCACATCTTGAATACTGTGTACAGATGTGGTCTCCTCACCTCAAAAAGATATTTTGGCCTTGGAAAGGGTTCAGAAAAGGGCAACTAAAATGATTAGGGGTTTGGAACGGGTCCCATATGAGGAGAGGTTAAAGCTACTGGGACTTTTCAGTTTAGAAAAGAGGAGACTGAGGGGGGATATGATAGAGGTATATAAAATCATGAGTGGTGTGAGAGGGCCGATAAAGAAAAGTTATTTATTAGTTCCCTAAATAGAAGAACTAGAGGACACCAAATGAAATTAATGGGTAGCAGGTTTAAACTAATAAAAGAAAGTTCTTCTTCACACAGCGTAGTCAGCCTGTGGAACTCCTTGCCAGAGGAGGCTGTGAAGGCTAGGACTATAATAGAGTTTAAAGAGAAGCTAGATAATTTCATGTAGGTTAGGTCCATAAAAGGCTATTAGCCAAGAGATAAAATGGTGTCCTTGGCCTCTGTTTGTCAGAGGCTGGAGAGGGATGGCAGGAGACAAATCACTTGATCATTGTCTTCGGTCCACCCCCTCTGGGGCACCTGGTGCTGGCCACTGTCGGCAGACAGGATACTAGGCTAGATGGACCCTTGGTCTGACCCAGTACGGCCGTTCTTATGTTCTTATTTTATGTTCTTATGTTCTTATGTCCGAGGCAGCAGCGTAGCCAAAGGTGGCATCCGAGGCCCAGAGTATGAGGAGCCAACAACAGAAGGGGCACTCCCCTGGGCTTGCTGGCAGGTCCATGGGGTCCAAAAAAGCCGATGGGTACCACTAAGGGAAAACTCTCCGGCAATCTGTGCACGTGGCGTGCACACACCTACCTGGAATGGACATGAGCAATCAATTAAAAAAAAAAACCATTATTTTCCCTGTCAGATAACGAAAGGCAAGAAAACCACACTAACTGTGGCAGGGCTGGAGGGGTCACCCTGATCAAAGCCATTGACTGTTAAGTAGGAAAGTCTGGACAAGGATGTAAATAACCCAAGAGAAAAAAAGAAATTAGGTCTTATTTTGTTATAGTAGTATATCCTAGATAGCACAGATTCCATTTGAAGTCCTGTATACTGCTTGTCATTCTCAAAAGATTTTATAAAGAAGGGCTGTGAGGATGGCTCTTCATTAAAATTATAATAAATTCCAGTAATATAGCTGAAGGACTCTAGTGAGTGTCCCTTGTAATAACAGTTGTGATTACTACTGTTGGATTAGGTGGTAGGCCGGAAGTAAACCAGCAAACTTGGGGGCTGGAGACAGATCTACCCAAACTCTGAACTCCACTAACAGTGAGTAGGGGAGGCAAGTGGCTATTGCAGAAATGCTTTAACTTGTTGAACACTTGCAACCTGTATAAACACATACAGATATTGCTGATTAATCATTATGGGCTTTCCCAGTTTATTCTATGCCCTTCCCCCACCCCAATAAAATTTTAGTTGTTTGTACAACATACTCAGTACTTGGGAGGGGAAATATTGACTATTAGGAGTGCTTGGAAAGAGGAATGCGGGCAGAGAGGAGAGGGTATTTAATTTTCCCTGGTTTCAAGGTGGCTCAAGCCAGTGTTACTCATTAAGTTTTCAGACAGAACCATCTGATAATTGAACCCAGTCCTTTTTGCCATTGACAACAATTGGCAGAAGGCTTATAATGACATTAAAACAAACAGAAAAAAAGCTACATGAAAAGATAAATGATCTGGAGAAAGGGGTAAGCAGTGAGGTGGTAAAGTTTGCTGATGCTAAACTGTTTAAGATAGTCAAGACAGAAGCAGACTGTGAAGAACTTCAAAAAGATCTCACCAAACTGAGTGATTGGGCAACAAAATGGCAAATGAAATTTAATGTGGATGAGTGTAAAGTAATGCACGTTGGAAAAAATAACCCCAACTATACGTACAGTATGATGGGGGCTAATTTGGCTATGACAATTCAGGAAAGAGATCTTGGAGTTATCGTGGATAGTTCTCTGAAAACTTCCACATAGTGTGCAGCGGTGGTCAAAAAGGCAAATAGAATGTTAGGAATTATTAAGAAAGGGATAGAAAATAAGACCCAGAATATCTTACTGCCCCTGTATAAAACTATGGTACGCCCACATCTTGAATACTGTGTACAGATGTGGTCTCCTCACCTCAAAAAAGATATTTTGGCCTTGGAAAGGGTTCAGAAAAGGGCAACTAAAATGATTAGGGGTTTGGAACGGGTCCCATATGAAGAGAGGCTAAAACGACTGGGACTTTTCAGCTTAGAAAAGAGGAGGCCGAGGGGGGATATGATAGAGGTATATAAAATCATGAGTGGTGTGGAGAGGGTGAATAAAGAAAAGTTATTTATTAGTTCCCATAATAGAAGAACTAGAGGACACCAAATGAAATTAATGGGTAGCAGGTTTAAAACTAATAAAAGAAAGTTCTTCTTCACACAGAGCATAGTCAACCTGTGGAACTCCTTGCCAGAGGAGGCTGTGAAGGCTAGGACTATAACAGAGTTTAAAGAGAAGTTAGATAATTTCATGGAGGTTAGGTCCATAAAAGGCTATTAGCCAGGGAATAGAAATGGTGTCCCTGGCCTCTGTTTGTCAGAGGCTGGAGGTGGATGGCACGAGACAAATCGCTTGATCATTGTCTTCGGTCCATCCCCTCCAGGGCACCTGGTGCTGGCCACTGTCGGCAGACAGGCTACTGGGCTAGATGGACCTTTGGTCTGACCCAGTATGGCCATTCTTATGTTCTTATGAACATTGATGTTGCAAAGTCAAGCTCTGAAAAGTTACGAAATGCTGCTCATAAGGTTGCCCCTGCCCTAAGCCTTAATTTTCCCCTCCCTTGTTTACGTGCATTATGATAGTCTTTAGGTTCATGTTCACATATATTTTCTCAACAGGATCCCTGTTTTATTTATTGAATGGACTGGTTTTTTCCCTCTTAGTCAATGTGTGTGGCCCCAGCACTTATTTACCACATAATATCCTACATAGCAAGCCTCTGAGCATGACCCCAGCACCTATAAATTGTTCAAGCCCAGGGAAACTGTCAAATTTGCAGATGAATACCAACCCTAAGTGCAGAATTGGTATTCATCTGCAAATTTGACACTGTTTCTCTGGGCTTGAACAAAGATATCACCTGGATGTTGCATTATAAAGCTAGTCTTGCCTGCCATTAACACCTCATTGTTACATCAAAAGCTAAGTACAGGACACTTCCAGCCCACTTAATTAGCCTCATAAGCACTGTTCCTACAATTGACTGGTACCTTTTTTCCTGTTATAAAATACTTGGTTTATGTTATTTCTCTCCAGATCATCATCTGAAGAAATGGGTTGTGCCCAAAAAAGCTCGTGATACAATGAATACACTTGGCACTGAAGTGGAGATGGACATAGGAGACAGACTTGTTGAGAGTCTCTGGGTTAGGTTAAAAGAGGTAAAAAAAAAGGGTGATATACTAGGGGTCTACTACAGATCACTTATCCAGGCAGAAGAGGTGCATAAGAACATATAAGAACATAAGAATGGCCATACCAGGTCAGACCAATGGTCCATCCAGCCAAGTATCCTGTCTGCTGACAGTGGCCAATACCAGATACCTCAGAGGGAGGTAACACAACAGGAAATCATCATGTGATCCTTCCCCTGTCATCCATTTCCAGAGGCTAGGGACACCATTCCTACCCATCCTAACTAATAGCCATTGATGGACCTAACCTCCATGAATCTATCTAGCTCTTTTTTGAACCCTGTTAAAGTCCTAGCCTTCACCACGTCCTCTGGCAAGGAGTTCCATAGGTTGACTGTGCGCTGAGTGAAGAAAAACTTCCTTTTGTTTGTTTTAAACCTGCCTATTAATTTCATTTGGTGACCCCTAGTTCTTATATTGTGAGAATAAGTAAATAACTTTTCCTTATTTACATTTTCCACACCCCAGTCATGATTTTATAGACCTCTATCATATCCCCCTTTAGTGTCCTCTTTTCAAAGCTGAAAAGTCCATGTCTTTTTAATTTCTTTCCATATGGGACCTGTTTCAAACCCCTCATCATTTTTAGTGTCCTTTTTAGAACCTTTCAGGATGAGGCTTTTTTTAAACAACTAGCAAAATCATAGAGCCGGAAGAGACCACAGGAGGTCATCAAATCCAGCCCCCTACCCAAGGCAGGACCAATCCCAACTACAGTAGACTTCTGATAATCCGGCACTTTTGGGACCCAGGGGGTACCAGATTATCGGATATGCCGGAGTATCAGGAGGTACTCCGGCAGGGGGGCTGTGACAGGTCTGGGGGGGGAGGGTGTCAGCAGGGAACGGCGTGGCGTGTGGCAAATCCTCCGCCGTTTTGCGGGGAAGCCCCACGCAGCTGCCAGCGACAGGCCAGCTGGGGCTGCAAGCGGCAGCGGCGACTTGGGGAAGCGGCGGGGCAGAGCAGCTGACATAGGATGTACACCAGAGACTTTTAAGATAGCAGTTTATAACATCTCTGCTAAGAGCCTGTATTGAGAACTGGATGATTCGATGCATGTAATGTATTTTCTTAAACAACCTTACTCTCATGCTTTTCTTTCTTTTAGTAATAAAACTTTAGATTGTAGATTCTAAAGGATTGGCTCAGCGTGATCTTGTGAGTAAGATCCAGAGTGTAAATTGACCTGCGACCTGTGGTTGGTTTCTTGAGACCGGAAGAACCCGTTCGGGGTAGGTGAGATCGGGTTCTATAACCCTTCACCTGTGTGTTAGGCCCGGGGCTGATTGGGGCACAGGAAGAGCTGGGGTGTCAGAGGGATTTTGCTCGTGAGGCTTCTGGCTGGCCAGATTGGCAGCTGAAGTGCTCGGTGTGACTGGTTTGTGGCCTATTTGGGAAGGTCTCCAATCTGGGGCTGTATGGAGCCCCCAGTTTTGAGCAATTCACCCTGAGCGGACGCCCTCAGCTGTGCCCAGACCCGGCCCAGTCTGTCACAGGGGGCTGAAGAAGATGACCTATGAGAAGAGGCTCAGGGATTTGGGCTTATTTAGTCTGCAGAAAAGAAGAATGAGGGGGATTTGATAGCAGCCTTCACCTACCTGAAAGGGGGTTCCAAAGAGGATGGATGGAGGCTGTTCTCAGTAGTAACGGATGACAGAACAAGGAGGAATGGTCTCAAGTTACAGTGGGAGAGGTGTAGGTTGGATATTAGAAAAAACTATTTCACTAGGAGGGTGGGGAAGTACTGGAATGAGTTACCTAGGAAAGTGGTAGAATCTCCATCCTTAAAGGTTCTAAAGTCCCAGCTTGACAAAGCCCTGGCTGGGTTGATTTAGTTGGGGATTGGTCCTGCCTTTGGCAGGGGGCTGGACTTGATGACCTCCTGAGGTCTCTTCCAGCTCTAGGATTCTATGATTCTGTGAAATGGAGTAGGTTTAGAATTTAAAATTAAAAAAAAAGAACAAGTTAAAAATTATTTAGAAAAGTTAGATGCCTGCAAGTCTCCCAGGCCTGATGAAATGCATCCTAGAATACTCAAGGAGCTGATAGAGGAGGTATCTGAGCATTTGGCTTTCATCTTTGAAAAATCATGGAAGTTGGGAGAGATTCTGAAGACTGGAAAGGGCAAATTTAGTGCCCATTTATAAAAAGGGAAATAAGAACAACCCAGGAATCTACAGACCATAAGAACATAACATAAGAATGGCCATACTGGGACAGACCAAATGTCCATCCAGCCCAGTACCCTGTCTGCTGACAGTGGCCAATTCCAGGAGCCCCAGGGGGGGAGGCAGATACTCTGGAGGGCGTGAACTGAACAGATAATGATCAAGGGATCTCTCTCCTGCCATCCATCTCCACCCTCTGACAAACAGAGGCCAGGGACACCATTCCTTACCCATCCTGGCTAATAGCCATTAATGGACTTAATCTCCATGAATTTATCTAATTCTCTTTTAAACCCTGTTATAGTCCTAGCCTTCACAACCTCCTCAGGCAAGGAGTTCCACAGGTTGACTATGTGCTATGTGAAGAAGAACTTCCTTTTATTTGTTTTAAACCTGCTGCCCATTAATTTCATTTGGTGGCCCCTGGTTCTTATATTATGGGAACAAGTAAATAACTTTTCCTTATTCATTTTCTCCACACCACTCATGATTTTATATACCTCTATCATATCCCCCCTTAGTCTCCTCTTTTCCAAGCTGACAAGTCCTAGTCTCTTTAATCTCTCCTCACATAGGACCCGTTCCAAACTCCTAATCATTTTAGTTGCCCTTCTCTGAACCTTTTCTAATGCCAGTATATTTTTTTTGAGATGAGGAGACCACATCTGTACGCAGTATTCAAGATGTGGGCATACCATGGATTTATATAAGGGCAATAAGATGTTCTCTGTCTTATTCTCTATCCCTTTTTTAATGATTCCTAACAGCCTGTTTGCTTTTTTGACTGCCGCTGCACACTTCGTGGACGTCTTCAGAGAACTATCCACGATGACTCCAAGATCTCTTTCCTGATTAGTTGTAGCTAAATTAGCCCCCGTCATATAATATGTATAGTTGGGGTTATTTTTTCCAATGTGCATTACTTTACATTTATCAGTTTATCTTCTGTGCCAGGGAAGATAATGGAGCAAGTAATTAAGGAATCCATCTGAAAACATCTGGAAGGTAATAAGGTGATAGGGAACAGCCAGCATGGATTTGTAAAGAAGAAATCATGTCAAACCAATCTGATAGCTTTCTTTGATGGGATAACAAGCCTTGTGGATAATGAAGCAGCAGTGGACCCGGTATACCTAGACTTTAGTAAGGCATTTTACACTGTGTTGCATGACCTTCTTATCAATAAGCTAGGGAAATACAGCTCTAGATGTGGCTCCTAGAAGGTGAGTGCATAATCAGTTGAATAACTGTTCTCAGAGAGTAGTTATTAACAGTTCACAATCATGCTGGGAGGGCATAACAAGAGGGGTTTCGCAGGGGTCTGTTTTGGGGTGGGTTTTGTTCAATATCTTCATCAACAATTTAATGATGGCATAGAGAATACACTTATTAAGTTTGCAGATCATACCACACTGGAAGGGCTTGTAAATGCTTTGGAGGATAGGGTCAAAATTGAAAATGATCTGGACAAACTAGGGAAATGGTGTGAAGTAAATAGGATGAAGTTTAATAAGGACAAATGCAAAGTGCTTCACTTAGGAAGGAACATTCAGTTTCACACATACAGAATGGGAAGCGACTGTCTAGGAAGGAGTGCTGCAGAAAGGGATCTAGGAGTCATAGTGGACCACAAGCTAAATGAGAGTCAACAGTGTGACACTATTACAAAAAAAGCAAACAAGATTCTGGGATGCATTAACAGGAGTGTTATGAGCAAGATGCGAGAAGTCGTTCTTCCGCTCTATTCTGTACTGATTAGGCCTCAATTGGAGTATTGTGTCCAGTTCTGGGCACCATATTTCCAGAAAGATGTGGACAAATTGGAGACGGTCCAGAGAAGAGCAACAAAAATGATTCAAGGTCTAGAAAGCATGAGCTATGAGGAAAGACTGAAAGAACTGGGCCTGTTTATTTTAGAAAAGAGAAGACTGAGAGGGAACATGATTTCAGTTTTCACGTATCTAAAAGGGGGAAGAAGAAAAATTGTTCTCCTTGGCCTCTGAGGATAGGACAAGAAGCAATGGGCTGAAACTGCAGCAAGGGAGGTTGGGTATTAGAAAAAACTTTCTGTCAGGGTGGTTAAACACTGGGATAAATGGCCCAGGGAGGTTGTCCCAGCATCGGAGATATTTAAAAGCAGGTTAGACAGACACCCATCAGGGATGATCTATCAGGTGTTTGGTCCTGCCATGAGGGCAGGGGACTGGACTCGATGATCTCTTGAGGTCCCTTCCAGACCTAGGCAACGTCTAGACTGGCGCGCTTTTGCGCCAGAGCTATGCAAATGAGGCTCAGCGTTGGAATATCGCCGAGCCTCATTTGCATAGTTATGAACCGCCATTTCATGGAAGAGGCTCTTGAGCAAGACACTGCCTTCTTGCAAGAAAAACTTTAGCAAAGCCGCTATGCCTGAAAATAATCGGCATAACGGCTTTGCGCAAAAGGGTTTTTCTTGCGCAAGAAGGGGCAGTGTAGAAAGCCCTGTCTTGTGCAAGAGCCTCTTCCGCGAAAATGGCGGTTCATTAGCTATGCAAATGAGGCTCGGCGATATTCCAACGCTGAGCCTCATTTGCATAGCTCTGGCGAAAAAGCGCGCCAGTCTAGACGTAGCCCTAGTGTTCTGTGATTCTATGGACCTATTTGCATTAGTCTCTAAGATGCCACAGGCCTGCTTGATGCTTTTAGCTTTATTAGGGTATAGGCACTGGTGGGGAAGACCCGCTGCCCTAGAGGACTAGGCCTGGCATGATTCCTTCAGCACCCAGAACCCTGACGCGAAACACGCACAAGCTCCTCCCCCTGCGCCCCGGGAGGCGGAGGCGGAGACGGAGACAGGGCCGGGTCGCTGTGGCAGCGCGTCCCCTTTAAATGCTAATGAGGCCGCCCCAGGCTCGGGCGGGCCCTCGCTGACTATATGAAAAACTTCGCGGGGCCATCTTGGGGGCAGTAAGACCCAGCAGCGCGGAGCCCGAGCGCGAGCCAGCGACCCACCCGACGCGCCGCGCGCTAGCACGCGGCCGCCCCGAGAGACGCCATGAGCGAGGCGGTGCCCAGCAGCCCCACGGCGGCGCCCCGGCCCCCCAGCGACGCCCCCGCCGCCGCGCCGGCCCCCCCGGTCCTGGACGCCAAGCCCCAGAGCCCCACTAGCGCCAGCGCCCCGGCGAGCGGAGACGCGCCCCCGGCCAGTGGCGGCGGCAGCAGCGCGGCCCCGGCCGCCGCGGACGCGGAAAAGAAAGTTCTGGGTGAGGCCCGGCCGCGGGCGCGCACGGGAACCTGGGGCCGGGCAGCTTCGCACGCGCGGGGGGGAGGCCCCCAGTCCCGCCCGGGCGCTGCGCCTGTTGGGCGCCAGGGCCCCTGCCCAGCGGGGCGCTCTGGGCGACAGCGCAGCTGGGAGCGCGGCCCGCAGGGTGTGGGCCAGGCCGCGCTGCGCACGTGGAGCGGGCCGGGGGCCCAGTAGCTCGCTGTGGCCGCTCCAGAGCGCCCTGCGCTGACGGGGCCGCTCCGCCCCTGGGACTCGCTGCCGGGCCCTGCTCCGTCCGCGCCGCTCCCTCCGGGACGTAGAAAGGCTCCGTGGAAACGGCGCATGGGCTCCTGAGCTGCGCGGCCCGGGCCGCAGGGCCCAGCCCGCGAGTCTGTCGGGCCTGCGCGGTTCCCGCTGGGATCTGGTGAAAAGGCCAAGGGCGGTTTGACCGTTGCCTGCTTTGTGCGGGTAGGGGGTGGCTTACAACTGCGTGCGGGCTGCCGGGTTGGGCTCAAGCTGGGTGAGGTGATAACTTTTATTGATCCAACTTCTGCAGGAGAATGGGAGAAGCTTTTGAGTTACCCGGACTAGTTTTCTGTGTAGCTTGAAAACTTATCTGTTGCATTGGGGTGGGGGTAGAGGGAGAGACATGGGGCCAATAAAAGATATCACCTCAGCACCTTGATGCTCATAATTGAGTCTCAACAGGTGTTTGTTGATGGAGGGGGTGGGAGGGGCTGAAAAGAGCTTCATGTTGGATGACCTGCTGCAGCTTCTTGCAAGTAGCTGCTGTTGCTCATCATTACTTTTGGGAGGATAGTGACTGGTCACAGCTAGGGTATCGGGTGGCATCAGCAGTGCCCCTTTGAGGATTGATGTTCCTATTATGTTAGACTCAACATGGTCTGATAGATTGTAAATTAATTTCTTACAGAACTGTGAATGTGCTAGATGAAGAGTGGAGATTCCCTAGCATCCTTCTGATGCTGGACCTCTGCACTTGGGAGAAGGGCTCTGGCTTGGAGGGAGGGATTTTCAAAGATATTAGATATGATGGGTGGGAGAAATAAGTCATGCTGGCATTGTGAGGAGTAGGTAGCATGGAAGTTTGGTCAGTCATTTGGGTCATATATTGATTCTGGTTATCAGCTTCTTGGTCTTTATTGTGCAGTATTCTGGGTTTACTTTAGTAGTACTATGTTGGATCCATTTTGGGTAAATCAGCAAAACTGCCTGAATGTGTATCAGGAGTGTTCTTGGAGTATTTTAGCCATACTTGGAGTAACTGTTGGATAATTGATCAGTGTAGTCGCTGACAGTATTGAATTAATGTTTTCTTGCAATATACTATGATGGGCAAAGATGCACTGACCCAAAAATTTCTGGACCCAGCCTCAAACTTTGTTCAAGTTTGGGTTTTTAATTACTTTGTGACTTAGGCATAGCTGGGATATCTGAGGAGTATTTCAGTAGTGTTCTGGAGTGCTTCGAATATTGCTGTTGATTCCAATTTCTAAATGGATAGATTAGTTTGTAGGATGTGTTTAAAAAATCCTAGTGCAGTTCCTAAACTACATTATCACGTGCTTACATCCTCTCCAAAAATCAGAAAGGAAACAAATGATGAATGGGGGCAAACTGTTGGTATGAAATTACTCTTGTCCTCTTGACACTGTGCTCTGAGAGAGAATAGGATCTCAGCCTGTAAATCCCTTCAGTAGAATAGTTAAATGGAAGAAGGGAGATGATTTTCTAGACATAATCTGCACTGCATACCCCACCCCCCAATCAATTTCTGCTATGCAAATAGTGTAGCTGAAGTTGACACATTACTGATGTGTTTTGCACGTGGTAAGGTCGGCGGGAGCAGCTCTACCATCGACTTGAGCTACTCTTCTCACCCTGGTGGAGTGCCGGAGTCAATGGGAGAGAGCTCAAAGGCCGATTTATTATGTCTATGCAGACATAATAAATTGACTGCTAGTGGATTGATTGCTGCAGTGTGGGTGGTTGGTAGGGAAAAGGCCTTTATACTTGCAGGGACTGAGACAACTGAATAGGCTTCCTAATCCAGGTTCTAAGTCGGGATGTTAGTGTGTAGACAATCACACGATTAACCGATAAGTCTGGGCTTATTGGTTAATCATATCAACTACACACATTCTCCCCTCCCCCTGCTGCCTCTGTATCAGAGGCAACAAGGGAGGGCAGCTGATTTAAAAGCTGGCTCTTCCCCTTCCCCCTCCTCCCCCCCAAGCACTGGCTCCTGCCTGCCGCCCCTTGTGTGTAAATGTAGAATTTCCAGCAGTAACGTGTTTACACAAATAACGATAGTTAACATCCCTAGTTCAAAGTACTATGATTAATGATATACAGGCGCAGATTAGAAAAGATGTCCTTGGGAATGATGGTGGAAGGAGTCTTGCAAAATACAAGAGGGATAATATCATTGTGCATTTCCTCCACTTTCCTTGTTCCCTGATTCATCAAGAGCAATTCTGTGTCCATTAATAGCCATTCATAGACCATGAAGAAGCTTTTTACTTTTTTACTGGTGCTCCAAAACACAGTTATACTCAAACCTTTCCTTACTGGAAAGCTAACTGCTCTTTTTTTTTTTTTTTTTTTTTCCTAATGTGCATTAGGGATGTTAGCGACTAGTTGACTACCTGATAACCAAATGCTTATCGAGTAGTCGAGTAGGAACTCAACTAGCCCCAACCTCGCTGCCTCTATCAGAAAGAGGCAGCAAGGCGGGCTGGAGCATGAGCTGGTGCTGGGGGAAACTGGCTTAAAAGTTGTACTCTTCTTCTCTCTCTCTCCCCCCCACGCCCCCCCCTCCCCCAAGCACTGTCTCCATGGGGGAGGCAGTGGGGAAACAGCACAAGCGGGGATTGAAACAGTCCTGCTTGCGGTGGTCTCGCTGCTGCTCCTTTCCCTTTGGAATGTGCAAGAGTGGTGGCTCTTGTACATTTCAAAGGAAGAGGCACAGAGGGGAATCTGTGCCAGATGGGACGCTTTTCAAAAGGAGAGGTGCAGTGAGCCAGCAAGCGCGGCCCCCCCCATTGACTAATTGAGTAGTTGATGGAAATTCCTTTGACTACTCAAGTAGCTGATTTATTGAAATGTAATATCCCTAATGCCAATGATAAAATCATAAATATTGCTGTTGTCTGCAAACCAGAATTACTGCTAGATTTTGTGTGTGTGGAGGGTTTTGGTTTTAGCACAGGGAATTTAATGATGGTGTTTTGAAAATGGTCTCTTGAGCAAGTCTTTTATTTATCTTGTTGATTTCAGACTTCCACGTAATAGTTTTGCAAATGTGCATGCTTAACTCTGGTAAAAAAGGAACTACCTAACCTACTGCCATTGGAAGCATATTGTAGCAATGGCAAGACCCCCTGTTGATTGACCAGTATAGTTACCCACCAATTATTGGTGATTGTTTATTAAGAAAAAATGAAGGCTTATTTCTGAAGTTCCCTGGGATAACTGTTCAAACTTAGGAAATTATTGGTTTGTCTGCTCCAGATGGTTGTGGCTGAAAGCCACTCCAATCTGGTAGCTTTCTGTGGACCTGTTGAAATAAGAAGGTTGGCTTAATTCAGTTCCTAGTAGGACAAGTGTTGCAAGTCACAGATCTGTCTTGTTTGGCACTTACCAGTTCCCCTCTTGGCAGACTAAACTGGAAAGGCCAAGGTACTGAATTCTCAGTCACAGACATGATGTCTCTGTTGGGATAATATGCATCTATGGATAATGACAAGTTTCACAGTTGCATTATTTAAAAAAAATAGTGTAGATCATCATACTTAAAGGCTTAAGCCTATCACTAACTGTTTAGGATTAGGTAGATGTGTTTCTTGGTGGCAGTTTATTCCTTAATTGCTAAAGTCCCGCTTTGATATTGGTGAAAATGCAGATTTTGCTGAGCCTGGCTGTTTGCAGGGCCAACAGTGGGAGAACCCTCTCTCAGCTTGAAGCAGCTAACAGTGAGTCTCTGCTCTCAGCTCCGCAGTACTAATGGACTTTGTTATTGCAAATAATAAGGTCTATTATTTGTTTGCCATCTTCCATGGGAAGAAGATTCTGCAATCAACTGCTATTTTCTGATGGTCCTCTAATAATTCATGTAGGGCCCTGTGAGGTAGTGGGGGTACCTGGCTGGTTTCTATGCTGGCTCTGTGGTAACCCCCACTGGCTGCCATCGGTACCACAGCCCAGAAGGACAGGGGATGAGTCATTATGCTCAACCTGTCTGACCAGCTACCCCCAAGGGAGAGAGACAAAGGAAGGGGGAATGCTGCCCTGGCTGGGGGCAGGGCTGGACGAGAGTGAGTTAGTTTCTGTCTGGAATCATGGAGGAACCAGCCTAAGCCAGGGGCTGGGATTGTAGGGCCCAGCCACCCTCCCATCTCAGAGGGGGGCACTGAGGCCTCGTAGCTGCAGTCCCTGTAACCAGATTACATCTGTGCTGTGCTGTATCCTGGAGAAAGAATAAACTCCCTCCATTCTACGGGCTGGTGGAATCTGTTCGTGCCATTACGGGGGTGCAGGAGTCAGGGGACCCCAACGCGTCGTCACACTGGTGTCAGGAGTGGGATCACTGCACCCCATGGATGGAGCATCCAGCGGCGAGCGACAAGGCGCAATAGAAGCAAGAGCCGTGGAACCAGGCGTGCTGGAAACAGAGCGAAGCAGTTCCTGAGAATCGTGGGGCGCAGCAGCACTAGGCTGGTGAGTCTGCACCAAGGGGACCAGCAGGGAGATGGCCTACACCTGACTCCTGAAGGCAGAGCTGGTGAAGCTGTGCAGAGAGAGGGGCTTGCCTGTGCGGAGCGCAACCAAGGCCCAGCTGATTGCCTGGCTGGAAGAGAATGACCAGCTACAGGGCTGGGATCCTGTCCCAGTGCGGAGCAGCCAGACCCCCCCCGGGAGCGAGTCAGGCTCTGAGAGGGGGCGGAGAGCTGGAGGCCGCCGAAGAGACCGGACTGCCTCCCAGGGAAGCCCTGCAAGCCGTAGTCCGGCTAGGGCAAGGGCCAGCCCAGCGGAGCCGCGCGGCTAGAAATCCAGCTGCAGATGAAGGAATTGGAAGTCCAGGACCAGAGAGCAGCGGCAGCATGAGCTGGCCATGGCAGAAGCGGCGGGCCTCGGCTGCGCCGAGCGGACGGGCCCCAAGGGCCCAGGGCGGCCAGACGCTGGAGAAGCTCATGGTGGCCCAATTGAAGGACATGGGCGACATAGACGGGTTCCTCAGCCTTTGAGAGGGCCTGTGGACTGCAACGGGTCCCCCCAGCTGACTGGCTGCAGGAGCTCATCCCCGCACTGAACCAGGAGGCTGCCGGGGTGCTCAATCAGCTGGAGGACCTACACCCAGGGGATTACAACTGAGTCAAGGATGCCCTGCTGCACAAGTTCGGGCTGACCCCCGAGATGTACAGGAAGAAGTTCCGGGAGGTGCAGAAGGGGCCACGGAGACCTATGTGGACCTGGCCTCCCGCCTGGCGCAATACTGCCGCAAGTGGGTGTCTGGAGTCGGAGCCCAGACTGCAGAGGGGCTGCTCAAGCTGTTCATGATGGAGCAGTTCTATGAAGCATGCCCACCCAGACTGAGGCTGTGGCTCAAGGACCGAAGACCAGAGACCCCCCAGGAGGCCGGGAGACTGGCAGATGAGTTCACGGAGAGCCGGTCCGGGTGTGAACGGGAGTCCCGGAGAGAAAGGGAATCGCACAGAGACCGGATGTTGGCTGAGCGACGGAGGGAGTCAACTACGAGGCGAGCCCAAGGAACAGGTCGCCTGTGCCCCAGAGAACCAGCCAGGGCCTGGACAGAGACAGCCCAAAGCCTAACTTGCCATCGCTGTGGGCAAAAAGGCCACAAGAGGGCTCAGTGCACCAGGTCCCATGACCTGGGACTTTCCAGGGTTAACTGGCTGGGGCTGGAGGAAGGGCAGGCTGCCCCAGAGGCAGGGGCTGGCAGGCAAACCTCAGCTCAGAGTGGGGAAGGATGCTCAGTGCACTTCCCGGGAGGTCTGACCCTTGGGAGGCGGATTTCTCCATGTACCGGGTGGGGGCAGGACGGCCTGCGGAGCGAGTGCCTCATACCCCTGGAGGTGGATGGTAGGAAGGTGACGGGTTTCTGGGACACGGGGCGGAGGTGACGCTGGCCCGATCTGACATAGTGGCCCCAGACCGGATACTACCCACACGCAGCTGACCCTGAAGGGCATAGACGGGTCCTCGCTTAAGGTGCCTGTAGCCAGGTGTGTCTGAAATGGGGGCCAAGGAAGGTCTCAAGGAAGTGGGGTGCACCCGCACTTGCCCACGGAGGTGCTAATGGGGAATGACCCAGAGGAGTGGCCCCAGGAATCCCAGCGGCTCTAGTCACCGCTCAGCCAGAGCCAGCGAGGGGCTGGCAACCTGATCCAGGAAGGACTCCTGGCAGGGTCCCCAGGGTCCCATCATCGTGGGACACGGGTCCAGCCAAGCGGGACCCCGGACCTAGGCAAAGGTGGGGAACAGGTCCCGATCCCTGCCCAGCGGCTGAATTCCAGGCTGAGGTGCAGGCAGACCTCCTTTCAGAGGCTGAGGGACGAGGCTGGCCTCCGTACAGCCCAGCCCCTGGGGAGAGGAGGCCAGGAGAGATTCCTGTGGAGCGGGATTCCTGTTCCGGGAATGGCTTCCCCAGGAAGGTGAGGGCATGGGGGTCCAGCGGCAGCTGGTCGCCCCCCCAAAAGTATCACCTCAAGCTGCTGTATTTGGCCCATAACGCCCCCTTTGCGGGCCACCGGAGGATCCGGAGCACACGGCTGAGGCTGCTCCAACACTTCTACTGGCCGGAATATTCGCAGCCGTGCAGCGGCACGCCGGTCCTGCGACTCCTGCCAGAGGGGCGGAAGGCCCAAGACGGAGGAAAGCTGCTCAGGGGCCCCTACCCTGTATAGAGGAGCCTCTGGGCTTGCTGAGAGAGTTATGGGAGGGGAAGACCTCCTGGAATGGAGCGTCGGGGGTGGAGGCCGCCTGGCTGTCCAGAGGAGGCTCGCTGGGCTCATGGCCTGCCCGAGAGACCCTGGCCAGAGATCAAGGCCAGCGGAAGGGTGGGTGCGACCACAGAGGACAGGCCTGTGCCAGTCGCCCTGGAGCGATGCGGCGAGTGGACAGAGGGAAGCCAGTTCATGTGGGGCCTTGCCACAGCCAGCCCGAGTCAAGGGGAGCACCCATGTCCCCAGGGCGGGTTCCCATGCAGAGGACCCGAACTTCCCTAGGTCACGAGCGGAGTGACCCTGCTCAGTTCGCTCTCGGAGGGGAGAGAACTGTGACGTAGTGGGGGTACCTGGCTGGTTTCTATGCTGGCTCTGTGGTAACCCCCCACTGGCTGCCATTGGTACCACAGCCCAGAAGGACAGGGGATGAGTCATTATGCTCAACCTGTCTGACCAGCTACCCCCAGGAGAGAGACAAAGGAAGGGGGAATGCTGCCCTGGCTGGGGCAGGGCTGGACGAGAGTGAGTTAGTTTCTGTCTGGGAATCATGGAGGAACCAGCCTAAGCCAGGGGCTGGGATTGTAGGACCCAGCCACCCCCCATCTCAGAGGGGGGCACTGAGGCCTCGTAGCTGCAGTCCCTGTAACCAGATTACATCTGTGCTGTGCTGTGCTGTATCCTGGAGAAGGAATAAACTCCCTCCATTCTACGGGCTGGTGGAATCTGTTCGTGCCATTACGGGGGTGCAGGAGTCAGGGGACCCCAACGCGTCGTCACACTCATTTTGAGGTTTGTTGCACCCTCTTTGGAAGTGCGAGGTCTCCATGTGGGCCAAGGGAAAATGGGGAGGTGACAGGTATGGATATTTGATGGATCCCTGCTCTGCTCATATTTCATAATACCTGTGTTCCTATTGTTCTAGTTAAGGGTTTTGGCCAAATTCTCTGTTCTGCTCCCTCTTCCTTGCTTTGAAGCAGTTATATTTAATACAAATCAGTTAAATGTTAGAAATGAATTAGTTTCACAAAGTTAATTTTTAAAAAGAATAAAATTCAAGGAAGTTGTACTATTTTATGTGTCTTTGCCAGATATAATGTGCAGACAAACTTTTATTGGTTGGCAGAAGATCCCATACAACAGGACAGGGGTGGGCTCTTGCCCGATGGGCCAGATCTGGCCTGCCAAGCTGTTTGACCCCGGCCGCCCTGCTGCACCCCCAGTCCAATCAAAACCCAGTGGCAGGGGAGTGGGTGAAGTCTTCTCCCTCCCCTGCCAAGGGTGTACAGCACCAGAGGGAACCGCCAGCTGTTCAAAATGACTGGCAGTTCCTTCTGGGCGCCATGTGCCCCTGGCATTAGGGGATCAGAGGGAGACCTCCCATGGTCTCCTGCACTACGGGGAGCACATGAAGTCTCCACTTGGCATGCAGTGCCTAGAGGGAACCACCCCTTCTGCCCGAGGCCCTGCCTTTTCCTCCTGAGGCCCACAACCACTACCAACATTAGTGAAGTAGCCTTCCTAAAAAAATTATTGCTATAGAACCTGGTGAAACTTGTTTTTTCAAGACAGTATAGTAGGGTCTATGTGTAGGAGGATGGTTAGAGATTAGGGATGTAAGTGAGTAGTTGATTACATGATAAGCCTAGGCTTATTGGGTGGTTGAATCACTACTTGACTACTTGCTCCTTCCCCCCTCTTGCTGCCTCTGTATTAAGGATGTTAAGGACTCGTTGACTATCTGATATGCAAATGCTTATTGGATAGTCCAGTCAACTAGTCAATTCCCCCCCACACACCCCATGCTGCCTCTCATATAGAGGCAGCAAAGGGAGGGAAGAGGGGAGGTACTTCAAAGTGGCAGCACCTCACAGCTGATCCCGGGCTCTGTGCGGTGCTGCCCCTTTGAAACACTGCCGCCGCATTTCAAAGTGGCAGCACTGCATGGAGCCCTGGGTCAGCTGGGGACTACTTTCTGCAGAAACCAGAGTCAGCTGGGGAGCCCCCAGCTGATCCTGGGCTCCATGCAGTGCTGCCACTTTGAAATGCTGAGCGGAGCCCAGAATCAGCTGTGGAGTCTAGGAAAATGCCCTGCGGACCTGGGGTCAGCTGGGACCCTGGGCTTTGTGTGGCATTTCAAAGCAGCTGCGCAGCATGGAGCCCGGGGTCAATGGGACTTCCCGCTGACCCCAGGCTCCATGCCGGCGCTTCCTCTTTGAAATGCACAAGAGCCCTCGCTGGGGACTCCTGTACATTTCAAAGCTGGCACGCTGCATGCAGCCTGGGGTGGGCTGCACCTGGAGTTCCGCATTTCTCCTTTGAAATGTACATCGAGTAGTCAATGGAAATTACATCAACTACTCGACTAGTAAATTACTTGTTATTTAACATCCTTACTCTGTATTAGGGATGTTAAATGTAGTTTGTTTAACTAACTGAATAGTCTATGGGATTTCCATTGACTTATTTGACTAGTCTATAAGGGCGCCTCTGTCTTTGAACTGTAGCAAGAGTCCAGCCCAGCTTTTGCCACAGTTCAAAAGCGGAAGCCCCACAGGTAGCGCAGGGCCAGTAGGGGAGTCCCCGCTGGCCCCACACTTGCTGCGGGGCTTCAGCTTTTGAACTGCGGGGGAGCCCCAGTGGGGCTCTTGTACATTTCAAAAGCAGAATCGCAGCAGAAGCGGTGCGAGTGGAGCCATTTCTTCTGTGCCTCTACCTCCCCTGCCCCCCGTGGAGATGGTGCTGGGGGTTGGGGGCTGATTTTTAAGTGGGCTACCCCCAGCTCCTGCTTTGCCCCCTTGCTGCCTCTCTCTGAGGCAGCTGTGGGCCGGGGGGGAGGGAGCAACTAGTCGCATCTATCCCTACTCTGCATCGGGGGGGAGAACAGGAATCGGGGGAACTGCTTAAAAGCCAGTTCCCCCCAGCACCATCTCTGCAGCGTGGAGAAGGGGAGGCAGAGGTGCAGCAGTCTGGAACCTGGCGTGAGCCAGGTCTGGTCCCAGATCTACCCTTGCTGTAGCTCTGCATTTTAAATCTAGTAAGAGCCGGGCTGCCTGCGTGCCTGGGTCCTCCTACATTTAAACTGCAGAGCCATGGTGGGGGTAGCTCTTGGACCTGGTGTGAGCCGGGACAGAGCGCCAACCCTTATCGACGAATCATGTAGTCAATACAAATTGTATTGACGATAGCATTAGCCAATTACTTGCTTATTAACATCCTTTTTAGAGACTATTAGACTGTTTCAAATCAAGAGCTGTGGAATTCTAGAGCTCAAGATCGTGTGTTGTCCTCTCTAACTGTGGGATGGAGTCATGAAAATATTACAAATCAAGCGGACAAACTAGTGATGCCAGAAAAGACCTGTCATGACTGTCACAAACACTTGAGATCAGGGGTGGGCAATAATTTGTGCCCCGGGGCCACTTCAAAAATTTTTGAAGTAGCCTCGGGCCTCCCCGGAAGGGGTGGGGCCTAAACAGGAAGGGGTGGTGCTTCCTCACCCCCATACCATGATTGGTCTGGGGTTGGGGGAGTCCCTTTTTCCCCCATCTTCCCGCTAGGCACCCATGCCCTGGAAGAGGCTTGGCATGCTCCCCCACTCCCAGGCCAATCAGGGCCTGGGGCCGGGGGAGCACGGGAAGCCTCCTCCCACCCTGCTAGGAACATGTGGCACTTTGAAGTGCTGTGAGCTCCTCACAAGGCCAGGGCAGAGCGAAGGAAGCTTCATGCAGCTCTCCTGCCCCCAGGCCCTGATTGGCCTGGGGTAGGGAAGCATGCGAAGCCTCCTCCGCTCTCCCTCTCCACCCCCCACCCTGTGAGCAGCGCACGGCACTTCAAAGTGCTATGTGCTCCTGGCAGGGCGGGAGGAGGCTTCGCACGCTCCCCAGGCCAATTAGGGCCTGAGGGTGCGGGAGCGCGCAAAGCCTTCTCTGCTCTGCCCCTGCCCTGCGAGCAGCGTGTGGCACTTTGAAGCACTGCTTGCAGGGCGGGGGCAGAGCAGAGAAGGCTTCCGGTGCTCCCCTGCTCCCAGGCCCTAATTGGCCTTGGGGCGGGGGAGCAGCAGGGCCTCTGTGGGCTGGATTCACCAGCTTGGCAGGCCGGATCCAGCCTGCAGAGGCCCTTTTGCCCACTCCTGCTCTAGATGATGCAGGATGAGGTTCTCAACAGAGCTGTTCAAAATGCGTGTATTCAGGAAAACGTGTAACCACTGAAAATTTCCCTTAAAACTGGCTCTCTGCTCATACTGGCTGCCATCTGCCCCACTTCCCCCTGCTGCTGCCTCCATCAAAGGCAGCAGTGTGGGGGTGGATGAGGCAAGTGGCTCCCTGTGGGGGGAAAAAAGCAAGCACCAGCTCCCACCCCCCACAGGACGGCTGTGTGTAACATTGGTTAACTGTTTACACCAGGCACGTCAAACTCAAAGCCTACTGAGGGCTGCACAAATGAAAACTGATAGCTTTCAGGGCCCCCCATGGCAGCTGGCAACCCTAGGGCCACCAAAGAAAATGTACTTTGTCGGAAAGTCGTAGTTATTTATTATAGATTGTTTTAGGTATGTTTTATAATATTACAATAGTTTGATGTGTAAAATTATTTGCTTATATTAAAAAGTTTTAAAATTAATTTTACATAGTTTTTAATGATAAATTTAAGGTACTTCTAAATTTTGTATATGATACATAATTTGTTTTGTTGAAATAAAAACAAGTATAGACCATGGTTAATCAAATAAAACAGGCTTCTGTGAAAATTTCAGATACTTTGTAAGTTTGAGATTTTGCATAAAGATATAATTATTCATGCAATTGCAAAACATTGACATATTTATTGATTTTATTTGGGAATAAATAAAACAAAATATTAACAAAATAACCCCTTCCTCTCCCCCAGAGCCAGACACTCCTATACCCCTGTTCTAACCCAATCCCCCTCCGCTCCCCCAGAGCCTGCCCTCCCCCCCCCCCCCCCCCAATACCTTGGTCCCAGAGTCAACTTTGCCTCCTGAGGCTGGGGTGGCTTGAGCACAGCGGCCAGCTGTGAGCGCCTGCTGGAGGACCCAGCCGACCCTGAGCGCGTGCGCAGAGCGGCCTGACCAGCTGTGAGCATCTGCTGAAGAGCCCAGTGCAGAGCGCCCAGCCGGCCGTGAGTGCATGCGCAGAGCAGCACGGCCCGCCGTGAGCAGTTGCTGCGGCGCAGAGCGGCCCAGCCAGCTGTGAGCAGGTTCTTGGTCACGTGCTCCGAGCGGCCAGCGGGCCACACTTCATTCTTTTATAAAAATGTTCTGGCGTGCCCCAAAAATGTCGATCGAGTGCGGCTCTCCAAATGCCAGTTTGACATGTCTGGTTTACACTATCACATCCCTAGTGAGAATGGGGATGGAAGTCAGAAAATCTGGGTTTTGTTCGTGGTTCAATCACTGACTTGCTGTGTGACTTTAGACAAATTGCTCAACCTCAGTCTCCATTTCACATCTGTGGAATAGGGCTACTTGTTTATCCCCACTTAAGTAAAATAAATGGATAAAACTAAACAAGTGCTATGTAAGGGTCTTCCATTAACTATAATAGGGCAGTGCACTGCGTTGGTCTGTTCCAAATATATCAGAACAGTGTTTGTAGGTATTTGCAGGGGAACACACATCTGCTTGCATTTGATACTAGATGTGTTACTGGAGGCTGGTCACTTATATTCATTTACTTTAATTTTCAGCCACTAAAGTCCTTGGCACTGTCAAATGGTTCAACGTCAGAAATGGATATGGCTTTATCAACAGGTATGTTTATTGTCAGTTATATTTGTACAGCACCATGGCTCACATTTTTAATGGATCTGTTAACTCTTGAGCTTGCTAAATCAGGCAAGATATTTTACAGGAACAGGGATGTTAAATATCAGTTAATTGAGTAGTCGAGTAACCTCATGAATTCTTACTGGTTACTTGACTATTCTATAATCCCCAGGGGCAGGGCTGGCAGCCAGTGTAATCTAGCCCCCCTCCCAAGGAGCCCCCTGCCACTCTATGCTGCTGCCTCTGTATCAGAGGCATGGGGTGCCAGGGGGGAGCTGGTCCACTAGTGAGCCAGTTTAAAAACCAACTCCCCTTGGGGTCAGGCTGCCTGTCACCCTGTGCTGCTGCTGCCTCTGATACAGGGGTGGCAGCAGCCCCTGTTGGGGTTGGGGGAGTCTGAGCTCCCAGACCCGGCGCAAGCTGGAACTGAGCCAGGCTGCCTGCCCGCCGACCTCCTAAATAACATTTTAAATGCAGAGCCACAGCAGGGGTAGGTCCTGGACCCGTCGTAATCCTGGACTGAGACAGGCTGCTGGCCAGCTTGCTAAAAAAATATACTGGTAGGGAAAGGGGGCGGGGAATGTGTGTAGTCTATAGCAGTGTTTCCCAATTTTATTTGCCCGAGGAACCCTTTTCAGCTTTTCAGAATTTCAAGGAACCCCTAGGTTTGTCAAACCAAAAAAAAAAAAAGGGGGGGGGGGAGACGGGGAGGAGAAAGGGACCCACCAATTCATGAAAATCACATTCCTTCCCCGAGACACCCTCCCTCATCTCCCTTCCGTGAGGCCTCATCCGCTCTGTTCCCCTCCTCTCCATCACTTGCTATCCCCAGCCCTTATACCTGTCTCAACCTAGTGAGAGTGAGGTGTGGGGTGGGAATGAGGGATTTGGGTGTGGGAAGGGGTGAGAAGTACAAGCTCTGGGAGGGAATTTGGATGCAGGAGAAGGGGCTGTTGGCTCGGGGAGGGGGCTCTAGGCTGGGGAGTGTTGGGCTCAGGTGGAAGGTTGGGGTGCTGAGCAAGCCAGGGCTTGTGGATGTGAGGGTGCAGGAGTTTGGGCTGGATATGTGAGGGACTCAGGGCAAGAAGGTTGAGAGTATGATGGGCTCAGGACACAGATTTGTGATGTGTGGATGGTGGAGGAATGTTGTGGCAGAAGACTGAGGATGTGGGGATGCAGGAGTTTGGGGATGTAAGAGGCTCAGGACATGGGTTCCAGTGTATGATAGGCTCAGATTTGGGGTCAGGTGGTGCAGGAGTGTTATGACACTGCAGTGAAATGGGGGTTTGGTCCCAATTGGGGGCTTGTTGGCCAGGCTTCATTTTTAAATAAAATATTATGTCAAACTCAAAAGGTTTTAGCATTGTCTTTATATATGAGAGGGGTGAGGAACCTGTTTTGAGTCAAAGGTTACTGACCCACAGAAAAGTCAGTTGGGGCCACACAAGTGAGATGCAAAAAAACAAAAACTCCTCCAAAACCCCCCAAGCCTCACTAATGTGGTCCCAAATGTGCTGGTGGGGATAGGGGACAGAGTGCTAGTGGGTGCTGGGGCTGGGGAGAGGGTGCTGCTGGGTGGCAGGGTGCTGGGGCAAGTAGGTGGCAGGGTGCTGGGGTCAGGGACATGGTCCTGCTGGGCACTAGGGTGACTGGCAGGGTGCTGGGACAAGGAACAGGGTGCTGCTGGGTGCTAGCATGGATGGCAGGGTGCTGGGGCCCGGGCCAGGGCGGTGCTGAGTCCTGGGGTGTGAGGCAAGGTGCTGGGGCCAGGGCGGTGCTAGGGTGGATGGCAGGGCTGCCAAGGAGCGTGATAGGGATGGGGTGCAGGATCTGGGAGGAGCGGAAGGGACAAGGTCTGGGTGGTAGGTAGGGTGCAGAAGCAGGCTGGATGTAGGGTGTCTGGCTACAAGGGAGGGTGCGAGGAGGGGACTTGGGTAGGAGTTGGACCTCCCTGATCTGGCATCCTCTACACCTGACTGGTCCCAGATGAGGAATTTTGGACCAGGAGGTCATTTCAGGGCTCCTGGTTTCTTCCCCGTGCTTTCCCACTAGGCTTCTTTGCACCTCTCTCCCTGCAACCGAACTAAGCTGCCCACCCCTGCTGGTTCCCTGCACTTCCCCAAAACCATCCCTCACAATCCAAGGGAGTGCAGCACCAGTTCCCTGCAGCCCCTCACAGCCCGGCTGAGCTGCCCATCTGTTCTCTATGCCCTCCCCCATCCACCTCAGCCCAGCTGAGCCCTGCACTGGTTCCCTGCATGCCTCCCCCACAGGGCTCAGCTGAGCCCTGTTTCCCTGCACCTCCTCCAAGCCCCACAAAACTGCTGAGCCAAGAGCCGATTCCCTGCCCCTCCCTCCCCTTGAGTCTAGCCCGGTTCCCACCTCCTCCTCCTGCAGTCAAACTGAGCCTGAGCTCCACACACACACACCCCACCCCACCCCACAGCCCAGCCCAGCCCAGCCCAGCCCCAGACCTCCCCACTCTGCAACCCAGCTGAGCTCAATTTCCCTGCACCTTCCCCCAAACCATGTAGATATGCTGAGCTAGTGCTGATTCCCTGCCCCTGCCTTCCTCCCTCCCCTTGGCTGTGTCTACACTGGCACGATCTTGCGCCAAAGCGGCCACTCTTGCACAAAAATTTGCTGCCTGTCTACACTGGCCGTGTGTTCTTGCGCAAGTACACTAACGTTCTCATGTATGAAGTCAGGGCTTCTTCCGCAAGAACTACGAGGCTCCCGCTCAGGAATAAGCCCTTCTGAGCAACTATTCTTGCGCAAGAGGCCAGTGTAGATCGGTAACATGAATTTCTTGAGCAAGAAAGCCCTATGGCTAAAATGGCCATCGGCACTTTCTTGGGCAAGTGTCCACACTGCCATAGATGCTCTTGTGCAAAAGCACAACTCTCACATGGCAGTGTGGATGTGTTCTTGCACAAGAACACTTGCGCAAGATACAATCAGTGTAGACATAGCCTAAGAGTTTCCTCACATGAGCAAAATGAATTTTGTGTTGTGCACCAGTATTGAGTTCATGTGGCTTGTTTGGATGTGCCACCCAAGTTATTAATAAATATTTTTAAACCTCGACCTTTTCCCTCTGCTGCCATGTCTCCTCCCCTTGCTCCATCAGCTCCCCTGGTGCCTGCTGCCTCCCCACTCCTCACCCTCCTCTGCTGTCCTGACTCCTGCTCTTCTCACTGTCCTCAGCCCTCCTGCAACCTGCCCCCCTCCACCAGCCCTTCTCTCCTCCCTGTGCCCACTTCTCCAGTAGCTTCACTCTGATCATGTGAGCTACCCCTCCTCATCCCTTCTTCTAACACCTCCCTCTACAAACCTGCCCTGCATCTCTCCTCTGATGGTGGTCCCTCCACTGCAGGTGTCTGCCCTTCTGCTTCACCCCAGAATCCCTTGGCACCTGCACCTTCTCTTACCCCTGTACCCTCCTGGTGCCTCCCCTTCCCTCACTTCCCCTGCCCCTTTGCTCCATTTTTCCCTGATGCCCACCCCTCACCACCCTCTGCCCCCATTCCCTCATGCCCCTGTGCCCTCTCACATGACTTGCTCCATCCCAGCCTTCCTCATGCCCACCCCTTCTTTCAAGCCTTCTCCCAGCACCTCCCCTCACCCTCTAGCCCCAATGCCCTTACCTTCTCTCTTCCCAGCATCACCCTGTACCCCTCCCACTGACACCTCTCCTCGTGCCCTTTTCCTCATTGTCTGCACTTGGCCCCCTGCCATTTGTCTCTCCTCCACCCCTGTCCCTTTGGTGCCTTCCCCTTCCCCTCCGCCTCCGCACAAGCACCTTCCTCTCCCAGCCCTTCCCCTTTCCCTCTGCACAAGCCCCTTCCCTTCCCTCCCTCTCTCTCCCTTTCCCTCTCCCTCTCCCGTACCTTCTGCCTTCCACTTTGCGGGGCCGGAGTCTGTGCTCTGTCCCCGGACTCAACCCGCGACTCAGCCATGCGCGCAACACAGCGCCCAGCAAGTTTAAAATCCCGGGCCGTGACGTTACGTCACGTCCGGGCGTCTCCCCACCCACTGGTTTGAGCGCGCTGCGCAGGGCAGCAGCAGCAGCCAGCAACGGGGAGCTCAGAGAAGGTTGCGCACGGCAGGGGCAGGGACGGGTCCGGAGACGAGGACGGGGATGAGACGCTCTGGGGACGGGGTGGGAGGACTCGCGGGGGGTGTGGGGTCGGGACCCGCTCCAGCTCCAAATATTGCTGGAGCATGGGCACCAGGAGCCCACACAACTCGCCGCCCATGCCTCTCTCTCTCTCTCTCTCTCTTCAGAGGGGCGGGGAGTGCCCCTCGCGGAACCCCTCGTTTTGCTCCTCGGAACCCCAGGGTTCCGCGGAGCACCAATTGGGAAACACTGGTCTATAGCATTAACCTATAAGCTTTGCTTGTCCATTAATTCACTGCACAGCCTACACAGGGAGAGGGGTTTTCTGAGGTTTCCGGTATTTCCTGTTTCTACTTGGGTTCAAAATACTACAGGGTGGCCTGTGATGCAGCATATTAATTTCTGATTACCATTAAGATTCTGAGTTAAAATTAGGGATGTTAACATGTACCTGTGTACACAGTTAACTGATGAGCCTGGGGTTATCAGTTAACCCTCACGGTTACATGCTCCCCTCTCGCTGCTGCCTCTGATACAGAGGCAGCAGCTCAGGGTGTGGGAGAGGTATGTGCCAGCTTCTGTGGAGCCTCCTTCCCACCCATCCCACAGATAGCAGCACGGGGGCGGGGGGAGGCAGTGGTTACGTGTTTACAAAAATAAACGCATTTTAACGTCCCTAGTTAAAATGAGATGATGGTTGGATGTGTGAGGAAGTTGAGTTATTGAACCTTTCCAAACTTGTGTGTGGTATAGTGAGGGAACAGAATTGAGCTTTGGAGAAAGTTTGGGTAAGAGTATTCTTATTTTCTGTCTGAAGACATTCACTCACCTTCTCCAGCTGTAACACCCAGCCCTCCAGAACCAGCACCCAATCCCCCCTCCTAAACCCCAGTCCCTGTTCTGAACCATAATCCCCTGCACCAGCCTGGTAAAAGTGAGTGAGAGTGCGGGAAAGCAAATGAGGGCCAAAGAGAGAGGTGGAGGGGGCTTGGCATCTAGGAAGATGCAGAGTAGATCTTGGGTTGCCCTTAAAATTCAGAAAGTGATCTTGGGCATAAAGGTTGGAGACCCAACAATCCTCCTAGTTCAGTATCCTGACTCTGACAGTAGCCAATTTCTTGCACTGTTCTCTGAAGCAATGTAGTAGCCAATTATGGAATAACCAGTTTCCAGGGGGAAGTTTCTAATCCCTGTTAGTGCATGACTTACGTTTTAAAATAAAAATGTGTGTATTCATATACAATTTTAGAACCTAATTAAGGAGGAGCATATTTGGGAAAAGGTCTAGTGGAGGGGGAAGGGTCCCTCAGGTTTCATGACTGTCAGCCTAGCACCTTTTCACAAGAAACTGAATTAACTTAAAGTAGCTGAATGTAAACAGTTGAGTGGGAGTGATTTTTTTTTTGGGGGGGGGGGAGGGGGGGTATTTAAGGGTTTGCACCTTCTGCATCTGTGTGCATGCACTGGATGAGAGTTCTCTCAGATATGTTAGCCTGTATCACATGCAGAATCCTATACTGGCTGGAGGATTTTTTTATACCGTGGATGGGCAAAGCCATTTACAAACTGTTGGGGTACTGGTAACATTTTATTTGCATATTTGTGTCGTCAATATGCAAATAGTGAATATGCAAATAAATGTTACTGGTCTGCCAAAAAGTCCCGGCCCCCAGAGCTGCCGCAAACAGCCAGCTGAAGCAGCTGTTCATGGCAGTTCTGGGGGCTGGCATACACCCCAATCCCTTCCCAGTGCCAACCCTATCCCCTGGAGTCCCCCCACCCTTCCACTACCCCCCCTTCCCCCCTGTGCCAGCCACTGACCCCAGAGTTCCCTGCACCCAACCTCCTCCGGTGCCAGCCCCCCATCCCAAACACCTCAGTGCCAGCCCCTGCCTCTAGAGCCCCCCAGTGCCAGACTCCTTTTTTGGGAGCCCCACTGCACCCAACCTCCCAGAACTCCCCCGTGGCAGCCCCCAGTTCCCAATATTATCCCCGTTCCCAGTGCCAGCCCTGGCCTTGTAGCTCCCCCCACTACTAGCCCTGCCTCTAGTGCCCTCCAGTGCTAGCTCTCCACCTTGGATGCTCTAGTGCCCCCAGTGTCAGCTGTCCTGCCTCCTAGAGCCCCCCCCAGCACTAGCCTCGCCCTCTGGGACTCTCCAGTGCCTGTCCTGCCCCCCTCACCTAGCCTTGGCTGCCTCCCAGCTGCTAGCTGAGTGCTGCAGCTTGGCTCACAGCTGCTCTGAGGCTGGTGTGCTGGGCTCCTGCAGCGCAGCAAGTCGCTCTTCTGCATCTGAGAGGAGACCCTGCCCCTGACTGATGCTGGTTGGCTCAGAGGTGGGGCAGGGCATGCCTCTCCCAACAGCAGTGGTGGGAGGGGAGGCACTGGGCGGTATACTCAGCCCCAGAACTGCTGAGGTCCTGCAGCCAGGAGTTTGCGCGGATTGGCACCTGGGAACCACTGGTCTAGACAACCTATTATGCCTCGCCCCTTCTTCTGTTTGCAGCTCTCCCCTTCCCAGTGAGTATTCTTAGTCCAGGCCCCTTATGCAGGAATTTCTGTGTGGGGAGAGGGGAGGGCTTTTTTTGTAAATGTGGACAGCAAGGGTGCAACCCCCTCCCTCCCCCCATAGTGCCCCAAGTAAGTGTGCTCTGGCCGGCCAGGAGAAGGCTGGAGTTGATTTTCCCCTCCCACCTCCAGGAGTGAGGCCCAGCCCCACGCCACGTGCAGGAGTAGGAAATCAGCCCCAGCCTTTCCTTGGCCTGGCTGGAGCCCGAGACAGGAAGGCTCGGGCAGCACGTCACTCCTGCCTTTCCCCGACTGGCCGGAGTACGCTTACTTGGGGACTATGAGGGTGTGTGCATTCACACCCTTCACACGCCCCCCATGTACGAGCCCATAGTCCCTCTTTTCCTGATCTGTTTTGGGTTTCAGTGTAAGGGTAGCCCTGTTAACAGCTGTGCTCAGTCCTGTTGACCATCTCACTTGATCTCTGAGATAAATGCTGGGAGCTTGAGTTGCAGGTCCGGTGGGGGTGGGATGAGAAGGAGAAAATATAATCTGTCTGCCTGTGTCAAGCTAAACTTTGTATGTCTGCCCACAGATTACAGGGTAGTTGTTGGGGAGGGTGGAAAATCCCCTGCTGTCAGGGAAACCATACAGAGGGAATTCACAGCCAACTCTAGATGGGGAGGGAGAGAGAGAGAGTAGGTTTGTACTTCAGATAGAATCCCGAGGGTGTGTCCCTATGGAGACACCGGGAGATTTATTTCCATGCTCTTTTTCTCCTTAAAAGGGTGTGTGTGCTGGTGAATTAAACCTCAGGAACTCTCTCCAGGCCTAAATAATGTCTCATGATTACATGTGTCTCTTCACATTTTTTCTACAGAAATGACACAAAAGAAGATGTGTTTGTTCATCAGGTGAGTGAGGCAATGGATAGTCTTTTTGTATATTTTACAATGTATAAAACTTCTGCCATGTACTTTGTGTAACCAAAACAACTATTCTTGTCCATACTCTTCGCTCAGCCTGACTTTCTCCTTAAGAGTGAGGGGGACATCCTGAATTTCTCTTAACCATTCTCATTATGTAGAATTAAAGGACTTGTCCTAGCCTACGCTCTCCCAGCTTCCTTTGTTACAGTTACATATTGCCCTCTCAGTCTTCCAGCTCCTCCTGCCTTTTCTTGCCACAGTGTGAGACAGTTGCAACCAACAATAAGCAAGAGGGAATGCACCAGGTGTGACTGGGCATGGAGTGGTAAACAAGCAGCCTGCTAGTGCACATTGCATGCCTTGAACCATCATGCTTTTAAAGTGTTTCCTGATGACCTGGAGCTTCTATTCTGGGAACTGAGGATCTCTGCCACTATAACTTCAGGGTTAAATGGTCATCTGCTATCTGTATTTACATCACACTCATTGCTATAATATCTAGGAGATGCCAGTTTTGACCAAAACATTACTTGCACCCTTTGTTGGGAAGCTTTTCCCAAATGCCTAAGGACAACAAAACTTTAAATGCCTGCTCATGAGCTGTCATCTATTATATATCCTGGAACTTTAAGCTCCAAGCGCACAGGACTCTACCATTTAAAGCTGAAAGAATAACTCCATCAGCTATAGAAGGTTGTATCCTCTGTGTGAGCCAGCCGCTAGTTAGACAAAACACTCATGTAGCCTGCATGTTAAATAATGTTTGGTGTGTGTACGTGTATGTGTACACACAAATGGTACTGGTACTAAGGATGATCTGCTTGGTGGCATGATGGAGTCACAGGTGTTGTGACTGTTCCTCCAGGTGATAGTTGTTAAGAGTTTACCTAACAGTTTTTAGAAGTTTGTGAACCTGTTAATGAGAGGACAAGACTGCAGAGGTGTTTGTGTGTAACTCATTACTACTTGTATTAGGGCAGTGGCCTCATGCTAGTCACTGTACAATATTTTACTGTCTCTGTCCCAGTCCTAAAGAGGTGACCATTCTAAATAGCCACCTGCCATTGATAGACTGATACAGCTAACAGAAGGGGTTAGGACAAGGAAACAATAAGATATTAGCCATTGTGAAAAAGATGATAGCATTCCTGTGTAAAAGATAAGTAGATGAGGGTTCTTAAATTTCAAGAATAATAGTTTGTTTTGATGTAGGAGAGTTTCTACCTATTCTTTATCACACAACTTTGTTCCTGTGTCAGGGAAAGGAAGATATGTGATTTTTGCATATGTAGATTAAGGAGCTATAGTGAGGAGACGAGGGAGAATATTTGTCCTTCTACAGGTCAATATATGGGGTAAACTGGGTGTTTAAAATTCTCTAGGAGTGTGCCCTTTGAGTAGAAGTCAGCCCTCATGTTAGTGAGTGAAACTCCAGTAATTCAGATCATGGTGGATTTGATTTAAATCACTAGTCAGGAAGATCAATTTAATCATGATTTTCTACATAAAAGTGCATTCTAGTGAGAATGGTATGGTAGATTTCAAATCAATGAAGGCTACACTCAGACCACAAGACTTCTGGAATATGTTGCTCAAACAGTTTCATTTTTGTTTCTACTTTCTGGCCCTCCCTTCTCGCATTTATTTCCAGACTTTCTCTCCTTGTCCAGAGCTATTCTGCTCCCAACAATCTTCCATTCATTGATCTTTTTGAAACTTTGCACTTTTAGAGAGGTAAGGGATTGATTCAATGTACACAAATTTGCAGTGTGTCTCGGAGTGTGGGGAAGTCACCGGACCCTGCACCCCCATCCGTAGCCAGATGTGGCTCTCAGGTAGAACAGAAGATTTATTGATTCACAGGGACACAGCATAGCACGGAATTGTTAACACAGGAACCAAGAGCATTTAATGCCATTCCTCTTGGGGAGCAGGGACCCCTAGTCCCTGTTTCTCCCCCTTTCCTGTTCTAAGCCTCCTCTGTCATCCTAAAACCAGCCAGACTGACTCATCCCCCTGGGCCCTAGTCCCCAGCCTGGTGTCAGCCCCGCCTCTCCCTTTGTTACCTTTCTGGGGCCCAAGGTGTTATCTACTGTCACCTGGCCCTGATGACTGCACTTTCTTCCCTAGTGAGTCATGCCCAGACTCCTCCTCCTCGTCCAGATAGTGTTGCAGTGCCCAGGGAAATTGAGGCATGTGTACACATGCGGTCATTACAGAACAGCACAGGACAGCAGAATCACATACCACCCCACAAGGCAAACAGAGTGAATACAGAGACAAATAGAATTAATACAATCCTGCTCTGTCACACTGAGGAACAATAGCGCTGATGTCTGTTATTTTTCACATTTGTATTGTATTGTATTTTTTTTATTTTATTTAAATCATATTTGCTGTTAACAAGCATGTTATTGCTGGAGACACAAATCCACAGTTTCAGAATTGCAAAACTAAACATCTTTGGTATCTTCTAGACTGAACACTGAGTCCCATTGGCTAGATAGAAAGCTTAACCTAAACAATCAATACAGAAACCTCAGAAATCCCATAAGATTGGGTCCCTAATCCATGAACTAACGGAACTCATTTACAAAACTTTTCTTAAACGTTACATGACTATATTATCTCATACTATAGAATTAGTTTATAATCCCTATTCCATGGTAAGATACATGACTCAAAGATCTGTTAAAATACTTTAAAAGTGTTTTTCCTCAAAGCATTTTATCAAAAAAATCTGATTTAAACAATCATTGATTTTTATACACCTTCATTCAGATGTCTAATTACTCTAGAATTAAATGTCTCAAAATCAGTAACTAGACCAGTCTGGCCGTTCTTAGACTTGGTCGAGGATTGGGTATTCTGAATTCATGCTCTTTCCTTTCTCCTGTTTCCCATCTTGCTGTTAGGAATCTAAATGGACTTGTATTTCAAACACTGGAGAACTCACCAACTTAAGGCAGGGCTACTCAACACCCGGCCTGTGGGCTGCATGTGGCCCATTTATTTGCGGCCTGCGGTGTGGTTTGGGCTTATGCAGGGCTCAATACGCAGTCCGCGGGTAGGATCCTTTGAACATGGCCTCCACTGGGAACACGCTCCACGACAGCGAGGCATCTCAGGTGGGGTGAGCATTGAAAGACACAAGCCAATGGGCTTGCTGGAACAGACTGGTACAGGGTGTCAGTGTTTCTAGCCCCCAGGGAGGAGGTGCCGGGAGCACCCAGGCATTGTGGGAAGTGCTTTGTATTCATGCCCCTCAGGGTGAAAGAAGCTATTTGCATATATATTTGCATGTATATGCAACTACACTTAAGTTGCAGCCCTTGGCACGTGCTTTGAGTATCATTGTGGTCCCCGGATCTTTGCCCTGCCTTAAGGCAATACTAGGCTTTTGGAGTCAGTATTGATTCAGTGCGAAGTAATATTGCCACTACAGTAGTGTGTTGGGAATCCCACTAAGAAAATCCAAAGTGCAAACTGAACAAGCCCCTGCTTAATTAGAGATCTGGGAAGGAGCTCAGCTCC
Organism: Rafetus swinhoei; assembly: GCA_019425775.1. Taxonomy (NCBI): domain Eukaryota; kingdom Metazoa; phylum Chordata; order Testudines; family Trionychidae; genus Rafetus; species Rafetus swinhoei. The sequence continues at coordinate 213,911,936 of CM033437.1, forward strand.
TCAGGGGATGGCAAATTGGAACCTGCATGAGTGAGAAGGCACGGAGTGGCAGTTAGAAGTGTCAATCACATACACAAACATCCTGCTCTGAACTGTCTTTCTCTGTTTCAGAGGGGTAGCAGAGTTAGTCTGTAACTGGAAAAACTTAAAAACCAATCAATAGTCTTGCAGCACCTTAAAGAATAACAAAACATGTAGATGGTATCTTTCCAGCACAACATGTAGCTTTCGTGGGCACAACCCATTTCTTCAGATGACTGGAGTGGGTTGTACCCACAAAAGGTCATGATACCATCTACATGTTTTGTTAGTCTTTCAGGTGCTGCAAGACTATTCATTGGTTTTTAAGTCTTTTCTTTGTGGCTAGTGACTGATCCCTGCTTCTGTAGATCCTTCTCCCAAGCACTTGAAGTGTGGAGGAGGGGTTGGATTATATACCTAATCTCTTTAGGTTGACCTAGTTAAAGGGACACACCCATCCTCCACACATACCCAGTGGGAGGGAAGCAGTCAGATTTCATGATCAGGGTAGGGATTAACACTCCGTTTGCTGCTGCTGGATTCTATTTATGTATACACAGACACAGCATACAGATTAACATGCTTCTCTCCTTTAGACCATACATTGCTTCTTTGTATTACCAATTTCTCTCTTGTGATGGCTCTGAATCATGTAGTCTTCCTTATCTTTCCCTAATCTGTTGGCCTGATTGTTCTCTGGGGTGTTATCTAGAGGTCTGTTATCCTTTATACATTAGATGTTCATTTACCATTCTCATTGGGAGGCTATGACTATTCCAAATGTAATTAATGAATATATTTTTCCTGCAGTTTTCATCCAGAAATTTCATGTAACTATTTCTCAGGTGCTAAAGGGATTACAACCAGAAGTCCTTATCCCTCTTGGGTGTTTAAGAAGATAAAAAAGACCATACTGGGTCAGACCAATGGTGGTTCATTTAGCTCGGTATCCTGTCTTCAGATAGTGGCCCATGCCAGGTCCTTTTGAGGGAATGAATTAGGGTTGAGTACTCATTGAGTGATTCTGGCATCTGTCATCCACTTTCAGTTCCAGCAGTCAGAGACTATGGATACCCAGAGCATAGGCTGCATCCTTGATCATCTTGATGAGTTGCCATAATGGACTTATCCTCCATGAATTACATAGCATCCCCTGTAGCTGGTTCCACAGGTTGACTGTGCCTTGTGAAGAACTACTTCCTTTTGTTTATTTTAAACCTGGTGCCTGTTAACTTAATTGGGTGACACCTGGTTCTTGTGTTGTATGAAGGGGTAAATAACACTTTCCTATTCACTTTCTCCACACCATTTATGATTTTATAGATCTTTCATATCCCTCCCCCCTAGTCTTCTCTTTTCTAAGTTGAAAAGCCCAGTCTTTTTATTCTTTCCTCATACGGAAGCTGTACCAGGCCCCTAATCATTTTTGTTGCCCATCTCCAATTCTAACATGGCCTATTTTGAGACGGGTCGATCAGAGCTCCACCTAGTATTCAAGGTGTGGGTGTGCTGTACTCTTTATGAACGCATTCCTCATGGTGGATTTAATACCGTTCTCTGTAGTGTTTCTATCCACCAGGTTGCCTGGATGTAATCCAAGTAATATTTAGCCCTGTAATAAATAAGGATAATTTCAGCCACCACCGGAATGTAGTTGCTTCTTGAATGGTGCATGGCTATTTTTTAACACTACACAGTAACTTGATATGGCTGTATTGTCAGATGATACACAAAGAATAACTTATCCAAATAGGCCTCAGTTTGGAGATGGAAATACTGTTGTGTAACTTTTTAACTATTGAATGTCCAGTGTGTCTTAATTTGTAATGCTTTCACCTCTGAGAAGGAAGGGCTAAGTCAGTCTTGGTTTCAGATCCATTGTTGATACTGCAGAGCATAAGGTGAGGGAGTGCTACTATTGTCTTGTTTTGGAAAAGACTTTTTGCCTGTATAGATCAGGTTTAGAGCCTAAGAAACCCTTTACAATTATTTCAGCAGGGTTCATTGTGAACTGTTCCTTTGCGGGGCTGAGGCTGCCTGCTATCCCGACCTGTCAGGTTTCCTGCCACCCGGCCCATCCAGTTAACCAGTTATCTGTCTGGTAAGCCTAATGCTTACCCAGTTAATCATTTACTCAGTAACTTTTTACATCCCTAGTTTGAGCTTTGATAGTGGAACAGAGCCCAAAGCCAGAAGTTTTGCATAGTTTCAGATTTTGTTGCAAACATCTTACACAGCTCTGTGCATTCCCTTTGACACTTTAGGGCACAACTGCATATGGAAGGATGCTCTGGGTTGAGATGCAGAGTTAATAGTGCCAGCCATTTCTGCCAAACTCCCTTTTGCCCATCTCTCATTTGCTGACCCAGAGAAGAACAATTCAAGTTGCTGTGAGGGCAGTATGGCTGCCTGCACCTAGGTCCTCTGCTCTCTGAAAACCTTTTGGGTCTCTTGCCCTTACCTGTCTAGGTGGAATTAGATTAGGGCCTCAGTATGCTCTCATGTACAGCCGGTCCCTGACTTACAAACGAGTTATATACCAAACACTAGGTCGTAACTTGATCTGTTCGTAAGTCGAATTACATTCACTTATGTATGGCCGCGCTGTTCGTAAGTGCCGATTTCATTCGTAACTTGGGGACCAGCTGTATAGGAGGTTGGTCGTAAATACGAACGGTCGTAAGTTGATGCGTTCGTAACTCGGGGACCGGCTGTATTCCTAACACTTATCACCAGACAGGTCTCATTGGGTTTCAGACACTTTCATCTTCTCACTTTGGGGGACTTGTGACTAGTGATGGTGTCCAACAACCTTCTTAAAACAAAGTTCTTATTTAATAGGACCAGGGCATTGGAGAAAAATGGCATATGGGTATATTAGTCTAATCTTATGCTTCGCAACAAGCAGCGGAGGGGAACTTCTCTCTTGAATTACAGTAACAGCTAACATTCATTATGTTAGCAAGTTCAGATCCTCTGTAAGTCTGAGCGTCTCTCAATCTGATTCTTTCTGATCATTGGGTGGGGCGGGGAGGGGGGGGCATGGCGAAGGAAAGGGAAAAGAGTGCTGCCTGGGAAAAGGGCTAGAATCCTTGTTACTTGGTCTGGCATTATTAATGACCTTTTTTACTGTAAGGTGTTAGGTGACTGTCAGAAAGGGCTGCTTCTTTTTGCCCTTGGTTCTGCTACCTAGATGAAACCAGAGGGTCAAATATCCCTTCCATTGTATGATACAGAAACACCACTGCAGTGATAGGTTGATACAGCCATTAAGAGCATTTGTTGCAGATGTCATGGCTAGGGATGTAAGCGACTAGTTAACTATCTGATAAGCTTATGCTTATCAGAGATGCAGCAAGGTGGGGGAGCAGGAGCTGGTGCTTGGGGGGAGCCAGCTTAAAAGCTGCTTCTCCCTCCTCTCTTCCCCCTCCCCCCCCCCCCCCAGCACTGTCTCATTGGGGGAAAGGGGAGGCAGAGGCATAGCAGGGAAACAGTGTGAGTGGGGACTGTGCTGCCCTCCGGGGCTCTTGCTACATTTCAGAGGCTTGCCCCATGTTCCCTGCTGCTCTTCTGCATTTTAAATGTAGTAAGAGCCGTAGGCGGCTCTTACTACATTTAAAAGACTGAGGCACAGCTGGAATAGCAAGTGCCCTGCCTCCCTCTTACTGACTAATCGAGTAGCTGATGGAAATTCCATCAACTACTTGATTAGCTGATTAAGTGAAATTTAACATCCCTAGTCATATAATTCAGAGTGCCATAGGGAGAAATTGCCAACATTGATGCTAATGCAGTTGTAGGGGTGGTCCTAGTGCAAGCTAGGACTTGGAGGCCTGGGTTTGGTTCCTGGCGCAACAGTAGACTTCCTGCGTGACATTGGGCAAGTAACTTTATCTGCCTATTGCCTCCATTCCATATTTAAAAAGAGAATACCTCTCACTGCACTGTGTGAGGTAGAGGGTTTGCTCTGTTAAGAGTTGTGCGGTGCTGCGATAGTAAGATGCTGAGGCTCATTTTAATCACTGATAGTGCCCTTACTGAATAAAGCAGCATGAGGCTGTACGTCAATAGTCAGACTGGCAGAGGCAAGGATAGCAATCACCGTATGTCCTTGTAACCAGTCCCTAACTTGTCAGGGGAACTGCTCTGGGAGAATCTGACTTCTGTTACATTCCATCTGACTTTTGATCCAGATGGTGACTTTTGTCTCTCTTTAAAGACAGCGATTAAGAAGAACAATCCACGGAAATACCTGCGCAGTGTTGGTGATGGAGAGACAGTAGAATTTGATGTGGTCGAGGGAGAGAAGGTGAGAGAATCTGAGATGGAGAAAGACACAAATAGCCACCTTTTTCCCTGTGGGGGATTGGACGTAGGATCATTTTGTTGTGTACATCCTCCACTGCTCTGTCTAATCTAGTGATAGCAGTTCCATTTGGAATAATTAGCCATTTCTGTTAGGAGACTGTTGCCCTGTCTAATCTTTCCAAAGTGTGTTGTGATCGCCACATTGAAATTGTGCATCTTTAATTTCTTTTCATGGCTCCTATGGGCTGTAAAACTTTCTTATTTGACCAGATTATTTTTTTTTAAAATAAGAAGGCTGTACATGTTTATAGGCATATTTTGTTTCACACTGAATAATGTTCTGCTTCCTTGATAATTGTACTCTTCGAATACTTGTACGTTAATACTGTGCTTATGGGGGTGGGGGGGTGGGGGGGAGGTTGATTTCCCCATCTTGGTTCCTTTTTCTGGGTCTGTCAAACTTCCATGTGGTTATTGTACATGGTTTTTTTATCACCTTACTTTCTGTTTCTATCTCAGGGTGCAGAAGCAGCCAATGTCACTGGCCCAGATGGAGTCCCTGTGGAAGGCAGCCGTTATGCTGCAGACAGGCGGCGTTACCGACGTGGTTATTATGGCAGGCGCCGTGGACTGCCTCGTAATGTAAGTTGGGCTCATTTTTAGTTCTAGCGTGCTCACTTCAACTCCAGATCCTGAGATTCCCTTCATGAGAATCAGGGAATTCCAATTGAAGTACTATGTCATGATGAAGAAATCCCTGAACGTGGAGCCAAGTGGTATGTTCCCCCTAACATGCCCAAAGGGAGAGATCTATCCTCTCCCAGTATTATGTGACTAACATGTTGGAACTAGGGCTGTCAATTGACCTGCATTAATGCCTGCGATAAACGCAGGACAAGATTAACGCATTAATTTTTTTTAATGTGTTCATGCTGTGCTGCCCCTTTGAAGCGCTGGAGTTTCCAAGGGGCAGTGCATTAGGATCCAGGGATCAGCTGGGCAACTTCCAGTTGATCTTGAAGCACCGTTTTGGTGTTTTAAAGGGGCAGCTCAGAGACATATCAGCTGGAGTGCCCAGCTGATCCCCAGCTCCTAATGCGCTGCTCCTTGGAAATGCTGCTGCGGTGCTTTCAAGGGGCAGCACTGCATGGAGCCAGGGGTCAGCTGGGGCCGGGGGGTCAGCTGATCCCAGACTCCATGCAGCGCTGCCCTGGCAGTGTTTCAAAGGGGAGGCGCATGTGATAAATCACATGATTAATAGGGATTACATTTTTTTTAATTGCTTGACAGCCCTAGTTGGAATTGAAATACAGTAAAACTCCAATTGTCTGGCAGCCAGTGGTCCGGCATATCCCGATAATCCGATACGCCGGCATATCCGATAATCTGGCACCACCTAGGACCCAAAGGTGCCGGATTATCGGAAGTCTACTGTAGTACGCTCAGCCACTTTGAGCTTTTCTGAAGAGACCTTCTTACTGTTTGCCACTTGAAGAGTATTTAAAATTGGTGGTTTGTGAAAGTATTTTCCTCCTTTAAAAATGTGTCTCCATTTTTTTTTTGCATAGTGAACTGTTCACTCTGTCGTTTTTGGTTCCATTTACATGGGCCTTGTCACAGCTCAATTCCCCAACCTGGCACTTAGAGTGAAGATATGGGAGCTGGCTAGCAGAATGTACTCTGTAAGAGCCTGTCTCTGTAACTCCACAGAGACAAACTTGTCTAGTCTGTTTCCCTGAGACCCAAAAGGAAGAGAATCGGTCGCTGCCACCACCCAAGTGAAGTAAAAAAAACAAACAAAAAAAACCCACCCTTTTCCAGGGAAGAGCTCACATGGGAATCCCCTCCCTCCCATGCCCCAACCTCCATTTCGCTTGGAGTTGGAAAAACATACAGAGGGAATCACAATGGGGCTCTGCTCTTCCCAGGTAACTTAGGCACGTAGGCTTAAGGACACAAATCAACCAATAGTGGTTAATCAAAAACAAAAAGGAAAACACTTTTATTATCAAAACAAGACCACTGTTGCAAGCATAGTAAATGATTGGATGTTAAAAGCCACGGAGTGAAATAGACTCGGGGGAAATCCCTGGATTGTAATCCTTAGTTACAAAAGAGAAAAACAGTTAACCAGTTCAGACATGATTTCCAAACAAGGAAAACAATATAACCTGACGGACTATCTAAACTTTTCCCTACTTATACATTTCAAGGACTCCATTCCTGGGTGAGTCCATCTCCCTTGTTACCTAGAGAAAAAACTGCTCTGATCTCAAACGAGAGAGGGGAAAAAACCCTCTCTATTTGAAATTCCTTATTTGCATTTTATTGGCTAAATGCCCGAAGCTCCCTCCCTCAGGTGCATTTCCCTTTCCTTACTCTCCAGGTAAGTCAGACTCTCCTTAGCCGCTCCTATTTATGACAGGCCTAAAAGATGATTGAATAAACAGTTGCTTTTCTAGTCCTGTACTGCAGGGGTGGGGAACTTTTTTTTGGGTTGGTGGCTGCTGAACTACAGAAAAAATCAGTCGGGGGGCCACACAAGTGAGAAGCAAAAAAACAAACAAACAAAAACCTCACTGATGTGGCCCCTGACGGAGAAGGACACTCCCCACGTTCTCCTTGCACACCAGAGCCTAGTGAGGCTAGTAGATTGTGTTCCAGCCTCACGGGGGAGGGCTGAGCTGTAGTGCAGCATGGGGGAAGCCCTGAGCCTTGGGCCAGATCAAGGCCTTGGGTTCCCTGCCCCTTCCATACAGGGAAGAGATGTGAGATGTAGCCAAACTGCTACACAGCTACAGGCAGCTCCTGGTCCGGCTCCCAGGGAGCCACCTGCCGCCCTGCACTGTTGCCTCTGTATCAGTCAGTAGCCCAGGGTGGAAGGCTGGTACGTGCGGGAACTCCTGTGGAGCTGCCTGTGGCAGGTGGGAGTTGGTGCGCTCCGGGGAGCCAGTTTTTAAGCCGGGTGCCTGCACATACCAGTGCGCACTATCTCCCAGGGAGCTGGTTGCCATGTTGTGTGTAACCACTGAAAATTTCAGCGGTTACACGATTAATCAGTTACACACATTTAACATCTCTAGTACAGGGGCCATTTGAAGCCCCTATCTGAGCAAGGGCTTCAGGCAGTGCACTGTTTTGCCCAGTGTTTATGCCAGAATCTGAGGCCCCGGCCTATGTTTGATTTTTTTTTTTTTTTTTTTACCCAGACACCAATCAGTAAAGCATAGTACAGAATGCTATGCATTTTATTCTGTGCACCACATGGAAGATTAACATGAGCTGGAGCCTCAAACCAAAGCCTGAAGCGTGATAACCTGACAGGCCTGCAAAAAGTATTCAGATCAGTCTCTGTGCTGAGCTCTTCTGACAAAGGATCCAAGATACACACTCAGGAGGCCTGAGGCTAGAACAACCTTCTATTATGGGCTGAAGATAAAAAAAAAATTTTTAACTCGATAGACAGCCAAATCCATCACTGGTGTTGCCTTAGATTTATAGTACAGTGTCTGCCAAAAATATATATGCACCAACTGCTAAGGTCTCCAAGCCTTGTCATTGGCACAAGAGGCAGCAACAACAAAGAGAAAGGAAGCCACATCTTTCTCCTTCGTATTCCAATTCACGAGGGCCTTGAAAACTTGTTGCCTGTTCTCCATGCTACTCAGGAACTGGAGTGACTAATTTGGATTCCTCACTGGTTCAGGTGACAGTGATGCTTCTCTGCCTGAGTTAAGTCCACTAGCAAGGCAACCAGTCACCCCATTACTTGCTTTTTGCTGCTTGAACTCTGCCTGTATTGATTTCTCTGGTCTTAATCCAGAACTATTTTGTCCCTTCCAATCATGGAAAAACAAGGAAAGAACATGGGGGTTTTAAGAACCACATAGTCTCTTCCATGCTGTAGTTCTGGAGGAATTCTGCTATTTCACTATGGCTCCAAATGCAACAATTGAAGAATTCCCCCAGGACTAATGTTCATTTTAAAGAAAGATACAATGGGGAAACTCTGAAACTGTATGGAACTATTTTAGTTTGTAATATAGTATGTTGAGGAGTCTTATTCCAAAGGGACCATTTGATCTCAAATCAGTCTAAATGCCCAAGTTCACACCTTTCAGATAGAAGATGCTTACCGTTATAAGTGCTATCCGTTCAGCCAGTATTTGATGGAGACTTCTCTCATTAATTTTCTGTCTATCCATTTTTCCAACAAGTGCCATTTTCTTTTGCATGTTCTCTCTCCTTTCCAATTATTTTGATTCTACTTCTCACTTGTCTCTACCCTTCCTCCACTTCAGCAGCTGCTGCTGTCAGGCTGCTATAAATAGTTGGCATAGATATGCAGGCGCAACATGTAAAACAGCAAGTGTCTTTAGTGCAGATCTGTGCCTCCAGGAAGCTTTGGAGGCAGAATAGACCTAGGAAGGGCCTTCTATCTTAATCCTTTTGGTGTGTGTGGGGGAGGAGGAGGGGGAGGAGCAGGGAATGTTCCACTAAACTCATTCCATATCTGACAGTTTTCGCAGCCTGTGATACCTCTTGCCCAAACCTAACGATTGGAATCCATGTCCTAAAGCCAAAAGTTCTGCATCTCATTTCTATGTGTGTGTGCAATCTTGTCCAGCAAGAACAGTACAAGCAAATATCTGTAACAAGACATATAGAGGCTTAAATTATAAACCTTAGTATCATAAAATAAAATAGTGGGATAGACATGTAACCGGGGGGGGGTGCCATATGGAGTAAAAAGAGAATAATATTACCTATTTAAAGCTGTTAGATAATAATTAAAGGCGACTATAACTTGTTTTCAAGTATTTGAAGAGTAACAATACTAAATGGGAAAAGAAACATTCTTGGTTTGTCAGCATGGTGGACAAGGTGTCCTAGTAGGATTTTTTTTTTTTTTTTTTTTTTTGTAATGTCCTTGGGACTTGTTTGAATTAATTGATTTGTTGAAAACTGGATTAGTCTGGTTTAGAAATGCTTGGTTTATGTAGCCTCGATTGAATAAACTTGAATTGTATTGATTTGTGTTGGAATAGATTTAAATGTGGACTTCATGGGTTGGATTGTAGACCTCATTATAGATTGCACTATTAGACTCACTTGAAAGAATTCTTTTAGGTTGAGAGGCCAGTCCTGCAAGCCCTCCCTAGTATATATTGGCTTTACTTCATCAAGTGGCAAAAGGTAGAGTGGGTTTGAAATTGTTTTGACTGGGTAGGATTGGATAATATTGGTGTGTCTTGTGACAGTCTGTGTCATGGTGGATATTCTCTTATAGGTGACTTGAGAGAGCCAGAAAGTGGCCTTCAATTAAGAGAGATTCAGCCTGGAAATATAACTAGTGTCTCAGAAGGGTTTTTAGAAGAAGCATCATTCCACCAGTAGCTTTCTTCCCATAGTGCATCTCTTCTTGTGATAAATAATACAAGAGCCCCTGGTGCCCTGGTTTGGGACACTCGCAAGTATGTATCGAAGTTTTGACTAGGGATGTGAAAAGTTTACTGGTAAGCATCACTCTAAATGGGTAATGCTTACCTGTTCCAGTTAACCGGTAACACGTGGGGGCTGGAGCAGTTCCCAGCCTGCCACGGGCAGGGGGCTGCTCAAGCCCTGCAGGGCCCGCCATAGGCAGGGGGTAGGAGTTGGTGGTAGCCATGGCCCCAGCTCAGGGCTGGTAACTGGCGGACAACTGTACTGGAGCAGCTCCCTGCCGGGATCCTGCTTAATTGGTTAACCAGTTAAACATTAGGTTGGCCTAACATTTAACCAGTTAACTAATTAACTGGGATTTTATATCTCTAGTTTTGATAAGGTTTCTGCCTCTCCCTGGAACAGTGAGTAGGCATCTCCAGGTGGCTTTTCCATCATGTTTCCTTTCAGGAGAGGGAGTGGCATTGCTCGCTTATGTACCTCAATTTTGTGTTCTCTCAGGCCACGTCTTCACTAAGAGATAAAGTTGAATCTAATATGGTCGATTTCTGGGTACCTGGTTTTGCAAAGTCGAAGATCCATATTGTCACTGTGAGGAAGAATCAAATGTAGTCTGAAGTAGCACATCTGCATTAGGTAGCCTGCCATTGACTCAGAGTGATGCACCGCATGAAGCTTTGCATTCTGGGCTGTGCTTCCAGTGGCTGCTGGGACTAAAACTGTGCAGATGGGGTGGTTATGGGCACATGTTGTCAGTCTCCCATAATGCACTCATCTCGTCCCTTTCCCCCTTGCATGAGATGAACAGGAAGCAGCGTGCCCATGCCTTTCTGTGTCCTGGTTTCCTGAGCAGATGCCATAGCAGCGCGAATGTGGATCCTGGTTTGCAGCAAACCATATCAATGCTGTGTGTGGTGGTGCGCCTAATGGCACGGCACTTTGAGCGCGTACTCGTTGCTCTGCCAGGAATAGGAGGAGGGCACATCTTGGCTTGGCATGGAGTTGCTGTTCATGCAAGCCATGGTGCTGATGCTAGCACGGCTGCCAGCCAATCCTGTGGATGCACTGGAATACCAGTTCTGTGTCTCTCTCACGGTGCTCGACTGGTGGGACTGCATTATGATGTAGAGATGGGACAGTTTGCAGTCTGGAAAACTTCCAAATGCGCAAGGCCACTTTCTTAGCGAATGGCTTTTCCCTGTGCTGAGGTGCCAGAATATTAGAATGGGACCCACTCCGACCCTGGAGAAGTGCAATGCCAGACTGCTACCATTTAGTGGGGAGTAAATTGAGAGTGGGGAAGTCTACAATGGAGGCTGTTGTCATACAAGTCGCCAAGGCGATCAGTACCATTCTGCTATGGAGGTTTGTGACACCATAGTGCATGGCTTTGCTGTGCTGGGGTTCCCTAACTGTGGTGGAGCGATAGAACATGAGGTTTTTTTATTTGGTGAAAACAGCAGGGAAATGAAAGAAGTGGGAACTCAAAGGGGGGAAGGGACTCAGAAGCGTGCGTGGGACATCCTTTTGCCTCCTGAGGTCCTGGAGGGTATGGCTGCCAGTGTCCAGGGAACCTTGGAAGTAGAAGCAGTGGGGCTAGGGGAGGAGGGACTGGGGTTGTCATGGGGGTAGATGGGGTTCTGGGAAGAGGCCTTCCTCTAGACATGCAGCCAGGTGTTCCTTGCCTGTCGCTCCCTAATGACTCTTCTCCCCTGATGTTCAGCTATCCAGTCCTGGCTAGGGATTTTAATTATTGGTTAATTGAATAGTTGATTAACCTTATGAATTCTTCTTGGTTACTCAGCTATTCTATAGTCACTGAGGGTTGGGCCTGCAGCTAATGCACTCTGGCCCCACTCCCGCGGAACCCCCTGCCACTCCATGCTAGAGGCAGCAACGTGGGATGCCAGGTGGGAGCTGGCGCGCAAGGGGAGACCCCCTCCCAGGCTCAGGTTACAGTGACCATTGCCTACATGATGTGCTGCATACTTCCTCAGTGAGTCACAGCCAGATAGTAGAGCAGTGTCTGGGGAAACTGAGGTGCAGACACACAGGGTTACTGCAGTACAGTAGAAATCACATGCAATATGAGAGTGAACACAGTCCCCACTTCATCACATTTCCCTCCTTCGAGACTGAACTGAACGGGGTCACTTAGCCTGTGGCCTGGGGAAGTTCAGGCCCCCGGCCCTGGATAAAGCATCTGCTATGACATTAGCGCTCCCCTTAACACAGAACACTTCCATGTTGTAATCCTACAGGAGCAGGCTTCAGCTTGGCATTGGCCCCCTTCATTGGGTGCAGCCAGGTAAGGGGAGACAGTCAGTTTACACTGTGAAGCGCTGCCCAAACAGATACAGCTGCAGCTTTCTAAAGGCCCACACCAGGGCCAGGCATTTCTTCTCTAGGGCTGCATAGTGCTGCTCCTGGGACAGCAGCTTCTTACTCAACTACACAGTGGGGTGTCGCTTCTCCTTTTTTTCCAGCTACATTAGCACTGCCCCCAGTCCTGTGTCTGAGGCATCGGTGAGTGCCATGAAGGGCTTGTCACAGTCTGGGTTTACCAGCATTGGGGCTCTGACCAGGGCCTCTTTCAGCACAAAGAGAGCCTTCTGGCACAGCTTGGTCCAGACCACCTTGTCTGGCTTCTCCTTCTTACACAGCTCTGTGATTGGGATGACAATGGAGCTAAAGTGGAGCACAAACCTGCAGTAGTACCCCACCATTCCAATGAAGGCCTGGACCTGCTTCTTGGTCTGGGGAGCTGGCCAGTCTCTGATGGACTCCACCTTGGCTGGCTCTGGCTTTAAGCAGCCACTCCCCACCTTATGGATCAAGTAAGACACCTCTGCCATCCTCATCTTGTGCTTCCCAGCCTTTACAGTCAGCCCAGCCCCCTGTGGCTGATCTAGTGCTTGGCTGACCTGGGACACATGGTCCTCCCATGTCTGGCTAAAACCACAAATATCATCAGTGTAAACCAGGGCAAAACTCCCCATCCCCCTCAATAACTGGTCCACGAGCTGCTGGAAAGTGACAGGTACCCCCTTGAGGCCAAAAGGAAGAACCAGGAACTCATAGAGCACCACAGGGGTAATAAACACAGATTTCAGCCCGGCATCGGGGTCCAGCGGCACCTACTAATAGCCCTTGGTGAGGTCTATGGTAGTGAGGTAGCGAGCTCCCCACAGCTTGCCTTAGGAGCTCGTCACGCCTAGGCATGGGGTACGCAGCAGACATGGTGATGGCATTGGCTTCTGATAGTCTACACAGAACTGGATCAATCTGTCTTTGGGGACCAGCATCCCAGGACAGGCCTAGGAGCTGGAGAATGGTTGGATCTCCCCTAGGCCCAGCATCTCCTGGACCTCTCTCTGTAGGTCCTGGGCCATCTTCGTTGTGGCTCTGAATGGGGAGCAATGTGCAGGGGCGTGGCTGCCTGTCTCTATCTGGTGTACAGCCAGGTTGGTGAGACCGGGCTTGTTGGAGAGCAGCTGCTGGTGGGAGGAGTGCAGCCCCTCTCTGATCTCTGTCTGCTGGGCAGGGGTGAGCTGGTCAGAGAGGGGGATAGATTCCAGCAAGGAGTCAGCTCTGGTCCTAAGGAACAGATCCACCAGGGCGTTGTCTCCTGGCTCCTCCCAGTGCCTGCACACGGCCAGCACCAAATTCTCCCTGCCCCAGTACAGCTTCATCAGATTGACATGGTGCCCCCGCTGGCTGTGCGCCCAGTTGGACAGCTCCACCACATAGCTCACCTCATTCAGCTGCTTGATGACCTCAAAGCGCCTGTCCCAGGCTGCTTCCAGCTTGTTCTTCTGCACAGGAATGAGAACCATCAGCTGGTCCCCAGTGTCATAGGTACGGGCCCGTGCATTGTGGTCGTATCAGAACTTCTGCTTCCCTTGGGCCCTGCCTAAGTTCTCTCTGGCCAGGCCCATGAGCTCTGTGAGCTTTTCTCAGAAAGCCAGTACCCTGATTCTCCATCTGGGGAGGCCTCTCCCTCCCATTCATCCCTCAGCAAGTCCAGGGGTTCTCTCTAAGATTTTCTATCCATGAGTGGAGGGAGTTTCGTCTTGTGTACCAACAGTGAGATCATGAGTGCTTGTTTGGATGTGTGCCTCTGTGGCACCCACCGGTGATGCTGCTCCCCAAGAGACTCTCCCAGCGCTCAGGGTTTGCAGGGAGTGGGGGGCTTGGGCAGTGATGTGGGAAGCCAGAGGGGGGAAGCTGGCAGGGGGTTGAAAGGGACAGGGGGCTCAGAGAGCCAGAAGGCAGTGAGAGGTGGGAAGAAGGGTGTGGGAGAGGAGAACGGCCAGAGCTCCAGCTCCTGCAGAGCAGCCCGAGCGTAGAGAGAACTTAGTATGTACATAAGTCAGTGACAGAAAACGTGTCTAAGGATTAATTCTTGATAATGAGCTGTTGGGGGCTGCCTTTAAATAAACACACAAAATATCTGCCCTTTAGTCACAAGCCCCCTTTCTTGTGGGTCAGTCTAGTTTTGCAGGTTGGTGAGGAGGAAGTAAAATATTCAGAGCAAATAGTTGTGATGCTGTCCCTTACCAATCCTCATCTGCTGAGGGATGGTTCCCTGCTTCCCCCACCTCCAGCACTTTCTAATCGCCTATTGAACTCAGTATATTCATAGAATAAGCATACCAATAAGAGACCTACCCACATTATTACAGAGAGGCATTTTTGTTGCATTTTTAAAAAACTTTTTACATTTTTAAACAGTTCTTCCCCATTTTTTGGTTAAATGACTGGCATAGTACGAGATTTCTGCTACTATATGTAGCAATTTCCTCGAAATATCCCAGAGATCAGATGGATCTTAACAATAAAAAGCACATGCCATTACAGACAACTTACCCAGTGTGCAGTGCAGGGGTGAGGTCGGCTGAGGGACCAGCGAGGAAGGGGGCACAGGAGGCTGCAGCTCCTTGGAGTTGCTTGGGAAGGGGGATGAGGTGGGGTGTGTGGGGGTGGCATGAAGTAACTATCCGTCTGTGGCAGACAGCGCAGGCAGAACAAGTGCAGGCAGGGCAGCAGCTTGAACCATTGGCTCTGGATGTGCTGGCTGCCCATGATGTAGGTGACCAACAAGTTGAGCTGGGTCACCTCCCTGCCGCGCTCCACAGGGCCCTGTTGGTTCTTAGCCTTGTTCTTCCTGCTCAGCGCCGCCGACCCTGCCCGATCCGCTGGCCAGCCCCCTGTCACCACTAATGCCTCAATTTGTCCTTGTGCTGCCCAGCGCCTTCCGCCTGCAGGGTGGGGAGGATGCAACTCCTCCAATGGCCACTCCACATCCGACATCCCCAGCCGCACACCCCCAACCCAGGAGCAGTGCACCCCTGTTTGTGGCGCCAGCTCTGACAGACGCCACGCGGTCTGCTCCAGGAGAGGCTGGGCAGCCACCATGTGACCCTGGCCCCAGCTCCAGCTGGCTGCTCCCAGGGTGGGTCCCATGGCAAGTGGCTGCTGGGGCTGCTGGCCCCACCTGATGGCAACGCTGGCTCGGGCTCTGGCCCTGGCTGGGGCCACTGCAGCAGCCATAGGCTGCTCGTGATGGGTGTTCCGCCTCTGGCCCCGGCTGGGGCTGCTGGAGCAGCGGCTGTCCGCCACGCAGCCTACAGCTCCAGCCCTGGATAAGGGATGAAGTTAGGGCCAGGGCTGCTCCAGGGTGGGGCAACCACACACCTTAGGGAACCCTGTCCCTCATTCTTCTCCCATACAATAGTTCAAATGGGGAGAATCCTGTGAACTCTTAGGGCACCTCTCTGTGCAAACAGCAGGTGGGATAAGTATTTGTCCCAATCCTGGGGTGGCTGGTGCATAAAGGTTTTAGCATCTGCTTTAGTGTCCTGTTGAATCTCTCCAACAGTGTTCCCTTTAAGGTGCGTACCTGTGGGTGCACACCAAGAATTTGACGAAATGGTGGGCGGCTACCCTGCCCCAAGAGCAGCAAGGCAGCCACTACATGGCCCTGGACTTCCCCAGGGCTGGAGCTGCAGGTCACGTGGCGGGTGGTAGCTGCTCCAGTGGCCCGGCCGGGGCCAGCGCCATGTAGTGGGTGGCCCGTGGCCCCAGTTAGAGATGAAGAGCGCTGAGTGGGGCAGCAGCGTGGTGCCCCGGGCCGGGCGAGGATGGGCTGGGACCTGTTGCTAGGTGGAAGTAGGAGCTGGCTGCAGACACCTTAGCGGCTGCACAGCCTTCTCCTCTCATGCTGGTTTCAACTTTCGGCCCTGCCCGGAAAGTCACTAGCTAAGCCGTGCTTGCTGCTGCTCATTGCTGCCCATCAGACTCCGCCACGGGCCAGATTGGAAGGGACTGCAGGAAAAGATCTTCTGGAAAAACTTCTTCCGAAAGAGCGTCCACACTGCAAAAGTGCATCGAAAAAGCGATCTGCTTTTTTGAAAGATAGCGTCCATTCAGTGTGGATGCTATCTCGCATGTATCGGTGATTAATGAGAGCAGAATGGACACCTGTGCTTTTTCCTCTTCTTGCGAAAGAACTCCCTCTTCCCCGACCGCACATCTTTTTCCGAAATAGCTCTTTTGGAAGAAGGCTTCTTCCTCAGAGTGACAATTACCAATGTCGGAAAAACCCCTCTGTTCTTTCAGCTTTCTTTCAAAAGAACGCAATTGCAATGTGGATGTAACTCAAGTTTTTTTGGAAAAATGGCTGTTTTTTCAAAAAAAACCTCTGTAGTGTAGGCATACCCTAAGTTACTCTGTGGTAAAAACACATTTTCATAGCACTGGAGAGCAGTGCCACTAGTGGGTGCCACAGAGGCACACATCCAAACAAGCGCATATGACCTCATTGTTGGCATACAAGACAAAACTCACTCCGCTCATGGATGGAAAATCTCAGAGGGAACACTGTTCTCCACCAGCTGTTGGACTGGTGGTGATATGCTGAGGCTCAGGTGTGCCGGACTCCACATTTCTCCCACAAGCACCAGAGCAGGGCTGACATGAAATTGGACCCCTGGTCTGAGAGGACTTCCTTGAGGAACCCCACCCTGCTGAAAATGGCCAGCAGCGCGTCTGCCTCGATAAAGGACAGAGCCATGGCCTCAAGGTAGCGAATAGCTTAATCTACCACACCCAGGATGTATTCCGTTCTCAGGATCCCAGGGGATCCAGCGCACTAGGAAGAGGCTGCTACAGGATTTTTACTGGCCTAGGTTCTTCGCTGCTGTCCAATGGTACTGCTGGTCCTGTGACTCCTGCCAGCAGGTGGGGAAAACCTGGCACAAGGAGAAAGCTGCCCTGAGGCCCCGGCCCATCATAGAGGAGCCTTTCCAGAAGGTGGTGATGGATATTGTGGGGCCCTGCACCCCAATTGGCAGCGAGATGATTCTCAGCCAGCAGGTAGAACAGAAGGCTACAACTACTCAAGACAGATCTTGGAGTCATTGTGGATAGTTTTCTGAAAACATCCATTCAATATTCAGCGGCAGTCAAAAAAAGAAAATAGAATGTTAGGAATCGTTAAAAAAGGGACAGAGAATAAATCAAAATATCTTGTTGCCTCTATATATGCCCACATCTTGAATACTGCGTACAGAAGTGGTCTCCTTATCTCAAAAAGGATATATTGGCAATTGAAAAGGTTCAGAAAAGGGCAACAAAAGTTGTTAGAGCTTTGGAATGGGTTCCATATGAAGAGAGATTAAAAAGACTGGGACTTTTCATCTTAGAAAAGGGAAGACTAAGGGGGGCTATGGTAAAGATCTATAAAATCATGACTGGTGTGGAAAAAGTGAATAAGGAAAAGTTATTTACTTATTCCTACAATATAAGAACTAGGGGTCACCAAATGAAATTAATAGGCAGCAGGTTTAAAATGAACAAAAGGAAGTTTTTCTTCACTCTGTGCACAGTCAACCTGTGGAACTCCTTGACAGAGGATGTGGTGAAGGCTAGGACTTTAACAGGGTTCAAAAATGAGCTAGATAGATTCATGGAGGTTAGGTCCATCAATGGCTATTAGCCAGGATGGGTAGGAATGGTGTTTTTAACCTCTGTTTGGAAATGGGTGACACGGGAGGGATCATGTGAGAACTACCTGTTGCGTTCCCTCACTCTGGGGCATCTGGTATTGGCCACTGTCCACAGATAGGATACTGGGCTAAATGGACGGTTGGTCTGAATCAGTACAGCAGTTCTTATGTTCTTCTTGGTTCAGAGGGATAAAGCGTAGCACAGACTACTTGTTAGCAGAGGAACCAGGAGCAGTCATCACAATCCATCTTGGGAGAAGGGGCCTGGGCTCTGGTCTCCCCTTCTTGCTTCAAGCCCTCTGAGAGCACCCACATATTCAGCAACTAATCCCAGCCAGCAGGCAGCCCTGCCTCTCCCTTTATCTATCTTCCCTGGGCGAAAAAAGGTGTCACCCTCCCAGGCTCAGGTTACAGTGACCATTGCCTACATGATGTGCTGCATACTCCTTCCGTGAGTTGCAGCCAGATAGTAGAGCAGTGTCCAGGGAAACTGAGGCAGACTCACTGGGTTACTACAGGACTGTAGAAATCATATGCAACATAACAAAGCAAACCGAGTGAACACAATCCCCACTTTGATACAATCCCCATTTCATCTCCTGTCCTGGAGCAGAGAATTCCATGGGATCACCTTTTGCACCATGAAGTTACACTGCCTTTTGTTTGCTCTAAATTTACTGTCTGTTTAATTTTCTCACATTCCCCTTTTGTCTCATGATCAGAAGAGGAAGGACTAGCTGTCTTTTACTCCAATCTATTGTAGTTTAGAGATTCTCCATCAATTCCCCACACATCCATCTTTTTGCTTTGTCTTAGGGTGGTGATGGGGAGATCAAGGATGTGGTCCCAGAAGGAGCACAACTTCATCAGCAAGTCCATCGGAATCCCTCTTATCGTGCACGCTATCGCAGGTATGTGCCTTTCAAACCACTACTGACCTAGAATATTTGATTCCCTATCCTCTTCCCTAGTTTCTGGTGCCTCAATAATTGGCAACATCCTGAAATTTGTCTCACTTTACGTGTTCTATGTATTTATGCTGCAGTAAAAACCCAAAGCAAAACATAACACAAAGTCCTGGAGTCTGGGCCAACTGCTGTGGGGCCTAATAAAAGGGAGTGTAGATGTTCCCAATCAGGCTGGAGTTTGTTCTTCTAAGACCCTCCACCTGTGCTGGGTTTCAGAACTAGGCTCCAGCCCAAGTGGGGATGACCACACTTGATATTTAGTCCTGTAGTGTGAGCTTCACAAGCCTGAGACTGTTGACCTCAGCTCAGACTTGTGCTATTTAAATTTTTTTAAATTTTGTTTGCAGTGTAGATCGACCACTTGAAGTCTTACCTTTCAAGATCTGTAAGGACAATTGGAGTCTTGATTTTAATCAGGGCAATATCCTGCTGTTCAGACATTTTTTCAGGGACTTGAGATTTGGCGAGGTTTGAGGAAGGACCTTAAGATTAGGGACTTGTCTGCATTAAAATAACTTTTCCACTATTCCACAACAGTTTCCTTGTGTGGACACTTACTTCACACAGAGTACCTTCATGTGATTTTTTTTTTTTTTTTTTTTTTTTTTTTAAAGCTTTAATCCACTTCCAAGTGTTTTGTGTAGTTTAGCTGAAAGGCACTCTTAGTGTTGAATAAGAATCTGGAATAGTTGTGTTTTAATTTCATATTTCATTGTGAGTTTGGCCTGCTACAGTTCAAAGGAAATTTGCTTGAGATGATTCTTGTCACCTAGGTAGGTTCTTCTGGTAGCAGTTTTGTACCTTTTTTTTTTTTTTCCTGTTTTCTCTCTATCGCCCCTCTTCAGGGTTCCCCCACGTCCACGTCCTGCACCAGTGGTTGGAGAGGCTGAAAACAAGGAGAACCAGCAAGAGGCTACTGCTGTGAACCAGCAGCCAGCTCGCCGTGGTTACCGACGCCCATATAATTATCGGCGCCGACCCCGCCCACCTAATGCTCCCTCTCAAGATGGCAAAGAGGTGAGAGCATCTCTGGCAGTGGGGAGAGGGCAGATTTGGGTTTTGGGACTGGTGCTACCAATGTGTACACCTAAGGGTTAGAGAGATGTCTTAGTTTCCCTCCTGTGCTGCTCATGTGCTTAAACCTGTGCTGAAAGGCCAGGGTGTGTGATTGCCAAAATTGGTGCTAAATGTAAGGATGGCTGTATTTGATATCATCAACCTGTCCCACTAGAAAGTTGCGTAATACAGATGTTAAACAGCCATCAGATGGAAATAACTCTTTTGCCAGTCCTGAACTAGAACCAGTGCCCTTGAGGTGATGGAACTCTGTTGCTTTTCCCCATCATTCTGAACCATTTAGCTCTTGAAACAGGGTGCTGATCCCATTCCCTGTTTTGAACCAGTCAGTGCCAGTGACCTAGTTGCAGAGTCCAGCAGGAAGCTTAGTAATGAAAGGCTCTGAGTCTTTAACACCAATCCACATGAGACAGCTGATCTCCCTCCATCCTGGATCTGAATTTGAAGTAGTGTCCTAAAGGCAAAACTCTACTATGGTCGATGTTTGAGGATTCCTTTTTCTTGCAATTTCTGAGCTTGAATTACTCATTCTAATATAGAGTAGAGGAAGAGGCTGGAAATCATTGTTTGCCTACTGCATGCAGCTTTGTGTTTTTTGTTTTGTTTTTTGTTTTGTTTTTTTCAGACCAAGGTGGCCGAAACACCTGCTGAGGACCCTGCTCCAGTGACTGAGCAGAGCAGTGCTGAATGATGTCCGGCCCCAAAGGCACCTTTAACACCCATTAGGTAAGGAATATAGGAGAACGCAGAGTTTAAATGACACTTTTTCCTTTGTCCTGTAACCTCATAATTAGCAAGCCACTACCCTCTTAATTTACCCTTTGCACATTGACAGAGCTACCTAACTCCAGGACAGGCTCACAAGTCACTTGCCAACATCCTCTTAGACACTACAGCTAGAGGGATTTCGGTTTATGTGATGGCAACCATGGAGACCTGGGATACTGGCTCCACATCAGTGGGTATTCAAGGAGCCCAAGCTGCTTTCATAGAATCTTAGGGCTGGAAGAGAACTCAGGTGGTTATTAAGTCCAGCCCCCTTGCCCAAAGCAGGACCTCAACTAAATCATTCCAGCCAGGGCTTTGTCAAGCCAGGACTTAAAAACCTCTAGGGATGGAGATTCCACCATCTCCCTAGGGAACCCATTCCAGTGCTTCATCACCCTCCTAGGGAAATAGTTTTTCCTAATATCCAACCTAGACCTCCCCCACTGCAACTTGAGACCATTGCTCCTCATTCTGCCATCCATCACTACTGAGAACAGCATTGCTTCATCTTTTCTGGAACTTCACTTCAGGTAGTTGAAGGCTGCTATCAAATCCCCCCTCACTCTTCGCTTCTGCAGACTAAATAAGCCCAAATCCATCGGCCTCTCCTCGTAGGTCATGTGCCCCAGCCCCCTAATCATTTTGGTTGCCCTCCGCTGGACTCTCTCCAATGCATCCACATCCTTTCTATAGTGGGGAGCCCAGAACTGGACACAATATTCCAGATGTGGCCTCACCAATGCTGAATAAAGGGTAATAATCACTTCTCTAGATCTGCTGGAAATGATCCTCCTAATGAACCCTAATGTGCCATTAACCTTCTTGGCTACAAGGGCACACTGTTGACACACATCCAGCGTCTCATACGCTGTAATCCTCATGTCCTTTTCTGCCGAACTGTTGCTTAGCCAGTTGGTCCCCAGCCTGTAACAATGCTTGGGATTCTTCTGTCCCAAGTGCAGGACTCTACACTTGTCCTGGTTGAACCTCATCAGATTTCTTTTGACCTAATCCTCCAATTTGTCTAGGTCACTTTGGACCCTATCCCTGCCCTCCAACGAATCTACCTCTCTCCCTAGCTTAATGTCCTCTGCAAACTTGCTGAGGGTGCAATCCATCCCCTCATCCAGGTAATTAATAAAGATGTTGAATAAAACCGGCCATAGAACCGATCCTTGGGGCACTCGGCAAGAAACTGACCGCCAACCAGACGTTGAGCCGTTGATCGCTATCAGTTGGGCCCAACAATCTAGCCAGCTTTCTGTCTACTTTACAGTACTTTTATCTAATGCATACTTCCTTAACTTGCTGGCAAGAATATTGTGGGAGACAGTATCAAAAGCTTTGCTAAAGTCAAGGTATATCACATCCACTGACTTCCCAATGTCAACAGAGCCAGTTACCTCATCAAAGCTAATCAGATTAGTCAGACATGACTTGCCCTTAGTGAATCCATGTTGACTATTCCTGATCACTTCCCCTCTTCCAAGTGCTTCAAAATGGTTTCCTTGAGGATCCCCTCCATGATTTTTCTGGGGACTGAGGTGAGGCTGACTAGTCTGTAGTTCCCTGGATTGTCCTTCTTCCCTCTTTTAAAGATGGGCACTGCCTTTGACTTTTTCCAGTCATCTGGGACCTTTCCTGATCTCCATGAGTTTTTAAAAGATAATCACCAAAGGCTCTGCAATGACATTTGCCAACTCTCTCAGTACCCTCGGATGCACTAAATCCAGACCCATGGATTTGTGTATGCCTAGCTTTTTCTAAATAGTATTTCACCTGTTCTTTCTCCACTGAGGGCTGCTCACCTCCTTCCCATACTGTGCTGCTTAGTGCAGCATTCTGCAAGCTGACCTTGTCTGTGAAGACAGAGGCAAAAAAAGCATTGAGTACTTCAGCTTTTCCCACATCTTCTCTCATTAGGTTACCTCCCTCATCCAGTAAGGGCCCCACACCCTCCCTGATCACCCTGAACCCTCTTATTGCTAACATGCCTGTAGAAACCTTTCTTGTTACCCTTCACATCCCTTGCTAGCTGCAATTCCAA
Organism: Rafetus swinhoei; assembly: GCA_019425775.1. Lineage (NCBI taxonomy): Eukaryota > Metazoa > Chordata > Testudines > Trionychidae > Rafetus > Rafetus swinhoei. The sequence continues at coordinate 213,934,576 of CM033437.1, forward strand.
TTGCACTTTGCTCTTTCTGATCACACCCCTGCATTCTTGAACAATATATTTATACTCCTCTCTACTTATCTGTCCAAATGTCCACTTCTTGTAGCCTTCCTTTTTGTGTTTAAGCTCACCAAGGATTTCCCTGCTAAGCCAAGCTGGTCGCCTGCCATATTTGCTTTTCTTACTGCTCTTCAGGATGATTTGTTCCTGTGCATTCAATAAGGCTTCTTTAAAATACTGCCAGTTCTCCTGTACTCCTTTCCCCTTCATGTAAGCATCCTGGGGGATCATGCCCATCAGTTCTCTGAGGGAGTTAGTCTGTTTTTTCTGAAATCCATGGTGTGTATTTTGCTGCTCCCCTTTCTTCCTTTCGTCAGGATCCTGAAATCTACCATCTCATGATCACTGCTGCCAGGTTGCCACCCACATCTACTTTCCCTACTAGTTCCTCCCTGTTTGTGAGCAGCAGGTCAAGCTGTGCATGGCCCCTGGTTGGTTCCTTCAGCACTTGTATCAGGAAGTTATCCCCAACATTCTCCAAAAACTTCCTGGATTGTCTGTGTACTGCTGTATTGGTCTCCCAGCAGATGTCAGGGTGATTAAAGTCCCCCATGAGAACCAGGGCCTGTGATCTAGAAGCTTCTCTTAGTTGTCTGAAGAAAGCCTCGTCTATCTCATCCTCCTGATCTGTGGTCAATAGCAAACACCAACCAGAACATCACCTCTGTTGCACTTGCCTCTAAACTTAACCCAAAGACTCTCAACAGGCTTTTCTCCTTCTGTATACTGGAGCTCTGAGCAATCATACTGCTCTAACTTACAGTGCAATTCCTCCTCCTTTTCTCCCCTGTCTGCCCTTCCTGAACAGTTTATACCCTTCTATGACAGTGCTCCAGTCATGTGAATCATCTCACCAAGTCTCCGTTATTCCAGTCAAATCATAGTTCTTTGACTGTGCCAGGACTTTAATTCTTCCTGTTTGTTTCCCAGGCTTCTTGCATTTGTGTACCAACACCTTATATAACTAGTGGATTGCCCTACCTTCTCCATACGAATCAGGAGTCCTCCTTTATTGCTCCTTCCTCCTTGTATTTCTTCCTTTCTTTATCTGTATCCATATGGTAGTCTCTCAGGAAACCAATATTTGCAAAAAAAATTTGGCTTTGTCTGAAAGAAGGAAAAAACCTCTCCCTTTCCTTAAAGCAGGGTTTCCCAACCTATGGGTCGGGACCCAAATATGGGTTGCCATTACATTTCAAAAGAATCGCCAACTGTTTACTCAGGTGGCTTTGTCCTCCCTCCTTCCCCTGTTTTTGAATTGCCTTGGGTCACCAAGTCTTCCTGAATTGTCAAAATGGGTCCCCATCTGGAAAAGGTTGGGAACCACTTGCCTGAAAGCATGTAATAAATCAGATATGTAATAGTACTACCTGATGGCCAGTCAATGGAATGTCAGGCAACTTCCCTTATGCAGAATAGCACAATTATATTCCATAGCACAGAAATGATTTTGAAATCTTCATCAGTTCCTTAGCTGTGTGTGAAAGATCCTCAGCCCCAATCCCAGAGCTATCTCCAGGTAGAGACTTCCTTTTCTTGACATTAGAAGTTCAGGCAACTCATCCCCATTTTTTCCTTCCTAAAATGTATTTTTCTCTGCTGTGGGGCCTGCCCATAAGCTCCTATAAGACTTGGGTGTAGGAGGAAGAGCAGACATCAGGAATAGGGGCTGAGAGAGAGACTTTATCCCAAAATAGTTTCTATCAGGAGGAATCCAGGAATTTTTTCTGAGGGCTCAACTTTGAGTTAAAAGCTTAGCCTAACTCCTCTGATATAAAAGGAATTGCATTAGAGATGGATTAGGATCTCTAACATTTAAAGGCCTGAACCATAATTGTATACCATGAGGATAGGCTTTTCTTCCTGTCCACACCAGTAGTATCAAACTGTTTTATTGTGTTAATAACACTGTTCCAATACAGTCAGTTTTCCATCAGACTGTTTATAGATGCTATACATAAAACAGACTCAACAGTATCTGTATCACTAATACACAGCCGAAACAAACCTGAGCAATTTGTGTCTGCTGTGTTTGTGTCAACTCTCACAACAGCATTTTCACAACAGTCATCTGTGAATGACAACACTGCCTCACTGTATTTGTGTTGGTGAATTCTGGGAATATCTGGTAGCATCCTGTAGCACCTCGGCAGGGGACAGAGTGCCTAGCAGACATGTGTAGTTATTCAAGGAGGGAGTTGGGATTTACTGCTGAGGTGTCTTCACAGGTCTCTGGCTCCATTGATGATGATAACCAGAAGGCTGCTTGCATGTGTGCTCAGTGATGTGTGCTGTGTCAACTTGTGCACTTAGTCTCCACAGCAGACCCCAAGAGAGCCCCCAAAGACCACAAAGCAGATCAGGATCGAAGGTGCCAGGCCTGGTTTATTGTTAAGCGAAGTACAGTAATAGTTGTCAGTAGACTCTACTGAACCACTATGCATATGTACTTGCCACAATGGAATGACTCAGTCAGTGGGAAATTTCCACCCCCCCACCCCCCGGTTGTACAAAGATTCCCTGCCTCTTCCTCTTCCCCTTCCCCTCCTCTCTCTCTCCTCCCCCCCCCCCCTGCCAAGACACCACCTTATATATAGGTACAAGAAGTCACATCTCACTGCTGATGTCAGGTTACCATCCTCTGACACTACTTAGATGCCACTCATCACCCTGTACCTCGTGATTTGATTAGATCATCTCTATCCAGCATGCTGTCATTTTAGACCCTTTCCTGAACCTGAGTCTGTATCTGTGAAGAGTGGGTAAGGTCTTTTTAATGAGCTAGTAATACCATGTGCTTTCCACTTATGACCAGTAGCAGTCATAATGTTTTGCAGTCTCGGCCCTGTTTGTGCCAAGTTCTGTGAGCTGGGGCCTGCCTCTTGCTCACAGCTTAGCTTTGCTTTGTGTTAGCCATGTTTTGTCCATTGTTAGCAAGGCCTAAGGCCTCAGACCAGGCCTGTGCTGCATGGGCTTATGTTTTAGGCCTTCATCTTACTACAACATGCATGTAGAGCAGCACCAGCAGCTTGAAGTGCAGAATGCTCCAGAATGGCTACCTAGTCAAAGATCTTGGAGGAAGGTGGACCAACCAGCCAGTTACAAAAGCATTGTCAGGAAGTGGCTGTCTGTCTGCATTGCAAAATAAGTGATTTAACTGGTTACAAGTAGACAATCATGTGCCAAGCCAGGCATGGTTGCTGAGAAGAACAGCACACTGTGACTGGCCACAGCTACTATCCATGTTGTGCATGGATAATAGCTGTGCATAGAGCCAACAATCTTACAGGCTTATTATTTTTATACTATATTTCCTGCTGTTGTAGCTACAAACTTGGTTTAAAATGAGCACAAAGACCTAGAAGTTAATGGAGTGGCGAGTATTTGAAGAATTAAATAAAGAAATCACTTATTTGATTTGACCTTTTCTGCAGGTGTCCTAAAGTGTAATTATAAAAATAACACCAAAGAAAGATCCAAGCAATAAAATGAAAACAAGTGACAAAAAAATGAAGATCTGAAACATCGGAACTTAAAGAAAAATTAGAAAAAAAAATCATACCAGCAACCGAGATCCAGGGAACGCCTGCAGCAGATGCATAGAAAAAGAGTGAGAGTCACAGCGACTTCCCCAGCTTCCATGGCAACTGTGGGGTTTTTTAAAATTTTACCAATTCTCTATTGTATTTTTCCTCCTCCAGTTTTTCTTCTGGTACCAAACTAACAAAAGAGGAGGGGGGAACCCAACCAAAGAAGTGAAATTTTAAGTCAAAAGCTTTTCTACTGGATGCTGGTGCTAAAACCTCCCATGTGTGATAAGGGATTTTTTTGGGTTTTTTGTGCCAGTCCTGCTTAATTTCAGGATATGTGGAGGAGAAATTTCTGCTTTCCTTTGTAAGATCTATATGAAAATGTGCAGTGTGGGTGATGTTCCTCACAAATAAAAGTGATGTAACTTCCAAAAAAGAAAACAATGAAAGTTAGAAGTCTCTTCCATGATTAAGTTTAAAACCGCCTGAGCTACTATACTGTTATGAGTACACTTGATTTATGTGTTGACAGTGCTCAGTTTGCTGGACAATCTACAGAAAAATTCAGAAACGCTTGTGTTATGTCCACTTTGTGCTAACATAGGCTATGTCTAGACTCACAGCTTTTTCCAAAAAAAGTAGCCTTTTTCCAAAAAACTTCACCTGCATCTAGGCTGCCGTCGTGTTCTTTTGAAATTGAATCGAAAGAATGCAGTGGGGTTTTTTTCAACAGCGGTAAACCTCATTTTACGAAGAAGAATGTCTTTTTTTGAAAAAAGGGGTTCTTGAATGCAAACAGGGCTTTTTCGAAAGAGAGCATCCAGATTGCCTGGGTGTTCTCTTTCAAAAAAGCAGATCGCTTTTTCAAGAGTCTTGTGGATGTCTAGACGATCTTTCAAAAGAGCTCTTTCGAAAGAGGCTTTATCGAAAGAGGCTTGCAGTCTAAATGTACCCATAACAATGTACACAAAGCAACTGTAATAATCCTTCCCTGGCAGTACCCTCCTGCTGTCACAACCAGCATAACCAACTGTATACCCCCTTCTTTAAGAGATTGCATATGTGTATTCACCCTATTGTGCCTGTGTCTCATTTGCAGTTGTTGGAATTTTTTCCCGCAGTGAGTACTCAACAGGGCAGTGCAAGCATCCTCTGTTGCATGCCTCTGTATGCTGGTATAAAGGGTCCGTCCAGCCTTCTTGGAGCCTCCTTAGTTTCTCCTGATGGCCCATGACAGCTATTGGAATTACTTGGCATGCCTTAGTAGATGCTCTGTGTTTTGATAAAAATGTATTGTAGTTTTCAGATTTTATAGTAATTCCTACTTACCTTAGCATAGATAGGGGCTGTTTCTTTTTGGTCCTGGTTTGGGATAGGGATGTGTGAGTGGTTATCCAGTAAGCATCAGCCTTACTGGGTGATGATTACCAGTCACAGTTAACCAGCAGGGGCTGGAGCAGCGCCACCCCCCAGTCCAGTGTGGGCCCTGAGCAGTGCCATGGGGGAGTGGCACTCTGGCCTGGTCTGAGCAGCGTGCCTCTCCTTTCCCCCTTTAAGTGGTTAACAGGTTAAACATGGCATGTAACCAGTTAACTGATTAAACAGGGATTTTCTACCCCTAATTTGGCATTTCCATTTCCCAGTGCTAAGGGATACTTCAGTCACCAGACTTCAAACCCTTCATCTCCTGGGTTGGGTCAGTACTTGTGCGCTGCCCCTAGTCAAGCCGCTTGAAGTGCTACGGGGCTCATATTCTGGATTGATACTTCAAGTGAAGGGGAAAAGCCTGTTCTCTCAAAGGCTATGTTTAGACTGCAGCCTTCTTTCGGAAGAAGCTTTCCCGGAAGAGATCTTCCAAAAAAAACTTCTTCCGAAAGAGAGCGTCCGCACTGCAAAAGCGCAACGAAAAAGTGAGCTGTTTTTTCGAAAGCTAGTGTCCACATTCATTGGATGCTGTCTCACATTTCAGTTGTGATTACTGTGGACGGAGTGGCCACCAGGGCACCTGTGCTTTTTCCTGGAGGCGTCTTTCGAAAAAATACTCTCTTCTATGTCCATGTATGCCTTTTTCCGAAAAAGCTTTTTTGGAAAAAGGCTGCTGCTTTGTAGAATGAGGTTTACCGCCAGTGGGGGAAAAAACCTCTCCATTCTTTCGACTTTCTGTCGAAAGAATGCAATAGCAATGTGGGCGTAAGTATTGTTTTTCCAGAAAAACTCTGCAGTGTAGACGTACACGGAGTGGTCTCACTACACGATGTATCCAGATGGATTTTTCCAGCAATGGGGGATCAAAGCCATCAGGAACTGCCATCGTTGTTGCTCCCTACAGCGTCACAGTTCCAGTTCTGAGGCTTTCCTTCTGCCCTGATTGAACAAGCTCTGCTATATTTCACCACTTCTCCCTGCCCATCCCACTCCTACATAGTGTGGTGGTAAAGATTAAATAGAACCATGCTCACATTATACTGATGGTTCCAGAAGCAGTAATTCTCCACTCCACTGAATGGTTAGGCAAGGTTCCAGTTTTGCTTCCCTTGGACCTAGACTTAAAATCCCAAGATCTTAGTCAGCTGCTTTCCTAAAGGTGTGGAAGCTTCATTTAACAACTTGGAGGATCCACTAGTAAATCCTAAGGAGACTTGCTCAGAAAAAGTTTGCAGGGGTTGTTTTTTTTTGTTTGTTTTTTGGTTTTGTGTTTGTTAGTAGAAAGCTAGACCAGTGCTTCCCAACTTCTTTTTATACCACGGACCAGCAAACCCATTCACAAACTGTTGGTGGACTAGCATCATTTTATTTGCAGAGCTGTATATTCATTATGCAAATAAAATTATACTAGTCCACCCTGACCCCCAACCCCCCACTGCCAGCTCTAAGCCCTAGAGCCCCTCACCCCCTCCACTATCTCCCAGCATCAGCTACTGACCCCAGAGTCCCCTGCACCCAACCTTCCCCAGGGCCAGTCTCCTGCCCTTGGTGCCCCACCACACCCAACTCCCCAGTGCCAGTCCCCAATATTAGCCCTGTTCCCAGAGCCCCCTAGTGCCAGTCCTGCCCCTGTCATCCCCCGCACTACTAGCCCTACCCCCAGAGATCCCCTGTGCCAACTCCCCACCCTGGATGCCCAAGTGTCAGCCCCCCACCTCTTAGAGCCCTCATCCCTTAGAGCTCCCCACTACTAGCCCTGCCCCCACAGGCTCCCACTATTAGCTTCTCTCCCCAGTGCCAGCCCCCTGCCTCTTAGAGCCTCCCACCACCAGAGCCCCCGCCCCCAGCACTAGCTTTGCCCCAATGCCTGCTCTTCTCTCTTCCCCAAATCTAGCTCTGTGCTGCGTGCTGCTTCCCAGGTCATGGCTGCTCTAAGACTGCAGTGCCAGCCTCCGCATGGCCATTGCGCCGCACAGCGAACCCTCTTCCGCATCCAAGAGGAGACCCTGCCCGGCACTGGTTGGCTGAGAGGCAGGGCAGGCCAGGCCATGCCTCTCCCAACAGTCACAGCAGGAGGGGAGGCGCTGGGCAGTGTACCCAGCCTTGGCCGCCGGGGCCCGGCAGCCGGCATTTTGCGGACCAGGAGTTGGGAACTGTTATCCTACCTAGACTATTACACCTAAATCAGCAGTGGTTGGCTTTCAAGGTCTGCTTGTCAGCAGTATCAGCTTTCCATCCCAGGGGACAACCATTCATGTATTTTTCCTAACAGTACAACAGTCACATTTTTTTAAAGGCCAGGAAAGATTATAACCTTAGCTAAAGGAATCTGTCTACCCTCCCCTTGAGACTTGGTCTTAGTTTTGTGGCAGTACATGGGGCTCTGTTTTAAACCATTAGCAACATGCTCCTTGCTGTTTCTATTACTGAAAGTGGCTTTCTTATTAACCACAATTTTGGTGGCGGGGGGGGGTGCGCTTTGACATCTGAACTCCCTTGTAGGGATAAAATATATTTGTGCTGTCAGCTGAGATTCCATTATAATGTGGTACTAATTTTCATATTGAACAGTTGATTTACTTGTACCTCAAACCACATGACAACAATAGAGAGGTGACAACATCAACATACATTGGGGCTACGTCTACATTGGCATGATCTTGCGCAACTACTCTTTAACGCAAGAGTTCTTGCGTTAAAGTATTTGCGCAAGAGCATCCGTGCCAGTGTAGACGCTTTCTTGCGCAAGAAAGCTCCGATGGCCATTTTAACCATAGGGCTTTCTTGCGCAAGAAATTCATGTTGCCTATCTACACTGGCCTCTTGCGCAAGAACAGTTGCACAAGAGGGCTTATTCCTGAGTGGGAGCATCATAGTTCTTGCGCAAGAAGCACTGATTTTACACATTAGAACGTCAGTGTTCTTGCGTAAGAACTCCCCCCCAGTGTAGACAGGCAGCATGTTTTTGCGCAAAAGCGGCCGCTTTGGCAGAAGATCATGCCAATGTAGACACAGCCTGGATGTTAGAAAAGCTTTGGCATTCTACGCTGACAGGACTAAATAGGTCCATTTGTTAACCCCATTATGGTCAATGCAGATCACTTAGATGGAGTGGACATGTGCAAAACATCTTGAATAATAGTGGTTAAATAACAATAGTAATTTTTGGTTTTTTAACCACAGGAGTCCCTGGTGCAAGGGCCATGCAGTGAATGGGAGGGGTTAATCTAGAGCTGGGCAAAATATGATCTGCAAGCTGGATCTGGCTTGCGACAGCCTCAGCTGGCGTCCTGTCTGCCCCGTCCCTGTTCGGCACTCAGTGAAGCTGGCTGCTGCAGGCCCATATGCTTTGAATTCTGAGACCCTGGAGGGAGGAGGCAGAGGCTTCTCACACTGCTCCCCCCACCCATAGCTCCCATTGGCCAGCTTCCGGACAATTGCAGCTGCCTGGTGGCAGGACAGACAGCATGTGAAGTGCCCCTTCCCTCATCCCCTGATTCATATGGCCCCTGTAGCTGTTGTGAGCAGTACGGGGGCATGGAAGGCAGAGACCCTGATTAAGAAATCTGCTGGCTGGGAGCCACCCAGGTAAAGTTTCCCAGCCAGAGCCTGCCTCTGGCATCCCAGCTCCTCGCTCCCCAACTCTCTGCCCTCCTCCTGCTCTTCTACCCTACGTAACCCAAACCTTCTGCACCCCCTCCTTCAGCCCCCATATATCTTCCTAGACACTGCACCCCCTCCTGCACTCCTGCCCAAGGTTACAACCCTGTCCCAGACTCTGTCCTCTAGGGGTGGACAAGACAGCTTCCGCAGGCCAGATCCAGCCCGCAGCCGCTCTGCCACTCCCCCACCAATTGAAACCTGAGGATGGGGACAGGAAGCAAAGACTTCACGTGCTCCCCCACCCCCAGGTCAGTCAGGGTCTGTGGGTGGGGGGAGCACGTAAAGTCTCCTGGCCATGCCCCTTCTGCCCAAGGCTCTGCCCCTTCCGGTGTGGCCCGCAACCACTTCTGAAATTCATGGAGTGGCCCCCTTCAAAAATTATTGCCCCCTAGGTTAACCAGTATACTTCTGTGCTTTTGCCTTCAGGGCTTAAATTTACAAGCTCATTGTCTCTTCAGGGGTCTTACAACTGCATAAGTCCCTTAGGGTGTTTCTACACTAGGAAATTATTTCAAAATAACTTTCAAAATAGCACGTCCACATTACAAAGCAGCATCGAAATAGCGCAGAATTATTTTGAAATAGTGCATCCACACTGATTGGAGCCTGCATCACATTTAAAGCCCCTGGAAACACTCTGGGGAGGGAGGGCACCAGGCGAGCAGAAACTTTCTGTAGCTGCTTGCTAAGAATAGCTGAGACACGTGCTTACAGAGGTGCCTCTCTACAGCCACGTCTCTCACACCACTTCTCCATTACCAACCCCGTCGCAGGACACCAAGTTCACGCCATATGCTCTGGTCGCCCTTGCAAATGCCACAGCATTGACCACATGGAACCGGAGCTGCTGCAAAGCAGTGCCAGGCTCACAGGCCTTGTGCTGTGCCTCATGGTGCAGTTGATCCACACTGCCCACGTGCTGATTCAGGACCATGATAAGCAGCCTGGCCCTGGCGTGCCTGATGCAGCAAATGATCCTCCATCCCCTGTACGCTGTGGAACGCTGCTTCTGGCAGAGGGAGACCAGTTCTGACTGGTGGGAGTAAATTGTCCTGCAGCGATGGGATGCCAGCAGTGGCTGCAGAACTTCTGCATGTGGAAGGCCCCCTTCCTGGAGCTCTGCCCTCATGTGACAGGGCACCTGCAAGAGACTGCGCCATCCCCCTGCAGAAGTGCATCACCATCGCCCTCTGGAAGCTTGCCATGCCAGACAGCTACTGCTCCACAGGGAACCAGTTTGGCACAGGAAAATCCACAGCTGAAGGCCATCAACACTATCCTGCTGTGAAGGGTCATCACCCTGAGGAACATTGACTCCATTGTCACTGGCTTTGCCACCATGGGCTTCCCCAACTGCGGGTGGGGTATAGATGGCACTCATATCCCCATCCTGGCTCTTGACCACTATGCCTTGGACTACAACAACAGGAAAGGGCACTTTTTGATGGTGCTGCAGGACCAGAGGACGGTTCATGGGCATTTACGTTGGGTGGTCAGGGAAGGCGCACAACGCCTACATATTCCAGAACTCAAGCCTGTTCCTGAGGTTGCATGCCAACACTTTTTTCCCTGACTGCACCATCAGGGTCAGGGATGTGGATGTGCCCATGTGCATCCTGGGTGATGCAGCCAACCCTTGCTCCCCTGGCTCATAAAGCCCTACATGGGCAGACTGGACCCCATTTCAGTGCCAGGCTCAGTAGGTGCTGCACGGTGGTGGAGTGTGCCTTTGGCTGCCTAAAGGGAAGGTTCAGGAGTATCCTCATCTGCCTGAACCTTGGTGATCAAAATAACATTGGGGAGGGATAGCTCAGTGGTTTGAGCGTTGGCCTGCTGAACCCACGGTTGTGAGTTCAATCCTTGAGGGGGCCATTTAGGGATTGGGGGCAAAACTGTCAGGGATGGTACTTGGTCCTGATAGGGGACTGGACTTGATGACCTTTCAAGGACCCTTCCAGCTCTATGAGATAGATATAGGTATATCCCCTCTGGGGTGGCTGCCTGCTGTGTGCTCCACAGCATCGGTGAGGGCAAGGGGCAGGGGATGGGCGGCTGGCCAGAGCTTATGAGCAGCTGGACACTGCTGCCCTATGGCGAGCATGTCAGGGGGCTATGTTCATTCAGGAGGCCTTGAGGGAGTGTCACAGCCAAGGCCAGCTATGAGAATCTTCCCCAGGGCCTTTCCACCCCCACCCCTTCTCCTGCTTGCCCCCGCAGACCAAATAAAGAATCCTATTTTGTTTGAAAAGACAACGTTCATTTTTTATTTGGGGGATATACAACGGGAGGGATTGGAGAAAGAACCTAGGATGGGGGAGGTTGTGGGAGGGGGGGCTCAGCGATGGGGCTGGGACTGGTGCCTGCCTCTGGTACCTTGGGAGGCTTTGGCTGCCCAGGGGGCCCCACTGCCATGTATTCTGGGGCCCAGGTGGTCCCTGGGGGGGGGGGGGCTAGGAGGAGAAGCTGGGGGTGGGGCAGGTGCAGGGAGTTGGGCAGGGAATTGTGGGGGGAGGGGGAAGTGCTGGTGGCCCGCTCCATACACACAGCCATGTGCTCCATGACTGATGTTATTGAGGGTCATATGGCCTCATGCTGGTACAACAGCTGCTTCCACATGGCCTTCCTCTGCTTCCGGTCAGCCTGCTCGCGGCACTCCTCATCAAAGCTCTGGATGAGGGACTGGAAGCAGACCACCTAGTCCTGCAGCAGGTCTTCCCTGGTGCACTTCCTCCAGCGGATCTCACGGAGTCAGGAAGATGGTGTCAGAGGTGGTGGATGCACCAAGCTCACAGCTGTCCCAGCTGTCAAGAAAAGTGACAAGGGCAGCCATCCCAGGAGACACTGTGTATGAACCCAAGCCCTGATCTCTGAGCCAACACTCAAGGTCTCGGTTCAGACGATGAGGATGTGCTTTGAACAAGGCCATATGTAGCCTACATATAGGGCACTTTCCTGCAGGGGCACGGATGTCCCAAGGGAGCATTGCTACCCCCACGGCCTGGGGACAAGCAGGCATGGGAAGGTGCCAGCCAGGCCAGGAGCCTGCAAGCGAGAGTGGGGGATGGTGTGGCTCAGCTTCCTTTTGCGTCCTGCACACGACAGGTCCGGCATTGGCGGTGTCCCGCAGAGAGAACTTCTATCCCTGCCCGCTGGGGAGAGGGTGTTGGGGGAGGTGGGTGGGAGCAGCAGACACTGCTTGCCAGAGGGAGTACTACTGGGGTCCTTTCCTCTTTCCCCCAGCAGGTTCCCATGTAGGGGATCTCTCTCTTCTGCATCGCTGCACTTGACCAGAATCAGATGCCTGTGCGCATGTGTGGCACTGCTGTGTGTTTCCATGACCCCAGCCTCCTTAGTGGTGGCCTGTTGTGGGAAGGTGTCCCGCCATGGAGACCGGAATAAGGCAGGCCTCTCCAGGAACCTTGTGAGAAGGGGTGAGGATTTTCTGTATGAGAGCATCATGGTGCTGAGTGCTCTAGACTGGTGCTCCATGTGCACCCAGGCAGAGAAGGCTGAGTGAGAAGTGCGCAGCCCCTCGCAGCCTGCCACCTGCCCCCACGTCTGTATGGGGAAAGTTATGGAACTTACCTGAAGTGCTTTTGCCGGGATTGTCCGAGCTCTGGGAGACATCCTGGGAGGGGGGGTCTGGCTCCAGGCTGAGGATCAGATCCTGGTTTGCGGGTATTGAGTCCTGGCTAGCCTGCTCCTCCTCCTCCTCCATAACCCCACTGTCATAGAGGCTGATGCGGGGCGTGTCCTGGCCAGAGTCAATGACGATGGGGGAGAGGGGACCAGCCCCCCCTCCCAAGATGGCACCCAGCTGCTCATAGAAGCAGAAGGTGTGCGGTGCCCTTTCAGAGTGGGAACTTTGCTCCCTGGCCTTTGTGTAGGTCTGCCAAAATTCTTTAATTTTCATGTAGACCTGGTCCAGGGTCCTGGTGTGCCCTTTCTCCACCAGACTGGACAGCCCTCCGGTCGTACACATTGGCGTTTCACCTCTTGGTGTGGAGATCCTGGATGTTGGTGGTGCTGCGGTCATGCTGGCAGCCATGGAGGGCACAGAGGGAGTGCTGGGGTTGCTCATGGGTCCTGCAATGGGGGCTGGCAGGGCTTGCCTGGTCCCACAAGTCCTTTCCCTTCTGACTGCAGTTTTAAGCTCTGCAGAAGGGGAGCAGTGGAGTTGTCAGCTGTGTGGCCAGAGCGGTCACCAGTGCAGCTGTGAGAGGTCACTGGAGGCCAATTATTTCGAAATAATAGCAGCTGAGAGTTCACGCTAATGCTATTTCGAAATAACAATTTTGAAATAAGCTTTATTCCTCATGACAAGTAGGAGTTATTTCAAAATAACGGGCTTGGTAGTGTGGATGCACTGCTTGTTATTTCAAAATAAGCATAATAAAAAATATATAATAAAAAAAATAAATAAAATATAGACCCAGGGCTATAACAAGCCTCATTCCAGAGCAGCATGACAGATGCTGTTGGCTCCACAGGATCTCTTCATTTGAAATCGGTATAAGATGTCTGACTGTAGCCACCTGGGAGAGGAACATGTTCATTTTTGAGTGGGATGGTAGCTGAATTTTGTTGAGCACCTCCACACATCATGTGCTGATTCTGCTGCTAATGCTCTTAAAAGAGCTGCCTGTAGGCAAGCAGCTCTGCCATATTCTCACCCAGTGCCCATCCCAATTGCCTGACTCCAATCTCCCAAGTGCCATGACTCCGCCCTTAGTGGTCAGGCTCCTCCAGGCTACTGAATACAGTAGAGTCTCGATTATCCGACTTAAATGGGACCGGAGGATGGTCGGCTAGCAGAAATGTCAGATAATATGGAATATTAATAAAAAAAAAAACATGGGTACAAATATGCATAAATTCAATTTATTACTAATTTTAATGAAAAAATAAAATAGAATATTTCAACAAACAAAAAGAGAATTTACAACACTTGCGAATATACAAAAGTTTAGTTTTTTAAAGAAATGAGTGATTGGAAGTTGTTTTTGGACGTCCTTACTTTTCTTTGTGGCAAGATCACGCCAGCGTCTGAACAGCAGTAAGTCTGTAGTGGTTGCTTCCCTCTGTTGCTCAACGTAAATTAGTGCTGCATCAAGAGCCTTCACTCCCCTCACTGTGACTCAATCTATCCACTTTCTCTAGTTTGATAATATTGTCTTTATAAGAATACAGTACTGGTGTCATCAAACAAAAGCACAACTGCACTCATGTAATCACAGGCACTAACAAAAGCACACTAGGTATGTGTGGTGTGGGTGCATGGTGCTGATTGTGATTGACTGTTGTACCTGCTGCTTTCTCATTCGTCAATTCGTCACATCAGCAGGCGGCACGTTGGATAAAATGGAATGTTGGATAAGTGAAGGTTGGATAATTGAGACTCTTCTGTACTTCAATCTGTGGCAATGGGGGGGAGTATATGCGGGTGCAGTGCACCCCTGCACTCCCCCCCCCCCACTTCCTTAACTCACCAGCAGCGGGGAAAGTGCAACCCATGCAGCTCCACTTCTCACCACCCTAGGGTGTGCTGAGAAATGGCGGGTGGGGAGAGGAAGGGCTGGTGTCCTCTCTCCTTCCCCTGGCATGTCACCACTACCTTGAATCACTTTGTCTTTCAAACTATATCACATGGCAGAACTCTGGTTTTGTCTCGAGGGTCCTGCATGTCTTGGCAGTTAAGGCATGCTTCAGGCTCATTCTGACCCTTGACATAGCATCTCTCCTTATCTGGAGGCAAAGGTCACAGCCTACTGAGCCACCTTCATGACAGGCCAGTCAGTGGGTTTGACGTGGGAGCCCTCCTTAGTCTGTCTTCTCTCTCAGAGAAAGTCTCTGTTGTGGTGTGGGTAGGGTGGGGTGGGGTGAGGTGGGGGGGACCCAAACCCAAACCCAAACCCAAACCCACCTTCTACTCCAGGTTCCAGCCCAGGGACCCTAATGGCAGTGGCAACAGGTAGTTTTTCCTCCATTACCAGACCTATAGCCCTGCCCTAGGCCACTTCCCCAAATGGCCCCTCCTAGCATCTTCCTTCTGGTACCTCTCATCCTCCCACCTCCTTACCAACCACCCTCCCTGAAGGTGAACCTTTTAGGACAGGCCTAGCAGGTTCTTAATAGACTTCAGGCGTTCTGATTAGCCTATCTCTCAATTGCTTCTAGCAAGTTCTTAATTGGCCCCAGGTATCTTATGGAAGGGGCAGCTAACAGGGAGTTTTGAGAGGGAGTTCTCCAGGTGAAGGAGGAGCGATTACAGGTCCCTTGAGGTAAGCGGTTCTCTGTAGTGTGTGTGTGTTTGTGGGTTACTTGCTGGTTGCCTGAAAGAAACTGTGTTCTGAGCTTGTGTTTGTTAGCTTGTCTGTTTGTTTGTTACTTTGTTTGTTTGGAGATTCAAGTGCTGAGCTATTTGTTTGAAGGACCGTATACTGTGGCTGGCAGTTGGAAGCTGTGAGCTTCTTAACAAGGGATTTGAAATCTAAACCCCTCTGTTCATTGGTCAACCTTTAG
Organism: Rafetus swinhoei; assembly: GCA_019425775.1. NCBI lineage: Eukaryota > Metazoa > Chordata > Testudines > Trionychidae > Rafetus > Rafetus swinhoei. Next base: position 213,949,764 of record CM033437.1, read on the forward strand.
CCATGGGGCGGGGCTATCAGGAAAGCCAGGGCTTTATAAAGCCGTGAGTAAGTGACCAGGGAGCTTTGTGAACAGGGGCAGCTAACAGAGAATTTCACGAGGGAGTTTGGAAGGGGAGCTTGAAGAGGGTTAGGTACACTTGCCATTCTTTAAAACTTTTGAACTAAACTAAAACCAAATCTTCCTGATTTAAATAAAAACTCTTTCAATATCCTAATTATCTGTAGGAGAAAATGCAGGCAGAAGCCCAGCAGCAGAGTGGGAGCTATTGTGTTTATTGCACCCAATGTAACCCTATGGACAGGTGGCGTATGAGTGCATTCGGTGCAAGGAGCTCCTGGCCCTCAGAGACCGCGTACAGGCTTTGGAGGCCAGGGTGGCTGAATTGGAGGAGCTAAGGGAGGCTGAGAGGTACGCTGATGAGGCTTTCCAGGACACTGTAGGACTGTCCCACCTCCAATCAGACAGCCCCTCTGCTGTTAAGGAGGATGAAAGACTCAGGGAAGGAAAAAAGTCAACTGGAACAGAGGAAAATGATCCCAGAGTTGGGATCCTCCTTCCAGAGGATATTGGGGTATCCTCTCGCACTGAGGATACATCTCTGGGGGAGGGAACTCCAGTCATTAGGAAAAGGCAGGTGTTAGTAATGGGGGATTTGATCATTAGAAACATAGATAACTGGGTTTGTGATGACCAGGAGGACCGGACGGTGACTTGCCTGCGTGCAAAGGTTGCGGATCTTTCGAGACGTCTAGATAGACTTATGTGTAGTGTTGGGGCGGAGCCGATGGTAGTAGTACATGTAGGTACCAATGACATAGGGAAGGGAAGGGGAGAGGTTCTGGAGGCCAAATTTAGGCTGCTAGGAAAGAGTTTGAAATCCAGGACCTCTATGGTGGCGTTCTCTGAAATGCTTCCAGTTCCATGCACAGGGCCACATACGCAGGCAGTTTCAGAATCTCAATGTGTGGATGAGATGATGGTATAGAGAGGAGGGGCTTAGATTTATTAGGAACTGGGGAAACTTTTGGGAAAGGGGGCGCCTATACAGGAAGGATGGGATCCACCTAAACCAAAATGGAACCAAACTGCTGGCACTTAACATTAAAAAGGCTGCAGAGCAGGTTTTAAACTAGGAGCTCGCGGAAAGCCGACGGGTGTGGAGGAGCACATGGGCCGGACAAAGACATCTCTTAAGGGAGGATCTACAGGGTGGGAAGAGGCTTCACACACTCTCCCGCCCGCAGGCCCTGATTGGCCTGGGGCCGGGGGAGCACATGAAGCCTCCTCCGGCCCTACCCCCACCCTGTGAGGATCACGTGGCACTTCAAAGTGCTACACGCTGCTCACAGGGTGGGAGGAGACATCACATGCTCCCCTGCCCCCAAGTCCTGATTGACCTGGGGGTGGAGATGCTGCGTGAAGCTTCCCTTGCCCTGCTCCCGCCCTGTGCGAGCATACGGCACTTTGAAGTGCCGTGCGCTCCTCGCAGGGTGGCGGGGAGAGCGAAGGAAACTTCGCATGCTCCTCCTGCCCCCAGGCCAATCAGGGGCCATGGCGCCTGCGGGCACCGCATTGGGGACCACTGCTCTAATGCATCCCCACTTTGAGCCGATGGCCACAACATCACTCCACATGCTTACGCTCAAGTTGCTTTTTTTGTTAGCTATAACCTCAGCCTGCAGAGTTAGCGAGCTGGCAGCTCTCATGGCATCACCACCATACACAACATTCAGCAAAGAATCAGTAGTGCTTTGGTCCCACCCAACATTTATCCCTAAAGTCTGTACTGCGTTTCACATCAATGAACCAATTGTTCTACCTGCTTTTTATCCCAAACCGCACGCTTTGTCTCAAGAAGCAATCCTCCATACCCTCAACGTACGTCAAGCCCTCGCCTTCTACATTGACAGGACTTGGGACTGACATAAAATGGATCGTCTAATAATATCACTCACAGATCGATCCAAAGGCTTTATCTTCTTAACGCATTGCGAGGCTCATAGTGACGTGTATCACTACCTGTTACTCCATTTGTAATAAAACACAACCGAAGGCCCATTCTGCAAGGGTGATGGCCACCTCGATGGTCTTTCTATGAGGAGCCCCCTTTCGTGACATTTGCCAGGCAGCGACATGGTCATCCAATGTCACTTTCATGAAGCGTTATGCAATTCCGCCACGTTTCGCTGTGGATTCCTCAGTGGCTGCTGCAGTACTCTCAACTTATCACAAACCTTGATTCCGGAGCCCACCATGCGGATTATGAGTACTGCTCCATAGTCACCAACAGTGGAGCACCCATGGGGACACTAGAAGAAGAAGAAGAAGTTACTCACCGTGGTGCAGTAACTATGGTTCTTCGAGATGTGTGTCCCCGTGGGTGCTCCACTACCTGCCCTTCTCCCCTCTCCGAAATCTCGGTTCCACTTTTCTCATTTCAGATGACCGAGCGGGTGAGAGGAACTGGCGGGAGCCAGACTGTGCACAACAGGCAAAGGGCGCAAATGGCGTAAAACGCTAACTGCGCATGCACAGTCCGGCTGAATATGGCTATTGAAAGTCTCCAATCTGCGGTGCTGGGACGAGCCCGACACCAACAGTGGAGCATCCATGGGGACATACATCTCGAAAAACCATCGTAACTGCACCAAGGTGAGTAACTTCTTCACTGAAAGGTAGCTGGGGCCCCATGTAGATCAAAAAGGGAGGTCTGGAACAGATCCTCTGTTGTGGAGAATGCCATTTTCTCCTTCACATCCTTGGCCAGGGGATTCTGCCAGTAACCTGTTGTCGAGGCTAATTCCCCACTCTGGCACAATGAATGCAGAAGTGGGGGCCCACAAAAGTACCCCAAAACCTTATATTTCCAGGCCTTGGTATAAAACTTCCTCCAAAATCCTAAAAACCTAGATTTTGGGGATAAAATTCCGCTGCCACCATCAAGTGCTTTTGAACCCACAAATGGGTGGACACTTGAAACCAACCCCAGGGCACCCCAAGCTCTTTTCCCCAAAAAGCTTGAAAAAGAGAAAATACCAATTGCAGTCTGTGGCTGCTCTCCCCTAGTCAGAGGCATGCAGTTCCCACAGACAGACTTTCCAGGACACAGAACTGAACCAATACCAGATTAATAAAAAAGAAAGAACTTTTATTATCAAAACAATACTCCTCTTTCAAGCATAATGACTAGATGGAAAAGTCACAATTAATATACTCATGGGGGACTCTCATGGGCCAAAACTTAGTTACAAAGGAGAGGAAAATCCATTTCTAAATGCACAGACATCAGATTCCCATTCCCAAACCATAAAACAATAAAACTCAATGGATTTATCTAAACTTTACCCTACTTACAGATGGTGAAGCGTCTTTTCTTGGAGAGGGACATGTTGTCTGTCCCCCTCAGTATCTGGAGAGTCAACTGCTCAGGGAAAAAGGAGGGGAAAACCAAAAATTCCTTTGTCTCAGTTTGAAATCCCTATCTGCATTTCTATTGGCTGAATGCTACCTGGCTAGGTAGAGGGACATAGTTAACCCCTTAGTCCCCAGGCTGCTGGCCATCCCTCATGATCATGACATCAAGTCTAGGGCTGTCGAGTACCATTAGTAGGGCTATTAGCCAGTATGGGTAAGGAAGGGTGTCCCTAGCCTCTGTTTGTCAGTGGGTGGAGATGGATGGCAGGAGAGAGATCGCTTGATCATTACCTGTTTGATTCACTTCCTCTGGGACACCTGGCATTGGCCACTGTCGGCCTACAGGCTACTGGGCTGGATGGACCTTTGGTCTGACCCAGTATGGCCATTCTTATGTTCTTATGATCCACTAGTTCATCTATGCTGGGGATGGAGTAAGCATCGAACTGGGGTATCTTGTTGCAGAACCTCAAAGCACCATCAGGTTTGGTATCAGCATTATCAGACTGTACTGTTGGCCGTGGGATTCTTCAACCATCCCCATCTCCAGCATTTTTTTTACTTCTGCTTTTATTTCATCCCTTTTGACTGCTGGCACCTGGGGGGACCTCATTGTTACTCTGGCCCTGGGGTTCATGATGATGTGGTGTTGGTGATATATCTTGGTTGTTCGACTCAGTTTTATTAAGAATACATCTTGGTTTTGGAGGATCATCTCAGATACCTCCTTCTTCTGGTCTGGCTTTAAATCAGGATACACCTTCATCTATTCAGGAGATTTGTTCGCTGGGGGGCAGGTTTCCTCAGACAGCTGCACAAGCTTCCGGGGCATGCCAGGATCTCAAAAGATTGATATGGTATATTTTTTCTTGTTTCTGGCATCTTGGTTGTTGCACCTTATAATTTACTTCCCCTGCAGGTTCAACTCACGGGCTATGTCTACACTCGCGGCTTCTTGCGCGAGAAATATGCAAATGAGGTAAAGTGTGGCATATCGCCGAGCCTCATTTGCATACCTAATGAGCCGCCATTTTTGCAGAAGAGGCTCTTGCACCAGAAGGAGCTGTCTACACTGCCCCTTCTTGCGCAAGAAAAACCCTCTTGCGTAATGCCGTTATTCCTGAAAATAATCAGCGTAGCGACATTGCGCAGGAGGGGTTTTCTTGCACATCAGGGTCGGGGATGTGGACATGCCAGTGTGCCTGCTGGGGGATGCGGCCTACCCCCTACAGCCCTGGCTGATGAAGCCCTACACGGGACACCTCAGCCTCTCCCGGCAGGCCTTCAATGCCAGGCTCAGCAGGGCCCGCATCGTGGTCGAGGGGGCCTTCGGCCAACTGAAAGCACGGTTTAGGTGCCTCCTCACCCGCCTCGACCTCTCCCAGCACAATATTCCGCACGTGGTGGCAGCGTGCTGTGTGCTCCACAATTTGTGTGAGAAGAAGGGGGAGGCTTTCCTGCCAGCCTGGATGGCAGAGGCTGACCGCCTGGCCGGCCAGTACGCACAGCCCCACATGGCTGCCAGCCAGGAGGCCCTTCGGGGGGCTGGCCACATCCAGGAAGCCCTGCGGGAGAGCTTCCAGGTGGACGAGGACTGAAGTCCCCCTGGCGTGCCCCACTGGGGCCTGGGGCCTTACATTCCACCCCCACCTCCTTCCCCTTTCCCCTCCCTAACCCCCCTTCCTGATCTACAATAAAAACACCTGTGTTGCCACAAAACAATGTCTTTATTTCACATAACTGGGGTGGGGGGAGGGGGGAATGAGGGCGGCAGAGGGGAGGGGGGAAATCTGGGAGGAGGGAGCTGGAAGGGGGAGGCAAGGGGAGGAAGGGGAAGGGGAAGCTCAGGGTTGGGGGTCTTGCTGGATCTCCCGTCTCACAGCACTGTGGGTGCGGGGGCATCGGGGGGGAGTGGGAATGGAGGGTGGGGCAGGAGGGATGGGGGGTGCGGAAGAAGTGGGAGGGGGAGCAGGGGTGGGAGGAGGAGCGATCGCTGGGGCGGCCACAGGGGCTGGAGCAGCAGGAGGCAGCAATCGGTCTGCCAGTGCCTGCAGGTGCTCGCGGAGGGCACGGCCCTGCTCCCGGAGCTCCCTCAGGCTCTCCTGCCACAGCTGCAGGTCCTCTTGCACCCACTGCTCCTGGCTGTGGACCTGCCGTCCCTCCAACCGCAGCTGCTGCCTCTGGAACTCCTCTTGGTTGCGGGTGCGCCTGCTGGCCCGGGTTCGGGTGGAGGGTCCAGGCGGGGTGGTGCGTCCTGCACTCGCAGGTGCTGCGGCTGCAGTGAAACAAGAGAAGTGGTCAGTTCTCCTTGGGGACACAGTGGGTGAAACCCAGCCCCCCTCTGCAAGGCGAGGATGGCAGGTGTCCGCACCATCACGTCCTGCTATCCCCGGGAGTGTGAGCTGGCCCAGGACTGCACCCCAGCCCCTGTGCTGCCTACAGTGTGGTGGGGGGAGGGGAGCTGTGCCCTGCCTCTGTGTAGAGGGGGCATCTGGAGGGAGGGCAGTGTGCAGTGTCTCTCCCCGGGGTAAGGTCCCTGGGCTCCCTCTCCCCGGCCCCGCATAAGGGGACCGTGATGTCACTCACATGTGGAGGCCTCCCCGGCCTCCCCGGCCTCGGATGAGGCTGCTGACAGGCTCTCAGGGATGGCTCAGGGTTCCTGGGTGCAGGTCAGGCTCCCTGCAGGCTCCTGGCTGCCATCGTCCTCCTCCTCCTCCTCTTCCCCTGTGTCAGGGGCAGGGCCCTCTGCCCCGGGGTCAACGATGACCGGGGGGCACGGACCGTCTCACCCCCCAGGATGCGATCCAAGGCCTCAAAGTGTGGGCAGGCCTCCGGGTCAGCCCCTGGTTGGGAAGCCCTGGTATAGGCCTGCCGCAGCTCTTTAATTTTGCTGCGCACCTGCTCTTGGGTCCGCATGTGGCCTCTGGTGGCCAGGCTGGTAGACATGCGGCTGTAGACGGCCGCATTCCTGTGCCTAGTGCGGAGATCGTGGGCATTGGAGGCCTCCCCCCAAATCTCAATGAGGCCCACGATCTCCGCACTTGACCAGGAAGGCGCCCGCCTTTTGCGGCTCCTGGGAGGCTCCTGGGAGCCGCCAGCCTGATCCTGGGGAGCAGTGGAGGGCTGGGTGGCAGCGGGTGGCTGGCTCATCCTGTGCCAGGTGCACGGTCTGCTGGCTGGGTGCTGGCAGGCTGGCAACTGGCACAGGCACTGTGGCCAGAGTCTGCCCCTTTAAGGGCTCCGGGGTTGCGGGGGAGGGGAGCAGATGAGTTTTCCTGGTTGTGCCCAGAGTGGCCACCAGGGCTCTCTGGGAAGGGCTGGAGGCCAGCTAATTCAAAATAAGTGTCTACACAGCACTTATTTCGAATTAGCTATTTCGAATTAGGTGTTATTCCTCGTAGAATGAGGTTTACCTAATTCAAAATAAGTGCTCTGCTATTTCGAATTTAATTTCGAAATAGCGGTTTGTATGTGTAGACAGCTATTACAGTTAATTCGAAATAAGGGCTCTTATTTTGAATTAACTCTGTAGTGTATACATACCCTAAGTCAGTTTTATGGGGCTGGGGTCAGAACAGGTTTCTGAACACTCCTTTTGCCTTGAGGTCCTCCCCTTCAATAGCCCATGTCCATCTGCCTACACAGGCAGCCCTCTGTGCCTGTAGCAGGATTTGGGTACCCAAAGCCTTGACCCCCCTTCCACCACCTCCCTAGGTAACCCATTCCAGTGCTTCACCACCCTCCTAGGGAAATAGTTTTTCCTAATTTCCAGCCCTCCCTCCCGCTGTACTCCTCCATTGCTCTCTCCTTGTCTTGCCATCCTGTCACTACTGTGCCTCTCTCTCTCCTCTCTCTTCTTTGCAGGTCAGGAAGTTGAAGGCTGCTATCAAATCCTCTCCTCTCTTCTTCTTGCTCAGCCCCTAATCAACCTCTTCAGCCTCTCTCTCTCAGGTCATGCACTCCAGCCCCCTAATCACTTTGGTCACCCTCCACTGGACCCTCTCCAATGTATCCACATCCTTTCTATAGTGGGTGGCCCAGAACTGGGCACAATACTCCACGTGTGGTCTCCTCACTATCCCCAGACCAAAAAGGAGAGGAACCACTGGCTGAAGCTCCTCTTAATGGAGATGGTACTGGGGCTCTTGGCACCAGAGCCATGCCCAGCATTGGGGTGCGTAGTGCTCTGGCATTGTCGTGATCTCCTCAGATAAAGACTGTCTGGAAGAAGACATCAATTCTCTGTCCATGCAGGAGATGTTTTTGAGGTCGCTGGGAGCCTCATTTGTCATGATGGCCCATGCTGCCACCAGAACACATACCACCGGACCAAATGCGTATGCCACAAAAAACAGGACCAATGGTGGGCACCTTGTCTTCAGCACAAATGCCCTTGGTCAGGACCTTTGAATATGCCCCAGGTGCTGATGGCACTGGTAGTGCTGGGCCCGTTGCTCCTGGCACCATTGGACACAGCTCCGTTCTCTGGTATGTACATGCAGGCAGCCCCACTAGATACGGCACTGACCACCAGGGCATCAATACCAATGCCATCAGCATTGACCTTGGCGCCGACATGGCGCCGACAATGCCAGGTCCAGTAATGTCAATGCCCCAGCAGCACTGTGACAAACCTACTACGCTACCTAGAGACTTGGTGTCTCCTCAGTACCACTTCTTGACATCACTAGGCTTAGCATCTCTGGACTGGCACCAAATATTCATCAGAGGAGTCACTGGCATCTTATTGCAGTCGGTACCGGTCACATTTTTTGAACCATTCTATACACCATTCCTGGCACTGGGGGTGCCAGGAGCTGGCTGCACAGCAGTCCTGGTCTCCCAATGGCAGGTGCCTGTAAACTGGCACTTTTGGACTCTGAGGGCCTACCACCAGAGTAAAGACTGGCATCTGTGGTGTCAGTGCCCAGGAGACCTTCCTCTGCTACAGTGGTGCCAGCACTTACAGGAGAAACAGAGGAGAGCCCTCCACTGTCATCTTCACCAGCATTGGCACAGGACAGTGCCCTCAGCCAGGCCACATTCCTCCCTCATCTCGACGGGTGGTCTGATAGCAATCCTCGTTAGGTGGGGGATTCAGAGGTTCCGGTCCCGGTGGCTTCTTCTTCCTCCTCCTCGGATAAGGCGGTGGCAGCAATGTCCTTCATCTCCCTCTTGGCCATGGACCTCAGGGCTCCCTAGGACCTTCTATGCAGGGAGACACAGAACCTACAGTGTGTGGAGGCAGTGGAGGTGGTGGAGGATTCAGATCCCATGGTGAATATCCTCATGGCTGAGAGGCCTTACAGGCATGGGCGGCAAGTTTGTATAATTTTTGGCGGTGCCCCATTAGCCACGCCCCCTGCCCCCCCCTCCCGTTAGCCACGCTAACGGGGCAAGATGGACACGCTAACGGGGCAAGAGGTAACACGCTCGGGGCAAGATGGACACATGACCAGAAGTAAAAGGTGTCATGTCACCCTTCTCGAAGGGCTTTTCCCACCATCCTCCTACCAACAAGGATTAGTTTGGCCCCCACCAAACCCCCCTCATGCAGCTATCCTGCAGTTGCGTTAACGCAATGTGTGTGACATTAACTCTTGCGGCTTCTTGTGCAAGTACAGCCGTTCTTGTGGAAGAACCCACAGAGCAGCCACACTGCCCGCCTGCTCTTGCGCAAGGAAATTTACAGTACGGCGTGGTAAGAGAGGGCTTCTTGTGCAAGAGCTACGCTCTTTTCTAACAGGTGTAAGCTCTCTTGCTCAAGCGGGCAGTGTGGATGCTCGGCAGGGATTTCTTGCGCAAGAAACCCCTATGGCTAAAATGGACTTCGGAGCTTTCTTGTGCAAGAGAGTGTCCACACTGCCATGGATGCTCTTGTGCAAAAGCACAGCTCACACATGGCAGTGTGGACATGTTCTTGTGCAAGAAACTGCAGGTGTAGACATAGCCTAAGAGTTTCTTCCCATGAGCAGAATGAATTGTGTTGTGCACCAGTACTGAGTTCATGTGGCTTGTTTGGATGTGCCACTGTGGCACCCAAGTTATTAATAAATATTTTTAAACCTTTACCTTTTCTCTCTGCTGCCATGTCTCCTCCCCTTGCTCCATCAGCTCCCCTGGTGCCAGCTGTTCCCCCCCCCCCCAACCCCTCACCCTCCTCTGCTGTCCTGCCTCCTTCCCTTCTCACTGCCCTCAGCCCTCCTGAGACCTGCCCCCCTCCACCAGCCCTTCTCTGCCCCCTGTGCCCACTCCTCCAGTAGCCCCACTCTGATCATGTGAGCTACCCCTCCTCATCCCCTCTCCTAACACCTCCCTCTACACACCTGCCCTGCCTCTCTCCTCTGATGCTGGTCCCTCCCCTGCAGGTGTCTGCCCTTCTGCTTCACCCCCACAAATCCCTTGGCACCTGCACCCTCCTGGTGCCTCCCCTTCCCTCACTGCCCCTGCCCCCTTTGTCCTATTTTTCCCTGATGCCCACCCACTCACCACCCTCTGCCCCCATTCCCCTCATATGCCCCTGTGCCCTCACACATGACTTGCTCCATACCCGCCTTCCTCATGCCCACTCCCTCTTTCAAACCTTCTCCCAGCACCTCCCCTCCCCCTCTTGCCCCAATACCCTTATCCTCTCCTCTCCCAGCATCACCCTGCCCCCTCCCACTGACACCTCCCCTCCTGCCCTTTTCCTCATTGTCTGCACTTGGCCCCCTGGCATTTGTATCTTCTCCACGCTGTCTCTTGGTGCCTTCCCCTTTCTTCTCCTGACCTGTCCCCTCCCCTCAGCACAAGCCCCTTCCTCTCCCACCCCTTCCTCCTATTTTTCCCCCTCCCCTACCTTCTGCCTTCCAGTTTGCGGGACAGCAGGGCTGGAGTCTGCGATCAGGCCCTGCTGCCCCGCTGTCCATCGAGGGGGTATAGGCCGCTCCGGCATCCACTGCCCGTTCCTTCTGGGGCTGCCGAGTCTGGGCGTCCGCCCCGTGGGGTTGCCTGCCAGGTTCCGGCTGCCACAGGAGGGTGGGCACCTCCCTGAGCTCACCCTACGGGCCCAGGTGGACTCCCTCCCCCTTGTCTGCCACGCCGCCGGCATTTAAAATACCCGGCGCGTGGTGTGAGCATGCGCCACAAGAGTGCGGGGCCGGGGCTGGCCTGCTGCACCTGCTCGCTGCAGTGGCAGACAAGGGGGAGGCTCTCATGGCATTGTGGGGGGAGAGCAGGACCCCAGGCCGGGGGGTTGTCTGGGATTGCCCGAGAGGGGGGGCTCTCCTTCCGATGGCACTTGGCTGGTGCATCATGTGGAATGGGGGGGAAGGGGCGGGGCAACAGCTGCTTTGATTCCCGTCTCACCCCCCCCCAATCGTGTGGGCTGGGCTCCCGGCTTCTCTGCAGAGCTGGAGCCTGGGCCTGGGTGGACTCCCTCCCCCTTGTCTGCCACGCCGCCGGCATTTAAAATACCCGGTGCGTGGTGTGAGCATGCGCCGCAAGGGTGCGGGGGCGGGACTGGCCCGCTGGCTGCAGTGTCCACCCAGGGACGAGGCCTCCAAATCCCATCACCCCTGTCTGGCACGGCATGTGCATGCGCCGCAAGGGCACGGGGGCGGGGCCAGACTGCCATGACAGCTTGCCATGGCGTGACCAGTGGCGGAGCCCCTGCGCTCTGTCACATTGAGGCTGCGGGCACCCCGTTACAAGTCCTCTTCTCCTCCGGGGATGCTCTGGGGCCGGGGGAGGAGCAATATTCAGAGCCGGGGGAGAGACCCAGCTCCAAATATTGGTGGTGCAGGGCCCCCGGCTCTGAATATTGCTGGAGCATGGGCACCACAAGCCCATATAACTAGCCGCCCATGCTTACAGGGAATGCTGCCCCTCATCAAGTGCATCAGTACCATGACCAAGGTGCTGTAGCAGATGCTGACCTCCACCCTTCTCATGGCCAAGGGGGTTGTCAGGGCTGATTTCCACTCTGGCTTAGTGACACTGGAGTGTTGTGCAACCAAAGTCCAGGTGAACTTCTGGATACACTGCCTTCATAGGAACATAAGAACGGCCATACTGGGTCAGACCAATGTTCCATCCAGACCCGTATCCTGTCTGCCGACAGTGGCCAATACCAGATGCCCCAGAAGGAGGGATCACAAACAGGTAATCCTCACATGATCCCTCCCCTGTCACCCATGAAAGTAATGTTCTCCCTTTCGGACTACGCAATGCACCTGCGACCTTCCAGGGACTTAGAATCATAGAATCCTAGGGCTGGCAGAGATCTCAGGAGGTCATCAAGTCCAGCCTCCTGCCCGAAGCAGGGCCAACCCTAACTTGTAGATAAGCTGATGAATTTGCAGTGGCCTATCTGGATGATGTGGCTGTATTCTCTGATTTATGGGCACAACACCTAGAACACCTCTAAGCTGTCTTCCAATGCATAAGAGAGGCAGGGTTGATTGTTAAGGCTAGTAAGTGTCAAATAGGCCTAAACAGGGTGACTTAGCTGGGACATCAGGTGGGTCAAGGAACTATGAGCCCTCTATAGGCTAAGGTAGAGGCTATCCTAAACTGGCCTGTCCCTAAGTCAAAGAAACAGGACCAATCCTTCTTAGTTTGGGGGATTCTTACCGATTATCAATTAACTGGCAGCCCTTGCAGGTTAGCTGTAGCCCACTGCACCAAAAGCAGGAGGCTGCTCCAGCCTGACTTGGACGCCTACCCGCAGGATTCCGTTTAAGCAGTTAAACAGGATTTTACTTTCCTACTAGGGTGTGAAACGTGTGCTAATATCATATAGGGGTATCTTCACCTACAATGTAACCACACATAACTTACCAGGACAATACTGACGAGCAAATCATGAATTTTCTAACCATACCTTACAATCCATACTTTGTACAAATGCCATTACAATACCATGCAGGGTGTGAATACTGGGATGGATTCTGTCACAGTAGGGTGACCCCGAACCCTTTGGTTTGCATTGTGTGACTACTACTGATCATCCAGAAAGATGTAATGGCTCAAGTTGATTCTGAGCATGCTATAAATAGAAGCATGTTGACATGCTCTTTGATGGAATTGATTTCAGTCATTATTTCTTGAAGTAATCACTGTGGTAGCCATATCACTGTTCAGGTTGTCCCTTGAGACAAGTGGATATTGTTGGTGAATATGAACTGCCTGGCGATGGTGTATGGTAGATCATTAGCAAATCATATATATAGTAGCCCAATGTCTGTGACTCTGTAACGCTGAAATGCTGGCTGTTGCCTCTGGGGGGGCGCTGTTGCCTGAGTCACGTCCTTCGCCTCACACCGTAGCTCTCGGCTGACTTCTGTGCCGCTCAGCCGGGCCGCCGTGGGGGAGCAAGCGGCGCAAGCAGCCGTTTGGGCGCTGTGGTCCCCATGCAGCACCCCCATGCTGCATGGGGAGCGCGGGGCCCAGACGGCCACTTGCGCCGCTTACTCCCACACTGCGGCCCAGGTGAGCGGCGCAGAAGTCAGCCGAGTGCCACGGCAGGAGAGGAAGGGGCCGGGGTGGTGACGTACACGGCCGGGGGTGGGGCCTGGCCGTGTACGTCACTGCCCCACCCCTTCGCCTCCCGCCGTGGCACTCGGCTGACTTCCATGCCGCTCAGCCAGGCCGCCGTGGGGGAGCCCAAATGGCCGCTTGCTCTGCTTGCTCCCCCGCGGCGGCCCGGCTGAGCGGCGCAGAAGTCAGCCGAGCGCCACGGCGGGAGGCGAAGGGAGGAGGGGCAGTGACGTACACGGCCAGGGGGCAGGGCCTGGATGAGCGTGCATCCCTGACAGAGACAGAGGAGAGCAGAGAGAGAGTGAAAGGCAGGAGGGGGAGAATAGAAAGAGAGAGATGGAGAGAGAGGCAGAAGGCGGAGGAGAGCTGAGAGAGAGGAGGGGAGGCAGTAGGAGGAGGAGAGAGAGAGAAAGAGACACGGCGCGAGAGACCAGAGGCTCAGGAGAGAAGACCAATGTGGAGAAGAGACCTGAAAATCCTGTCTTATGACGGGCTAATTGGCTAGTACATTAAATAAAGTTGGTGTCAGTACCAAGCCTTGTGGGAATCAGTTATTTTGCGATTTCCAGATGCTGGATTATGATTCAGAGCCAACTGAAAATGTCTACCTCAGAGCATCGACTCAGTGATGGAATGATAGCCCTCAAGAATTAAACCTTTTATTTATGCACAGAATGGATACTCAAAAATGCAGGTGTCATACACATATTCTCATCTCCAAAGTAACTCACTCCTGCCTTAATAAAAACCCCTCCATTAAACGTGAGTGTTCTTCAACTCGTCATCCATCCGTCTCTTAGCACCTCTAGTCAGAGTGACAGTGCTGTTAGTGGTTTCCTCTTTAGAAAACTGTACTGAGACTAGGAAATCATTTCATCCAAGCGACTAACCAGCAATTCGGTGATAATGAGCTGTGTTCTCCAACCTTCCTTGGACTTTCTGGATTAGAACTGAGAATCAGGAGTTCAAAGGTACTATGATGGTTCATCCTCCCCCCCCCCCCCCCCCCCCCCCCCCCCCCGATCATGCTTTATGAGATGGACTTATAAATATACATAACCCAAAGGTGCTTTAGAGCAAATTACTTCATGTAACCTGTCAATCTTCATGTCATAATCTGCTGGATCTGTTTATCTTATTTTGGTGTGTGTATCACTCTTGTGTGTAAAATTAGACATACAGAGTAGGAAATACTTCATGGGTTTTTACATGTGTGAATGAAAGTCATCAAGGGAAGCCTCTGTGTCTGGGCAATCATATGCAAATAGCCTTTTGTCCTTAAGGCTTAGCAGTGGTTGGTGGGGAGTGGCCAAGTGACTCCCCATGCAATAAGGGAATTCTTTAAAAAGAATAGGAAGGGAGGAGTCTTTGGTCTTTGGACTGGCTGGACAAACTCGAGGGGGGTAAACCAGAGACCCCAGGGGAAGGGAGAGGACTCTGGTTTTGAAGGTGCAGCTGGAACAGAAACAGTTGTAGGGTGAGTTTATAAGAAGTTTGCACTGAAGATTTTAGTATTAGAGTTAGCTTTCTGTAACTTTTGAGTTTGTAATCTACTTTGCTCTGCCTGTTCTCTCACTTATCACCACTTAAATCCTACTGCTTGTACTTAATAAAATCACTTTTACTTACTATCAAGCCCAGTGTAAACAATCATTACCGGGCGGGGGGAGCGGGGCAACCAGTGTGCACATTCTCCCTTACATTGCTAAAGGGCGCTTACCCAAATAATTCATTGGAGGATTTGATCCCATTTGGGGAGTGCTATCCCAGGAAGCTGGGCCCTAAACTGCACTCTCCTTGGACTTGAAGAGATTCAGTGTCTGTGCTGCTTCTTGGGGGGCATTGATCTCAGCTCGGGACCTTGGCTGGGGGAGACCGAGGAGCTGGTCCAACAAGACCAGGTGGTGAGACACCCCAAAGAGTGTCAAGGTGAGTGAAAGTGGCCGTGTCAGCATCACGGGAGGCACCCCCGAGGGACCTTCTGTGACCTCACTCCATCGCAGGTACTTTTGCAAAATAGGATTGGCATCCTAAAAGTGGAGCTTCATCTCCTTACTGCTGAACTTCAGATACATCCTGTGCCTGTGGGTTTGAATCAATGCCTAACTGGATAGGTGAAAAGTTCTATACTATCTGCTATCACTTTGTCTATTGAAATGAGTGAGTGGGTCTTAATTTGGTTCCTAATATGTGTGCAGGAGTCCATGTAAAATAAATAAATGAATCACCATCACAGCTGACTGGCCTGCTCAATAGTCTTAGCAGAAAGGCTAGTGAAGTGAAGTGGCTAGTGAAGCTGAACTCCATCTTCTTCCAATGAGTGGACCCTCTACAGAGCTATCTCTGGTGGTGAATTGGGGCAACCCTGCTTTGGGCCCTGTGCTTTGGGGCCCCCACAAGCTGGAGTGATTGGCCAGTGCAATTGATGGCTGAAGTGGTGGATTCATCACTTCCATCCCGGGCCCCATACCCTGTCTAAGGCAGAGTTTTGGCAAATTGGAGTCACTGCTGGAGAGAGAGGCGCTGCATTGCAGCCTTTGCAGCAGTAGCTATTCTGTAGAAGGGAACTTCCCCCAAATACAGTAATAGTTACCAGCTATGGATGACTGACACACAGGGTCAAATGTACCCCTAGTATAATCCTCACTTCAGTTGAGTTAACTTGGGCTATGTCTATAGTGCACCCTTTTTCCGCAAAAACTTAGGCAAATGAAGCACGGAGTAGAATATCACCGCACTTCATTTGCATAATTAATTAGGGGCCATTTTTGCACAAGAGGCTTTTTCGCAAAAAGGAGCTGTGTAGACGGCTCCTTTTTGTGCAAAAATCCCCTCTTGCACAAGAGCCGTTCTTTCTGAAAAAAATGAGGAAGAACGGCTCTTGCGCAAGAGGGGGCTTCTGTGCAAAAATGGCCCCTAATTAATTATGCAAATGAAGCATGGTGATATTCTACTCTGAACTTCATTTGCATAAGCTTTTGCAGAAGAAGGGTGCAGTATAGATGTAGCCTAGGTGTTAACTCAGCCCATAAAGTCAAACTGCCCATTTTCATCTGCAAATGTTTTGCATTTGGCTTCATCTTTTTAGAATACTTCTGTTTCAAGAGGTGTTAACCCAGTAACTTTGGTCAATTAAAATGCCAGTTAATGTATCAGAGAGAGAAAACTTCTCTTTCACCAATGGAAGTTGGTCCAGTAAAAGATACTACCTGGTCCAACATTTCCCTAGTATCCTGGGATGGACATGGTTACACTACTTACAGTTTATGTAACAGTTTATGATCACTAGATGGTACTATTGCTTTACATCCTGACCACTGGAAAAAATAGTAATAGAGATGTAGCCGTGTTAGTCTAGTTTAGCTGAAACAAAAAACAGGACTATGTAGCATTTTAAAGACTAACAAGATGGTTTATTAGGTGATGAGCTTTCGTGGGCCAGACCCACGGGTCTGGCCCACGAAAGCTCATCACCTAATAAACCATCTTGTTAGTCTTTAAAGTGCTACATAGTCCTGTTTTTTGTTAGTAAACCATCTTGTTAGTCTTTAAAGTGCTACATAGTCCTGTTTTTTGTTTGTACTGGAAAAAATGTTGCATTTCCATACTGGCAGGAAACCAATGTATCTGAATTTAGGTTATCTGGTTTCCGCTGCAAGTCCACAACACCCAGCAAAGCGGAAAATCTATGCAAGTGGTGAGATGCATGAAAGTAATAAAATCCCACAGTCTCCACAACAAGCTAGTTTACAACTCTCTCAATGTAAAAAATGACACCGAAATCCTTTTAGTAAAAAAAGAAAATCTGACTACTTTGCCATATAGGATTATGAGGAACATAGGATTTGACATATGGACCAGTCCAACTATTCAGGGTTGAAAACACTGTGAGTCTAGAAATCAGTTCCATCATGCCAGTGGTCTGCCTAGTTCAGTTGTCATGGCTGAACCTACAGAATTGGACCCTGCCTCAGCCTAATTGATAATCCAGCACCTGAAAATGTTAATTCATACTCTCCCCTAACTTTGGTGCAGAAGAAAGGAGACCTCAAAACCTAGTACGTGCCATGCTACTGTAAAGGCTGGTTGGTGTTCATTTATTTTAGTTTCTTTCCTATGTCTGCTAGGCTTTGATGCTGGAGAAACCTGAGGGGTGGAGCTCTGAATGATATTGTTCCTTGCCCCCAGCTAACGCAGTGCAGCCCTGTTACCTGGTGCTGGGTTTATAGTGGTGCCAAAGATGTGATGGCACTGGGCCCATGCACAGGAGGGGCCCCACCAGCACGCCCTAGCTCTCTCCTCCTACTGCAGCCCAGCAGTCACAGCGCAGGCTCTCCCTCCCCTGCACTCTTCTCTAGACCCGTTGGCTTCTCCTCCCTCCCCCACCCCATTCTGTCCATGATAATTTTGCTCCTTCTTTCTCAGCTGGTCAGCTGAGAACTCCTCTCTCCATCGTGCCGAGAGGGCTCAGAGAGGAGTAGCCCTCAGGCCCTGCCACTCCAGTCCTCTGCACACTGGTGACTGACAGTTGCTTCTGGCGCCCCTAGGGTTAGGAAACCCAAAGCCTTGGACAGCAGCAGAGGATGGGCCAATGGGGTGGGGCACTAGGCCCCTGAGCCACTCACATGTGCTGGGAACGGGGATCCCTGTGCTGCCATGTGTGGCCTAGGGGCTGGGGGCACTGTCAACTGATCCCACAGATTCCAACCTACCTGGGCAGCACAGCAGACATGGCCCTATCCCCAAATTCCTCCTCTCCACCCTCTGGACTCCCCCTCTTCCTATCACCTGCTTAGCCCCCGCCGCCCCCTGCTCCCTTAAAAGCCATAAAAGTCTCCCTCCCTTGGCTTTTCTGGCCCCTTTGTTGCCAGGTTTCCAGTTTCCAATTGTAAACGCTGGTAGAAAAGGGGTCCTGGCACTGTCCAGTCCAGTTAGCAATAATACAGAAATAAACTGCCATTAGCCTACCGCTACCCTCTTCCCTAGCCCCTGAGGGCAGGAAGCTGTTGCTGAAGTAGGGGCAGCTCAGTGAGAGAGACAAAGAGAACTGACTAGGACTGTTAGGCTATGTCTACACTGCAGCGCTATGTTAGCTATTCTGCATCTTTTGAGCGTGCCCATTATTTCGAAATATAACAAGCTCACTATTCTGACATCCCTGTAAACCTCGTTCCACGAGGAGTAAGGGACCTTTTGGAATAGCAATTTATCATATATATAGTAGCCCAATGTCTGAGACTCTGTAATGCTGAAATGCTGGCTGTTCCCCTCTGGGCGGCGCTGTTGCCTCCCTGGCTGTTCCCTCTGGGTGGTGCTGTTGCCTGAGTCATGTCCTTCTCCTCCCTCCGTGGCACTCGGCTGATTTCTGCGCCGCTCTACCGGGCTGCCGCGGGGGAGCAAGCGGCGCAAGCAGCCGTTTGGGCGCCGCGGTCCCCCGAGGGAGAGGCAGGAGGGGGAGGAGAAGAGAAAGAGAGAGACAGAGAGAGAGGCAGGAGGCGGAGGAGAGCTGGGGGGGGAGGGGGAGGCAGTAGGAGGAGGAGAGAGAGAGAGAGAGAGAAAGAGAGATGGAGCAAGAGACCGGAGGCTCAGGAGAGAAGACTGACGTGGAGGAGAGTCCTGAAAATCCCATCTTATGATGGGCTAATTAATTGGCTAGTTTTAAAATAAGAGCTGTGTAGACAGTGCTAAATTTTGAAATAAGCTATTTTGAAATAACATTGAAATAAGTTATGCAATTTGCATAGCTCAAATTGCATCTCTTATTTCGACCTACGGTGCAGTGTAGACGCACCCTATGATGCTGCCCTGTCAAATTATGAGAAAACATGGTATGTTGGGTTAAAAGTAATTTTTATTAATAGTAGTCATATTGGTTAGTGAGAACAACAAGTTGTCCCCCATGTTGGAGGTGGTGCTTCTTTCCCCCTGTAAGGAAAGGTGGGAAGAGTGTAAAAAGGCAGGAAAACACTCATGGTCACATAGCAACCTCAGTTCAGTAATATGTAACCCTTCTGCCAGGTAGTGCTGGCAGCAGCCAAGGCTGGGTTCAATATCTAGGGGTTCCTCTCAATCCATTCAACAAAGAACTGGCTTGAGCTGGGAGGCACTGCTTCCCCACTCACACGCACAGAGTCTGAGCATAGAAAAGAAACTTTTAATGGAAGAGAGAGAGAAATAACATGGCATTAACTTGGGAAAACACCACAAACAGAGTTCATAACCAACCCATGAGTGAACGTCCCAACTCAAGCAGATTGTGACCTGTCAGGCTCACAAGTCCAGCAATATAAGCGTCCCATTCACATGCCCAAACTTTCCCTGTACTTCACTCACAGTTGCTGCCCTTGATCAGGGCAGACCAGAGCTCCAAGGTGATATTCAGAGCTCACCTCCCACCCGTGGGGAGGTGGGAATGGGGGGCATCTCACTCACTCTTTTGGCCACCTGCCGCTGCTCCTACTGACCGCCTGACGGCCGCTCCTGCCAACCACCTTGCTGGCCAGCTGCTCCCACCAGTCGCCTCACTGTCCGCTTGCCACTGCTCCTACCAGCTGCCCACTGGCCGCTCCTACTAGCTGCCTGCTGGCTGCTCCCACCAGCCGCTTGCTGGCTGCTCCCACCAGACGGCCATTGGCCACTTGCTTCTGCCAGCTGCCCCGCTGTCCACCTGCTGGTGTTTCCATGATGGGTCTGGCTCTGGGCCAAACCTAGTGATTTCAGCTCTTTGTCAATTTCTCTGTGATTTCAGCTCTTGGCCACCACCTAGGCTGGCCAAAAGATTCCAGCTCCCAGTAGAATAATATTTCAAAATAATGAAGAGACTCCTTATGGAGTCTGTTTAAGTCTATCCTTAGAATGTGGGGGGGGGGGAGGGAAAGAGGAGAGACGGGACAGGTTGAACCAGTCTTACAGCTCATGCCCGGAGGGCACGTACCTGGCTGATTCAAGCTCCTTTCCCCCTCAAAAAAACCAGTCCACTTGAGCACTTGAGTCTGGAACGGGGAGGCTTGTCCATCCGAGACTCTTTACAATGACAGTGTCTCTCCTGCAAGCACTGGTGTCATATTTTACAGTTCCTACATTGAGGCTACGTCTACATTGGCATGATTTTGCGCAAATACTTTTAACGCAAGAGTTTTTGCGTTAGAGTATTTGAGCAAGAGAGCGTCTATATTGGTCTGGGACTCATCGTAAGAATGATGCGCTTTTGCGCAAAAGCGTGTCTACATTGGCGGGACGCTTTTGCGCAAAAGCAGAAGCCCGGAACCATTTTGAAGAGGGCAAAAGGGCACCAGCCCTTTCCGGGGGTGGGGGCCGGAGCTCCCTTGAGACACGTGCTTAAAGGGATCTCCCCGGGCAGCCGTTTCTCTCTTGCCGTGTGCTATAGGACCTCTTGCAGGGACTGACAGCCGTAGCAGTTCTATTTGTGGTTGCCCTCTGCCTTCTTGGACACCATTGCCTTCTGCCTTTAGTGACTTTGGCTGATTTTTGGACCTCAGCTCTCTTTTTGTGCCATGGAGCCAGGGGTGGCCTTGTGCCTGCTCTGGCCCCTTCCAGCCATTTTGGAGTGCCTGCAGCTGCTGCTCCAGGCTGCTGCACTGCTCCTCCAGGACCTCGAGGCGCAGGTCGCTCTGGACTCCCTCACCAGGGAGGCCATGGCGGCCCTGTGCCATCCCCACCCCACCGTGGAGAGGTCCTTGTGGAGACTGGACACCAGTACCGACTGGTGGGACCGGCTGGTCCTGGGGCAATGGGACGACCAGCAATGGCTCAGGAACTTTCGCATGCGAAAGCAGATGTTCCTGGAGCTATGTGCCTGGCTCGCCCCTGCGCTCCAGAGAACCACCACCCGGCTGCGGGCACCCATCCCCGTCGACAAGAGGGTCACCATCGCACCATGGAAGCTGGCCACCCCGAACAGCTACCGATCGGTGGCACACCAGTTCGGGGTGGGCAGATCGACTGTCGGTGCCGTCGTCATGCAGGTAAGTCCCAGGGGGGAGTAGGGGGGCGGAGGGTGCTGCCCTCCATGCCCAGGGGCAGGCAAGACTCCAGGCTGGGTCACCCAGGGGTTTGGGCCGTCCCTCCCTTGCACAGGTGTGCTGGTGGGGGGGGGGGCCATGGGGCGAGTGGGCCCTGGAGCGTGTGTGTGTGTGTGTGAGGACAGAGGGCATCACAAGGGGGGGGCCCCCAAGGGGAGCACGCACTCACCCTGCCTTATGTGATGTGTTCCCCTGTGTTTCTCTGCACCCTTCTGCAGGTCATCCGTGCCATCAATGACATCCTGCTCTAGAGAGTCATCTGCCTGTGTGACGTGGAGGCTACGGTGTCCAGCTTCGCTGCCCTGGGATTCCCCAACTGCAGGGGAGCCCTGGATGCAACCCACATCCCCATCCGTGCCCCGGAGCATCGAGAGGCCCATTTCATAAACAGAAAGGGATACTTCTCCATCGTACTCCAGGGCCTCGTGGACCACTGTGGCTGCTTCCTGGACATTTATGCGGGCTGGTCCGGCAGGGCACACGATGCCCACATCCTAAGAAACTCCGGCCTGTTTGAGAGGCTGGAGGCGGGCACTTACTTCCCCCAGTGGGGATTTACTGTCGGGGACGTGCCAATGCCCACGTGTATTGTGGGGGACGCGGCCTACCCCCTGCTGCCCTGGCTAATGCGGCCCTACACGGGCGGCTGGACCACAACCAGGCCCGGTTCAACGACCGCCTCAACCGGGCCCACAACCAAGTGGAGTGTGCCTTCGGGCGTCTGAAAGCCCGGTTCCGTTGTTTGCTCACCCGTCTGGAGATGGGTGAGCGGAATGTCCCAGAGGTAGTGGCCGCGTGCTGTGTGCTCCACAATCTCGTGGAGCGGAGGGGGGAGGCCTTCCTCCTGGCATGGATGGCAGGCAAGGGCCAGGCCTTCGAACAGTCCCGCAGAGCTGCCATCTGCCAGGCGCACCATGATGGGGTGCGCATCCGGGAGGCCCTGACGGAGCTGTTCTCCCAGGCCCCATAGTAGGGTCGCCTCTGTCTCCCTTGACATCTCCCTCCCATCCCCTACCCTTCCCTCTTCCCCTCCCCTTACCTCCCAATAAACAACCAACACATTTTTTTTTAACACAACGTTTGAACTTTTTATTTACAATGGGGAGGGGGGAGATGTAGGGTGGGAGGGGGAGGCTCTTAACTGGGAGGGGGGGTGGCTCTCAACTGGGAGGGGGGAGCTACTGCTGGGAGGGGTGGCCCCTGCGACT
Source organism: Rafetus swinhoei (assembly GCA_019425775.1). NCBI lineage: Eukaryota > Metazoa > Chordata > Testudines > Trionychidae > Rafetus > Rafetus swinhoei. The sequence continues at coordinate 213,971,950 of CM033437.1, forward strand.
GCTTCTGCAGGGGCGGACCTGCACATGGGGGTCAGGCCGCGTCGGGGCAGGCAGCACGGGGAGGTGGGCAGGAGGGGCAGGAGCAGGAGGGAACACGGGCAGTGCTATGGGAGAGATGGCGGGTGCATGGGGCAATGCCATCCCATAATGAATGGCGTGGCCAATGTGCGCGGTGAGGGTGGAGATGGCATCTGCCATGCACACACACTGGGCCTGGAAGGGGTCCCAGGCCTGCTGGCGCCACTGCAGGTCCGTCTCCACCTGGCGCATGATGGCTGCCTCCACCCGTTCGACGGCCTGAAGCAGCTGGTCCCGCTGCTGGACCCGCCGCCTTGGTGCTTGGGTGGCTGGGGGTGCTGCCGCTACAGCAGGGCTGGAGGGTCCCCCGCTCCTGCTTTGTCCCGCTGCAGGGAACAGAAGAAAGGATGGGTCAGTCAGGCAGTCCGGCCACTGTCCCCACACTCCATGCCCTCCACCCTTGAGCCCAGGTGACACCACAGTAGTGTGGCTTGGGCCCACTCGGTTACCCCCTTCCCCCTCCCCGTGTTGTATGTTTGCATACAGGACCGCACCTGGAGTAGGGTCCTCCTCCATGAATTGTAACCGCCGGTCTGTGTCCTGGCCCCTTGAGGGGTGGGAGGGCGCTTGTGTTGTGTTAACCTGTGGAACTCCCTGACGGTGGAGGCTGTGAGGCTTTGGGCTAATCAATGGTGTTTGACAGGGAGCAAGATGAATCCCCATACAGTGCCTGGGAGCACATATGACAGACGTGGTCTGGGCTCTCAGATCCCCATCACATGGGATGTCTCCTGGATGGAACCAGGAGAGTGACTGGGGAGTGTACCATCCTTGCAGCAAAACTCTGGTGGCCTTAGGGCCGGCCCGAGCGCTTCCCCTCTCCCCCTCCTGCTAGCTCTCACACACGGTAGCCCAGGGACATGTGTGGCCACAGTGGGGACTTCCCTCGGGGGGGCCAGCCAAGGTACCGGGAGCAGGCGAGGGGCTCAGTGGGGGGCCACGCTCACAGGGCTGTGACACTGCGGTTTTCCCAGGAGCAGCTGGCTGTGCCTCACAGCCAGGCATGGGACAGTGTGCCGTTCTGCGTGCTGCACTCTTGCGGAGGTGCGGGCTCTAGCCTGAGCCGCTGGGGCCCTGGCTGGTTTCAGCCAGCATCCCCCCTTCCCCCCTGGTTCTGCCGGATGTGTGTGAGCAGCACGGTCCCAGGCGTGCCCTGGAGCTGCCTGCCGCGGCCACATGCCGCTCGGTCACCAGGCTGCACGTGGTTGCACGTGCTGCATACAGCTAATGCTACACAGCATGCAGCTCATGCGGCCTGAGTGATGCGCTCCCCCCCCGCCCCCCGGGCGCCTGGCTCCCCCCCGCCCTTGTGAGTACAAAGTGCAACACTCACCAGTGGATCCTTCCCCGGACTCCGAGGACGCACGGGAGACGTCGGGGCTGCCGGAGACGACCTCCAGTTGCAGGGTGACAGTGCTGCCTTCGTCCTCCGACCCGCTGGCTGGCTCGTCTTCCTCCCCCACCTCACTGGGCCTGGTGACGGGGGGGCATCCACAGGTACGGACAGTCCATGCGGTGCTGCCTGGCCCAGGATCCGGTGGAGCCGCTGGTAGTGGGGGAAGCTGTCGGCTCCTGCCCCCTGGCCCTCCCTGGCCCAGATATAGCCCAGGTGCAGCTCTTTCACCTTAGCCCGGATCTGCTTGAGGGTCCGGGCTGGATGTCCCTGGTGCGAGAGCGCCTGGGCCATGCGGCGGAAGATCTCCGCATTGCGGCGATGGGTGCCCTGGGTGTCGTGGAGGGCCTCCTCCTCCTCCCACAGGTCCAGGAGGGCCTCCAGCTCCCCCGGGGACCAGGATGGAGCTCTCCGTTTCCTGCCCCTTGGGGCCTCCTGCGTTGGGGGTGCGGGTGGCTGTTCCCCCCCCGGAGCGGCCATCCTGGTCTGGTGGCTGTTAGGGACGGCAGCAGAGCCGCGTGGCAGAGCTCTGGGCAGAGGCAGCAGAAAAGGCTTCTGCCTCGTGGCCTCTGCAGGCTGCGTCTGCTTTTAAAAGGGCTCGGGTTACCAGGAAGTCTGGAGCTGCCTGCAGAACACTTGTGCAAGAGGGCTTATTCCTGAGCGGGAGCGTCAGAGTATTTACACAAGAAGCACTGATTTCTTACATTAGAACGTCAGTGTTCTTGCGCAAGAACTTGGTCACCAGTGTAGACAGGCAGCAAGTTTTTGCGCAAAAGCAGTTGCTTTTGCGCAAAATCTTGCCAATGTAGACACAGCCTTAGGGTTAACATAGTTTATGACCCCACAACAACCAAATTAGTTACAATACACAACATTCCATTCCAACAACTGACCATCCATCAGGCCTATAGCACTGACTGAACTGGATTTACATAACCGCACCCTCAGATTCCTTTCCCATTCCAGCATGATCTGTATTTATAGATCAACAGTTGAATACCTTGTAGGGCAGCTGGCTGCATTGGAAGTAGTGGGTCAGACCCTGCTTACAAATATAAGGGGCATGATATGTTGAGAGGGGACTCTCTGGCTTGTGGTCTTGAGCTGAGCAAGATGTAGGAGCAGTAGCTTACTCCCTGCTGAATTGTTCTCCACTTAGGCTATGTATACTCTACAGGTTTCTTAGGCAAGAAGCTTTTTGTGGAAGAGATGTTCCGCAAAAACTTCTTGCGCAAGAGCGCATCCACACTGCAAAAGCACATTGAAAAAGCGATGCGCTTTTGCACAAGAGAATGTCCACACTGCATGGATGCTCTCTCGAAACAAGCGCTGATAGCTATCCACAGAATGGCTACCAGGGCACTTGTGCTTTTTTCCCTCTTTCCTGTTTTTGCTCAAAAAAACCTGTTGCCAGTCCACACACACCTTTTTGCACAAGAACTCTTGTGCAAAAAGGAGTTATTCCTCATAGAAGGAGGAATACCTACACTGGAAAAAACCCTCTGTTCTGTCGCTTTACTTGCACAAAAATGCGCTTGCGGTGTGGACGCTCTACGAGTTTTTGCACAAAAATGGCTGTTTTTGCACAAAAACTCTAGTGTAGACCTTGTCTTACTTAACGTAGGTAACAGCTTATCAGCTAGAACCGAAAAGGTATTGGGTTTATTGTTTTGAGGGAAACCCATACACTTGTGGATCCTCCAACTAGTTAGGGCAAGCACACCGACAGGATGTCGCAAAGAGGACAAACTGGATATTGGGCTAGGACACTGTACTTACCTGTACATTCTATTTTACTCTTCCTTCTGACACAGAGACCCTGTCCCTGTGAGTGGAATCCTGATTCCCTGACACCATTTGGAAAAAGGTAGAGACTCCACGCTTATCATCTTCTTGCTTTATATATGTGCATGTGTGTTGTTTGTGAGTATAACAGCTACACTCTAAGAATATTAATCCTCCTTTTCCCCTTTCCTTCCTGACTACCCTACTTTTCATCTGAAGAAGTGGGCTGTGCCCACGAAAGCTCATGATACCATCTACATGTTTTGTTGGTATCTAAGGCAGGGCTACTCAACTTTGGAAGCCCTGGGAGCCACAATGATACTCACAGCACATGCAGAGGGCTGCAACTTAAGTGTGGTTGCATATACATACAAATATATATGCAAATATATGCAAATAGCTTATTTCACACTGACAGACATGAATACAAAGATTAAGGCAAGACTATACAACACGCAGGCCCCCTTTAAGTCAGTTCTGCTGATATTAACAAAATGCAATATTTACCCAATTTCCACCCACATGGCAGCACTTTTAATGAGCAATGACAGTCCAGGAATTTAACTACTAAAACATATATCAACAGAAGACCATTATATTGACTTTTTTTTTTTTTTGGCTTCACAATTTTAACAGATCAAACAAAAACTGCCAATACAGTACTGGAATTTACTTGAGTATAAGTACAATCAATGTGAAGATTGTGTTGCAAACTCTTCACCAGCTGTTGCACATCAGGCTTGTATTCCATTGTAGCACCGGTCAGATGTCTGTCAATAAGATGTTGTGCTTAAAAGAAGCACCTGGGATCTTTTTCAGGGGGATAAGGCAACACACCACATTTATTGAACATACATAGATCAATCAATACTTATCATATGCATATGATACATTACACTCATGCACTCTCTCTCTCACATACACACACACACAAGCACACTCCATCTTGTTGTTACCAAAAAGTTGCTCCCCCTAACTGCACTGGCCAGGTGAGTTAGATGGGGGAGATGTGGAGCCGGGCTTTTGCGGATCCGGATCGATGCTCCCATGTTGACAAGACGAAAACCCGGGGTCCCTCTGCAAGATGCCTCTTATTTATCCCTCTCATGCAGCCAATTAGTCATCACCACGCCTTTCTTAATGCTGCTTCGAAGAGAGTCTTTCCAAGGGCAGAAGGGCAGGCACTTGCTGCTTGTCTGTATGTCCAGTCTTCTTAATGAGCTCACTTTACAGGTATTGTCTTGGATCTGGCTCCCAGACCTTCTCCACCCTTGCAACTGCTGCTGGAGGTGCTCACCTTTCATTCTCCATTCACACCTCATTCATTTCAACAGGACAATCAAGGAAAGGGGAGAGCTCAAAAGACATTTTTTCTTACAAGATCTATATATATAAAAAGGAAAGTTTCTCTTAATACAAAGTTATAGGAGAAATGTTACAGAGATTCTATAAGAACACTTAACAAAGATATATCTAAAAGGACAAGATCTTAATACAAAGTTATATGAGAGTGATAATATTACAGGGATTTATCCACAAAGAGAGGTGCCCAGTTTTGACTTGATGATTCCCATGAAGGAGAATGAACTTTTACAGACATATGTAGATCCAAAGCAAGCTAGCACTTTTTAGGCACATTTTAGGGTACATGTCTTCCTGTACATAGGTCATCCAAAATGTTTCAGTGTCCTCTTCCTTATGCCTAGTTTTTAGAATACTAGTGTTTTGCAGTTCTATCATCTCTTCTTCAAAGGTGGTCCTCTCAACATCAAATCTCACTGCTGAAGGTGAGACTGCCTTTACCTCAACTGAAAATAGATTTTCAGTAAATTCAAGAACTGTCTTCAGGGATTTGACATCTAGAAAACGAGATGAAAAAGTTTTCAGCTCTGAGATGTACTCCATAAAAAACAAGCAAAAAAGATGCATATTCACTCAACTGTGTCACTTGCGAGTTGAGGATGGGAAAGTGAGTTAAATCTGTCTCACAAAGCTGATCTGCAAAAAGGGCCCGTTTTGTTTCAAATGCAGAAACATCACACATCAGAGAAGGCAGGTTTTTTTCTTTGCCTTGAAGTTTAAGATTGAGTGCATTTATGTGGCGTGTCATATCAGTGAGAAAAGCCATATTTAGCAAGAATGTCTCTTTGTCTAAACATGACAGTAAATCCTGGCAAACCTTTGCCTCCAAAATCACTCGTACAATAGGCAGTAGATCCATAAACTGATCTAACACTTTGCCTTGACTCAGCCATCTAACTTCTGCAAGCATTGCCAAGTCACCATATTGTGCTTTGTACTCCTCAACTAAAGCTCAAAATTGTCTATGTTTCAAGGCATTTGCAACAATGATGATTTTTGTGACACTGTCCATTGTGCTCTTGAGAAATCCTCTCTTCACGTTGCTGCATAACTGTTCTTGGTGCAGAATGCAATGGTATGAAAAGAAATTTGGAAACTGTCAATTTTTCTTCAGCAAAGAAATTAGCCCCTTCTCTTTTCCAATCATGGAGGGAGCCATCAGTTGTTACCGAAGTAAGCTTCTTCAAAATCAATGCATTTTCTGGGTCCTTCAAAAAATGCCATCAGTGCAGAATAAATGTCCTCTCCCCTAGTTTGACCCATCAAAGGTATAAAGAGTAAGCATTTCTTTGACATACTTTTTGCCATTGAAAAAACACACCCAGATTATGAGCTGAGATATCTCTGAACAATCAGTAGATTCATCCATTGCCAGACTGAAATACTCAGTGCTTTCAATGTTGTTTTGCAATTTAGAAAACAGATCTCCTGAAATGCGTTCAATTCGTCTTACTACAGTTAAATCAGACATTTGCAGTTTTGATATTTGTTTAACTATATATCCTCTTTGTTTTTAAATTCTGCAAAAAGTGATTTGCTGCAGTCCAAGAAGCACTGCTTCATCAGTTCACCTTTGGTAAAAGGTCTTTTTGATTTAGCTATGTGCCAAGCCATTTTGCAGGAGGCTTCTGTAATGGCATTGCTGTCTTTAACTTGCGAACAGAACCAATCTTGTTGAGTACGGTAACCTTCCAGTAAGGAAAGAATCTTAGTTTTTCTTAAATTGCTGTCAGGTGGATACAAGTCTTTGAACTCAGGGCGACAAGATTCATGGTGCCGTTGCAAGTTTGTTTTCTTTAATGCAGCAATAGTCTTTTGACAAAGACGACACATTGGTTTTCCATTTGTCTCTGCAAAAGCGAATTCCATCTCCCAAACAGGGTTGAAAACCCCGTGTCCATCCAACAAGCATCTCTTCTTTGTTGCCATTTTTAATGCTTCTTAAAAAGAAAATTGTATACCAGTGTTTTGGGTGTTTAGCTTGAAACTTCAGGTTGTGCATTTCTTGGATTGATTTTACTGTAAACAAAAAAGTTTCCAAGCCAGAGCGCTCCAATCTGCAGCGGGCAGGGAGCTGGGCACGAGAGGCAAAAGACAGGTGCCAGGAGCCCCATCCTGGATTCCCAGCAGGGCTAACTCCCTCTGCAGGAGTCCATTGCTTCTGTGTGGGACGGAGATAGGGCTGCCTGGCCGTGGTGCCAGACCCCAGTTGTGGCCAGTGTGAGCCAGTCAGCACCTCTCAGGCTCTGCCCACAAGGCTAAGCAGCCACCACTTCCCACCATGCTCCAGACTCTCAGCACCTCCTCCCTGGGGACTAGAAACGCCAACGCTCTGTACCCATCTGTTCCAGCCAGCCCATCCGCTTGCATCTTTCAATGTTCACCCCGCCTGGGAGACACCTCGCCGTTGTGGAGCGTGTTCCCAGTGGAGGCTATGTTCAAAGGATCCCAGCTGCAGCCTGTGGGCTGTGTGTTGAGTAGCCCTGCTCTAAGGTGCTTCAAGACTATTCATTGTTTTTTAAGTTTTTTCAGTTATAGACTAACTTGGCTATCCCTCTGAAGCTTCCCTACCCTTAATTAATAAAGGTCTTGTTTTACAGTATATTTGTGTGTTCACTGTGTTCTGTTTTATAAGCTCTGATAGACAGGGGAACCCATGGAGGGACTACTGTAACCTCTTGTCAGTCTTCTGTAGTAAGGATCTCAAGTCAGGGAGGCAGATCCCTACTGCAAATAAGTGTTTTTTCCATTTACCTACTTTTCTCACCTGTCTGGTATCAGCTGTTTGTGGGTGGGTGGGGGATCCCATTTGTGGGCATGGGGGACCCTGCTATGCTTACTCCACACCTTCCCTCACTCCAGAGACTGATTTTGGCTCCCACTCCGCTGTGCTCTTGCCCCCATCCCCCGCCTCACTGAAGATGGAGATCAATTGCCCTCCCCCTTATTCTTGCTCTTGCTCTAGCTCAGGGGTGGGCAAAAGGGCCTCCGCAGGCTGGGTCTGGCCCACCAAGTGGGTTGATCCAGCCCACAGAGGCCCTGCCGCTCCCCTGACCCCGGGCCAATTAGAGCCTGGGGGTAGGGGAAGGCACACAAAGTTTCTTCATCCCTGCCAGGAGCACGTGGTGCTTTGAAGTGCTGTGTACTCCTGGCACGGCAGGAGGAGACTTCTCACGCTCCCCTGCCCCCAAGCACTGATTGGCCTCAGAGCGGGAGGAGTGTGCAAAGTTTCCTCCATCCTACCCCCATCCTGCAAGGAGCGCATGGCACTTAGAAATGCCACACACTCCTGGCAGGGCGGGAGGAGGCTTTGTGTGCCCCCCTGCCAGGAGCAGGGCTTTGTGTGCTCCCCTGCCAAGTCTCCTCCCACTGATGTTATGTGCACAAATTTCTCTATCCCTTCCACACTGTAGGGACACACACCTTTACCCAGTTCCTAAGGCTCAAGGTGCAACCCTGTGAATTTACACACCCACCCGTACCCAATTCCTAGGGCCCAGGGTGCATCTTTCTGCAGGTTGGCAGGATCTTTAGCCACTGAAAGAGCCTTACACAGAGTCTTATCCTCTATTTATTGACAATTCCCAAACAAGGAGAATATACATGCTAAGCACAGCGTTATGCTCACCAATCCTGGTACAGGCAGACTTCCTCTGTTGGCCAGGCAACATCAGTCTCCCTGGTCTTAGGCTGTGTCTCGGAAGTGAGTTCTTCCACGTCTTCCCCCTTCTTGGTATTCCTGGTCTTCCTTTGGTCTTCTTCCAGCCTTTTGCTTTTTTCCTTCTGCTTCTGTTATTTCCGATCTTCTTCCTGGTCTCCTTCTTGGACCCCAGTTTATATAATGAAACCTGAGTCTTGCTTAGCTATACCTTAACCAATTATTTTAGTATAATTTTACTAACCAATCATAAGAAAATTACTTAACCAATCATACCCCACCACCTTAATTGATTTACACCTAGCAAAATTAATTATACAGCAGACAGAAACAGTTACAAACCAGACAGAGATCACACAGTCAAACAATAGGAAAGTGTAATGACAATGATCATAGAATAAGGATTCCACAACATTCTCTATTGATAAGCAGTTTCTTGCCAGACAGAATGGTGTTACTCTAAGTTTTCTTTACCCATCTTGAGATCTGTTTCTTTATCTGGTGACAGTGGGGAGCTAACAGACAGTCCCCTTCTCAGTTTGGTGTGACACTATTTTAATACAAAATAGATGGAATGTGAGTATGTGACTCCAGGCCTTACAGCTAATGGCTGCTGCTCTTCAGTCTGGCTGCAGAAGAAGGCTTTGGTTCTGGCCTACCACAAGCCTTCCAACATGGCTACAGAAAAGCCATATTGTTACACCACCAGGGGCATGGTGCTTAGTAGGAAGGGAGGGCAAAGGAGGGGCTTACCCACCCCCAGACCAATCATGGTCTGGGGGTGGGGAAGCCCAAAGCATTCTGGCCCTGCCCCCTGGGTGGGGCACCTGGGTGGGGAACCTAGGGCCTGTGCAGGTGTGAAAATGGAAGCTGGAGTCCTGTGCTGACAGGAATGAACCTAACTTGTGGTGCTGGAAGGGACACTGCAGATCTTGTCTCTAGTATCTGGAGATGAACTTGGCACTGCTACTCAGGGAAGAAAGTGGAACTTTAAAAAGTATGCATGCTCCCATTTCTCACACGCTGGTCACAAAAATCTTGCAAGTAGCAGTAATAAAATCCCAAGATTTAAGGACTGAAAAATGCTACCAGACACCCCACTCCTTTTATATTCCCTAATTTCTTCACATTAAGAGGACACATAGCTACCTGGGGCTCTTTTATTCAATCTGACTCTCTTATGCTGAACTCCACCTGGCAAGCTGGCATAATGGTGAGTGCCACATGTGACCCCCACTGAATCTCACGGAGAAGCCTGCAATGAATTGAGCCAAATTTATCATGGGAACCATCTACTGGGGCTAAACACTTTTGTGAAAACTGGCCACATTGTTTAGGTGCTTATGTAGAAATTGAACTATTTTGAAAATCTGTACTCGACTGTGGACGCTTAACACTTTGGCTACATCTAGACTGCAAGCCTCTTTCGAAAGAGGCTTTTTCGAAAGATACTTTCAAAAAAGCCTCTTTCGAAAAAAAGCATCTAGACTACCATCAGTACTTTCGAAAAGTCGCAAAGAGAGCACCCAGGCAGTCTGGATGCTCTCTTTTGAAAAAGCACAATTTGCATTACATAGCGCCTTTTTTCGAAAGAGCACTTTTGAAAAAAGGCATTCTTCCTCATAACATGAGGTTTTCCACGGTCAAAAAAACTGCCACATTCTTTACTTTAAAAAGAACGCAGCAGCAGTCTAGACGCAGGGGAAGGTTTTTCAAAAAAAGGACACTTTTTTCGAAAAAACCCTGTAGTCTAGACACACCCTTAAAGACTGGTCATTAGATCAGACAGGAGACAGAAATGACACAGAATCCAATACATTCCTAAACTTGTACCTAAAGTTAGAGGGTTTGAGGATTTTTTTAACATTGAATTAATACATAAATGAACTAATGCTGGTGAAAAATTCAGACCAACAACTCTAAAAACTAAAACCCTCTGTTTATTCATAGGAGAAGTGTGGTAGTGCTAACTTCCCCATGCTGCTGGGTCATTATGTTTCCACTTAGACATGGAGTGAAGACAGTTAATTTGTGTGACCTCTTGGCCAATACTGACAACTTGGGAGACAGTTAATACTAAAGCTGGTGGTTTTGGTAATGTAAACTCCTATTCCTTAAGATCAAAAGATAGGCCCAAAGAAAATAATCTATTATATATCTGAGAAAGTTTCTCTGTCTGTTCAAGAACGCCTCCTAACCAGTAATAGCTAGCATCACCAAATTCAGTATGCAGCTTCCTCTTATCATAACTTAAAGCAAGGTCATATGATTCATACGGGAACATTGCTGGCTATTCCCCTTCATCAGGGAGTGAGGGGAAAGTGCACAGTTTGCTGCATTCCTCACTCTGGCTGGGGAATGCAGGGAGCAGACAAACCTGGACCTGTCTCAGTTGGGAGACATGCATCCCTCCCCCAGCTGTGCCTGCTGGAGCTGCAACAGTCATGGAGATGCGCTTCTCACCTGACCCCAAGCTGCTGAGGTGAGAGAAGTGATTTCAATGAAGCATGGACATTTTCATTTTATTTAAAAAAACCCCAAAATTTAATTGAGTTAAGGACTGAGCAATGCCAGGTAAATCTTCTAGTTTTGAATATTAGGGAAATCTGTCTGATGTTGAGATGATTTAGATAAAGGGTGGAGAATCTTTTTTGGGGTCGGGGCCGCTGGCCCACAGAAAAATCAGTCAGAGGCCGCACAAAAGTAAGAAGCCAAAAAACCCCAAACTCACAACTGCACTGACGTGGTCTCTGACTGAGAAGCAGAAGGACACTCCCACAGTCCATTTTCACATCAGAGTCTAAGGGGTCCCAGGCTAGGCTCCGGAGTGGGGCCAAAAATGAGGGATTCAGTGTGTGGGAGGGGGCTGCCAGGAAGTGGACTTGGGGTATGGGGTCTGAATGGGTGATAGCGTGCAGGAGCAGACTAGAAGTGGGAGGTCTGGGCAATGGGGGGGGGGGGGGTAATCCCCTGATTCAGCTCCCCGGGGATGCAGATGGGTCCATGTCCCCTGCCACTCCTAGGCACTACCCCCTGTGCTCCTATTGGCTGTGATTATAGCCAACCAGAGCAGCAGCGGAAAAGCATCCAGGCAAAAGTGCTGCCATTTCCCAGCCAGGAGGAGGAAGAGGGGGAGGCAGAGTGGCAGCACAGGCTCCCTGATGCTGGGGGGGAGCCCTGAGCCTTGGGGGCCAGATCCAGACAAGCTGGGGGCTGGATTCGGCCCCTGGGCCATAGAGTCCCCACGCCTGGATTAGATAATAGTTTCTTCAATGGAAATGTGGGTAATACCCACCTAGTATATTTATAATAGCAAACAAATTGATAGGACTGTACAGTAGTAAAGAAACTTGGCAGTGAGATTGATTTCTGATAGGCAGGGATGCCATTTCAGATTTTGGTAAGGGGGGTTATGCCATGATAGTGGGGGGGGGGGGGGAAGGGGGTGGCAGAGGGAGGACAGCAGCTTCAGCAGTGTTACTGAGCATGCTCTGTACAAACCAAGCAGCAAATGGATGTGGGATCTGACCCTCTTTGCTCTCCAACCAAAAAAAACTCTCCACTTTTCAAGGGCTACTAACACACTTGAAAACAGTAGTGTTTTTGGCAGATAACAGTGGAACCCTTCTGCCAGGCAGCGCCAGGAGCAGCCAGGGCTGGGTTCAATATCTAGCTGCGGTTCCTCTCTATCCATCCAACACAGAACTGGCTTAAGCTCCCACCCAGCAACCTGGGAAATTCACACAACCCCTTGGGCGCCTTTGGGAAACAATGTTTCCCCACGCGCACGCACAGAGTCTGAGCATAGAAATGAAACCTTTAATAGCCAGGTATTTTTCCATGAAGGGCGGGTAGGAGGGTTTGTAGAACAAAGGATTCCTGCTCAAGAAAAAAGTCTATTTAAGATGGGAAGCTAGCAGGCTCTTTGTCTTTGGCTGATGTGACACAACCAAGAGGAGAGCTGTAGACCTGGGTCAGAGTAAAATATTTTCTCTGACTTGAAGGTTTGCCTGAAATAAGAACAGTTTTAGGGGCATTTGCAATAATCTTTGGCCTTCTTGTTAAAGGAGGCTTACCTGAATGAGCTTTCAAAGTCTGAAACTCTCACACAGTGAAAGGCAGATTTATTTTAGATGTTGATCAGGGTACCCTCTAAGGTGCGCGCCTGTGCAGGCATGGACCAAACATTTCAGTCCTGCCCACCTCCGCAGCAGAGCCGTGCAGCCATGGCCCCAGCTGCAGCCTTGGATGGGGCTGCATGGTGGCTAGCGTCCTCACCCCAGGAGCTGCTAGGCAGCCACCAAGCAGCCTGGGCCATGATACTAAAAATAGCACCGTGTCCCCAGCTGCAGTCCCAGCACACAGAGCAGCTGCCCTCCACATGGCCGCGTCCCCAGGAATAGTTGGGGCTGCAGCTTCATGATGGCTGCTGGGGCTGGGACCACATACTGAAAATAGCACCGCAGCCCCAGCTTGAGTCCCGGCTAACAGTGCAGCTGCTCCTGAGCCAGGGCCAAGGTGCAGCCATCAAACGGCCCAGGTGGAGGAAATGTAGGAGTCCTGGGCTGCAGTGGGGCTGCTGGGGAGAGTGCCTGGTGGCAGCGAGGCTACCGGGTGGACCACAATGCTCCAGGCACAGAACCACTGGGGAGGGCCCCTGGTGATAGTGGCGCTGTTGTGCGGAACACAGAGCTCTGGGCACGGGAGTTGGGACCCCTGGAAAGAAACTCTGTCAACAGCAGGGCCACCGGGCAAAGCGTGGAGTTCTCCCAGGTAACATCAAAGCTGGGTGGGGAGGAAGTGGAGCCCTGGGTGACAGCAGAGCCGTGGGAGGATAGGGGGTAGTGGAGCCTCCCTCCACCATAAGTTTAGTCATTACTATAGAAGAAGGTGCTTTCTTTCATTCAATTTGATGAGATACCAATTTACTTAACAAACCACTTGCATGAAACTGTAGTTATGTAGCAAGCAGAGTTTTCTGTTGATAGCCTCATGTCATTTGCCTCTGTTGGTGGAGAAGACACTTCTTCTGTCTCTGTTATAGTATTCTCCATTTAAACAAATCAACCTTTGCCAAAATTTACCATAGGGCACGAGGTTGTTAACACTATATGCTAACTGACGAACTGCTAACTGATTTCAACTGCTGAATTTTCTAGTGTTTGGAAAAGGTAGCTATTAATGGGACAATGTCAGATTGGAAGGAGGTCTCTAGTGGGGTTCCACAGGGATTTATTCGGGGTCTGGTGGTGTTTAATATCTTTAGTAATGTCCCTGGATGTAGGAATGAGAGCATTTTAATCAAATTTGCAGGTGATACAAAGCTGGCCTGGGGCAGGGTTACAAATACTGTGAAGGACAGAACTAAAATTCAAAGGGATCTTGATAAATTAGAAAACTGGGGTACATCAGAAATTCAGCAAGGACAAACGTAAGGAAAACCAAATACACAAATACAGAATTTCTCTCTCTCTCTCTCTCTCTCTCTCTCTCACACACACACACACACAATGAGCGTATATTCAACTAAAAAATCGTAATGAATATTGATTACTGTATTTTGTATTGATGCTAAATCAATATGCAGTTGATGATGACATATTAAAGGGACTTTTCTATGATTCACAGAGGGTCTAAAGCATGCAGATACTATGAGAAATGTAATAAATAATTAGATTATGTACTATGCACTGTGTAGTAATGTGAACTGAAGAAAAAGAGGTGAATGAAATTTTCTGGTGATATCCCTACATTCATTTTCTGAATGTCATTAACTTGCAACAGTGGAATGAGCTTTTAGAGTGAACAGGGAGGGACGATACATTTATTTTTTATGCTTTACCAGTTACTACTCTTTTTTGACTGGATTGGGCTGGGAGGAAAGTGCAGGGGTTGAGATGAAAGGGACACTGTGCAGAAGATAGAGGCAAAGGGGGCACAATGCAGAGTTAATGGTAAAGGGTGCACAGGATGGGGGTGTAGGAGTTGGGGAGCTCACGGATACAGGAACGGTGGGAGTAAGGCTGGGTAGGAGTGAGACTGGGTACCAAGCTGAGTGGTTTTCAGGGTGGATAGGTGCAGGGTCGTGCACATTAATTATCCTTTGTTTTAGTATTTTTTCTTCCATAACAATTTAAATAAATACACATACACACACACACATACATTTATTAGTAACTGGTGGGTGCCGTGGTAGCACACATCGGAACAAGTGCACATGACCTCAATGTTGGTGCACAAGACAAAACTCACTCCGCTCACAGATGGAAAATCTTAGCAGTAACACTGGTGTTGTTCCCATTTGGGGGTTAGTTTCCTGGATGCTGCACCCTTGAACTGCATTCTCCCACAGCTGAAGTGATTCAGTGTCTGCACTGCTCTTTGGGGGAGGAGGGGCAGTTATCTCAGACCTATGCCTTGTCTTGGGGAGACCAGAACATCTGGCCCAGGAAGACAAGGTGGTGAGGTGCCTCACAGAGCGAAAATTCAAGGGTCAGTCGCTTTATCAGCACACCAGGAAACAGCCATAAGGGGCCTGTCACCACCCCATCACATATATATTTTAGAGACTGTGCATCTGTCTGTGAGTCCATTTGCTTTAGGAACTCCTCTTAACAGTAAGAACTAGCCCAAATGTGGTATACAGCTTCGTCTTAGCCTAACTCAGTGGTCACCAATCAGTAGACTGGGATCTACTAGTAGATCTTGGAGCCTCTGACAGGGGATCCTGACTGGTTTGACCAAGAGGCTATCAAATGAGGGCACTTCAGCTGCTCCTCCCCACTGCTATGCATCTCCTCTCCTTTGCCTTGGAGCTGCACCCTGAGGAGCCCCCTGCTTTCTGTGCAGGGCAGGGGAGGTGCTCATGAAGAGGGGGTGCTCATGTCAAGATGCCCCCTTTTCCACTCTGTATCTTATCTCCACAGAGCAGAGAAGGGGCACAGCAGGACTTGGGATGGAATTTGCTGGCTGCTTTAGGGAGTGGTGCAGGGCCAGGGCAGGGGTGAGCCTGCCTAGCCTCACTGCACCGCCACCCAGGAGCCACCTGAGGTAATCAGGGCCCAGCTGGAGGCCACATCCCGAAACCCTACCCCAATTATGAACCCCAAGCTCCTGCCCCAGCCCCAAGCACCACTGCATCCAAATGCCCTCCCAGATCCTGCACCTAGAACCTGCGCCTCCCCCACAGTGAGGGAGGGAGGGGGAAAGGGAGGAAGGACAGAGTGAGCAGGGGTGAAGCCTTGGAGGAGGGCTACAAAGAAGGTGGGGCAACAGTATTTGGGTTTGAGATAGATCTTGGATTGCACTTAAATTCAAAAAGTGATCTCATGCTTAAAAAGGTTGGAGACCATTGTCCTAACTTAAAGCAAGGTCAGGGTTTGGCTGTGCCAAAAAAACGGGAATTGCCAAGAATGGGACTGTTTTCTATAACATGGAAAAGTAGAGAGGAGGGATGCAATACTGAGAATGGCCGCTGCCGTGAGTCCACAGGGGAGAACTCTACTGCAGAGAGATCATTGGGAGCAGCTGCACCACCAAGACAGTGTCCAGCAGGGCTGGGGCTCTGCCATCTTGCCTATCACCAGAGTGGGTAAGTAGACCCCCTCCTCCAAAACCGTCCTTGCTCCAGCCTTTGGCTACAGCGTTGGAATGTGGGGAAGCCCCTGGTGGCCAGGGAGGCTGGGGGGACACAGAAGGACCCTGGTGACCGGAGGGACTGGGGGGAGACAAGGCTCTGCCGGTCAAGGGGACTATGGAAAACAGAAGGTTCCTCTCTGGGAGGAAACAGAAGGCCTCTGGCAGCTGGGACAATTAGGGGGAGAAAAAGGCCGCTGGAGGCTGGGGAGAAACAGAAAGCTCCTGCCGGCTGGAGTGATTGGGAGGAGAGAGATGACTCGGCGTGGGGCGGGGGCGAGGCAGGCTGGGGAATGGCCCCTGGCGGCTAGATGGACTGGGTGGATATGGCCCCTGGCTGGGGGAGTGGAGACAGAAGGTCCTTGGTGGCCGTGGTGAGAGAGAAAAAGCCTTTGGCAGCTGCAAGACATTGGGGTGGAGGAAGATAAAAGGCCCCTGGCAGCTGAGGGAGGAGGGAAGAGAAAGCTCTGCCAGACTGGACCTCTGCCCTGAGCCCCTCCTCACCACCAATCCTCACTCTCTCACCCTCCACACCCCCAGCCTCCTGCCCTGCCCCCAAACATCCCCAAGGCCCTGCTCTGACTCCTGCACACACGCATCCCCCCTCCCCCACTGCCAACCCCCTTCCCTGAAAGACCCGGGCAATGCTGGACAAACCTTCAGGCCCATATGCAGGGTGGGAGTGAAGGGTGTGAATGCAGCCCCCCAAATCCCCCATGGTCTGCCAGACGTGAGGAGGGGAGTCAGCCCCTCCCCTATGCCGGTGTAGCGACAGAAGCAGCTGCATGTCAGAATTCGCTACTTAGGGTGTATTGAGCACGCTCACTGGAACAGAGCCTGCTCAGTACGAGTCGCTGATCTCACGTGGATTCTCCTTCTTGCCCTTTACAAGCATTAAAAAGAGGTTCGGGGCAAATCGCAGAGGGGGGATGGGCAAGGTGTGAGCAGGGGGCAGAACTTAACTGGACAGGGAGGGGTCAAGTAACTTTAGGCTGAGGCAGAAGCGTAGGGTTGCCAGATGGTTTCAACAAAAATACCGGACACACTTGACATTACACCACAATCTACATTACATCTGTGACGGACAGGGCCGGGTCTCGGCACCGCTGAGGGCGTCCGCTCAGGGCGAATTGCTCAAATTTGGGGTTCCTTACAGCCCCCAGACTGGAGACCTTCCCAAATAGGCCACAAACCAGTCCCAGAGAGCGCTTCAGCTGCCTGCCTGGCCAGCCGGAAGCCTCACAAGCAAAACCCCTCTGACACCTCAGCAATATCCGTGCCCCAGATGGCCCCGGGCCTGCCCATACAGGTGAGGGGTTTTAGAACCCAATCTCACCTTCCCCGAAAAAGTTCTGTCCGGTTCCAAGAAACTAGCCACAGATCCCAGGTCAATTCACACTCTGGATCTTACCCACAAATCACGCTGAGCCAATCCTTTAGAATCTAAAATCTAAAGGTTTATTACTAAGAGAAAGAAAAGCATGAAAGTAAGGTTGTTAAAGTATCATACATTACATGCATCGAATCTCCCAGTTCTCGATGCAGGCTCGCAGCAGAGATGTTATAACTGCTGTCTTAAAAGTCTTTGGTATACATCCTATGTCAGGATGGGTCCACAGTTCTTTCCGGCTCCTCAATCCCTGCACTCTTGCCTTTGAGATGAAGAGCTGAGCTGAGCACCAAGATGGAGTAGGCCACATGGCATATTTATATCCCCCCCCTTCTTTAAGCTGGAGAGAGTCACATGGTCTCTGACCAGGCACCTAGATTCCTTCATAGGTGGGTCTCTGGTACTTAAGAGACCTATTGTCCCTGGAGCCTTGCTAATTAGCATGTCCATAGGCTGAGCCCATTGCTCAACCGCATACAGAGAAACTTCCAGTCTCCATACAGAGTACATATTCATAACTCCACACCCAGACATTATACAGATATATGAAGAGCATATACAGAATCAGTAGAAAGTAAGCTTTTCTTTGACACCTCACATGGCCCCCTTTGTGCCAACTTTTGGGGCAAACACCCCCCCCCCCAGGGGTGCAGCAGTGATCTGGCTGCTCCCCTTAAAATCCAGTAACATGACAACATCTTATTTCGAAAATACTGGACATTTTGTATTTTCTCATTTATATTTTCTCAATTTGTTTCCCGAACAGAAAGCTCAAATACTGGACTGTCCGGTTCAAAACCGGACACCTGGCAACCCTATAGAAGAGAGGCTGGAGAGGAAAAATCAGATGGGGGAGGGGGTAGGAGCTTGGGTTTGGCTCGGGGGGAGATGCTGCCAGCCCCTGTGTGGGGGAGTGGGGCAGCAGGAGCTGGGGTTTGGCTCGGGGGGTGATGCTGCCAGCCCCTGTGCAGGGGTTTTGCCCCCACATAGGAAGGAAAAAAGAGGGTAACAGTTACCCAGGGGGCTGAGCCACCTGCCAAGTGTGCAAAGGCAGGGTGAGGGGGGGCAGAAAAGGGTTTTTATTTCCCCTCTCAGGGGCGAAACATACTATTGTGGGAGTACAGGGCTGCTTCCTGACTGTTCCCTTAAAGGGTAGGGATGTTAAATTGCGGTTAGTAAACTAATCGAGTAGTCAATGGAAATTCCATCGACTACTCGATTAGTCAGTAAGGGGGTTAGCTTCCAGGGCAGTGCGAATCGGGACTGAGCAGTCCTGACTCACACTGGCTTTGGGACTGCTGCGCCTCTGCTTTTTAAATGTAGTAAGAGGTCCCCTGCTGCGCCTCTACCTCCCTTGCCCCCGGCAGAGACGGTGCTGGGGGGAATCAGCTTTTAAGCCTGCTCCCCCAGTCCCAGCTCCTGCTCCTCACCCCCGCTGCCTCTGATATGCAACTAGTCGACTTAAATACCCGATAAGGGGATTGAACACAAGTGAAAAGCAAAAACAAAACAAAAAACCTCACTGACATGACCCCTGACCGAGAAGGAGAAAGACACTCCCCACATTCCCCTTGTACCCCAGAGCCTATGGGGGCCCAGCCTAATAGATATTGTGTGCTCCAGCTGCGTGGTGGGGCAGCGGGGAAGGGGGTGGAGTGGCATGCCAGCACAGGCTCCCCAATGCTGGAGGGAGGGCCCTGAGCCTCAGGGGTCAGTACCAGGCAAGCTGGGGGCCACATCCTGCCTGCAGGCCTGATGTTTCTCACTCCTGGCCTATCCTAACTGTTGATATCTATCCAGTGGCACCTATGGGAATCCAGCTAACAAAAAATGAATTATGTATTCCACTGATCATCGTTCCTGGGCATATAAAGAAAACCAACAATGGAAAACCACTGACATGTTTCAGAGTGTAGGTCATGAAACCTTGGGATATGTGTGTGAGAATCAGAATGTACAAGAAAGGAATGAATGTTTCCATGTAAAAGCCAAAGGAACCCAAAGATGTATTTTTGATATACCAGGCCTGTACGTGGGGGGGGAGGTGTGAAGAGTGTGAATGCACCCCCACCCCCATGGTTTCCCAAGTAAGGTGCTCCAGCTGGTCGGGGAAGGCAGGAGCAGTGCGCTGCCCAAGCTTCCCTCCCCCATGCTCCGCTGGCTGGGGGAAGGCTGGGGCTGTTTCCCCCATTCCCCCAGGAGTGAGGCCAGGGCTGGGCCTTGCTCTTGATGGAGGGAGGGAAATTAGCCCCAGCCGGCCACAGCACACTTACTAGGGGGACAGTGGGGGGGGGGGGGACAGGGGTTGCACCCTTGTGGGCCACATTTACAAAAAAAGTACCCCCCCCTACACACACAGAAATTCCTGCATATGGGCCTGGTCTTCTACTTCCTATATAAAAGAAAGAAAAATAAATAAATCCACTCAGCTTTAATAATAACAGATTCTGACATCTTGTGGCAAGTCACTTAAGGGACACTGGTTAGGCTTAAAATTGTAATGTACATTCTTATTTTATTACAAACTCTGCAGCGAGAGAGAGAGAGACATTGTCAGTACTCTGGGCTCTCTCCACTCTGTGAGGGGAAAGGGGTCTAATGGGTTAGAACAGGGGCAGATACATTTGTGTTCTATATAAGAATATCAGAATGGCCATACTAGGTCAGACATCTAGCCCAGTATCCTGTCTTCCAACAGTAGCCAATGTCGAGTGCTTCATAAGTAGTAAGCAGAAGAAGCAATCATCAAGTGATCCATCCTATTGCCCAGTTTCAACTTCTGGCAAACAGAGGCTAGGACACCATCCCTTCTCATCCTGGATAGTAGCCATTGATGGACCTATCCTCCTTGAACTTATTTTGTTCTGCTATAGTTTGGGCCTTTCCACCATCCCCTGGCAGAGTTCCATAGGCTGACTATAAAGAAATAATTTGTTTTGTTTGTTTTAAATCTGCTGCCTATAAATTTCATTGGGTGACCTTGTATTATGGACACTCTGGGTATGCAGAAGAGTTTTTCCGGAAAAACACCCGTTTTTCTGGAAAAACAATACTTACATCCATACTGCTATTGTGTTCTTTTGACAGAAAGTCAAAAAAACTGAGGGGTTTTCCAGCCGGCGGTAAACCTCATTCTATGAGGAAGAAGTGGAAAAGGGTGTTTTTTTGAAAGAAGAGGCCTCCAGGAAAATGCACAGGTGCCCTGGTGGCCACTCTGTCCACAGTAATCACAACTGAAATGCAAGATAGTGTCCAATAAATGTGGACGCTATCTTTTGAAAAAGCACAATGCTTTTTCGTTGAGCTTTTGCTGTGTAGATGTTCTCTTTCGAAAGAAGTTTTTCTGGACGATCTGTCCTGGAAAAGCTTCTTCTGAAAGAAGCCTGCGGTCTAGACGTAGCCTCAAATTGACAATTTCTTTCCCCCTTTTTACCCTTCTTTTTCCTCCTCTTCCTCCTATCCAGTTTGCTATTTGTTTGCAAACTGGACCCCTTAAACACCATTCATCTGAAGAAGTGGGTTGTGCCCACAAAAGCTCATGATATCATCTACATTTTTTGTTAGTCTCTAAGGTGCTGTAAGACTATTCATTGTTGACCATTCATTATCAGTGGTAAATAGGTCAATGGAGGGATGATAGGAGTTACTATAGAGAACTTTCTGGGTGTCTGGCTGGTGAGTCTTGCCCACATGCTCAGGGTTTAGCTGATCGCCATATTTGGGGTCGGGAAGGAATTTTCCTCCAGGGTAGATTGGCAGAGGCCCTGGAGGTTTTTCGCCTTCCTCTGTAGCATGGGGTACAGATCACAGCTGGAGAATTCTCTGCATCTTGGGGTCTTCGAACTATTTGAAGGCTTCAATATCTGAGATATAGGTGAGAGGATTATTCTAGGAGAGGGTGGGTGAGATTCTGTGGCCTGCGTTGTGCAGGGGGTCAGACTAGATGATCATAATGGTCCCTTCTGACCTTGAAGTCTATGAGTCTATGAGTCTATTTTTCCAGTTAGGGTACGTCTACACTTTATGCTTATTTCGAAATAAGCTATTCCTGAATTGTTATTCCAAAATAGCTTATTTCAAAATAACACGTCTACACTGTAGGGAAGCCTCAAAATTACTCTAAGGCAGGCTTCTCTAATGTAGACATGCTATCTTGATTTAGAACCCCAGGAGGCACTGGGGAAGAATAACTTAGAATGGCCCTGGTAAGGGGCTATTTTGAAATAGCAGCAGTGCAGCATCTACACACGCCTTATTTCGAATTAGCTATTTCAGAATATCTCAGACATGATGAGAGATTAAAAAACGGACTTTTCAGCTTGGAAAAGAAATTATTAAAAGGTGGGGGGGGATATGTTAGAGGTCTTGAAAATCATGAAAGGTGTGGAAAAATAGTATAAGGAAATGTTATTTACTCCTTCACTAACAGAACACAAAATGTTTCAGAGGGGTAGCCGTGTTAGTCTGTAAATGCGTCTACAATGCACTGTTATTTCGAGATAACAATGCAAGTGTCTACACAGCCATTTCAAAATAATGGGCGTCTTATTCCAAAATCTGTAAACCTCATTCTGCGAGGAATATTCTGTTAACTTTATAGATTTTCACTGCCGATCGAGCAGTTGTTTTCAGGTAACTATCCACAATAATTTCCAAGATCTCTTTCTTGAATGGTCACAGCTAATTTAGATCCCATCATTTTTGTATTTATATTTGGGATTATATTTTTCCATGTGTATTACTTTGCATTTATCAACACTGAATACCATCTGCCTTTGTGTTGCCCAGTCACCCAATTTTGTGAGATCACTTTGTAACTCCCTGCAGTCTGCTTTGGATTTAAATATTTTGAATATATTCTATCACGTGCAGATTTTCCCACCTCACTGTTCACTCCTTTTCAAGATCATTTATGAATAAGTTGAACAGCCCTGGTCCTAGTTCAGATCTCTGGAGCACACCACTATTTAACTTTCTCCATTCTCACCATTTATTCTCGTTATTTCCTTTCTTTCAAGTGGAGTACCTGACTATGTTTTCAGGATCATCAAATGATCCTTTAATTACATGAATGACAAGTCTTTTGTTATCTTGATAATCCTGCCCCCCTTTTTTTATAAACTCCCTGCCCCAAAGGCAAAGCTAGGAGCAGCACAAACTCTGTTGAAGGGCTGCATCTGGAGCTAGGGCAATATGCTTTAAGGCAGTGGTCCCCAATGCAGTGCCTGCGGGTGCCATGGTGCCCACTGGGGCATTTACGTGCGCCCGCGGAATGATCTAGGCTGGCCCCGCCCCTGGGCGCATGGCACATGTATGATGCCAGCCCCGGGCGCATGGCGCATGGGCAGCCCCTGCCCCAGGCACGCGGCACATGCACGGTGCCAGCCCAGGGCGCATGGCGCATGCGCGGTGCCAGCCCCAGGCGCGCGGCGCATGAGCGGCCCCTGCCCCGGGCGTGCGGCACATGCGTGATGCCATCCCCGGGCATGTGGCACATGGGCGGCCCTTCCCCCGGATGCCCGGCGCGTGAGTGGCCCGGCCCCCAGGCGCCCAGCATCCCGGAAAGGTTGGGACCACTGCTTTAAGGTTTAAGCAGACCTCAGTTATGAAATTCAAGCCTGAAGTGTAGATGTAGCTTAAGGTTATGTCTAAACTACGTGTTTATTTAGAAATAAGCTATTTCAGAATAACTCCCAAAATAGCAATTTCAAAATAGCACATTCACACTACAAATGCCCATCGAAACAGCACATAGCTGTTTTGAAATAGATCGTTCACACTGATTGGAGGATGAATCACATTTAAGGCCCCCCAAAAGCACTTTTTCACTTTTATTAGAATCCATAAAAATATTTGCTTACAAAATTAAAATTGAATCGCCTATTCAACTGTCATTTTAGTGAAAAGAAAATGTGTACTATTACAAATCACAAAATAATTCAAATTAGTTAAGGAAAGAGTGATGTAAGCTTTATGAGTTTCTGATTAAAAATTTACTTTGTATGGTAATTATTCAATAAAATGAATAATGTTGGAAGATGAAATCCTAAAAAATTAAAGCTGTTCTTTTACTTCCCTTTTGCAAGCATATTAATAAAAATCTATTACATATATTTCATTTCTTGAACTTTCCTATAAGTGTAATCTATGCAAAATGACTTTGCCTGAACAACTATGGGCCTCACCTGCTAGTACAGGGGTGGGCAAAGTGCCCTACATGGGCTGGATCCGGCCCGCGGCTGCCCTGCCGCTCCCCTATCCCCAGGCCCTGACTGGCCTGAGCGTGGGGAGCACGCAAAGTCTCTCATGTCCTATTTCTGCTGTGCCAGGGGCGCGCAGCGGCTAGAGACACACACCAGCTGTTTCGCATGCTCCCCCACCCACTGGCATTGATTGGCCTGGGGTCAGGGAGAGCTTGCGAGGTCTCCTCCCGCTAGGTACCTAGAGGGAACCGCCAACTGTTTTAAAACAACTGGCATTTCTCTCTAGGGGGTGGGGCTGGGGAAGTACAAGAAGTCCCCTGGTCCCACCCCTTCCGCCCAAGGCCCCGCCCCTTCCAGGGTGGCCCAAGTTTTGGAAGTGGCCCCCCATTTAAAAATGATTGCCCAGCCGCGTGCGTGCATAAAAAAAAAATGACCTCCTCTACTGCAGGATCCCATTGTGGCATGGAAATCAATGCCTTTAATTTCGCTTATTTGGTTTCTCTGCTTCAAAGATCTGCATCGGATAAACTACAACACAGGCTACACCTTACAGAGGTGTAGGTGACTCTCCTTGGTTTTGTTCTTTACCCGTGACAGAACATTTTCCACTATGGTAATAAAACTGAAATAATTAAACACAGGCTTCATCAAGCACTATACAATTCTCACTGTGTACACATACAACTTCTTTATGAGAGAGGATTAAAATAGCTTTCTGAGACAAAGTTGAGAAAAACGTCCATAGAAAATTGAAAAAGTCAAAGAAACTCTTTGAAATAACTATTGATGTGTGAACTTAAATAATGCAACTTTTCGCCACAAACTATTAGTCAGTCTATTCTGCAATCCCACATTGGCTCAATCTGGAGTTTTATCTGTTCCTTCAACTGGAGAAATTAGTCTTTGTTTTCCTTCCTGAGAACTGCTGCTACTGCAAAATAACTGCTGTATTCCACCGCAGAAGAATCTCATTTTCAGGAGAATGCAAAGAGACTCATAGGGTTGGACGAGACCTCAGGAGGTCATGGAGTCCAACCCCCTCCCCAAGGTAGGACCAACCCCAAGTAAATCATCCCAGCCAGGGCTCTGTCAATCAGGGTCTTAAAAAGCTCTAGGGATGGAGATTCTATCATCTTCCTAGGTAACCCCTTCCAGTGCCTCACCACCCTCCTAGTAAAATAGTTTTTCCTAATATCAAACTTAGACATCCCCCACAATCCATAAATCAGATTGGGATCCTTCGGGAAAATGGAATAGCTTTATTTATTAATATCATCATATAATTATATATTATATATAACTGTGCCTAAATTATAGGAAAAGGATAGATAAAAACAGAGACATCATTACTTTTGGTTTCAATAATACATGTATTTGGCAGAATACATTTGTATATATAGCCACATCAATAATAGTTAATCAACTATTTGTAAGACATTTCATGACTGAAATAATGAGTCTGGAATGATCTATCTGTTGCAATTTCATTAACAGATTTGAGGGCTGTTTATTCTTGTTTTTGTTCACTGCCTTTCGTTTCCTTCAGCATCTCTTTCCAATTCTTCTCCATCTCTTCTTTGCAGTTCAAGAATGCATCTTCCAGTCGCCTCATGGAGTTGGCCAAGTCTGGGTTGGTACGCATAACCACCATATCATATGCCATCCAGGTTGCCTGCACTGGAACAACCCAACCAATAGATATTAGATTTCAGCAATGTTGGGATGGCAGAGAAACAACTGATAACTCAGGGGAACAGTACTGGGAATGAATGGCTACCAGTTGTAATCATTGGCTGAATGATCCTATAATGTAGTAAGTTGAGCAGGGTGGCAATTTTTTCTGTTCACAGAAAAATCTGCAATTTTGAATGTTTCCCAATTACAAAATAGAGTGAAAATTAAATAAAAAATGAAATTTCTCATGAAATGCAATTATATTTTTGAGTCAATCAAAATGTTAGTTTTAGTTTTGATTTTTTTATTTTACATTACATCAAATTTAAAATACTGAAACAAAATGTCATTTCAAAATGGAAAATCAAAACATTCTGTTCTGAGAAGGCTGAAATGGAATGTTTCAACCGTACCAAAACAGTTTTTCAAGTTTTCTTTTAAAACACAAAATTTCATTGAAATTGACAGTTTCTAAAAACATTTTGCTTATGATGAAAAAAGTTCGGTCAGAAAATTTGAACGATCTGTAATAATAACCAAAGAGCACACTCAAGCTCGGTGCTCACAAATAAGAACATAAGAACGGCCATACTGGGTCAAACCAAAAGTCCATCGAGCCCAGTATCCTGTCTGCTGACAGTGGTCAATGTCAGATGCCCCAGAGGGAGTGAACACAACAGGTAATCCTCACGTGATCCCTCCTCTGTCATCCATAACCCTACAGTGACAAATAAGTGTGCACATCTTTCCTTATCAATTCTATAATACCAAAACATTGTGAACAGCTCCAAATGTCTGAGCAGCCTTGACAAAGGCCAAGTCTACCCCGGCAAGTTATTGCACAGTAAATCAGCCCCCAGAGCTGTAACTTTCTGGGTGTCCACAACTAGCAAGGTTGCACATTAGCTCCAGAGTTAGTGCACTCTAAACCATCTTGGTGAGAAGCACAGAGCTTGATGCGCTCTGTATACAGCTCTGGGATACAAGTGTTGAAACCACCGTGTAGTACTGCATCATGAATGGCTTACAGCACCCTTCCCACAATGCCTGTTCTTGCATCTCTGGTCATCTGTTTGAACTCTACTGCACTCAGGTGACCCTCAGATTCTCCCTTTGAAAGTCTCTCTTTGAAATTTGAAAGTCCCCTTTCTGTTGACTCAGTGACACGTTGTGTATTCTTTCAGCTGGCCATGCCTGCTCCATGCACCAGGAGATCCCCTGCTTGGAACCAGGCTAATGTGCTGGACCTCATCAGTATTTTGGAAAAAGAGACAGTCTAGTCCTAGCTGTGCTCCAGCTGTAGGAATTATGATACCTACGGACACATCTCAAGATGCATGACAGAAAGGGGCCATGACTGAGATGTACTGCAGTGCAGGGTCAAAGTGAAGGAGCAGCAAAATGCCTACCACAAGGCACAGGAAGTAAACCACCATCCCAGTGCTGCACTCACAACCTGCAGACTCTACAAAGAGCTGGATGATATACTTTGAGGTGATCCCACCTCCACTCCAAAACTCCGCAGGAATACTTCAGGGGCTCTGGGGCCAGAGTGGGCCAAGACAGGAGGAGGAAGTTGTGTCCAAGTGTGCTGAGAAGAAGTGGGAACCAGAGCCAGAGGAGGAACTGGCATCCACAAAGGCTTGCAGTCAGGAGCTGTTTTGTACCCCTCATAAGGTAAGCCACTCGCAGGTCTCGGAGGCTGCGGATGATGCACATGGTAAGTGGGTTGGGTCTCAAGAAGCACTCAAGTGACTTGTCAGGAGCAGGAGTGTTACATAAAGGAGGCTTTGTGGTTCTGTGTGATGCTGCCACCAGCACAGGATTGGTCAGATGGTGAACAGACCATTGATGCAATCACTTATATAATAGTAATCTGCCACACAGATCTCAGAAAATGTCATGCAGCTGCTGTGCCACCTGTCTCCGCAAATGAGCTGGCAAAGCAAAAGTGGTCTTTGACCCCTGAAGGCCAATGTTCCCTTGCCACTGTGCTATCAGCAGGGAGGGAACAGGGGGACCATCACTGCACAAAGACAAGCCGCATACAGTCCAGGACGGAACTTGCAGTTGAGTAAAAGACACTCCTTTGCTTCCTTGCTCGCCATAAGCAGTGAAATGTTTTCCAGGATGAATACTCTGTGTGTCCATTAGTAATGATGAAATGAGTGTCCATTAGTAACTTTCAGTCCCTCCCCCTCTCCAAGTGCTCTGGCCAAAGTACAGTACAGCCATGTGCAAATGAAAACTTGTGCTTTCCGGCATGAATAAAAATCCCTACCCAGCTGCATGAAGGGATTTCCCTCTGCCACTACAGCAAAGGTTTCCTCTGCCCAGCTGCACCAAGGGATTTCCCTCTGCCACTGCAGCAAAGGTTTCCCCTGCCCAGCTGCACCAAAAGTTTTACCTACCCTGGTGGTGAATTCACCATTGTGGGGTTCCTGTATTTTATGTATGCTCACTCTGGGACAGTCAGGCAGTGCAAGGTATATGAACAGTGCAAGTGTTTCAAAGGGGTTGGAACAGTGCTATGTCTAATGTTAACAATGGACCCTCTGTAACAATGCATGTCCCAGCTCCCTGACATTGTTCACATATCTTGGTAGTTAATGCTTGTCATTCTCTGATTTTGGAGGCACCAGTTCTTCCAAGGTTTTTGCAAACTGAATCTCATTGTGTTTATGTTCTAATTATGTTTTAAAGCTCTGTAAATTCCTTTTGTATTTTTTTTGTTCTCATTACCAACTTCTCCCACTATAATCTGAATTTCATTTATGACCTGAGCTATAAACACCTTCCAGTTAACTATTTATGTTAAATAACATTTGTTGTCACAGTCTGTCAGATGTGCCCTACAAGATGTATTCTTCAATTTAATACACTGTGGGCATTCTTAGATCTCAATCTCATTAACAGATTTTGGTACAGATCTCTTTCTCCTCTTATATGTTTCTGCTATACAGAGAAGTTTGAAGTCCACTCTCCTTTACCCTTACATGTTTACTGCTATTATTTCTATGCACTGCTATAATGCTCGTGTAACGGAACGGAACTTCGTGCACGAGCCTCTCTATATCTTGAATTATAAAGCCAGCTGGCTCTCACCTAAAGCTGTAGAGGAAACTCATTCTTTCTCTCTGCAAGTGGTGTACGTGCCACTACATGGGACAATGAACCTCACCCAATAGATGCGCAGGTTACACCTGCATCCTCTAGCACAGTGGTCACCAACCAGTAGATCAGGATCTACTGGTAGATCTTGGAACCTTTGACAGGTGATCCTGAGAATTTTGGCCGGGGAGGTTATCAAGTGCTGGCACTTCAGCTGCCTTCTCAGCACTGCTATGCTGCTCCTGCCCTTTGCCTTGAAGCTGCCCCTCACCCATGGGAGCCTCCTGCTTGCTGTGCAGGACACAGGAAGAAGAGAAGGGGGGTACTGATCTCAGGGTGCCCCTCCCTCCCTCCACCTGTACCACATCTCCACAGAGCAGAGGGAGGCAGGGATGGAAAGAGTTTGCTGGCTGCTTTTGGGAGTGGTGCAGGGTCAGGACAGGGGTGAGCCTGCCTTAGTCCCCTGCACCTCCACTCAGAAGCCACCTGTGGTAAGTGGTGCCCGGCTGGAGCCTGCATTCCGAATCCTGGCCCCAGTCCTGAATCCCTTCTGCACCCCAAATTCCTGCCCCCCAGCCTGATAAAAGAGACTGAAGATGGGGGAGGGAGGATGGAGCGAGTAAGGGCAGGGCCTCAGAGAAGGGGCGGAGAGGAGGTGGGGCAGAGGTATTTGGGTTTGCACTTACATTCAAAAAGTGATCTCATGTTTTAAAAGGTTGGAGACCACTGCTCTAGCAGTAACTGCAAAATCTATCCTTCCAAAAAAAAAAAAACCCCCCACACCTGATAGTTTTTCCATTTCTTCCAGCAGTTTTTCTAAGTCCCTGTTCAGGTCCTCCAGCATTTTTACCATGTTGTCATAGTTTCTTTCCTGAGGTTCAGATTTGGCCATCTACAAGAAAAGCAAGAATGGAGCAGTTTGGGGGAGTAAGGAAATAAAGCTTTTTCATACGAAGGGGAAAATAACATTTTAAATCGTATCTTTAAAAGTAAAAACGAATATATTAATGTCCTAGATTCACTTGCTAAATTCATTTAGCTCTTGAAAAACAAGTAGTTCTGTGGCACCTTGGAAACTAACACTCCCGCTCATCTGATGAAGTGGGTTTTGCCTACGAAAGCTCATGATACTATATGTATTTTTGTTAGTCTCTAACATGCCACAGGATTACTTATTGTTTTTAAAGTTACAGACTAACATGGCTACCCTACTGAGACTAGTTAGCTTTTGGACAATGCTATGAGGCTCTTGTGTGTTGCTTAGCACTTTAAATTCACTCCGAAATCAAGTTTTGGACACAAAGGTCAGTTGCCTGCAGCATCAAGCCTATGTTCTTTGTGAACTTTATAAATCACTGCACTAGACCAAGACATTAGCAGACCCTTTCTAATCTTCTACTTTCCTCGACTGGATTCTTCATCCGCCTGCTCTGGCAGTTGTCAATACCTGACGCTTGTGAGATCTCCCCAATATACTAAAGACAAAGTTGAGCGTCAAAAGTTAGGCACTTATGTATCATATTTGGGCACCCACATAAATACTTGATTTTTAGAGATGCGGAACCTCCACAATTCACCAACCTCAGCAGAAGTAGCAGGAGCTCAATACCTGAAAATCAGCCCTCTTCCTTAGGTGCTAAAATATAGATTTAAGATACCTAATTTCCGGCAATCACCTTTCAGAATGTTGGTACTAGCCCATTAAGACCCCTGGGACTTTTGGGAAAAGTTCTAGGGGAACTAAATACTCAGGGGCGGCCCTAGACTAGCTGCCAGCAACTGGCACCCTAGGCAAACCATGCAATTGGTGCCCCCACCTCCAAAGTCCTCAATGATATTGCGCCACCATTTGGCGCCCCATTTAACTTGGCGCCCTAGGCGACCGCCTAGTTTGCCTATATGGACGGGCCACCCCTGTAAATACTAAATTAATGTAGTTACTCTGATTATGCGTTGTTTGTTTTGTTGGTGTTTTTTGTCTGGTAATTTCTCAGTACATTTGGTGGGCATATTTCTCCAGCTTTTATTTTTGAACAAATATTGTCCATAAGGATGTTGATTTTCTAACTAGATGTAAAGGTATTTTAGGCAGTTAAGATTTCCAGCCTAAAGCCTCTGACGCTAAAGGGAGCCATGCCAGTCACACCAGGCTCCTACGCAGGGTGGGTGCAAACGCACCTTCCCCATGGTCCTTCAAGTAGGTGTGAGGCTGGGGCAGCACCCTTGCCCCAGCTTCCCTCCCCTGTGCTCCGCTGGTGGAAGGCAAGGGGCGGGGCGGCCGCGGGGGTGGGGGGGCAGCCACCTGCCCCTCCCCGGCTCACCCCCGAAATTCCTGCGCATTTCAACAGACCACGCCCTCCTGCCCCCGCACCAGGCTGTTTGCACCTGGTCACAGCGAGCACCCCCCGCAGAGGCACAGGCGGGCGTCGGGCGTCACCCCCACCCGGCGGGGGCAGGTGCCTGAGCAGCGCACCCGGCGCGCAACGGGCCCCGCAGACTTTGCTCGGCCGCTGCTGCCAGCGCCCCTGCCGCTCCCGAGCGCCCGCAAGCCCCCGACTCCCGCCCTCACCGAACCGAAACTGACCCCGCCCGCGCCAGAGCCTGGCCCACGCGCCAGTGAACCCGGAAACGAGGCCCCGCCAGGCCCCCGAGACCCTCGCGGCCAGCGCCTCAGCCGCCCGCTTTCCCGCCCAAACCAACTGTCTCCGCCCCCGCCCCCGCCCCCGCGCGCTTCCTGTCGCCGCACGTGTCTGCGGCCTCTCGAACTGCGGGG
Source organism: Rafetus swinhoei (assembly GCA_019425775.1). Taxonomy (NCBI): domain Eukaryota; kingdom Metazoa; phylum Chordata; order Testudines; family Trionychidae; genus Rafetus; species Rafetus swinhoei. The sequence goes on from CM033437.1 coordinate 214,003,012, forward strand.
AAAAAAAACCAGCGCGCGGAGCTGGAAACCAAAACCGGATGCTCCCTTTCCAGCCTACTCCGGTCTCCACGGGCTCGTCGCACAATAAAATGCACGTTTCTTGGATTAGAGGGAATGAAAAACAGCATCGGGAGGGCAGCTACTGGGACGCTGGGCTCCTACGTGTTGAGGCGCAGGACAAAGGCATTAAGGTTTGCGCTGGCTTGACGATCTGCACCACGTTAATTTAAACTAAAGGCTTAATTTCTATTTAATATCTGCTGAGCTGGCTCCGACAGGCGAGACCCCAGCACTCCCCCCAAGTCACTTCCAGGCGGGCAGGTGGGTTGCCAGATGGTTGAAACAAAAATACCAAATTCCCCCCCCCCCCAACAAAAAAAACCTGGGAAAAAATTCTGTTGAAGGGGGAAAAAAGGGGGGGGGGGGAGGAGACCAAAGTTGTTAAGCAAAAAAAAAAAAAAAAACACATTGGTGGCTCATCAGCAGTCCCTGTCTGTGGAGGGGTCCCATCTTCCTGCAGGCAGGCTGCTTCATATCAGAGGCAGCAGCATGGGGTGTCATGCAGCCAGACTGTGTGGGGAGCTGGTTTTTAAACTGGCTCCCCTCACAGATCAGCTCCCACCTGCCACCTCGCAGCAGTGCAGAGTGGCAGGGTGATCCCTGGGAGTGGGGCCAGAGCACACTGGCTGCTGGAGCCACCCCTGGGGATTATGGAATAGTTGTGTAACTGCTAAGATTTCATGCAGTTACATGACTACTCAATTACATGATATCTAACATCCCTACTCCTTATATAAACAATGGGGATAATTAGGTAGGGCCATTTCTAACGGAAGATGAGTAGGGTGGTCCTCATGGATGCCAGCTTCCAAAGTGTGCTATATTGCTTTATTGCTGAGCTTTTTTCCCTCTGTTCTGATGGGCTGACCTTCCACCTTGCACCCTTGGCCACTCAGCTTGGAGGAAGGGAGGTCTGAAAAAAAATTCTGCACTGGCTGGCAAAATGGATAGGGCTTTTCCTGGAGTTAAGCACCTAAAAGAGGGATACACAAAAATACAACAAGCAAAATGGGTAGCTGCCAAATTTATCCAATAAGAAATACAAAGCAGGGAGTATGTGGCAGAAGCTCTACCCCTCAAAAAGATGTAGGCACATAACTCCAGGCCCTAGCAAGCATCAGCTATGGGGATTCACAGCTGAAAAAATGAGATGTTGGTGCCAACATTTACACAATAATATCCAAATTCTTAGATACAAGATGTAGGGAACTTGGGTTCAAATCCCTCTTCTGTCTGACATGAAATACAGTAGACTTCCGATAATCCAGAACCTATGGGATTTAGGTGGTGCCGGATTATCAGATATGCCGGACTATCAGGAGGTACTATAAGCAGGTTATATATATACTGTATACATTATATACTGTATATAAAGTGTTCTTAACCCTTTTTATTGTACATACTGTATACAGTATACTGTAATGTTTTAGTTTTTAAGCCTTTTTACCCTTTTTGCTCAGTTCAGCTGCTGCCACTGTTACCTTGTGACTCATTTTTTGCCGAAGCTCACTCACTAGGCTCTTGCCATTTTGATGCCAGACTATCAGGAGTGCCGGACTATTGGATGCCGGACTATTGGAGTTTTACTGTAATGTGTTCCTCTCCCAAAACAAAAGAAAGGACTATGCAGCACTTTAAAGACTAACAAGATGGTTTATTAGGTGATGAGCTTTCGTGGGCCAGACCCACTTCCTCAGATCAAATTCTGGAAGAGAATTGGAATTTGATCTGAGGAAGTGGGTCTGGCCCATGAAAGCTCATCACCTAATAAATCATCTTGTTACATAAGAACATAAGAACGGCCGTACTGGGTCAGACCAAAGGTCCATCCAGCCCAGTAGCCTGTCTGCCGACAGTGGCCAACACCAGGTGCCCCAGAGAGGGTGGACCGAAGACAACAATCAAGCGATTTGTCTCCTGTCATCCTTCTCCAGCCTCTGACAAACGGAGGCCAGGGACACCATTTCTATCCCCTGGCTAATAGCCTTTTATGGACCTAACCTCCATGAAATTACCTAGCTTCTCTTTAAACTCTGTTATAGTCCTAGCCTTCCCAGCCTCCTCTGGCAAGGAGTTCTACAGGTTGACTACACGCTGTGTGAAGAAAAACTTTCTTTTATTAGTTTTAAACCTGTTACCCATTAATTTCATTTGGTGTCCTCTAGTTCTTCTATTATGGGAACTAATAAATAACTTTTCTTTCTTCGCCCCTCTCCACACCACTCATGATTTTATATACCTCTATCATATCCCCCCTCAGTCTCCTCTTTTCTAAACTGAAAAGTCCCAGTCGCTTTAACCTCTCTTCATATGAGACCCGTTCCAAACCCCTAATCATTTTAGTTGCCCTTTTCTGAACCCTTTCCAAGGCCAAAATATCTTTTTTTGAGGTGAGGAGACCACATCTGTACACAGTATTCAAGATGTGGGTGTACCATAGTTTTATACAGGGGCAGTAAGATATTCTGGGTCTTATTTTCTATCCCTTTCTTAATAATTCCTAGCATCCTATTTGCCTTTTTGACCACCGCTGCACACTGTGGAAGTTTTCAGAGAACTATCCACGATAACTCCATGATCTCTTTCCTGATTTGTCATAGCCAAATTAGCCCCCATCATACTGTACGTATAGTTGGGGTTATTTTTCCCGATGTGCATTACTTTACACTTATCCACATTAAATTTCATTTGCCATTTTATTGCCCAATCACTCAGCTGGTCTGGTTGTGGAGAATAAAGGGGGATGGTCAGTCATCCCAAGAGACACTGTATCTGAAGCCTGGCCCTCGTCTCTGAGCTGAGAGAGATCTTGGCTCAGATGAAGACGATGTGCTTGGAGCAAGGCCATGTGCTCTCTAGCCAGTGGGTCCTTACCTGCAGATGTCCCTGGGGGAAGAGGGGCAGAGAGCCTCACGACCCCTACGTCCTGGGGACAAGCAGTCATGTGAAGGTGCTAGCCAGACCGGGATCCTGCATGTGTGTGTGTGTGGGGGGGAGGGGCGGAGAAGGAGGGGCAGCTGGGTTTCCCTCCATGCCATTCGTCCGCTGGGTCCAGCAGTGGTGGCACCCCTCAGGGAGAGGACTTGTATCCCTGCCCACTGGGGGAGAGGGGGACAGGGTGTAGGGGTAGGTGTGTGTGAGTGGCTGATGCTCCTGCGCCTTGCCACGCTTTCCTTGGGAGTGGATGCTGCCCCAAGAGTGCAGGCATGCCCGTGTGCCATGTGCAAGACTGCTGAGTGTGCGTGTGTGTGTGTCCATGGCCCCAGCCTCCTTCCAGTGGTGGTTGGTAGAGGGAGGGTGTACCTGGTGTCATGAGTATGGCAGGCCTCTCCAGACACCCTGCGGCCAATAGCACTAGGGTTCTCTGGTGTAGCCTGCTGGAGCTGTGTGCCCTGGACTGTTGCTGCATGTGCTCCCACAGGCCACAAAGGCCGAGCGAGGAGCATGCCCCAGACCCCTTGCCTCCCACCCCCTGCACCTTGTGTGTGTAGAGAACACGATGGCACGCATCTGATGTGGATTCCCCAGCCTCAGACAATGCCTGGGACACTTCCAGTGGGACAGGTACCAGCTCCAGGGTCAGGAGGGTGACAGAGCTTGCCTAGTCTGGTTCCCCCTCTTCCTCCTCCTTTTCATCTCTGTCTCCTGGAAGGGCAACGACAGGATTCTCAAACCCTGAGTCTACCACTGGGGGGAGACTGCCCCATCTCCGCAGGATGTGATCCAGGTCCATATAATAGGGACAGATGTGGTGTTCTGCCCTGGAGCAGGAGCTGTGCTCTTGGGCCCTGGTGTATACCTGGCAGAGCAACTTCACTTTCATCTGCACCTGCTTCTGGGTGTGGGTGTATCCTTTGGTGGCCAGGCTCTTGGCCATGTGGCCATAGACATCGGCCTGCCTGCATCTGGTGTGGAGATCCTGGAGGTTTGCCTCCTCACCCCAGACCTCAATGAGGTCCAGGATTTCCGCACCAGGCCAAGAAGGCACACACCTCTTTCGGGCCTGGGCAGGCTCCTGGGAGCTGCTTGACTGCACCCTGGGAGCAGTGGAGGGCTGTCTGGGAGCAGCAGACTGGCTCATTTTTGTAAAAATGGAGGCAGTGGCAGCTACAGGTGGCTCAGGGCTGTCAAGGCCTCCTGCCCACCACAAACCCTTTCTCCTGGGGCTGCAGCTTTAGGGGCTCCAGGGGAAGTGGGGACTACAGAGTTTGACTGTGTGTGGACAGAGCAGCCAGCAGGGCACCTTGGGAAGGGCTGGAGGCCCCTTATTTCGAAATAACTGCAGCTGCCCTGTCTACACAGGCCTTATTTCAAAATAGCTATTTTGGAAGAGGCGTTATTCCTTGTACAATGAGGTTTACCAATGCCAAAATTAGCCGCCTGTTACTTTGAAATTATTTTGAAATAACGCTATTTCTGTGTAGACGCTCACATAGGTATTTCAGAATATTGGCTGTTATTCCGAACTTTGCTGTGTGGACATACCTATGAGTCTGGCACCTGCATGAATTTGGATGCCAAATGCTTGTGCTGTCTCTGTTCCCACACCCCCTCTCGGAGAGCTGAGCTCCCCTAGATTGCTACAGCTCTGCCTCCCTGCCTGTAGGCCAGAGCCCCTAATTGATTGCTGGCCTGTCCTGACTGAGGGCACCAGGCAAACAGACTCCCTCCTGTTGCTTGGCCTGACTGCAGGCCTGGTCCATTCACACTGGGCTAATTTTCCCCTGATCCAAGGCACCCCGGAAGTGTACGAAGGGGTGTGATCTCCTGCCCTGATGAATGGGGAGTTATTTTGAAATAACTCCTTAGTTTAGACGTGCCCAGAGTGTACGATGCTGTTGCTACTGTTTTCAGAGAAGAGACACCCCTCAGATTTTTAATTGTTCAGCTCTTGCACCAATGTAAATAAGAAATAATGCCTGTGATTTGCACTGGTACATTTATATCAATCTCTTTAACTTGGACAAATCTTCAGTGCAGATAAGGCCTAACTGGTTCCCAGAGAGAAAAAGTCACCACAGGAAAAAACAACAACAACCCTTTCACTTCAGATAATTTGCTCTTGTTGCCAGTCTCACCAGAAAAATTAAGCGATGATGTACCAGAGAAATAAAACTGTCTTTTCTACTTCCCACAGGCAGATAGCACAGTGAAGTGCTGCAGGGCCAGTCCTAACCAACTGGTGGCCCCTGGTGACTGCCTGGCTCGCCTATAGGGTTGCCAGATGGTTTAAAAAAAAATACCGGACAAAAATTTGTCAAGCAAAAAAACCAACCAAACAAACAAAAGGGTTGGGGAGTAACCAGGGAAACCTGGGGGGAGGATTCGGGAGGTCAGGCTGAAATGCGGTCGCAGCCCACCCCTAAGGTCGGCTCTGTTGGTGGCCCCCTGAAAATGGCAGCCCTGGGCAACCAGCCAGCTTGCCCACCCCTAAGACCGGCTCTGAAGTGCTGGAGCACAATGATCGGGGGTGGAGATGGGGAGTGCAGGGAGCACTGCCACCATCTGTGCTATTTCTCTTCTGTGGGCAAATCAACCACTTCATTCTCCAGCACGGTCAAACCACCATCTTTTATCGCCACTGAAATCTTCCCAAAAGAAAGGTTTTTTCTACCCCAAATGTTTGGTTGTGATCATATCAGAATGCACACATCTCCAGAGCCACCTGCAGCATGTCATTTCCTGGTAAATGGATTCTGTCTCAACATCAGGTGAGATGTAATTTCCTGTTATAATATAACCACCACCCACTTTTATTAAATAGCTGAGCAAATAATCCTGTACCCACTGACATAACTTGATAGCAGTAATATGAAACTCTAATGAAATGTTTTACAATGACAGCAGAGGTGACTTCTGGGACAGGAATTGCAGTGGGTGCTACAGATCAGGATTTAGGTGCGCTGACTGAGCTGGGTGTGTGACATAGGACTCGAATAGCAGGTGGTGCTGCTAGTCAGGAATCAGGAATGAGACACATTGGCAGAACTTTGTGAAATACTGAAAGAGCTGGATCAAGATGAAGAGTTGTGGTAGGTTAGGGGTGAGGGGCATTGACAGAGCTGTGTGTGAGCCAGGGGCTGCAATAGCAGAGTGGCTGCATGGTAGAACTGAGGTGATCTGGCAGGGCTATATGCCACAGTGAAAGTAACTTAAAATGTCTTACAAGTACTGTCCTATTGTAACCTGGGTCCCTGCCAGCTCTTTAAATAGCTCCCTGATGGCTTTTGCCACAGCTCAGCCAGCTCTTGCCGGAGCTGTGCACCAGGGTGCATCCCCTTACTTTTACCTCTGGTTATATGTGACAAAAGCTTGCACTGCCTCTGTCTGTATGGCTAGCCTGCTCACTGCTATCAGTCTTTGTCTCCCTCTCTGATTCACCCACAAGGGAGGAAAAAAGTAGAATAAATATTTGAAAAAAATGTCTGCATATTGTCTCAGGATCTGTTCTGCCTGAGAGAGGTTCTTTGGTGTTAACGGAGCCTTTTGTTTTTTGGGGGTTTTGTACAGTTTATTTATTGTATGCATCAAATCACAAAAATACAGAAGTATGCGACTTTGGTATTTTCTCGTTTCCTAGTTCCTTTCTCTTTCTTTTTGTGCATCTGTTTATCTGTGTCTGCCTTTCTTTCTCTTTTTTTTTTGCTCTCTGTTCTGAGGTTCCTGTCCCTTCAGTCTCTCTGGCCTTTGCTGTCAAAGCTGCAGGGGGTATGTGGAGGAGCCAGGCAGACCCGTTTTACAAGTGTGTGTGTGTACCAATGTTAGAAATACAATCACATGATCTCCCCAGGGAGACAGTTGAGAAGACTTTGAGGAGTAAAGAAGAGAAGGTGGGCAGGTTCAGGGTATGAAAATACATCAGGGAAGAATTAGTCCTGGGAAACAACATAGCCATCAGCCTGTTGTGAGACACCTACAAAGGAAGCAGAAGATTGGAGCTTTAGGAAAAGGCTACAGTGTCAATAGAAAGGGTGTAATTCAGGTAGGCAAGAGAAAACACTGCTGGAAGATTATAGATGTATGTTTAAATCTTTGAAAGAAACTTTACTTGTGTCATCTACTGAAACTCCGATATGGCTCTTAGTTGTTCAGATGTTTGTGCAGAGAATACTTGTCTTTGTAAATTCCAGAGCTAATGGTGATGTTGGGGAAGAGGGAGGGAAGAAAGGAGCTGCGCAGGGGACACACATCTCAGTTCTCTTTAAGTGAAATGACTTCTAGGGGACTTTTTGGGTGAAGAGGAAGATTTTTGCACAAAATTAAAATCTGTCCATCGGAAACAAGGGAATTAAACTCTAAGGGTATGTCTACACTAGCTCATTAGTTAGAGCTAGGTAGGGTAATGAGGGCAAGCGGAGATGCAAATGAAGCCCGGGATTTAAATATCCCGGGCTTCATTTGCATCTTCCCGGGCGCCGCCATTTTTAAATCCCCTTAGTCCGAACTCCGCGCCCGCGCCACACGCGACACGGAGTAGGTAGTTCAATTAAAGATCCTAATTTGAACTACTGTTACTCCTCATTCCACAAGGAGTAACGGTAGTTCGAATTAGGATCTTTAATTCGACCATTCTACCCGTGCCGCAGCCGCGGGCACGGAGTTCGACTAAGGGGGATTTAAAAATGGCGGCGCTCGAAGATGTACAATGAAGCCCGGGATATTTAAATATCCCGGGCTTCATTTGCAACTCCGCTGGCCCGCATTCAAGATACCCTACCTAGCTCGAACTAACGAGCTAGTGTAGACATACCCTAATGCTGTACATCTTGTATATAAGTTCTGTGTTACGTATGTGTGATACATACCTATGGATCTGAGTCTGATCTAATTTACAATAGCTTTACATAACATTCTGGTTCAGGGTAGAAAGCATGTCCATTTTATGACAAGCTGGACTGAATCCTCAGACCTCACCCTTCAGTGCAGCTTGAGGAACTGCATACTAGAACGGAAGCAATTTGCAATGATAGGAATGAAGAGGACATGGTCGACTACCTGGCCTGCTCCTCCTCCTCCTCCTCCTCCTCCTCCTCCACAATCCTCCCTTCATGGAGGCTGACGCCAGGAGTGTCCTGGTCAGAGTTAATGGGGGAGCAGGTGACTGGCCCCCTTCTCAGGATGGCATTGAGCTGTTTGTAGTACTGGCATGTATGCAGTGCCTCCCCAGAGTGTCCGCTCTGCTTCTTGGGCCTGCCTGAGCTCCTTAATTTTCATGCAGAGCTGGTTGAGGGTCCACGTGTGTCCCTTCTTGGCCAGGCTGGTGGCCATCCTACTGTAGACATCGGTGTTGCACCTTCTGGTGCAGAGATCCTGGAGTTCTTCTCACCACAGACCTCGATGAGATCCAGGATCTCTGCATCAGTCCAGGCTGGCACTCTCCTGTGTCCCTGGCTGCTGTGGGAGTGCTGGCAGCCATGGGGGGCTCAGAGGGAGCGCTGGGGCTGGCCATGGCTCCTGTGCTGCTGCAGTGTGGCACAGGGTTGGCAAAGGTCTTCGCGTGCCGCAAGCCCTTTTCCTGCAGCCTGTTGCTTTAAAGGCTCCACAGGAGAAGGGGACCAGTGGAGATGGCAGGGTGGCCAGAACATCCCAAGTGCAGTTGTGAGAGGCCTCTGGAGGCCAGTTATTTCTAATTAGCAGCAGCTGAACTTCCACACTAATGCTATTCGAAATAACAATTTCAAAGTAAGCATTATTCCCCCTGAAAAGCAGGAGTACAGAGATCACAATAACCAGCCCCTTATTTTGAAATAATGGGCTTAGTAGTGTTGTTGCTCCACTTGTTATTTGAAATATCTCCCTAGTGTAGACCAAGGCTTTCAGGGCTACTGGCTCATGATTGCTTCTCTGGCTTTGTTGGCTGCCTGACTCTCACGCACTGTTTCTTGCAAAACAATACTTTTGTCCCTCTATTTGCAACCAGCCCCAACCGAAATCCTCTAGGCTATGTCTGCATTAGAGAGCTTGTACTGATGTAACTGTGTCACTGTAAGATCTCTTGTGTAGCTGCTCTATGCTAATGGGAGAGAGCTCATTTGATGTAATTAAACCACTCCCAGCTATGTTAATCGGAGAAGCTCTCTATACCAGCATTTAGTGTAACTTACATCCTCAGTAGGAACAATGAGGGCACCTAAAAACTAAGGGCACGTCTACATTGTAGGGCAAAAGTCAAATTAAGATACACAACTTCAGCTACATCAATTGTGTAGCTGAGGTCAAAATAGCTTAACTCGGCTTTTGGTGCTATCTACACAGCAGGAAGTGGAAGGGAGAACACTGTTCCTCTGACTTCCCCTACTCCTTGTACAGTGAGGGTAACAGGAGTCGGAGTAAGAAGTCCTCCAGCTCGACATTATTTCAAAATAATGGCTTGTTGTGTGGATGCACATTTTGTTATTTCAAAATAACGCTGTTGTGTAGACATGCCCTAACTGATTTACTTGGGCTTAAACGTTGTGGTTGGAAACCACTTTGTCAGATGCATGGAATCAGCAAGGGGCCCTGCGCTCCATGCATCTGATGAAGTGGTTTTTACTCACAAAAGTTTATGCCCAAATAAATGTGTTACTCTTTAAGGTGCACCAGGACTCCTCATTGTTAATTCAGATATAGACTAATCAGATTACCTCTCTGAGACTTGTCCTCAGTAGACTTTTTTTCCACACTTCTGAAAGACATAAATTATACCAACACAGTACAGTAGTAGTGTGTATATATAGCCTAATTCTCCTTCTACATGAGGCCCAGTCCCGTTGGATGGTGGCTTCTATTGTTGTCACTGCATAAAAGGTGATTAATGGTTTCTTCCATTTCGGCTGAAGGAAAAAGTGCTTAGCACAAAAATCAGTGTTAGCCAGGTCTATGATTATTAAAGAACATCTTGATGGCATAACAAGTTGTTCAGAAAATAAATGATCAAGCATGACTGTGAAATGTAGGGACAATGCATACATATCTCTTTGTACCATCACAGAACCTCCCAACAGCCTCTTCATTCAGACTTTTTTCTCCAGTGTCTTCTGTACGAATATCTCTGGTGCAGGCCTAGCTGCATTTCCCCTCTTTCACTAGAACACTTCTATTTTTCTCTTGGGCCCCCAGCACAGAGTTTTTCTGAGGCTACACTACAGGTTTTGTCGGAAGAGGCAATGCAAATAAAGTGCTGATTAGCATTTTCTTGCACTTCGTTTGCATAATCTCTTCCGATCTGTTTTTGCGCAAGAGGTTTTTGTGCAAAAACATGCAGTGTGGACGTTTCCTTTTTGTGCAAAAAACCCTTTTTGTGCAAGAGCCTTATACCTCCTTTTTTGAGGCATAAGGATCTTGCGCAAAAGGGGGCTTTTGCAAAAACGAAACGTCCACACTGCATGTTTTTGCACAAAAACCTCTTCTGCAAAAACAGATAGGAAGAGATTATGCAAATGAAGTGCAAGAAAATGCTAATCAGCACTTCATTTGCATTGCCTCTTCCGGCAAAACCCGTAGTGTAGACATAACCTGAAAGCTCTGTTTCCCTCCTAACTATTTTGTAGTTATCTTTTAAAAAATCTAAATGTAATCTTTTAAAAATCCGGTGACTCCACAACTCCTCTTCCCTTCCCTAACTACTTTCACAATAAGCTACCGCCATCTATTAATGTATTATGAGGAATGAATCCTAATTTTTTATTCTTGCCACTGCTAGTTCAGTGAGAAAGTGCTTTGTAAGTAAGCACTGACATTTGAAACTGAAGTACCACTTTTATTTCATTTCTTGATGTGATGGGGCATCTGACTGGCACTGGCCTAAGAAGGGTTAAATCCAGCCCTGGGAGAGGGCAGGGGCTGTGGAGCAAGCAGCTGCAGCAGATAGCAGCCAATTAGGGCCCAGCTGAGGGCTGTATAAATAAGGGCTTCTGAGGAGCATAGATACACTCACTCTTGCTCCAGCTGAGGAGCAGGACAGACCTAGTTGCTAGAGATTTACTGATACAGGGCAGGGCAGGGCAGGGCAGGGCAGTTAAACTCCCAGGCTGAGGCCTTGCTCTTAAGACCTGAGATTATTAGGGATACATGGAAGAAGCCAGGGCAGGCAAAGGCAGCAGGTGCACACCCCCTTGCCTATGATGAGTGGCCATGTCAGATTGCAGTTTGCTCCTGAGGTAAGGGGCAAGATGATGAATGGCAGTAGGATCACTGAGGCAAGGTGGATATAGGGAGTTGGGGGATCTCTGAGGGGGAGGACCAGTGAGTATGGGAGCACTGCTGTGGGGCAGTACCTGGAGGTAAGGGTGGTCTTGGGGGGACATAGGCCCTAACACTAGATGGTGGAGTATAACATGTCACAGTGGGCAAGACACTGGCCAAAAGGAGATGCTTCCGCACTGAACTGAGCTAATTCCCAAGTGATTTGCAGAAGGCGCTATGGCAGTGAGTCACACCCTATTACATTTGAAACAAAAGACAGGAATATGCAGCACTTTAAAGACTAACAAGATGGTTTATTAGGTGATGAGCTCTAGTGGGCCAGTCCCACTTCCTCAGATCAATATGTGGAAGAAAATTGGCACGACCATATATACCAAAGTGATACAATAAAAAAAAAAAGTGAACACATAAAATTGATGAATCAGATTTAAGAACAGAGGAGAGGTGAAGGGGGAAGATTAGTGTCTGTGAGGTAATGACATTAGGGGTGATAATTGGGGAAGCTATCTTTGTAATGGGTGAGATAATTAGCATCTTTGTTAAGACCCATACGGAAAGTGTCAAATTTAAGCATGAATGACCGTTCTGAGGCTTCTCTTTGAAGTCTGGAGTTAAAATCTCTTTGAAGCAATATGCATGTTTTAAGGTCATTGAGAGAATGGTCAGTCTGGTTAAAATGGCAAGCAACAGTTTTCTCTCTCTCAGAGAGCCTGATGTCTGTTTTATGTGCATTGATTCTTTGTCGAAGTGTCTGAGAAGTTTGTCCAATATACATAGCAGACGGACACTTTAGGCACATGATGGCATAAATTATATTTCTGGGTCAACAGAAATACGTGTTCTTGATCTTGTAACTGGCATGGTTAGGTCCAAATAATGGTGTCAGCAGAGTAAATATGTGGACAAAGCTGGCACCGGGGTTTGTTGCAAGGGAAAGTTCCAGGGTTGGTATTAGTGTGGTATGTCCTGTGGTTATTGGTAAGAATCATCCTGAGGTTAGGTGGTTGTCTATAGGAGACTATGGGTCTGTCTCCCAGAGCCTCTTGGAGGGTAGCATCCTGTTCCAGTATAGGTTGTAGTTTATTGATAATGCGTTGGGTGGGTTTACGTTGGGGGCTATAGGTGATGACAAGTGGTGTTCTATTTTTGGTTTTCTTGGGTCTATCTTGAAGAAGATGGTTTATGGGTATTCGTCTGGCTCTTTCAATTTGTTTTTTTATTTCTCCGGGTGGGTAATTGAGGTTTATAAATGCTTGGTAGAGATCTTGAAGTTTCTGGTCTCTGTCAGTGGGATTAGAGCAGATGCGATTGTATCTAAGGGCTTGGCTATAGATGATGGATCGTATGGTGTGTCCTGGATGGGAGCTGGAGGCATGTAGGTAACTGTAGGAGTCAGTGGGTTTTCTGTAGAGAGTGGTCTCTAATTTACCATTGGTGATTTGTACTGTGGTGTCCAGGAAATGGATCTCTCATGTAGAATGGTCCAGGCTGAGATTGATGGTGGGGTTAAAGTCTCTGTGGAATGCATCCAGTGTTTCTTGGCCATGGGTAGACCAGACTAACACAGCTGCATCTCTATCCCTATTACATTTGGCATTCTGATGGAAGAACACTCTGGTTAGTAACTAAATTTCTTATTTTCTGTTATGCGACCTATTATTGGGCTTTGGAGATACCCACACAGCTGCTCTGGGAAGTGAATGGAATTCACAAGGGTGGAATGAATGAGAAACCTCAGTTTTAGGGATATGAAAAACAGGAAGGCCTATTAATGGATATACCATAAAATCTTGAGTATAATGCGCACCTATGTATAGTGCGCACCCTGAGTTTAGACTCTTAAAATCATGAAAAACCCGAACTCCTATGTCTAATGCGCATCCATTATACAGGAGAACGGGAGGGGAAGGAACGGGAAGGAAACCTGCCCCGTGCCCAGCTGCCTGCATGCCGAGCTGGCGCCTGCCGAGGGGGCTTCCCCCACCCAGCTGCCTGCGCGCCGAGCTGGCGCCTGCCGGGGGGGCCTCCCCCACCCAGCTGTCCGTGCGCCGAGCTCGCGCCTGCCTGAGGGGCCCCCCTCCCCGCCCAGCTCGTGCCTGCCCCCCCGCCCCCGCCCAGCTCGTGCCTGCCGAGGGTGAGTTTAAAACTTTTTAAAAAAACCTCCTATAGATAATGTGCACCCCGACTTTGATGCTAACAAAAACGGGAAAAAAGTGCACATTATACTCGAGATTTTACGGTATATAGACACATGATTAGAGACTCAAAACAAATATTCCAGGTTGAAGAGAGCAAGAGTCACCTATGACAGACAGGATAGGTGCAGGCAGGAGGGCAAGGAACTGAAGCAGGCCTGCTTCTGAAAGTAGAGGAAAATGAGACTAGAGGACAGACAGCTACAAAGTGCAGTTTTTATTGTGTACTAAAAGGTTCAAGAAGAGATGACCGAACAGCTGGCCCAACAATTTACCCAACTGCACTTTTTGCCAGTGCAACACTTAAATCACAGAACAATATTACAAATGGGACTCCTGGCTTCTCCCACCAACATAGCAACTGTCCCGCCAGATGAGGTTCTACAAGGACAAGTGTAGAGTCCTGCACTTGGGACGGAAGAATCCCAAGTACTCTTACAGGCTTGGGACCGACTGGCTAAGTAGTAGATCGGCAGAAAAGGACCTGGGGATTTCAGTGGATGAGAACCTGGATATGAGTCAACAGTGTGCCCTTGTAGCCAAGAGGGCCAATGGCATATTAGGGTGCATTAGGAGGAGCATTGGCAGCAGCTCTAGAGAAGTGATTATTCCCCTTTATTCGGCACTGGTGAGGCCACATTTGGAGTATTGCATCTAATTCTGTGTCCAGAAAAAATGTGGACACATTGGAGAGGGTCCAGCAGAGGGTAACCAAAATGATTAGGGGGCTAGAGCACACGACCTACGAGGAGAGGCTGAGGGATTTGGGCTTATTTAGTCTGCAGAAGAGAAGAGTGAGGGGGGATTTGATAGCAGCCTTCAACTACCTGAAGGGAGGTTCCAAAGAGGATGGACAAAGGCTATTCACAGTAGTGATGGATGGCAGAAGAAGGAGCAATGGTCTCAAGTTACAGTGGGGGAGGTCTAGGTTGGATATTAGGAAAAACTATTTCCCTAGGTGGGTGGGGAAGCACTGGAAGGGGTTCCCTATGGAGGTGGTGGAATCTCCATCCCTAGAGGTTTTTAAATCCCAGCTTGACAAAGCCCTGGCTGGGTTGATTTAGTTGGGTTTGGTCCTGCTTTGGGCAGGGGTCGGACTCGATGACCTCTTGAGGTCTCTTCCAGCTCTATGATTCTGTGAGAAGGTGGAGTACATACTCTGATGGGAAAAGCTCAGTGAGAAACACTGCATGACCTGTTACCTATGCTTGTGTAAATTTGCTAAACAGGTTTGATATTGAACGCTTGTTTGCAAATAATAAATAGATTATTGAGAGAACCCTTCAATTGTTGGCTTGTATCTATCATTGTTCTCAGATAGTGCCAGAAAATCCTTTGCCGACACAAGGGCTTTATAGCTGCTTTTTATAAGTGTCTGCATTCATCTTTCTTACTGAACAAGAGAAATGAAGTTTGAGGGGTAGCCGAGTTAGTTTGTAACAGGAAAAACTTAAAAAATAACAAATAGTCTGGTAGCACTTTAAAGACTAACAAAACATATAGATGGCTACATGAGGTTTCATGGGCACAGCCCACTTCTTCAGATGACTGGAGTGTTGGAAGTCCAGAACCAAGAATAAATAAGGGAAAGGGGTGGGGGGCAGGAAAAAAATTGGAGCAGGGGGAAGAGGACACTGCGTAGATAAGTTTCAAAGGGATAGCCGAGCCAGTCTGTAACAGGAAAAACTTAAAAAACAACAAATAAAATGAAGTCATTCTAGTCTCTGTTTTGGAGGAAAGGACTACAGGTTGGACCTCCCTAGTCCAGCGCCCTTGGGACCTGACCATTCCCTAACCAGGGAGTCTGCCAGACCAGATGAGGTCAATGAAGGCCCCTTGCTGTTGGCCTCAGGACTTCACTCCTGGAGAGCTACTGGCTCCCAGCCCCTGGACTCCCCTCCTGGCTGTCTGCCCCATCTAGGCTCTGCTCTCTGTCCCAGCTGGGCTCCTGGCTTCGCTTCCAGCCACCAACTGGCCCCCCTGTTGCTAGTCCATCTCTGCGCCTGGCCCTTGGGCACCCTGCCGCTGGGCTCCAGGCTCCTTGCTACTGCAGCTCTCTGGCCGGCAATATCTGTGGTTCTGCTGCCATGGTTTCCCCCCCCGAGTGCTCAAACCCTGAGGATGCTGTACCATGGATGTTGCTGGACTAGAGAGGGTTAGCCTGTAGTTAGTAGCACCAATACCCTGTGAATCTTGGTGTTTCCATGGAATTAAGAGTGTTTTTACGGGTAATCACAAACTGATTTTCTCTCATACATATATGTAACTCTCTATATAAATTCACATTTATATATCTATACATACTATCTGGAATAAAATTATAGTTCAAGAAATACCCCTCTATTATTACTAATAATTCGTTTAATTTGTCTTTTAAAACATTTGTGAGAACATGGTGCTTGTTCCTGGCAACTGAAGTGCTGTGTTTAGTCAGAGAAGATATGGCATAGGCAGTGGCAATATGAGATTCCTTGTTCTGCTTCCATTAATGTGCCTTAACCCTGACCATGGAGGGACCATTTTTAAGGCGGAGGGTAGGTTAGTCCTAAGATGCACACACATGTGGGTCTGCAAACATATGGATCTGTTCCGTGTTTGGTCCCACTGCTGAGACTGTCAGCAAGAGACCGATTTGTTTGTGTTGTAACCATGTAGTTGTGACATGAACACCTAAAATAACAGAAACTGAACTGAGACCTACCAATTTATGTCAAGACAAACCACCCCAAAACTACTTGATAGTGACAACTTTCAATCATTGCTGAGTTGGGTTCACTTCACTACTGAAAAATGCAAGTCTCTATAGTCTGGTAGCAAATGCGCTAAGCCAGCCAATCCCTCAGGAACTCATTTATTTAAACTGTTTTTAAACACCACGTAAGTTGAGTAGTGCATGCCTCTGCAGACAGTTTCTTGCTCATGTCGTCAGTCAGGCGGGGTCGTCCCAATGGGTTCCTGACAAGTCCTCTACTCCATCAGTGATGATAAACTTTCAGTTGCATGCATCTGTGCATGTGCTCCCCTGTCTAGCATGTTAACCAGGCACAATTAGTTAACATGACAGACTCTTGCGAGAGCCACCAGAAACCACAAATCAGAGAAGGATCAAAAGCACCCAAGTAGGTTTATTGCCAAGCAACAGACAACAATAGTTGTCAGGAAACAGACTCACCGCTGTGCCACTACACCTACGTAAGCTGTGACAATAGACTATCACCCAGCTAAGTGCTCTAAATTCTAGCTTCCCCCCACGGTCAGTCTATCACCCTTTGGGATGCACTTTTATACATGGTACAAATAAGAAAAAGATAAACTAGCCACTCTGTTAGGGTATGTCTACACTAGCTCATTACTTCGAGCTAGGTAGGCAAATGAGGGCAACCGGGGTTGCAAATGAAGCCCGGGATTTAAATATCCCGGGCTTCATTTGCATCTTCCCAGCGCCGTCATTTTAAATCCCCCTTAGTCGAACTCCGTGCCCGCGGCTACGCGGCACGCGGTAGGTAGTTCGAATTAGGATCTCTAATTCGAACTGCAGTAGAGATCTAATTCGAACTACCTGCTCCGTGCGCGTGTAGCCGCGGGCACGGAGTTCGAACTAAGGGGATTTAAAAATGGCGGCGCTGAAGATGCAAATGAAGCCCGGGATATTTAAATCCCGAGCTTCATTTGCAACCCCCTCATTTGCCTACCTAGCTCGAAGTAATGAGCAAGTGTAGACATACCCTTAGCTAGTTAACACCCCTTACCTCACACCAGGGGGGTTTCCATTACTATCCATCATTCTGTCAATTTAGACCCGGTCCTGAACCTGGGTCAGTATAGAATCATAGAATCATAGAACCATAGAGCTGGAAGAGACCTCAGAAGGTCATCAAGTCCAACCCCCTGCTCTAGGCAGGACCAATCCCAACTAAATCAACCCAGCCAGGGCTTGGTCAAGCCGAGACTTAAACACCTCCAGGGATGGAGATTCCACTACTTCCCTAGGTAACCCATTCCAGTGCTTCACTACCCTCCTAGTGAAATAGTTTTTCCTAATATCCAACCTGGACCTCTCCCACCACAACTTGAGACCATTGTTCCTTGTTCTGCCATCTGTCACTACTGAGAACAGCCTCTCTCCATCCTCTTTGGAACCTCCCTTCAGGAAGTTGAAGGCTGCTATCAAATCCCCCCTCACTCTTCGCTTCTGCAGACTAAACAGACCCAAGTCCCTCAGCCTCTCCTCATAAGTCATATGCTCCAGGCCCCTAATCATTTTGGTTGCCCTCCGCTGGACCCTCTCCAATGCGTCCACGTCCTTTTTGTAGTGGGGGGCCCAGAACTGGACACAATACTCCAGATGTGGCCTCACCAGAGCCGAATAAAGGGGAATAATGACATCTCTGGATCTGCTGGCAATTCCTCTGAATGCAACCTAATACGCCATTAGCCTTCTTGGCTACAAGGGCACACTGTTGACTCATATCCAGCTTCTCATCCACTGTAACCCCAGGTCCTTTTCTGCAGAACTACTACTTAACTGGTTGGTCCCCAGCTTGTAACTGTGCTTGGGATTCTTCCGTCCCAAGTGCAGGACTCTGCACTTGTCCTTGTTGAACTTCATCAGATTTCTTTTGGCCCAATCCTCCAATTTGTCTAAGTCACTCTGGACCCTATCTGTGCCCTCAAGCGTATCTACCTCTCCCCCTAGCTTAGTGTCATCCGCAAACTTGCTGAGGGTGCAATCCATCCCCTCATCCAGGTCATTAATAAAGATATTGAACAAAACCGGTCCTAGAACCGAACCTTGGGGCACTCCGCTAGAAACCGACCGCCAACCTGAAATCGAGCCGTTGATCACTACCCACTGGGCCCGGCCTTCTAGCCATTTTTCTATCCATTTTACTGTCCATTTATCCAATCCGCATTCCCTTAACTTGCTGGCAAGAATGTTGTGGGAGACCGTATCAAAAGCCTTGCTAAAGTCAAGGTATATCACATCCACTGACTTTCCCACGTCCACAGAGCCAGTTACCTCATCATAGAAGCTGATCAGATTGGTCAGGCATGACTTGCCCTTTGTGAATCCATGCTGACTATTCCTAATCACTTTCCTCTCTTCCAAGTGCCTCAAAATGGATTCCTTAAGGATCCCTTCCATGATTTTTCTAGGAACCGAGGTAAGACTGACCGGCCTATGGTTCCCTGGATCGTCCTTCTTCCCTTTTTTGTAGATGGGCACTACATTTGCCTTTTTCCAATCATCCGGGATTTCTCCCGATCTCCACGACTTTTCAAAGATAATGGCCAAAGTATGTATGTTAGTTGTGGTTGGTGTGCTGGTACCAAGATATTTCTTAATGAGGTGTTCTGTTCTGTTATGGCCCCTCTGGAATGTGCTCACAGCCTGTGCCTAGTACTGCTTAGGTCTGAGTGTTTCAGCACTATCAGCCTTGTTCTTACCAATTTCTGTGAGCAGGGCCTGCCTCTTGCTCACAGCTTAACTCTGTTTTATATTAGCAAAGTCTTGACCATTGCTGTCTAGGCCTCAGGCCTCATACCCAACCTGTGATATATGGGCTTATGTTTCAGACCCTAATCTTACTACACCTCATTACACAATTAATTAGCAAAGAGTTTATTGAGAATGGGACTGGGAATTGTGAAATGTTAAATTCCATATAACCTTCTCTGTTCTCATCGGTGCAAATGGGATAATAATACTTATCTACCACACAACGGGCTTTGTGATCAATCACTTAATATTCATACTGAGCTTCAAAGCTGGGATAATTGCAAACAGGAATTGCTATATTGCAAGGTCAGAAGTGGCCCATATAAAATGCCAGGCGTTACTTGAGAATATTTGTGCTTAACATTGAGAATAATGCTGAAAGGTATTTTATATGTTGTTATAATTTTGTTTTAAATGGAATGGTGTCCTGGATTTCGGCCCCTGTCCCCTTGGTTCAGTTTTGCTGGACGGGTGTGAATAGACTTGTCTCAACTAGTTCTTTTACTGAAAAAAATTCCTTCCATTGCTAACAGCAGTGCAGTTCCAAGAAAAGAAGCAACAGTGGGGAGTGCCAGTACAAATAAAGCGCAGTTTGCTGCAGGCTATTTTATCACCAGCTTGCGTAGACCTGCCCTGATCATGGGTTGACAACATAGCAATTAAAACTACAACTTCCTGTATTAATGCTACCACCACAGTATCGCTGACGGCATGCACCAGAGTTGGCAACACCGGGATTTTTCAAGACAAAGGGTTGATGTGGAGCAGGGGTGGGCAATCATTTTTGGTGTGGGGCCACTTCAAGATTGTGGCAAGTGGTCAAGGGCTGCACTTTTCTATGGAGGGGGTGCGATGTCAGGGATGAAGGTTGGTTGCAAGAGAGAGTGTGGGGTTTGAGAGGGAGGTTGGGTGCAGGAGGGGGTTGTGATCTGGGGCACCTATACCCTCTCCTGGGCCCTGTCCCCAAACTCCAGCCCCAGGTCACAACCCCCTCCTTCACCTGAACTCCCTCTCAGACCCCACACTCTCTCCTGCACCCAACCTTTGTCCCAGACACCGCACCCGCTCCATAGAAAAGTGCAGCCCTTGACCACTTACCACAATCTTGAAATGACCTCCCATCAAAAATTACTGCCCACCCCTGCTCTACAGCATACTTGTGTGAATTTGTTTGATGTGGAGTAGCGTTGTTACCAGACAAGCACATCTGTATGTAGATACATGTCTTGCAGTGCATGTATGTGTGTAAGTGTGACTGTGCAGTTTTCTGCATGAATCTACGTATATGTCTGAATGGGAAATCAAATGCATGTATTTGTGTGAGTGCTTGTGTGTAACTGGGATTTCAAGTGCCTAAAAATGTGCCTGTTAGTGATTGTGTCCATGTATTTGTCCATGTCATTGTGCATATGTTATTTCTGAGTGGGGTTTACTTAGTTTGATTGCTTACAAGGTAGGGCTGAAAGGTTTGGGTTGATCTTATTGACTTTTCAGTAACAATTGTCCTTCTGGTTGATTCTGGTTTCAGTGATTTGCTCACTTCAGAGCCACTCCCGGAAAACAGGTGAATGTGTTGTGGTACTGAACAGGAAGAGAATAAAAAGTGAAATACAGCTCTGGTTTGGGATTTCCAAACTGCTGCTTATAGACTCTGGGGAAGAAGGGATCATTGTGATAGTCTAGTCACAATTCCAGCGCATTGTAGGCTATAGTTGTATCCCCCTTTGTCTCTTCCCATTTGTTTTCCTAGGTAAGTATCAACCCCCCACCTGTAATTGTATCCCATAGTCAGCTCTGAATGTTTTCTGAGCCACCAAGGGCTATAAACCCTATTTGTGTCTGTAAGTACACAGTGCAGCACTAACAATTGTGTTGAAATACAGCAGCCTTGCACAGTCTGCTTTAAGTTGTGCAAGGACTTGCAGGATCAAGCCTTGCAGCTGTGTCTGTATGGAATGACTTAGTGCAGGGGTGGGCAATACTTTTTGCAGGGGGTCCACTTGATGAATTTTGGTATGTGGTTATGGGCCGGCTCCACCCCAGAAGGGAAGGGGGCTGGGGTAGAAGGGGTGGGGCTGGGGATTAGCCTCCCCCCAGAGTTGTCTGGGGCTGGAGGTTTTGAATGAAAGACCCAGCAAAGGGCTCGTGGCTCTGGCCCCTGCTTGGGTAGCACCGCGACCGTCAGCCATTGAAATAGGATCCTGCTGCCTGAGCCACTGCCTGGAAATTCGGTGGCACGAGCAGCAGGATATAAATAGAAAGTGGCTGGGTGCAGCCTGCGGTCTGGATCAAAGTGTTTGGTGGGCTGGATCTGGCCCCTGGGCCGCATCTGGCCCATCCCTGACTTAGTGGATTCTCAGGGCCAGGCTTCTGGGAAGGAGTTTTGTGAACAATGTCCCACTGGTGCAAAACAAGTTCAGTACATGAATTTACTCGCTCTTCTCTCAGCTGTCACCATTCACCACAGTAGTTCTCTCAGTCAGTTTAGGTATAATGGATCAGATCTCTAGCCATGGTAAATCAGTGCACCTCCATTGGAACGATGCCAATTTGCACCAGTTGGGACTCTGGCCTCGTGTGAGCGACTAGGCCTAGCTACAAAAAGAGAGATTGGGTATACCTTTATGTCTCTCACTTGACTAAAATTAAATTGGTGTCAAGGCTACGATCAAGGCTTTTGTGAATACTAGCCCACTGTTACGTTTTGGCCCATTCCAAGAGCACCGATCAAATTACCCATCTCCATTTTTTTTAATTCGTTACAATCATTGTCTAGATCTACTTTCTCTCTCTTCCGCCTCCTTCTAGCTTTAGTCTCAAAGAAAGAAAATTTAGGATGGCAACAGGACACAAGAGGCCTGCCAATGCACATATGCATTCTCCCATGAGAGTGCAGGAAAACACATATATTCCTGTAAAAACATTTTCATGGTCATGAGTTAACCCTGAACATTGGTACAACAAATGCTTGCACAAGTATTATTGGTAAACAAATAAGAATGAATGTGACACGAACATGGTCAAATTGAACTTAAATTAGAATTGAACAGAATCTTCATAAGGTTGTTCTCATGTTCTGTCTTTAAATTGTCTCATCTGAATTCCAATGACAGGCATTTGTGAAATAGAGGCAGATGACTATTTACTATGGCAGTAATTCTTACTGACAAACTTGAAACAGCTGCAGTGCAATTTTAGTAAATATTTTCAGGTATGCATCAGCTTATTGGAAAAACCATGAAACATACAGGTATGAGTCAGTTGACATAAGATGTTATGAACCTTGCAAGAGAATGTCTGTAATTCCTACATATAGAGTGGGGTGAAAATGAAAGATGATTCTATTGTAAATAATGGGTCCTTTTGATTATTTATTGATAGGGACATCAACTGGTCAAATCCAAATATGATTTGCTTATAAAAAAAACTAGACAGCTAAAATCAAATGACACAAACAGAAAAGGTTAGCTTATCAATTCTAGAGTATCAGGCCTGTCCATCCACACTGACATAGATTACAGCAGTTTCAGTGGACTTTTATAGACAGGATTTTCATCCCATATTACAGTTTATGTCAAGTGACATGACTGATACCGTTTAATCATTGACAAAGATCAGTCTTGTTGCCAGTGTCTAATATACTACATTACATTTGCTGCTCTACATTTCCAGCACAACAAAGTATCACAAAAGTGTAACCTTTTCTCTGTGGAGTTTGGCATAGGTTTAAAATGAGTTTTAAACTAAACATTGTCACCTTTATAAACTAATATTTCCTATGCACCTGTGAGATGTACTTTGTTCCTATAAAATCATTTTTTGTTTAATTTATAATCAGTTAAACACAAACATGTTTTTGCAAAGCACACCTAATCATAAAGTATAAAAAATGTAATTACCTGAAAAAAGTTTATAACCTTGATATATTTTCTGCTTTATACGCAATATAAAATGTGCTTGCTAACGATTCTTTATTATCTTTGTTAACCTGACTTTGCAAAGTTTCCTGTAGAACTTTGTTTGACACTTCTTTAGTATACTAATGAGAACAACCTTATGGAACAAGGGTTACAGGGATGCTGAAATAGCGCATCTGACCTGTCTCAAAATAGCAGGCGCGTTCAAAAGATGTGGGATAGCTATTTCGGGTGATGATACTGAAAAGTTATAGGTATGCTGTCATATGATGTCTGATGGTTCAAATTTATAAATTGGTTTATGAAAAGTGTGAAATGTGCAAACAACTATGATAACAGAATTATTAGTATGAAACTGCAGTCTTGCATATTGTACAGCATGGCAGCTGTAATGGTCACCCCTAGATACTACCCAGCATCATGGGTCACGCTTGGGAGGCTGAGGCTAGTGGATCGCTCAGAGGTTCTAGGTTATGAAGTGCTATGTTGTTTGAGTGTCTGGCTTCAGAGTCTGGCCAGCTAGTGGCTGAAAGACTGGATAGAGCAACACGACTGGTGCTTTGTGATAGTTACTTTCTCTGTGGGGGCTGAAGGACCAATCCATCATAGTGATTATGAGTCAGACTCACTAGTACCTTCTGGCTACTTTCCGCATTTCCAGTAATGCAAAACTATGATACAGGTTGCACCTCTATAAACCAGAACTCTCTGGTCTGGCAACATCCATGGTCCGTCAGGACCACAGATGTTCCAGGATCTGCAGGGGATGAGGGAGCCAGGAGCCCGGTGCTATGTGTGTGAGGGGCAATGCGTGGCTCAGCTTCCTTCCCCATCAGTGGTCAACCCAGACTGAGCTGCTCTGCAGGCAGAGCAGGATTAACCACTAAGCTAATAAGGCTATAGCCTGAGGCCCTCCCATTGTTTAGGCCCTCCTGCAAAGGCAGGAGGCTGGGCCAGGCGGGGTGAGGGAGGGACAGTGAGCTTGCTCACATGGCCCCGCTGGAGCCTGGAGCACTCCTGCCAGCAAGACAGACAAGGCAAAGCAGCCCCTGGTGGGTTAGTAGGAGCCTCCTCTCACTCCCTGACAGTGATGGAAGGGGAACAGCAAGCAACAGGCAGCACTGGTGAGAACTATGGGGAGGCTTCAGCCCCTTTTGCCCTTCCTAAATAGTGCTGGGGGAGCAGGACTCAGGCAGTCCTGGACCGGTGTGGGGTGCACCCCTAGCCAGCCCCTTTCACCTGCCTGCTGCTTAGCACAGCAGCCTGCAGGAGAGCTCTGGAGCCCAGTTGGGAGCATGCCCCTGCCTTGTGCAGCAGCGCACCCCAGCCAGCTCCCACTGCATCAGTGCACCGGGGTGCACCACCTTACTTTCTCCTCCGGTTTCAATCCAAAAACTGAATGCACCTAACGTTAATCTATTTTCTGCCCCAACTCAAGCTAGCTTCTTTCCCCAGTGGAAAATGTTGGGTAAGCATAGAATGACTGTGATTTGAGAAGGGAATGAGAACAAAGACCAATTCCTGGGGACAGTTACACTTTTGTAGCCTTACTGACTTCAGGCCAGGGTCCCAGAGAACAGATTTAGGTCCCTTCTGCTTTTCACACCTTTATAAGCAGAATCTCATTCACTTTCCTCTTTGGTGAACACTTTAAAGCAGGGGGCAGGGGAAGAAGCAAGGTCTGTCTACTGTCTGCTTCATCCTTCATTCTACACCAGCCTAGTAAACAAACTCCATTCAAACCTGATGCTTCTTTTGAGATGTTGATTTTCAATTAAGTCTTTTTGTTGAGGGGGGCAGAGAACACAGCAGGGGATAGCTATATTTTGTCCTACTCATTCAAAAGCTGGAAGTGCAGGGGATTGGACTAGATGATCTCTAGAGGTCCCTTCCCATCCTATCATTCTAATTGTTGAAGAGCTAATGAATACAGAGGAAATGCAGTTAGGCTGCTGGCTACAGACAGGACACTGTAGTAGAAACCCCTGGCTCTCTAGCTCCCACATGAACCAAAAAGCCACTGGGTGGTAGCCAGAGACCCTACACAGGGCCCAGGGTCTTATCAAACATCTGTGTCAGCAGTACCCAGATAATCTCAAATTAGATTTTACTAAAGAATTTCTTAAGTTTGTTGGATTCATATCACTCTGTGATATATAGAGAAAAGATGACTAAAGCTTATCTATTTGGATGCACCAAGTTATCACAGAATCCAATGTGACAGCATGTTCAAATGTTGAAACTGCATTACAGCTGTATTTGTCACTAATAATCACTAACTATAGTTGAGAACGTTCCTTTTCTCTTCTAACAAGGATAAAAAATGTCCTCCGATCCACCATGACTCAAGAGCATCTCAGTGCTTTGTCCCTCTTGAGGAGGGCTGGGCAATAATTTTTGAACGGGGGCCACCTGGAAGGGACGGGGCCTTTAAATAGCTGGAGTTGAAAGGGTTTGTGGCTCCCAGGTATCACATTAGCTGGGGATGGGCGCTACAACCCCTTTCAACTCTTTCTATTTAAAGGGCTCGCTGTTCCCGGCCTCACTGCTAGCACGTTGCCTAGGAGCCAGGATGCTAGAGCCCTTTCAACTGCTTCTATTTAAAGGGCTCGCGCCTTTCCCGGGGCTGTTGCCTGACCATCACGGGGAAGGCACGAGCCCTTCAAATAGGAGCAGTTGAATGGGCTCACGAGTCCCTGGCTCCCAGGCAATGCACTAGAGGGCAGGACCTGGAACGGATGCGCGGGCCGGATCAAAGCGCTCTCATTTGCATTTCCTCTTCCTTTTCTTTTTGTGCAAGAGGTTTTTTGTGCAAAAAAGCACTGTGTAGACAGCGCCTTTTTGCGCAAGCTCCCCCCCCCCTTTGCACAAGAGCTGTTCTTCCAAAAAAATGAGCATTTGCTCGTCTGCAAGAGGCTTGCAGTATAGCCATAACCCTAGAGAGGTGGTAGAATCTCCATCCCTAGAGGTTTTTAAGTCCTGGCTTGACAAATCCCTGGCTGGGATGATATAGTTGGGGTTGGTCCTGCTTTGGGCAGGGGGCTGGACTTGACCTCCTGAGGTCTCTTCCAGTCCTATGAGTTTATGATTTTAAGATAATACCTTAGCGTGTCAACAACCCATTTCACTGCAAGGGCCTCCCATTCTAAGGTGGAATAGCTGGTCTCCCAGAGGAACATCTTATGGCTTAGGTACAGGATGGGAAGTTCCTTTCTTCTGAGTTCTTAGGACCATATTCCTCCCAGTCCTACCTTCGGGGTGTCTGTCTGGAAGGTGAAGGGTTTTGTGAAATATGGTTGGGACAGTACATGCTCTTGGGTCAGCTATTCCCTGGAGGGTCTGGGAGGCCCTTTTACAGTCCTTTGACAATTTGACCTTCCGTGGCTGTTTGTTTTTCATTAGATCTGCCAGTGGGGTGGAAAGCATGGCAAAGTAGCAGTTCAGCAGAAAAGGACCTAGAGATTACAGTGAATGAGAAGCTGGATATGACTCAACAGTGTGCCCTTGTAGCCAAGAGGGCTAATGGCATATTAGGGTGCATTAGGAAGGGCATTGCCAGCAGCTCTAGAGAAATGATTATTCCCCTTTATTCGGCACTGGTGAGGCCACATCTGGAGTATTGTGTCCAGTTCTGGGCCCCCCACTATAGAAAGGATGTGGACGCATTGGAGAGGGTCCAGCAGAGGGCAACCAAAATGATTAGGGGGCTGGAGCACATGAGCTATGAGGAAAGGCTGAGGGATTTGGGCTTATTTAGTCTGCAGAAGAGAAGAGTGAGGGGGGATTTGATTGCAGCCTTCAACTTCCTGAAGGGGTTTCCAAAGAGGATGGAGAGAGGCTTTTCACAATAGTGACAGATGGCAGAGCAAGGGGCAATGGTCTCAGGTTACAGTGGGAGAGGTCTAGGTTGGATATTAGGAAAAACTATTTCCGTAGGAGGGAGGTGAAGCACTGGAATGGGTTACCTAGGGAGGTGGTGGAATCTCCATCCCTAGAGGTTTTTAAGTCCTGGCTTGACAAAGCCCTGGCTGGGATGATTTAGTTGGGATTGGTCCTGCCTTGGGCAGGGGGCTGGAATCGATGACCTCCTGCGGTCCCTTCCAGCTCTAGGATTCTATAGTTCTATGATTCTATGAACATTGGGTACAAACCAGAGATAATATCTGGCAGTCTCTTTAATTGCCATACTTACCTCGTTATCAGAGGGGTAGGGTAGTTCCGAATGGCCTGCACATTGTCCATGGTATAACCTAGGTGAGTCACCTCCAGCTGATCTAAGTAATACTTGGCTGGGTTTGGGGTGAGACCTGCATCTCCTCAGGCCTGTAGCATGCTGGTGAGGTGTTGAAGATGTTCTACTCAGCTGGCACTATAGATGATATTGTCAATATACGTGGCTGCATATGCACTATGGACTCAATATGTGGTTTATGAGCTATTGAAAGGTGGCTCTGGCTCCATGTAAACCAAAAGGCATCATTGTAAAATGTTAGAGGCCAAGGGTGTAGGTAATGCTGTCTTCTCCCTTGAGGTTAGAATGAAAGGGCTCTGCCAGTATTATGTCTAAGATGGAGATAGACTCTGCATGGCCCAGGCGCTTGAGTAGTTAATCCACCCTGGGCATGGGGCAGGCTTCAAGCTGTGAGATGGCATTCCTTTTTCTAGAGTCATTGCAGAACCTGACAGCCCTGTCTGGCTTCAGGTTGGGGGCTAGTATTGTAGGGCTCTGCCATTCGCTTTTGGACTCATGGACTTCCAGGCGAACATCATATTTAGTTCCTTCTGCATGACATCCCACATTTTCTTGGTGGTCTCTCAGGGTACGTCTAGACTACAGGCTTTTGTCGACAGAGGCTCTGTCGACGAAGAGCGTCTAGACTACAGCCAGTTCTGTTGACAAAGCAAGCCACTTTTTCGACAGAGTCTAGATGCTCTTTTTTGAAAAAGCACCATGTGGATGCAATAGCACCTTTTGTTGACAGAACTCTGTTGACAAAAGGCGTTATTCCTCGTAGAATGAGGTTTACTGCCGTTGACAAAACTGCCGCGTTCTGTCGACTTACTGTCGACAGAACTCGGCAGTAGTGTAGACGCAGGTATAGTTTTGTCGACAAAAGTGGACTTTTGTCGACAAAACCCTTTAGCCTAGACACACCCTCACTGTCTAGCTGGGAATGGTAGCAATGTGATGATTTATCACACTTTTTCTTCCCGTCTTGGCAGACAAGACATGGGGGAAGACCGATACCAGCTGTTGTAGCTTGTCTTGCTGTTTGGGGTCAAGTTCTTGGCCAAATGCCACTGGCCCTGACTCAGAGGGTTCATTGGCCAGTGGCCCCAATTCAGGCTTTGGGGGATACGGGGCAATCATGAGGGCCTCCCATTCCTTCTAAGCCTTAAGGAGATTCACATGATAGATCAGTGTGTCCCTCTGACATCCAGACAGCTGTATCTCATAATAAATGGTTCCCACCTGCCTTGTAACCTTGAAGGGAGTCCCAACAAGGGGTAAGGACATCAGTAGGCCTGCAGGATCCCCTTTGGGCTGACTCTCTGGCATTCAGAGCAACAAGCATATTAGTCCCGTGCTTCTTGGTGTATCCCTAGCCAGAAAAATTGCTGGGCTGCCCTCTTCTCCTTCCTCAGGTGCCCAGCTCAGGGCACCACATGAGCCAAGTGGAGCAAATCTTCGCAAAACTACCATGGGATTAGCAGTTTGTGTAGGCCTACCTTTATAAATAGGCTAAGGACCCACAGACAGAGGAGGTCCTTTCAGATCTCAAACTGCGGTTCTTGGGGTAAACACTAGGGGAGGCTTTCTGTTGGGGTAGATCGTGCCATCTACTTCCAGGCCTGGCTGTGGACTGGGTCTTCACTTTGTCCCTTGAGGAAGTCCTAGTTGACATCCAGCCATCCTTGTCCTGGCCCAACCGGGGCTTCTGCGGGGAGTGAGCTGGCTCTGGTGTCCCAAGGTCATCTGGGGGTTCCTCCTCAGGGTCATCTGGTGTGGGATGGCTGAACAATGACCTCTGGGTAGAAGTGCCCTCAGTCCATAAAAGGGCACTCTCTCCAGAAATGCCCCTCTTGGCTGCAGTTGCAGAAGCAGTCCTGACTGGTCCTGTAGGCGGCGTACTTCCTGTCCGCATTGTTTTCCTTCTCTCTCCAGGACAGAAGTGGCTCTGGTTAGGGCCTTTGCACAGGCTACCCTTGTGGGTACGGGAAGCCGGGTATAATTGTGGGGATTTCCCTGTTGAGGTTTATGGGGACCCCAGAGTATGTCTACACCACAGAGTTTTTTTGGAAAAATGGCCATTTTTCTGAAAAACTTAAATTACATCCACACTGCAATCACGTTCTTTCAAAAAAAAAAATTGAAAGAACAGAGGAGTTTTTCTGACATTGGTAAACCTCTTTCTACAAGGAAGAAACCTTTTTCCGAAAGAGCTCTTTCAGAAAAAGGCGTGTGTGGAGAGGGAAGAGGGAGTTCTTTCGCAAGAAGAGAAAAGAGGAAAAAGCAGAGGTGCCCTGGTGGCCATTCCACCCATAGCAATCACAGCTTACATGCGAGAGAGCGTCCATTCACTGTGGACGTTATCTGTCGAAAAAGCAGATCACTTTTTTGAAGCACTTTGGCAGTGTGGACGCTCTCTTCGGAAGACGTTTTTTCGGAAGATCTCTTCTGGAAAAGCTTCCTCCGAAAGAAGCCTGCAGTCTAGACATAGGCCCAGCTAGATAGCTGGTTTTGATCACCTGGGCTCTCTAGTTTATGACTTGGTCTCTCCAACCCCTCATGTAGTCTTCAGTCAGTGAGACCATCTCTGTAAGGGATACTAGGTGGTGCCATTGCACCCACTCCTTCCTCCCAGCCGGCAGGATCTGGAGAAATTGTTCCAAAGCCACTGCTTTGCACGGTTGGACTCCATTCTGGTGTTCTGCTTCAGCCACCACTAGCAATAATCCCAGACTCGCTGGGCCATCACCTTGGGCCTGGCTCCTGGCAGATACTAGTCTCAGTAGAGTTGCTGATGACATATCGCAGAGTTGATACCCGCTTGATCCAGGATGACCACTTTGACCTTTGGATATTCCAGCAAGTTCCCATGAGACGAGGTTCTAGTGCACTCTCTACCCCGGATCCACCAAATCAGGGGCCAGGAGTGTGGCCCAGTATTTCGATGGTCACCTGGCAGCCGTGGCAAACCATTCAAAGGTAACAAGGTTGGCCTTCAGGTTGTCACTGGTTCCTTTCTTTGTAAGGCCTACTGGTAACCCCACCAGATTATCCCCGGCCTCATCTCTGACTGGCCTAGGGCAAGGGGGCAGAGCAAGTCTCCACAGCAATGCCATCTGCTGGACCAGTCATTCCTGTTGTGACTGTTGCTGGGTGGCCAGCTTGCACAGTGACTGTTGATGCTGCTCCCATTGCTGTGCTGCCTGCTGTTGTTGCTGTGGGGCCAGTTGTTGGAGCAGCTGTGCCTGCTGCTATTGCTGTTGTGCAGCTTCCTGCTGCTGGTTGGCTAACAGCCATTTCAAAAGCTTTTCCAGTTCCATTTTATGGTAGCTCCTTCTCTGAGGTCCTGATCAATATCTACATTCACCACCAGTTGTTGAGGGGTTGATATAACTTTCTTGGGGTGGAGGCTGAGTGTTCTATGGCCCTGTGGTTGGGCTCAATATCATGTTGCTCAGTAGTTTGGGTCGTCACCCATGGTCCTGGCTACCAGAATAGCTTAGCTGGGTTGCTGGCAGTGTTGCCTCTAAGATTTACCATCCATGAGCGGAGTGAGTTTTGTCTTGTGCACCAATATTGAGGTCATGTGCGCTTGTTCGGTGTGTGCCACTGTGGCACCTGTTACCAGATTTTCCCAATACTCTGGGGTATGCTCATTTATTAGGGTTTCTCTTATGGGACTGGTGGAAGGTTAACAATTCTATCAGTGTGTTGCTTGTGCTTACTTGTGCTCTCATATGGAGCTGAATTCTCCCTGCTGCCAATTTCCCCCTCCCACTGGAGCTCTCCTGCAGGAACTAGATTCCTCAGGATGGGGTTCTTCCCACCTTCCTTGGCTCACACACCCTTCACCCTCCTCTCCTGTCCTGGCTCCTGCACTTCTCACTCCCCTCAGCCCTCCTAGGACCTGCCCCCCTCTCCTTCCTCTCTGACCCCTGCACCTGCCCTCCTTTCCCTGCTGTGCCCACCCCTCTTCTAGCGCCCCTCCCCACTCGTCTCCTAACACCGCCCTCTACCCACTTGCCCTGTCTCTCTCTCTCTCCTCTGCTCTCTGGTGCCTGTCCCTCCTCTCCACTTCCCTCCCCATGTCTGCCCTTCTGCTGCACCCCCACAATTCCCCTGGCACCTGCACCTTCCCTTACCCCCTGCACCCTCCTGGTGCCTCCCCTTCCCTCACAGCCCCTGCTCTCCCAACACCTGCCCCCCTTGCCCTCTTTCTCCCTGGTGCCCACCCCCTCACCACCCTCTGCCCCAGTTCTCCTCACACCCCTTTGCGCCCTAACATATGACTTTCTCCAGCCCCCGCCTTCCTCATGTCTACCCTTCCTTTCAACTCCTCTTCAATCCCTCTGCTGGGACTTGAGCCGGGGCCGTGGTGCTATTTTTAATACTGCAGTCCTGACCCCAACAGCCACCGTGTAGTTGTGGCCCCAGCTGCTCCCAGGGACTGGGCCATGCGGCAGGCGGCTGCATCATGTTCCAGGACTGGAGCCAGTTCATGGTGCTATTTTTAGTACCGTGGTTCAGGCTTCAGCTGCCACCACACAGGCTGCATGGTGGGTGCCCAGCTGCTCCTGGGGTGGTCAGTGACCCGCCCCGCGGCAGCAACCCCTGGAGCAGCTGGGGCTGCAGCTGTGTGACTTTGCTGAGGGTGTGGGTGGGAATGAAATTCTTGGTGTGTACCCATGCAGGTGCACACCTTACAGGGCACCCTGGGTCCCGGATTCAATGGCAAAGCCCCTGTTTTGCAGAATAGTAATAGAGATGTAGTCGTGTTAGTCTGGTCTTGCTGAAACAAAAGACAGGACTATGCAGCACTTTAAAGACTAACAAGATGGTTTATTAGGTGATGAGCTTTCATGGGCCAGACCTGTTTTGCAGGGCAGTGTGGCCCAGTGGCCAGAGTTAATAGCAAGGAGTGCAGGGTCCCCACCACAGGATTGGGTAATGGTCAGGTTGGAGGGACACAGACCCTGGGCCCTGTCAGTGGTGGAGTTGTCCAAACCAGCTTGGTGGGGCTTCCACTGAAACACATCGAGCTGTTCCAGTATGGCTACCATTCCCCACAAAACTCCCCTGGGTCACTTTCTACTTGACTCTGTGTCTCTTTCTGGAACTAGTGTGGCACTTCTTTCCCTGTCAGCAGTCAGCCCAGACTGAGCTCCTCTGCAGGTCTCCAGCTGGATCATGCCCAGCAGAGCTGAGGGAGCGGGGCCTCCTCAGTTAGGTTCAGAGGGTTAAGTCTTGCTGCACCTGTGTGGAGTTGATACGCCCTGTCACAGAGACTTTACTAAGAAACAGCAGCCTTCTCATTATATTCTTCAGAGGGATAGCCGAGTTAGTCTGTAACAGGAAAAACTTAAAAAAACAACAAATAGTCTAGTAACACTTTAAAGACTAACAAAAACATATAGATGGAATCATGAGCTTTCGTGGGCACAACCCACTTCTTCAGATGACTGGAGTGTTGGAAGTCCAGATCCAAGAATAAAAAAGGGGAGGCGGCAAAGGGAAAAAAAATTGAAGGGGAGGAAGAAAAAAAGGACAGTGAGTAGAGAAGCTTTAGAGGGATAGTCGAGTGAGTCTGTAACAGGAAAAACTTAAAAAAATAACAATTAGTCTAGTAGCATCTCAAAGACTAAATAGTTACAAGAGGCTGATAAAAACCATAGTTAGCACTTGGAAAGGAAGATGACCAATACCAGATACTACACAGACTTCAAGAACCATTAGCACCTTCATTATTTGGTTGGTTGATAATGTGCAAGCCATCCGATATCATGATTCAAACTATTAATATAAGAATTAAACTTGTGAATGAAGATAAGCTCCAATCCTTCTCTGTGTATTTGGCTTGTGGAGTTGGTCTGAAACAAAACAGCGACTTGGAGATCCATTAATGAGTGTCCAGGAAGATTAAAGTGTTCTCCAACAGGTTTTTGTGCGTTGCCTTTTTGGATATCTGATTTGTGTCCATTAATTCTTTCCCGTAGAGACTGTCCAGTTTGGCCGATATACAGTAATTCCTCATTTAACACTATAGATATGTTTCAGAAAATGATCATGTTAAGTGAAAACGTGTTATGCGGGGTCAATTTTCCCATTGAAAATAATGGAAAAGGTGGGGGTTGCGCTTCAAGCGGTGGTGTCTGTTGGGACTGGGACATAAGGTTGGGGGAGAAAGGGGACAGGGTTACAGCAGGGCGGGGAGGTGTTTGGCTCTGGGGAAGGGAAGGGGATTGGGTTGGGAGTATGCCCCTGTGACGGGTCTGCCAGGACCCGCACTGCGTCCAGCGAGGGGAGGTCGCCGGGGAACGGCACGGCGAGCGGCGAACCCTCTGCCACTTTGCAGGGAGGTGGGGGAAGCCCCGCGCAGCTGCCAGCAGCGGGCCGGCTGGGGAAATCGTGTTATTCCGGGGACAGTCATGTAATTCAAAAAACGTTCCCTAAAAAAAATCGTGCTATCACGAAAACGTGTTAAGCGGGCACGTGTTAAATGAGGGATTACTGTACATTGCAGTGGGGCATTGCTGGCATTTGATGACATAGATCACATTCGTGGATGTGCAGTTAAATGAGTCTCTGATTTGGTGGCTGCTCTGGTTGGGTCCAGTGATGAAAACACTTGTGTAGATGCATGGGCAGAGTTGGCACCAGGGCTGATTGCAGGGGTGGGTTCCTGGATGCTTATGATGTAGCTGTGCTGCGTGGTTACTGGAAAGAATTTGTTTCAGGTTAGGGGGTTGACTATAAGTGAGAATTGGCCTTTCCCCCCAAGGCCTCTGAGAGTGAGGAGTCATTTTCCAGGATAGATTGTAGATTTTTGATAATTCATTGGAGGTGATAACAACTGGGCATACCGGAGCGGTCAACAAAGGCTTCCCTTGTCGACCGTGCCGTGTCTAGACTGCCGTGCTGTGCCAGATTAGCTGATTGTCGGCACAGCGCGGCGTCCATTTTTATTTTAATGAAGTGGGGATTATTTAAATCCCCGCTTTTTGACTATGTCGAGTAAACTACTTTACATGCTCCGTCGATGGAGCCATGTAGTCTAGATGCACCCTAAGTGTGAAACTGATTGTTCCTTCCTAAGTGGAGCACTTTGCATTTGTCCTTATTAAACTTCATCCTGTTTACCTCAGACCATTTCTCCAATTTGTCCAGATCATTTTGAATTATGATCCTATCCTCCAAAGCAGTTGCAACCCCTCCAAGCTTGGTATCATCTGCAAACTTAATAAGTGTACTCTGTATGCCGATATCTAAATCGTTGATGAAGATATTGAACAGAACCAGTCCCAAAACAGACCCGTGAGGAACCCCACTTGTTACTCCTTTCCAGCAGGATTGTGAACCGTTAATAACTACTCTCTGGGAATGGTTATCCAGCCAGTTATGCGCCCACCTTATAGTAGCCCCATCTAAGTTGCATTTGCCTAATTTATTGATAAGAATATCATGCGAGACCATATCAAAAGCCTTACTAAAGTCTAGATATACCATGTCCACCGCTTCTCCCTTATCCACAAGACTCATTATCCTATTAAAGAAAGCTGTCAGGTTGGTTTGACATGATTTGTTCATGTCTGAACTGGCAACAGAACATCACTTGTCAACACCCGCAGTCCAGAACTTAAACCCCTCCAACACATTATCAAAAATCTATAACCTACAATTCTTTCCAGTAACCACGCAGCACAGTCCACGAAAGCTCATGATACCATCTACATGTTTTGTTAGTCTTTAAGGTGCTACTAGACTATTTGTTGTTTTTAAAGTTCTTCTCATTATATGTTCATGATGCAAGAACACCATGCAAGAACTCTGGTCAGGAATGACAAGTAGAATCGTGTGACATGGTGTCTTATACATATGTGCCTGATGTTTTATAGCTCTGGAGTTAAGACTTGAGTTATTCTGCCATCTAAAGTGTGATTTACACAGATAATTTAAAATATACTTAAACATGTCTTTTAATTTGTGCACATGTGCCTGTCCAAGAAATGAGATACCTAAATCTCCCATATAGTACTACAGAACAAACCTCCCTCTGCTCCTGGGCTGAGATATCATCACCAGAAATGGATTCTGACTCTCCTGTGTTAGACCATTAACCGCCACATGCCCATAGTTCTCCAAACTTCTGATTTTTCAGAGCTGCTTCCTCCCACTCATCTGAGACTGGATTAGAGCTCAATTGACAAAGAGGGTGTATAGTGTAGCTTCTCATCCACTCTGCCAGCAACCAGCCAGTCCTGCCAGTGTATTTATGGTAATGCTCTTCATGTCTGTGCAGTGGAAATACCAGTGGGGAAGGACATGCTGACACTGAGCTGATCATGGCAGGGGATGTAAAGAGACTCAGACGCATGTTACTGGAATGCAACAGCAGTGACAAGTTATGTGGTAAGTTTCAAGGCAACTGTCTTTTTTCCCTGTTACTTGTATGTGTTCAGGTCTCATATGCTGAGCAGCAGGACCTGCTCAGTTAACTGTGAGTCAACCCTCAGCTCCAGAGGGATTTGATTGGGCTTCCCCTGAAGTGCCAGTGCATGACTTCTTCACACCTGCCCCCATCTATTTTGCCTTTTCAGCCAAGTGTATTAGGTTTGTCACCTAGCATTGTCATGCAGCATCGAGAACAAAGAACGTATTTCCAGCACTGGTGCATATGGCTAGGTAGGAAGGATAGGAGAAAGATGGATTAAGATTTCCTGTTACACAGGAAAAACGATATAACACTCTGATCAGGGTTAAGAGACTGGTATGTTAATTCCAATAGGGGCTGAAATTATTGTCATCAGAGCTCTGAGTCAGCCCAAATCGGTATACTCGCACCAGTGCTACTAGAGTATTAGCAATAAGCAACACACAAGCATTCTCACTCTGATGCCCCTGCTGCTGTAGTCTTATCTGTTCTGCTTTAAGCAGGGTTGGGCTTAGACAGCCTTTGATGGAACAGTTAGGTAGATCAGAACCTAGAAAAAATGGGGAAGGATTTTTTGGGGGTACTGTAGATAGGCAGACATAGACAGACTACCAACAGAAATCCAGATGCTGCAAGAAATGCTGTTTGTGACTTATTAGGGGAGTCTCTTTCTTCTGAATACTACTGAACTCAATGCGTTTGCAGGAGGTTAGGGGAAATTATCTCTTGGTCAAGACCACATGTGGTCTTTAAAGATCCTATGGTACTTCTAAAGGGACCAAGATTGTTACGTGTTATGATAGATAGAAGTGTTGTCCTTTTCTGGGCATTCCAGCATCTGGTGACTAAAGGATTAAACTCAGGTAGCTCTGAGGTGTTGGCAGAGAACCAGGAGAGCCAATGGGAGAAAATGTTGCAATTTGAATTGAAATAAACCTTGCTTGCTGGTTTCCTTTGTGTGAGTTTAAACAAGGAGCTGGGAGTGGGAACATAAATTGAACCAGGCAGAAATACCACATATAAAAAAAGAAATACCCGGGCATAGAAATGAACTGGACCTTGAAGTACAAATATGCGAGTAGATAGGAAATGTTTAGTTAGACGCAATCAGGTTATTTTTTGTGTTTTGTTGTTTGGTTAAGCTTTTCTGTGCTCAGTCCATATGCCTCCCTATACATTGTAACTAAGCTGAATCCCAGGGAAACAATTATCTGTGCTTTAATCTGTTTTCTCAGTTGCTCTATCACACCTAGCAAGCAAATGTTTACCAAGTATATTTGTTTTGTTAATAAAATCACCTTTTTAAGGCTATGACTTGATTCTTCTGTTCTGGAATGTAATAGGAGATCTGTGTGTGCATGCCTAAGACTGAGAGGTCAGCTATTGAAGATCACAATTTGTTTTCTTTTTTTCAAGCTCTCTTGCAGTAGAAGAGCTTGGAATACCCCTCTGGAAGCAGTTCCCAAGTGCTTTCTTCCTGAATTCAAGAAGAAAGGCTTTTTTTATTTTTTTTTTAAGGCTGCTATCACCAAGTCATCTCCCAAAGTCAGGGAATCTGTGACCTTGGAGTTTTTAAAACAGAAGCCAATAGAGGCAAGGTATTTTAAGGTCTCTTGTGGGCCTCCACCCTCTGCACTTGGAGTGTCAGAATGGGGAACAGCCTTAACATGTGCCAAGCCTCATCAGTCTCTATTGATTTTATTTGGAGTTGAAGGTACTTATCATCTTATATGAGAATGGCAGCATCCCATAGTGTTGTGACCCAAGACCCAATCTGGCTAAGTTCCAAACCATTTAATTTACACTTCCTCCATAATATACACCCCAGTATGTTAATGGGAGAAATTATTCACTTCATCTCAATTACCTTATTGTGCAGCATTTTTTATATAGAATGACTGCCAGGCTCCACCTCTGAGTCAGCTAAATGATCCCCAATTGTAGGCACTGCCTTACACTTTCAGTCTTCATATACAATATGTGATGGTGGGAGGGGGTCATGACTTCACTCTGTTGAGGAAGATGATAATAAACTCTTCTGAACTCATCCACACATCAGCAAGATTTGCTCTGCCTGCAGGGGAAAGCTTTAGAAGGGAATTCTAGTCCAAGGGTTGGTAACTGGGGAAGATTATTTTGCCTAAGACAGCACAAGGATTACAAGGATAGTGAAGGGGAAGGCATTTATTGACCCTGCTATCCCAACTATCTCTGTACCAGGAACAGAGTAGGTGTTTACCAAAAAAGCAAGAAGGGGTGATCTAGGGAAGGACTCTAACCCTGATCATGACACTAAAGTGCCTGCAGGCAAGCTGGGACCAAGATTTGCCCATGAGAGTGAATTTCTTGTATTTCCCTTTTTTATTTTGGTCTTCCCTGCCCCTGGAGAGGGGGAAAGGTGTATATATGTGTATATTGTTGTTTTTTGAGAGAGACTCTTGTATGCCCCAAGCAGCAGAAGGAATTGGGGTGTCAGAGGAAGCAAGAAACCCAAACTGTGGTCTGGGGTGGGGAGACTCCAGGATACCCCATTCACCCCCACAAGGCACCTAAAGAAGTAGCCTGATATTCAGAGGTGAAGAATTCCTGTTGACTTCAGTGGGAGTCTTAAATAGTCAGCGCCTCTGAAAATCAGGCTGATAGTTGCTAAAGTGCTTAGAGACTACTGCAGTGAGCACAGCATAGATAGATAGATCCTTTGTGTTGAAAGTTACTAGAATGGATAATTGCTATGGTGTTGTACAGACTGCTCACTATGGGAGTGTTGTACACACTGTGATTTCACTGAACAATTACAGTTACTCCTTGTTTCCCATTTTCTCTTTCCATGGACAGTTGTGCGTGAACACCAGACTGAAGTGATCATCATCCCAGTCTTCCTAGTGGGTGTCTTCGTTATCCTGTTAGGTGTGATCCTTTGGCTTCGCTATCAAAGCTGGAGGTCAAAGCAACAGCAGCTGCCCAGATCCCAAGGTAACAAAGGGGTGAGAGCTGGGTTCAATTGCAAATCTCTTAATACCACCCCAAGAGCTGTCAGGGATTAGAAGAATTGAAGAGTCTGAGTCTAGTATTCAGTGGCCTAGTTTACATTAGGAAAATTAGGAACTCTAGTTCATCGCTGGTATAGCTCCATCAGTGGTGCAGGTTATAGAGGGGACTCAGGTACTTAGACCACCATGTCACCTAATCATGCTCTGAGTAAAGTTAGATGACATAGTGGTAAATCACTTGAGACCTGTCTATGCTATATCCTTCACTTCTTCAAATCTGAAGAAGTGGGTTTTGCCCACAAAAGCTCATGATACCATATATACTATATATATTTTTGTTAGTCTCTATGGTGCCAAAGGACTACTCATTGTTTTTAAAATTACAAATATGGCTACCTCTCTGAGACTTTTTTGAGGAGTGAAGGATCTTTCGAAATGGGCCATTTCTGTCAAAAATGCCTCGTCTAAACTGCTAGGTTTTTTCGAAAAAGCCCTGTTTGGAAAAAAAAGCAGCAGCTGCCGTTATGCAAATGAAGTGCGGGAAATTCAAATCCTGGCTTCATTTGCAATATCAACGTCCCTAATTTACATTCTTTTATTGAAAAAAGGATGTAGTCTATAAGTAGCCTAAATGTCTTCATGGATTTTACAGACAGGTCTAATTTTAGCTCTTTTTTTACAGTCTGTCTATGAATTTACAGATGGTTGGCAACCCTGGACCAGAGCCCATTAGTTATCTCTTTATATTGACCTGCAGGGTACTGGTTTCAAGCTGCAGTCTCACTTCCTGCAGGGCAAATGTAGGCTGGGCACAGTGACATCTGGAGGTTAATGCTCTGCACTGCAGTGGACCTAGGTTCAGTTCCCAGTCATGGTGTCCTATGGCTAGGAACACTGTGAGTCTGGCTTGGTTGACATATACATACTGTGAGTCTCACAGAATTGATCCCCAGATTTATAATGGCCATTTCCCAGGAGTGAACTCAGTTGTAGCTCGCAACACTACAGATTTGGGATGCATTGCAAAGTGGCTGAAGCAAAAAACTCAGAACAAGAGTGGACTAAGTACTTCTGGTCTAAATTGAATCAGTATTTATTAATTGGTATATATTGAGGGGAATTAAGAAAGAACAAAAGTAAAGTCTGTAAGGACACTGTGAATGTCCCTTCTCTCTAACAATCTACAGCAATTCTGAAAACAAAATGGCTGATGTATCTACACAAAAGCAAACTTCTTAGACGTGTAAAGATGCAGTAGCCAGAAAACTAAAGTTTTGTTGTTACATACATCATAGATTTGAGGCCTCTGTTTCTCCTGGCTCTCAGTCACATGAGGTTGGGAATCTTGGGGAAGCAAAGTCCTTTGCTTCCTTGGAGACTGGCTTAGCAGACACCAAATAAAATTTCCCAGCCATGATTCTGAAAACCGAAATAGAGCAAAGAGAACAGTTCATGGCCAGTGGCAAAATGTAAAAGAGGAAAATTTACCCCCCCATGCAAATATGTGACTTTTATTTTTGTAAGCAGCTGTTGCCCCACTGCCAGCAAAGGACAAGAATCAGCAGGAACTGAGTGAATCAGGGAACCCCTACATCCAACTTAGTGAGACAACTGTGGAAAGTCTACTAAGATCTGCAGCCTTGACTCTGAAGGAGCTGGAGATACCACGGGACAGACTCACACCAGGGTCTTTGGAGCTGATACACAATGGCAGTTTTGGGGGCATCTACAGATCAGAAATGAAGACTGGGAACCCTGGGAAGACTAAGACAGTCATTCTGAAAGCCTTACAGGGTAACACAGAAGACAGGAGTGCTCCATTTATGTACACTTGTGTGTATCCACTAGACATTCCTTCCCCATTCTCTAGCTGAGTCCCTGTTTTCTTTCCTGTCGGTTGCACAAGGGGTTGCCCCTTTCTCTACTCTGAGCTGCACTTCTCTTTTGAATGTGTCCCCTGAGTGATTTATCTCTAGGTATGTACTTCTCAATCTCTCTCTAAGATCTTGTCTTCACTTCAACATTTGATCACATTTGAGCATGTCTGGAAAAATGTGAGATGAAAAGATTTTGACCATGATTTTGCATTCACTCTAGACAAGCACATGTTCATCGCCATGTCAGCTAGTCATGGTTAAATTTGGTCTTAGCAGGGTTTAGTCGCAAGCAGTATATGCACGTTAAAGGAGGTTGCACTACATGTTCTAAATAAAGCTTAGTCCTGCCATGAGTGCAGGGGACTGGAGTAGATAACCTTTCAAGGTCCCTTCTAGTTCTGTAATTCTATGTTGAGAAAGTTGAATAGGGTCTTTGCTCTTCTTTGCTCCCTGTGGTGATACTATAACTTTCTCTGGTACTTTCAGACAATGCTGGGCCCAGTGAGGTGAAGGATTTCCTGGGAATGATAAAGTTTCATCAGTCCCTTGGCCATCATGATACTGTGATTGAACTTACGGGATGTTGTATAGCCCAGCTCCCCCTTTATATGATCCTGGAAGATGTGTCCCAAGGAGACCTTCTGAACTTCTTGTGGACCTGCCGCAAGGTAAGTCTGAGGAAGTGAGTGCCAGACCAGTTATCATGTCTATCCTCCACCTCTGCCCGTGTCTCTTACATACATCTATTTAAGAAGATATCTACATCATTTGTGGTTCTTTTAATTCAGGCTTCTCTAATCCAGGCTTCTCTAATTATCTGTCAATTCCCAATATGACTCTTGCTTTTGTATGTATATTTCAATCTAGTCTTTCCCTTCCTGTCACATTTCCCTCCTTCCCACTTACCTCCGCTATCCCCACCACATTACTTACCTACCCTACCAGTCATCCACTTCTCTGACTCAGCACCTCTGATATACCTGCATCTACTCATCAACTGCTTAACTACTCACTTCTTTGCCTCTTCCAGGTTTGCATTTGAGCATTATCAATGATTATGAAGAATAACAATCTCAAGCAGGGCCAGTAATGATGATTTGCCATGTGGGGTGCATAAGGAGAGTGATGCTTGTAGTAGGATGGAAGGGTTAGATGTATATTGTGCCATTTGCTAAAACCAGAATTTCATTCATATGAAACAGCTTTCTGCCTTTTTTCCTCTCCTGTAGCATTTGTTTGATGTACTTTCTACTTTTTTTCTCTAGGATGTAATGACCATGGATGGTATCCCATATGACCTCACAGAGAGACAGGTATACAAGATCGGGCAGCAGGTTGCAGCTGCCTTGGTAAGTCTGATAGCTGTATTTATATATTTTCATTTTTATTTATTTATCCTGGTAGGAGAGACCAAGAAAGAGAACCCTCACCCCCTTCTAACATCAGGGGTCAATCTGGGGAAACTTTATTCTTTTAAATTTAGAATCCGTTAAAAATCATGTGCTAAATTTAAACAGGAAGCAAAAGAGGTTTTAGATTTTCCTAAATCTGATAAGACTGTTACTGCTGTTTCTATTAATCCTTGAAACAGACAAAGAATTACATTCATTCAAGAGTCTCTGTTGTTTACGTGCTGTAATAGCACCAGCTGACCTTTCATTAGAAAAATGGTAATTTAAAAATAGGAGTTCCCAAGAAATAGCAGAGATAAAAATGGAAGAAGGGTGGTATTGTGGTTAAGGTACTGGACTAGTACTCAAACATCAGTGTTTAATGGCCAGCTTTGTCACCAATTTAGGCAAGTCACTTAATCACTGTATGTCTCAGTCCTGTGTCTATAACATGCAGATTATACTGTAGTACTTTCCTTATTTACACTAAGTTATTTTGGGCAGGGGTGTCTTCTACTATTGTTAGAGAAGAAACAGGCGACCCAGGGGCCAATGGAGTAATGGACTGCTTTATTGCTCATGCACATTTATCTCAGATATTTAACACAACATTCCGAGTGGCAACAATTTGGCACCATTTACACCCTTTTAATCATTTTAGTATGTTAATTCACACGGTTATTACTACTTTCCCTAAAACCTTATTTAGTAGTGTTAACTCCCATACAGTGAATATTAATAATCAGGTGATGAATACAATTATACCCACCCCGTTTGTTGTTTACTGGTTTTTAGTTGAATCAGCATTACATACTGTCTTAATCAGCTGGGGTATGTCTACACAGCACCATTATTTTGAAACTAGCCAATTAGCCCATCATAAGATGGGATTTTCAGGTCTTGTCTCCTGAGCTCTCTCTCTCTCTTCCTACTGCTTCCCCCCCTCTCTCTCAGCTCTCCTCCGCCACCTGCCTCTCTCTCCATCTCTTTCTTTCTCTTCTCCCCTCCTGCCTCTCACTCTCCTTTCTCTTCTCCTCCTCCTCCTGCCTCTCTCTCCCCTCCGTCTCTCCCGCCCCCTTCCCTTCCCTTCCCTCCCCGTGGCGCTGGCTGAGTGTTGCCTGCTCAGCTGGGCTGCTGCTGCGAGGGAGGCGGCGATGGCGTGCGGCTGGGGCCGGGGCCGTGTACATCACCGCCCTCCTTCCCCTCCCACCCGGGAGCCCAAACAGCCCCTTGCGCTGCTGGCTCCCAGCTAACGCAGGGCGCAGCACTCAGCCGAGTGCCACAGCGGGAGGAAGGGGCGGTGGACGTGCAACGGCCGCCCCTGGCTGTGTGCATCACCGCCCGCCCCTTCCCCTCCCTCCGTGGCAGCTCGGCTGAGTGTTGCGTGCTCAGCCGGGCCGCCGCGGGGGAGGAGGGAGCGGGGCAGTGACGTACACGGCCAGGGGGCGGGGCTGTCTATGTCACCGCCCCTCCCTCCCCTCTCCCGCGGCGGCCTGGCTGAGGGGCGCACCACTCAGCGCCACGGCAGGAGGAGGAAGGGGGGGCGGTGACGTACACAGCCCCGCCCCCTGGCTGTGTACATCACCACCCCGCCCCCCTTCCTGTCCCACCGGGCCCACCTGAGCAGCGCTCAGCTGGGCCCTGGCGGGGGAGCAAGTGGCGTCAAGTGGCCAGTGGCTGCATCCCTCCCCGCCTCGCCAGGTCTGCTTCCTGCCCCCCTCCTCCTGTCCAGCGCCACGGCCCCGATCCCCCCCCAGCTCTGCTTCCCACCCCCTCTTCCTGCCAGCCAGCCCCACGGCCCCCGGACTCCTCCCGCCAGCGCTGCTTCCCTCCCTCCATCCTCCCCTCCAGCCCCACAGCCCCCAGCTCTGCTTCCCACCCCCTTCCAGCCAGCCCCGCCCCTTCCCCTCCCTGCGTGGTGCCTCCCAGTGGCGCTGCGCCGCTCCCAGCTGAGTGGCGCTCCGCCGGGTCCAGCGGGGCAAGCGCCCTTTGGGGTCTGCGCTCCCCACGTGGGGCGCGGACTAAAGGGCTGCTCCCGCCGGGGCCGGCGGACCCGCTCAGCTGGGAGCGGCGCGCAGCGAGCCACAGCGTGCCACGCGGGAGGGGAGGGGGGCTGGCCGGAAG
This sequence comes from Rafetus swinhoei, assembly GCA_019425775.1. Classification (NCBI taxonomy): domain Eukaryota; kingdom Metazoa; phylum Chordata; order Testudines; family Trionychidae; genus Rafetus; species Rafetus swinhoei. Next base: position 214,046,912 of record CM033437.1, read on the forward strand.
GGGTGGGCAGAGCTGGGCGGGATCGGAGGCTGTGGGGCTGGATGGGAGGATGGGGAGGGCCGAAGGAAGGGGGAGGAAGCAGCGCTGGCGGGAGGTGTCCGGTGGGCCGTGGGGCCCGAAGAGCCAGGGAGCGAGGGGAAGGGGGGCGGGGCGCTGACGTACACGGCCAGGGGGCGTGGCCGTGTACGTCAGCGTTACAGACGCACAGACACTGGGCTACTATATATATGATAACTTAGTCCGCGTCTACACAGCAGGCAGTTATTTTGAAATAATGTTGAAATACTGTCAAGCTGGAGGACTTCTTACTCCGACTCCTGTAACCCTCATTGAACAAGGAATAAGGGAAATTGGAGGAAGAGTGCTCTATTTCGAAATAAGTGCTGTGTAGAAGCTCCCAATTTCAAAATAAGCTATTTCAAAATAAGCTACACAGTTGACGTAGCTCAATTTGTGTAGCTTATTTCGAGTTAAGGCCTGCTGTGTAGATGCGCCCCAACTTACAAGAAGGGGAAAGAGCTCTGACCCTGAAAACGTTTTTACAGAGCAAGTAATAAGTCAAAACAAGACAGTGTTCTGTGTAACTATTTTTCTAGGCTAAAAGGTCAAAGGGGAGAAATATGCTTAAAGAGCAATGCCTGCTGTGGCTGGACCTCTTACCGCTATCCCAGGCCTCTATTAATTTTTACATATCCCAACACTCCCCCACTCTCTTTTTAAAGAAGGAACCAGCTGCACCCCCTTCCCACACAATGGCTGGTGGGGTATCCAGCCTAGAGGTCCTGACTTCAATTGCCTGGTACCTTGTTTCACCAGTCATGCTACAGGGAGGTAGGAAAGGCAGGTCACACACGAGGCAGGTTACTGGCTTAGCCAGTTAGCCTGATTGACAGGGAAGGCAGGCCAATGAAGGAGTGAGGAAGCTGGGGAGAGTCTTGTCCTCCATATGAGCTGAAATTTCCTGGGTGAGTGGGGCTGAGCTAAGGAGAGAGCAAGTGCCAGAGCCAAACTGGTGGACAGCCATCTGCCTGTACAGTTTCACCTGGTCTGCAGTGGCCACTTATCATTGGTAAGGGGGGGTGAACCTGCTGCCTTGGCCTACCCTGGCTGCCTCTCTTCAGCCTTCCTACCCTTGGCTCTGAGCCTGGGAGATTGCCCTGCTCTGCCTCCTGCTTTCACACAAAGAACTCCTTTCATTGGATTCCAGTAGGTACCTAGTCTCCACAAACTTGTAGGAGGACTTCAAATATCTTTTCTATGTCTTTCCTATCTGTCGTTGCCATGAATGTTACTGTGGCCTTGGCTTGGCCCTTGAGGTGCTCTTCTCTGAAGTCCACATGATCTTCTTCACATACTCTTAGCGCACACAGAGCTACCTACACAGACTTCACCCACTCCTATACCATAATGTCTCTTGGCTTAACCGGGAATCCACCAAACTCTGTGATCTTCTGCTCCTGAGGGACGTAAATAGCAGGAGGTTTCTTAGCTTCTGCTGCCTGTTGGTCTATCACTGCCGTGGCCAGTGATAAGACTTCTCTCTGTTCAGCTCTAGCTTGTTGCAATGTCTCAGCTTGGTCTGATAATCTGCACTGCAAATCAGCAAGCTGGGTCCATTTCTAACTGTGGTAGGGTTCTGGATCAGGCCTGGACAGTGCTACAGGAACTGAACCAGTAAAGCAACGGGATGGACCCTGTGGATAGGATCCTGTTTGTGATACCAATTATGTAAGCGGGGGAATGGTCCTGCTATTGTGGGGAACTTTCCTGGCTTCTACACTACCCTGGTGAAATGTGCTAGTGAAAGGATCTAAGTCCCTGCTCCCACTTCCTTTACCCAGAGACTTCCTTGATCCCGAGGGCTCCCCTTCCACCCTCCTGTGTGGCAGAGTCCTCGTAAACCCAGCAAGGTTGAGGCTAGGATTCCGGGGGGCTTGATCCCTAACCTTGGTGTGGTCACGTAAGGCAGGGGCTGGGTGTTCCCATTCTGGGATGCTCTCTTCACATGGAATCCCCCTTCCCCCCCCGATCCACTGATGATTACATCTCGTTCAAAGCAAATACAATTTATTAAACAACAATCACTGTGACGAGGTGACGTCACAAATGACCCCTTGGGGGTGCCTCCCAGGGTGCTGACCCGGCCACTGCCACTCACCTTCCTGCTCTCTGGGGCTCCTCACCGCCCGGTCCTGCTGGGTCAGCTCCCTGGTCTCTACCAGCCAAGGCCCCAAGCTGAGGTCCCTGCCCCCACCGAGAAGCAGCACAGACACTGAACCTCCTCAGGTCCAAAGAGAGTGCAGTTTAGGGCCCAGCCTCCTGGGGATAGCACTCCCCAGATGGGATCAAACCCCAAAGAATTAGGTAAACCCCCTTCAGCAATGATAGGGGGAATGTGCACGCTGGTTGCCCTCCCCAGGTAACAATCGCTTACACTGGGTTTGATAGAAAATAAAAATGGTTTTATTAAGTTGAAGCAGTAGGATTTAAGTAGTAATAAGTGAAAGTAGGCAGAGCCAAGTAGGTTACTAATCAAAAGAAACAAAACCGCTTGACTAATTCTACATTGAAACCTCAGTACAAACTTAATCAAACTCACCCTAAAACCTCTTTTCCAGCTGCCACCCTAAACCAGGGCTCTCTACCCCCACTGGGGTCCCTGGCTCCTTCCTTCAGGTGCAGCCCAGCCAAAAAGACCCAGGCCTCTCCTTTCCTATTCCTTTTCTTAAGGAGTTGAGGCCACTCCCTACCAACCACTGCTCAGAATTAAGGACAAAAGATTGTTTAACATCATCTAGAAGTTGTAGGTAACACCCTCCATGTCTCCCATTCATACATTTGAAACTCACCAAGTATTCCCCACTCCATGTGTCTAATTTTCCACACACAAATGGTACATACAACAGAGTAAGATAAACAGAACCAGCAGATCATTACATGAAGATTGATGGGTTATATGAAATAATTCGCTCAAACCACCTTTGAGTTATGTATATTCATGTCCATGAGTCCATTTCCAAAAGCGTGGGGAAGGGAGGATCCGTCACAATCACATTTTTGAAAAGCAAGAGAATAGGGAAAAACAGGAAAAAGTGACTGGAAAGCATCATTTGCTCTGTGGCATCAGGACCTCACTAATGTGCGTGGAATGGCAGGACAGTTCAGTCTGTTTTTTGTAGGTCCCAGGCCCTGGTTATGCTGGAGGGATGCTGCAGGTCAGACACTTGCTCTGGATGGCAGGACCCTTCTCCCCAGTGTGGCCTGGAAGGCCTCTTGGTTGGTGGAGTCTACCTCCTCTGGCCTTGTACCCTGATTCTCCCCGATCTCCCCTGCTGCACACCCCACTCAGTCCCAGTATACTCTAGTCCCAGCTCTGCTCTCTGCTGTGCTGCCTCCAGCTCCAGGGCTGCTTCTCTGGAGCCCTCTGGCTCTGTGGCTCCCGCACTCCTCCCAGCATGGATCTGCTTCTGAACTGTGTCTTGGGATCTGCTCTCTGCGCTGTGGCTCTGGCTCTGTGACTGCAGCTTTGCTCCCAGCATGGATCTACTCTAGCTGTGTCTCTAGCTCTCTCTGGCTAGCATGGCTCTCTTCCTAGCTCAGCTCAGGCACATGCGCTCTTCTTAGTTTGACCCCACTCAGTGAGTCCAAGGAAATTTCAGCTCACACAGAGGACAGTACTCTCTCCAGCCTCCTCACTCCCTCATTGGCCTGCCTGCCCTGTCAATCAGGCTAACCAGGACTGCTAGCTTCTTCTCATTGTTCCTGGGGATTGTCAGTCCCAGGAACATGATTTTTCATAGACCTTTCCCTTTTCTTTTGATACTAGGAGCTAACCAATCAAAACTCCCCACTGAGTTTTAGTAAGGGGCCAACAGTCCCCTTACATTAGGAAGGTCAATATTGTCTAGCAGCATTGCCAACACTTTCACTTCTTACTGGACTCTTAGAATATAGTTAGCGGTAACTTACAGCTAAATAACAGCTCAGAACACTGAAAGCCAGGACTAGTGTCTGTAAACAAACTTTATGGGACCATGGGAAACTTGGCCACACCCATGATAAGTGGACATCCAGCTAATTAAAATCATGCCAGATCACAGTGTTGCTGGACCAGAGAGTGCTGGACTAGAGAGGTTCAACCTGAATTATGTAAGTGTGCCAGATAACCATGAGATAAGTGTATCTTTCAGAGTCCCAGGTCACAAATTCTGGGGCCCCCATTACAAATTCTGCCCCACCCCCTATTACAGAAAGGATGAGGGCACATTAGAGAAAGTCCAGTGGAGGGCAACAAAAATAATTAGGGGTCTGGAACACATGACCTACGAGGAGAGACTGAGGGATTTGGGCTTATTTATGCAGAAGAGAAGAGTGAGGGGGAATTTGATAGCAGCCTTCAACTTCCTGAAGGGGGGTTCCAAAGAGGATGGAGAGAGGTTGTTCTCAGTAGTAACGGAACAAGGAGCAATGATCTCAAGTTACAGTGGGGGAGGCCTAGTTTGGACATTAGGAAAAACTATTTCGCTAGGAGGGAGATGAAGCATTGCAATGGGTAACTAGGAAAGTGGCAGACTCTCCATCCCTAGAGGTTTTTAAGTCCTGGCTTGGCAAAACCCTGGCTGGGATGATTTGGTTGGGGTTGGTCCTGCTTTGGGCAGATGGTTGGACTCGATGACTCCTGAGGTCTCTTCCAACTGTATGATTCTGTCACTGTGGCTAGGTCTACACTGCAATGTTAAATAGGAAAAAGAAACGCAATTTGTAGTACACAAATTGCGTATCTTTTTCCGATTTACTTTCGAAAGAGTCTCTTTCGAAATTTGGTGTGTCTACATGGCATCAAATGTCGAAAGTGCTCTTTTGACACATCCCTTATTCCTCATAGAATGAGGATTACAGGGATGGTAAAAGAGTGTATCCACTTTTTCGACTTTTTTTTTTCTGAAAAAGTGGATGCATTCCTTGGACGCAGCTTTGCCTTTCCTCCTATATCTGAAACAGAAATGCCGTCTAGACATAGCCAGAGGTACACACATCATTGGTGGGGGCAAAGGACCAAAAAATTCAGTTAATTTATTTCAGTTACAGAAATGCTGATCCTTTTTCCAACTTGTCAGGATTTTCTCCAGCAGAAGAAGCTGTTACATGGTGATGTGGCAGCCAGAAATGTCCTGATCCAGTCTGACTTCACTGCCAAACTCTGTGGGCTGGGCCTAGCTTATGAAATCCACACCTATGGCACCAGTGTCACAAAGACTGTGCCACTCAAGTGGCAGGCACCAGAGCGGCTACGAATGAAATCTCACAGCATCAAGGGAGACATGTACGGTTTGTTCTGGGGTGAAACAATACCTGGCTTTCAAGCCTTGCCTGTCCCTTTCTGTTCCTCAGAGAACAGTGTTCTGTTCCCCAGATCCAAATTCCACTGTAGGGCTCACCTTCTCCTCCAGCATGGAGCCCCATCTGCTAGCTCACCCTTTCCTCCCTCTGCTCACTTCCCAGCTCTCACTCACATGTTTATCATATGTTCAAATTGCTATCTTGCTTTTTTCAATTGCTTTCAAGCTGAAGATGGGAATAAGAACTGCCCGTAAAACTGACATTATGTTTTCTTGCAGATGGTCCTTTGGAATCTTACTCTATGAGATGATCACCTTAGGTAAGGAGAAAAAACGCAATCCTAGGGAAAGGAGGGAATGTTGAGGGATAGCTCAGGCTAACAGTCTCAAACTTGAATGTGTACAGGTAGGAATTTAAATAAATAGCTTGATTTTTTTGAAAGATGTACATCATTCACTACTCCTTTTGGACTTCCTGTCACTAGGATTTACCTTGGTAAATCAGGACACTCAGGCAGTGGTGTAGTGAGAGGGGATGGGGCAGAGGGGCAGTTGCCCCCCAGTGCCACACTAGGGGCGTGCCAATTTAGTCCTCCTCCACCCCCCCGTCATCCTTTGGCTCGCCTGCTCCTCCTCCACATGCCACCGCTAGCTGGAGCCTCTTCTGTGCCTCTCCGCCCCCAGTCTGACCCTCCATCTCTGCCAGCGGGTTTGTGTGTGTTGGGGCCTGGCCCCAAATTGGAAGGGGTGGGGGAAGACACAGTACAAGCTCCCCACCCTCCTGGCGGGGTCGGGCTCAGGCTTGCGCCAGGTTTGGGACCCCGCTGTGCAGTGACGGGACGGGACGCAAATTTTGCCTTTGCCCCTGGGCACATAATATCCTCACTATGCCTCTGCACTCAGTCCTTGTCTACACACCTGTGGGCCATTGACTTAAGTTATACAAATTTAGCTATGTGAATAACATAGCTGAAGTCAGTGTACTTAGGTCTGCTTACCAAGGTATCTTCACAGCAGTAAATCACAGCTGATGGTCTCCTGTAAACTGAACTTACTTGTCTAGTTTTGGTGTTGACAGGAGAGCATTTGATGGTTGATTTATCACATCTATACCAGACACAATAAATGAATCCCTGCTGGATCGATCACTGCACCTTGATCCAGCCTGTAGTGAAGACATGTCCTTATTTAGAAACATAAATGTGGATTCGGGTGCCTGACCTTAGGTACCCAAGGTTGGAGATTTTGACTTACGGTCCTGAATTACATTGGTAGTATGGCTACATTCTGTTGATATCACATGCAACATCAGAATCAAGCATGTGTGGGAAATGGCCATGAAGTCTTATTGTCATGTGGTCACCTCTCTTGGCTAGGGACTGTTCTGAGACCTCTACAACTCACTTCACAGAGACAACAGGATAGCCTTCAAATGAGAATATCTTTCTGCAGCTACTCTCTGTACCTATTCCTGAATACTCCTGAGCAATCCAGCCCCACTATTTAGTCTAGAAACATTGTCCTAGAAATTAAAGATTCATTTAACTCTGTGCTATCCTATCCCTACATTTTCCATTTCTGCTATTAAGCACATTTTAGCAGGGCTTCTCAAACAGTTATCTTCATATTCCTCAAATAAGGATGCAATTTATGGCAAATCAAAAAATGTGGCTCTTTTTCTGGCCTGACAAACATGGGAAGAAAGAGGCTACGTCTAGACTGCAGGCTTCTTTCAGAAGAAGCTTTTCCAGAAGAGATCTTCCAAAAAAACTTCTTCTGAAAGAGAGCATCCACATTGCCAAAGCGCATCGAAAAAGCCATCTGCTTTTTTGAAAGATAGCATCCATTCAGTGTGGATGCTATCTCGCATTTAAACGGTGATTACTATGGACAGAGTGGCTACCAGGGCACCTGTGCTTTTTTCTCTTTCATCTTCTTTCAAAAGAACTCCCTCTTCCCCATCCACACACGCCTTTTTTTGAAAGAACTCTTTCAGAAAAAGGCTTCTTCCTCATAGAATTAGGATTGCCAATGCTGGAAAAACCCCTCTGGTCTTTTGATTTTCTTTTGAAAGAATGTGATTGCAATGTGGATGTATTTGAAGGTTTTTTGGGGAAAAAAAACTCCGTAGTGTAGACATGACATATATATATAGTAGCCCAGTGTCTGTGAGTCTGTAACGCTGACGTACACGGCCACGCCCCCTGGCCATGTAAGTCACCACCCCGCCCCTCCTCCCCCATGGCGGCCCGGCTGAGCAGCGCAGAAGTCAGCCAAGTGCCATGGTGGTAGGAAGGGGCGGGGTGGTGACGTACATGGCCAGGGGGCAGGGCCTGGCCATGTACATCACCGCCCCACCCCCCTTCGCCTCCCGCAGTGGCACTCGGCTGACTTCTGCGCTGCTCAGCCAGGCCGCCGCGTGGGAGCAAGTGGAGCAAGCAACCGTTTGGGCTCCGCGGTCCCCCGAGTGAGAGGCAGGAGGCGGAGGAGAGCTGAGAGAGAGAGAGAGGGGAAGGCAGTAGGAGGAGGAGAGAGAGAGAGAGACAGAGAGAGAGACCGGAGGCTCAGGAGAGAAGACCGACGGAGGAGAGACCTGAAAATCCCGTCTTATGATGGGCTAATTGGCTAGTGAGATAAGAAAAGCCAAAAAAGAATAAAGAATTTGGAGATTTAAAAGACTGCAGTTCTTGTGTGTGACCACAGTATGTCGCCCTTATTCCTCACCTTTTTGCCCCACTCCATCAGGCCTTTTATGCTGCACAGTGCCATGCTGTGGCTTAGGGTGGTTACATAGAATTATAGAGCTGGAAGAGACCTTAGAAGGCCATCAAGTCCAGCCCCCTGCCCAAGGCAGGACCAATCCCAATTAAATCAGCCCAGCCAGGGCTTTGTCAAGCGGAAACTAGTTTTTCCTAATATCCAACCTGGACCTCTCCCACCACAACTTGAGATCACTGTTCCTTGTTCTGCCATCCATCACTACTGTGAACAGCCTTTCTCCATCCTCTTTGGAACCTCCCTTCAGGAAGTTGAAGGCTGCTATCAAATCCCCCCTCACTCTTCTCTTCTGCAGATTAAATAGACCCAACTCCCTCAGCCTCTCCTCATAGGTCATATGCTCCAGCCCCCTAATCATTTTGGTTGCCCTCCGCTGGACCCTCTCCAATGCATCCACATCCTTCCTGTAATTGGGGGCCCAGAACTGGATGCAATACTCCAGATGTGACCTCACCAGAGCCGAATGAAGAGGAATAATCACATCTCTGGATCGACTGGCAATGCTCCTCTTAATGCAACCTAATATGCCATTAGCCTTCTTGGCTACAAGGGCACACTGTTGACTCATGTCCAGCTTCTCATCCACTGTAATCCCCAGGTCCTTTTTTACAGAACTGCTACTTAGCCAGTTGGTCCCCAGCCTGTAACAATGCTTGGGATTCTTCTCTCCCAAGTGCAGGACTCTACACTTGTCCTTGTTGAACCTCATCAGATTTCTTGTGGCCCCATCCTCCAATTTGTCTAAGTGACTCTGGACTCTATACCTGCCCTCCAGTGTATCTACCTCTCCCCCTAGCTTAGTGTCATCTGCAAACTTGCTGAGGGTGCAATACATCCCCTCATCCAGGTTATTAATAAAGATGTTGAACAAAACCGGTCCCAGAACCGAACCTTGGGGCACTCTGCTAGAAACCGACCGCCATCCTGACATCGAGCCGTTGATCACTACCCGCTGGGCCCGACCTTCCAGCCAGCTTTCTATTCATCTTACCATCCATTTATCCAATCCACATTTCCTTAACTTGCTGGCAAGAATATTGTGGGAGACTGTATCAAAAGCCTAGCTAAAGTCAAGGGATATCACATCCACTGACTTCCCCAAAAAATAATTTTGTCTGGGATAGTGACCTTAAAAGAATGATTCTGGACAAATGGCTACCCTAATCTAGCTACTGATGTTACCATTACCTGCTCCAACCACCAGATGTGAACCTTTCATGACTTATCACCCCGCATTTCTCTGAGGGGAAAGGAAAGTTGGCTTTGTACACTTGCTGATCGGTCTCATGTAGGATCTGGAACCTGGAGACCATTGTCCCTGATAGTTTTAACTTGCTGTGTTTAATTTTTCTCTTCCAGGGGCTCCACCATTTCCTGAGGTGCCACCTTCTGATATCCTACAACACCTTCAGAAATGGAAGGTCATGAAGAGGCCCTCCACCTGCCAACCAGCTATGTAAGAGGCTTCCTCTTGTTCTAGTGCTGGAGCTCATACTCTGTTCCCAGCTCAGATCTTCACAGAGAAACTTACCATTCATGGAATTTGTTGCCTTCACTCCACGCCCCCGTCCCATACCTCCATTACACATAATCTGAAGTAATCCCTTACTTCTGCGCCAGTATTGGTGACAGTACTGCTTTTAGAGCTGGATGCTAGAGAGTGGCAACTGCTGGCCAGGGCATTCATGTTGTTTGTGACATGGGAGAACTATTTTGTTCATTCTGCTCCAACCCCACAATACCCACTCTGCTCCCACTATTATGGCAGCAGGTTCTATGGGATGCCAGTTTCTATGTGCTCCTTCCAGAGAACCTCTTGTTCTCAGTGGGTGATACCCACCTCCTCCCCCCCAGTCTGCACACCACTCTTCCAGCATTTACACCTACTCTGAGATCACACACTCTCCTCACTACTGCTTGCTGAGGGGTTTCTTCTTTTTTTTCAGTCTCAGTCTATATCTGTAATTTAGTATACACCCCTGAGAACTTTGCTACCAAGAAGATGCTGATAGCCTGGAGCGGAAAGATTTAAATAGAGAGCTTGGGAACTATTAGGAAAGGTGTATATATAAAACAGAAAATATAATTCTACTATATACATTCTTGGTATGTTCACATCAAAGTTCTGTGTACAATTCTGGTCACCTCTACTTCTCAGAAAAGCTGTATTATTAGAACTGGGAAAAGTACAGAAAAAGACCACAGAAGTGCTTGGGGATCTGGGATGGCTTCCATATGAGGAGAGATTAAAAAACCCTGGGACAGTTCAATTTGGAAAATGATGGCTGGGAGGAATGTCATAGAGGTATAAAATCATGAGTGGTGTGCAGGAGGCCAATAAAGAAGTGTTATTTACATCTTCATAAAACACAGGAACCAGGGGTCACCCAATGAAATCAATAGGCAGAACAGGCACAGTGAAGTATTTCCTCTCACAATTAACAGTCAACCTGTGGAGCTCATTGCCAGGGGATGTTGTGAAGGTCAAAAATATAATTGGATTAAACAATTAGACAAGTTCATAGAGGATAGTTCCATCCATGGCTATTAGTCAGGATGGATAGAGACAGGCTTCCTGACATGGGGGACAAAGGGGCAACTGCTCCAGGGCTCAGTGATTCAGAGGGGCATGAGGCTCCAGCTGCTACTGCTGTGGCAGCAGCATTGTCTGGAGCCCTGAGTCCTTTACATGGCGGCTGTGGTGCCATGTGATGTGCTCAAGGCAGCTCTTAGAGCTGCTTGAGAGGTGTGGGTGGTATGTGGCACGCTCCAGGGAACACTGGGGGAAGAATTGCAGTTTGGGTGGCACTGGGTGTTCACACCTCCACATCAGCTGCTAGAAGTGGGCCTCATCCTCCCTGACTGAATTGTCCTTGTTATCTCTAGCTTTACTCTTGGTTGGTACTCTTTTCATGTGCCTGTATATTTATACCTCTGGAATTTCCACTACATGTGTAAGCGGGGGAATGGTCCCACTATTGTGGGGAACTTTCCTGGCTTCTATACCACCCCAGTGAAATGGACCAATGAAAGGATTTGAGTCCCCGCTCCCACTTCCTTTACCCAACGGCCTCCCTGACCCTGAGGGCTCCCCTTCCACTCTCCTGAGTAGCAGAGTCCTCGAAACCCCAACAAGGCTGGGCCCAGGTTTCCTGGGGCTTAATCCCCGACCTTGTAGTCACTTGGGGCAGGGGCTGGGGTGTCCCCACTCCAGGGTGCTCTCTTCACACTGCATGCTTTCTTGGCCCAGTGATCATTTCATACAGTTCAAAGCAAATACAATTTATTAAACATCAACTGATTAAAGAGAAAAGAATAAGAAAAAATTAGAAAGGTTAAATGAGAACACACAGTCCTGCTCTGTAGCAGGGGGACATCACAAACAGCAGTCTGCAGAGTGTAAGGACAGTTCACAGTCTGTTCCTTATAGGTTCCAGGGCTCTCTCTCAGGCCCTGGCTATGCTGCAGGGGGGCTGCAGGCTGGACACGCTTGCTCTGGCAGTGACCACACGGCCTCAGGCTCTAGGTGGCAGGACCCCTCTCCCAGTCTGGCCTGCAGGGCCTCTTGGCTGGCAGTGTTCCCCTGCCCAGAGCCTCTCCCCCCACTTTGCTGGTCCCAGCTGCTCACCACACCCAGCTGCAGGCTTTGCTGCTTTGCCAGTCTCCAGCTCCTTGTTGTTTCTCTTCCCCCTTTGGCTCTCTGATCACTGCCAGTCTGCTGCTCAACACAGGGTCTGCGCTCCTTGGGCTGTGTGTGCCTGGCTCTGTTGCTGCAGAACTGCCCCTCAGAACAGCTTGCTTTTCTTATCTCTCTCTCTCTCCTTGCTCAGCGAGACCCAGAAAATCCCAGCTCACACAGAGGACGCGGGTTGGCCTCTTACTTTCCTCACTGGCCTGTCCAACCTGTCAATCAGGCTGAGCTGGAGTGTTGGCTGCTTTCCATTGTCTCTGGGGTCTGTCCATTTCAGGGCCCTGATTTCTCATGGACCCTTCCCCTTTTGATACTGGGAGCTGGCGAACCAAAAACTCCCACAGAGTTTTAGTAAGGGGCTAACAGTCCCCTTACACATGCATCTGATGAAGTGGGTCTTTGCCCACGAAAGCTTATGCTCCAATACATCTGTTAGTCTATAAGGTGCCACAGGACTTCTTGTTGTTTATAAAGGAAAATGGAGGCTGGATATGGTGGACTTAACATTGAGGGACAACGGGACACATTTTTTAAAGAAGCTATGTGGGTACCCAACTCCCACAAAGTCAATAGGAGGTAGGGGCCTAAATATCTTTAAAATTAGGCCCAGGGCCTATGAGACTGTAGGAAGGAAGGAAACTGAGGAAGCCAGTTACTTTGGACACTTAAAATAAGACTCAGAAAAAAAGCACGGAGAATTGACAAGGCAGTAGTCATTTATTGGCCATAGTTGTGGCAGGACAGAGAAGATGTGTTCTAACAGTACCTTTTAATCTCTTTGGAACTCTACTTTATGAAACTTTGCCCAAAAGTCTCTTTCCTTCTCCTGCAATTGTTTCTTTTCACTTGCATCTTCCATCTGTCATGCTGAGTTGTCATTTCATTTGTCTACCCCAATTTGAACCTGTTTCTTTTTTTATTCTCAGAAATGAGAGGAAACATCCTAGCAGTGGTCAGGTCTTTCAAATGGTACAGGAGTCTTATTGGTAATAACTTGTCCCTTTACTACTGGAAAACCTCGATTTTTGAGGAATAAGGGATCGTGTGAAAGAGGGTTTTTTTCCGACAAATGGCCCTGTCTACACAAGGCTTTTTATCAGCAAAACCTCTTCTGCAAAAAGAATCGGAAGAAGATATGCAAATACGAGCGTGATTTGCATATCCTCTTCTGCAAAAAAAACGCAATGTAGCCGTAGCCTCAGTAAGGAAGGCCGTGGTATGGCTTAAAAACCTTGACCTATCCTCCCCCACAGGGCCGGCCCACAACATTTTGGCACCTGAGGTGGGGAGCTCAAATGATGCCTCCATGCCCCCTCGCTTGGGCCAAAACTTTGAAAAGTCTCAATTCTGCCTTCTTCCTGTTCTACTCCTCTCCTGGTACTGCTCTGCTACCTACATATGCATCAGCAGCAGACACAATTTTCTACACTCTGGGTCCTAGTGGTGCCCCCCCCCATTCTGGCACCTGAGGTGGCTGCCTCAGTTTGCCTCATGGTAGGGCCAGCCCTGCTCCCCCATCCCACCCCATTCTCCAAGATGAATTCTTACACTAGCAAGTGTGCAGCTTTCAAAGAGCCTTTACATTAGCTGTGTATGTATGTGAACCCGAGATGCCATCTCCAGAGTCTTCAGTGTGTGGTGGGGATTCCTTTGTAGTATAACTTGGTTCTTGTGCCTCATTTCTGGCTTCTCACCCCTCCCCTGTCTTACAGGTATAGTATCATGAAGTCCTGCTGGCAGTGGGGTGCGACAGAGCGGCCATCACCTGCGGAGTTGCTCCAGCGCCTGCAAATAGCAGCCAAGAGCAGCAATGACCAAGTGGTGCTCCAGGTGCCTGAGCTGGTAGTGCCTGAACTCTATGCTGATGTAGCTGGTGTTGATTTGGGGAGTCTTGCCAGGAACTACACTATACTCTGAAGCATGCTTCTGAGTACTGGGAAGGACTGGACCTCTAACTTTGCCCCTCTTTGGAGATACCATGGACTGACCCCTCTGGAGCTCAGAATGGGTGTGCAAATGGCAGGCTTTTTCGAAAGATCCTGTACTCCTCAAAAAATGAGAACAAAAGAAAAAAAACAGCATGTCATCCCATAGCAGTGTCCTTGCAAACATGATGTACCAGGAAGTATCAGCTAGGGCTGTTATGTGCCACCTCTGGCTAACACCACACAGGAAGAAGTACAGCACATCTGGGCTACGTCTAGACAGCAGGGCTATTTTGGGATACTGGTAGTATCCAGAAATAGCTATTCTGTGTCTTTAAACATGTCCGTTATTTCAAAATGTATTTTGAAATTACAGGCACGCTATTCCAGTGTCCCTGTAACCAGGGCTGGCTTTAGGCGTAGGCAGCCGACACATTCCTCCTCCGGGGCCAGCAGGGGCAGCAGATTTTGTATAATTTTTTGGTGGTGCCCCATTAGCCACACCCCCTGACCCCTGTTAGCCACGCCCCGACCCCCATTAGCCACACTCCCTGACCCCCGTTAACCAGGCCTCTGGACGTGACATGCTAGGGGCAAGATGGACACATGACCAGAAGTAAAAGGTGTCATGTCACCCCTCTCGAAGGACTTTTCCCACCATCCTCCTACCAACAGGGATTAGTTTGGCCCCCACCAAACCCCCCTCATGCAACTATCCTGCAATTGCATTAACCCAATGTGTATGACATTAACTCGGGGGCAGAGAGACTGGGGGGAAGTGTTCCCTCTAAGGCTATGTCTATACTTGTGGCTTCTTGCGCAAGTACAGCCGTTCTTGCGCAAGAACCCACAGAGCAGCCACACTGCCCGCCTGCTCTTGTGCAAGGAAATTTACAGTATGGCGTGGTAAGAGAGGGTGTCTTGTGCAAGAGCTCTTTTCTAACAGGCATAAGCTCTCTTGCACAAGAGGGCAGTGTGGATCCTCGGCAGGGATTTCTTGCGCAAGAAACCCCTATGGCTAAAATGGCCATTGGCGCTTTCTTGCGCAAGAGAGTGTCCACACTGCCATGGATGCTCTTGCACAAAAGCACAGCTCGCACATAGCAGTGTGGATGTGTTCTTGCGCAATATGTTCTTGTGCAAGAAGCCGCCAGTGTAGATATAGCCTAAGAGTTTCCTTCCACGAGCAGAATGGATTTTGTGTTGTGCACCTGTACTGAGTTCATGTGGCTTGTTTGGATGTGCCACTGTGGTACCCAAATTATTAATAAATATTTTATAAACCTTTACCTTTTCTCTCTGCTGCCATGTCTCCTCCCCTTGCTCCATCAGCTCCCCTGGTGCCTGCTGCCCCCCAACCCCTCACCCTTCTCTGCTGTCCTGACTCCTGCCCTTCTCACTGCCCTCAGCCCTCCTGCGACCTGCCCCCCTCCACCAGCCCTTCTCTCCCCCCTGTTCCCACTCCTCCAATAGCCCCACTCTGATCATGTGAGCTACCTCTCCTCATCCCCTCTTCTAACACCTCCCTCTACACACCTGCCCTGCCTCTCTCCTCTGGTGCTGGTCCCTCCCCTGCAGGTGTCTGCCCTTCTGCTTCACCCCAGAATCCCCTGGCACCTGCATCTTCCCTTAGCCCTGCACCCTCCTGGTGCCTCTCCCTTCCCTTACTGCCCCTGACCCCTTTTCCCTCTTTTTCCCTGATGCCCACCCCTTCACCACCCTCATGCCCGTGCCCTCACACATGACTTTCTCCATGCCCACCTTTCTCATGCCCACCCCTTCTTTCAAGCCTTCTCCCAGCACTTCCCCCTCCCCTCTCTAGTCCCCAATGCCCTTCCCCTCTCTTCTCCTTTCCTCTCCTCTCCCAGCATCACCCTGTCCCCCCTCCCACTGACACCTCCCCTCCTGCCCTTTTCCTCATTGTCTGCACTTGGCCCCGTGGCATTTGTCTCTCCTCCACCCTGTGCCTTGGTGCCTTCCCTTTCTTCCCCTCCCCGCACAAGCCCCCTCCCACAAGCCCCCTTCCTTTCCGCCCCTCCCCACACAAGCCCCTTCCTCTCCCACCCTCCCCTGCACAAGCCCCTTCCTCTCCTGCCCCTCCCCTCCCCTCTCTGCACAAACCCCTTCCTTTCCCTCCCTCCCACCCAAGTCCCTTCTTCTCCCCCTCCTCACAAGCCCCTTCCTCTCCCCCTTTGTTCCCCTCCCCGCACAAGCCCCTTCCTCTCCCGCCCCTCCCCGCACAAGCCCCTTACTCTCCGCTCCTCTCCCCAAGCCCCTTCCTCTCCCGCCCCTTCCCCCCAGTTTTCCCCCTCCCCTACCTTCTGCCTTCCACTTTGCGGGCCGGAGTCTGCGCTTGGGCCCCGGACTCCGAACCCAGAGCTAGGCTGAGCGGCACCATGCAGCGCTGAGTAGTTGTAAAGTCCCAGGCTGTGACGTCACGTCACGCCCGGGCATCCTTCTCCGTTCACCTGCAAACGCCGCGCATGGCAGCAATAGCTGGCGAGGGGGAGCCACACTGAGAGCCGTGCATGGCAGGGACAGGACGGGGCCGAGGGGGACACTCTGGGGCCGGGGTGGGAGGACGTGCGGGGGGGCTGGCAGGTGGGGGCCGGGGACTGCTCCAGGCAGAGCTAGGGGAGAGACCCAGCTCCAAATATTGATGGAGCAGGGCCCCCGGTTCTGAATATTAACTCGCCGCCCATGGCACCCGGCACACTTCCGGGTTCAGGGCGCGGGGCTCCTTTAGGCGCAGGGCCCCTTTCGGGGGAATCAGGCGAATCCGCCTAAGGCTGGCCCTGCCTGTAACCCTCGTTCCATGAGGGTCAAGGGATTTGTCAGAATAGCGCTTTATTTCAAAATTAGC
Source organism: Rafetus swinhoei (assembly GCA_019425775.1). Lineage (NCBI taxonomy): Eukaryota > Metazoa > Chordata > Testudines > Trionychidae > Rafetus > Rafetus swinhoei. The sequence continues at coordinate 214,063,508 of CM033437.1, forward strand.
ATAGCTCAAATTGTGTATCGTATTTCGACCTACAAGTGTAGAGTAGATGCACCCCTGCAGACCAGTCACCACCACCAGAACTTTGTTGGGATAGACACATATACCTTTGCAAGAGAGAGTTTAAGTTGCCCAGTGCATGAGTTCACTTTGCTAAAATATAGCAAGGGAGGTAGAGGTGTTTAAGATGCCTGAAAATTCCAGGGGCATCAGAGACTTTGATCAGCTAAAATTAACAAAATCTTGGAAAATTAAAAAGATAAAAACTATCAGCCCAGAATGGAAAATTTGATAAACAACAAACACTGACAAAAAAGACAATTGCATGGGATTTGTTTGTATTTAGTTTCGAGTGGAAAAAGCAAAATCAGTATATAATTACAAACAGATCTTGGCAGTTGCTAGTAGCTTGCACCAAAGTGTTCACTACAATTATTTGTGACCTCCTGTTTTCTGATGACTCTGCGTTGTTGGCTTATTCAGTTGAGGATGCAAGATTGGCCAAATGCATATGGAATGGTTATAGTCATACGAAGATAACCACTTGGTAAACTGCTATCTTGACTATCCTGCTGTATGGTTTGGAGTTATGGGCCTTATTCTGATGTCAAGTTTCAAAATCTGATCAGTTCCACATATGCTGCCTCTGGAAGATTGCACATATGAATTGATGGGACAAAATTCCAAACACAGCCCCTAAGCTGAGTGGCATTATAAAGCATGGAAGAAATGCTTATGAACAAGCAGTTTCACTGGGTTGGTTATGTTATGAGCATAGATGAGACTCAGATTCTGAAGATGGTATTCTAAGGCTAGCTAGATTGTGGGAAACATTCTGTTGGCAGTCTGTATAAGTGTTATAAAGATATTTCAAAGGCCAATCTGAAGTCATGTGGCACATTTTTCAGTGATCTGGAAGTGATAGACCAAGACAGATTGTTTTGATGGGAAACTATTGAACAAATGCTTCAAGAGTCAGTACATACAGACATTACAAGAAAAGCGTAGGTTTAAAAAAGAGTTACCCGCAGTTGTCAGATTTTTATGCATTTGCAGGTCAAGGACTGGCGTAGCTGCTTACCAATGGCATGACAGAAGATGAGATCCATCGATCAATGTCTCCATCATCATCATTTTGTATATCAAGTTTAGTTTGCATTTTATTTGATAGGTAATCTGCTTTGATCTGTTTGCTATCAGTAATCATCACTTCAAACTTGGTTTTGCTTTATCTTTATTTTATTTTTATTTAAAATTCACTCCCTTCCTCAATGTGGAGAGGAATATGCAATAGCCTTTTCCTCCTGAGTTGTGATTCTCACACAGCATTTGGTGCATCCAAGTAGTTTCCTAGTATGGGTGCAGGAGGGGAGTGGGTACAGGGATTAAAGATGGATAGGGCAAAATGCAGGTTTGGACGCACAGACTAGAGGGGCAGGGGTTGGGGAAAGGTAGCACTGTGCAGAGGCTAGACGCAAAGGGGCACACTGGGAAACTACTTGGATGCACCAACTGCTGTGTGGGAATCACAGCTCAGGAGGAAAAGGTGATTGCATATTCCTCTCCACATTGAGAAAGGGGGTGAATTTTATGCCATACGCAGCATTTCTGCAGGGCGGTGCAAGATAGTATAATTTTGGGTTTATACGCTGGGGGTGTTTGAATGCCTGAGGAGCTGGGAGTAGCTTTCCCATGTTGGGGTGAATCAGAGAGCCTGCTTGTAGGTGCATCTGGGTGTGTCACTAGCTGTATGAATGCGGGTGCAAGGAAAGGCTGGAGGGCTTTGCAGCTAGTCACAACAGTGGAGTGTGAGAGGAAGCCCAGGCTGGTGGGTCAGGGGAGGGGAGAGGTTCCAGATGACAAATGGGGAGAACCCATCACATATCCATCCTCATTCTCCATAGTTACGGGAATTTTGTTCCACTAATTCACCAGAATGGCCATACTGGCATGGGCATCAGGTCTGCAAGGCAAAGGGAGGCTGTGCCTTCCCAACACTGGGGCTGTGCTGGCCCCTCCCTCCTCTCCATGCCTCCAACTTGCACAGGGGGTTGCTGTGGAATGTTTAGCGGGTTCGGGCAGGGTCCAGGGTGGCTGGGAAGGTGAGTTAACAGGGAGCCTCCTCAGCAGCCCGCCCCTAAACCTGCCTGGCACAGACACAAGGCTTGAACTACAGCATGTCTCCAAGAGAAGTGCCAGCCCTGCTCTGCTGAGACCACCCCCCCAGCTTGCTGCATTGCTGCTGCTTCTGCTTGCCAGTTTCTTCCCCTCCTCAGCCCCCTCCCTGCTTGGTTCCTCACCCCATCCAGTCCCCTCCCTGCAGCTTGGCCCAGGGTGGGCAAACTGGGCTTCCTCCTGGCTGCCCCCCTTCTTCTTTGCACTCTCCCTGCTTGGTTGGATCCCCCCACCACTCTCTTGCTAGTGTGTGGAGAGGGGGTGGGTTTGGTTTCACTTTCCCAGCCCAGTTGCTACTGGGCCCACTGCTGGGGCCTCTTCTCCCCTTGCCCTTTCCCCACACACACTCCTCATAGTCTCCCTCCCTGTTGCCAGTATGTGGAGTGGTGATGGGGAGGGGGGGTTGCCTAGCCCACTAAGCCCTGCAGAGATAGCTGCTCGGTCCCCTCCCCTTCTTGTCCTCTTCCCCCATGCTTCCTGTGTTCTGTGCAGGCAGTGGAGCTGGGTAGGGGGGTGGATGTGGGGGAAATGAGGGAAGGGGTGAGGAGGTGCAAGGAAGAGACAGTGGGGAAGGAATGGGGAATGAGAGGAGGGGGATGGAGAAGAAAAGGGGATAGAGGGAGAGGGGGAACTGGAGTCCAGCATGCAGTGTCCCCTCAGCAGCAGCTGGAGCTCCCTGGTTAAGTGGGCCCATCTAACCCTCACCCTGACAAGCCCTGCTTCCCTACACTTGGAGCCCTCACCAAGCCCCACCTCACCCCAACTCCTCTACTGCGCTCAACTAGAGTCCCATTGCCCCTATACCTAGGACTCCCCCCACCCACCCATGGGCCCCTGTGCATCCAGATCTCCATTGAGCCACCCACACTCCATTGAGCCATTCACTAATTTGGATACCCCCACACTAAGCTCCTCCACACTTGGCTCATGCTGGGCTGAGCCTGCCCAGCCACACCTGTTACAGAGGGACAGGGCCAGCCCTTGCACTGTGTCATGCTCAGGTGCAGCTGCACTGCTGAGTCCCTGTACTAGGGTATTGGGGGTTTCAGGGTGATCTCCCTACCTCAATGCACCCAGTGGCCTGTGCTCCCCACTGCTAGAAATGTGAAGAGCTGGGGTTTTCTTAATGGTCTTCCTGTCACAGACTTCCAGTGTGACATTGGACCCATCATTTAAGGCTTGGTCTCAAAGGGAGTTTTTCCACTGATGTTAAAAAAAAAGCAGATAAGGAACTTAATTATCCTGTGCCTCAGTTTCTCCATCCAAAAAAGGGAAAATAATAATACTTACCTGCTGTCACGTTACTGGATTTTAAGGGGATCAGACAGGTCACTGCTGCACTGAAGGGGGGGTGTTTGCCCCAAAGTCTGTACGAAGGGGGCCATGTGAGGTGTCAAATGAAAGATTATGTTCTACTGATTCTATATATGCTACTCATGTACTTGAGTGATATCTGTATGTGGAGTTATAAATATGTACTCTGTGCTTATGCTGGAAGGTTCTCTGTCTGAAACAGAGCAATGGGCCAGGAATGTCCCGTGAATGACTGTGCTAACAAGCACATCCCTAAGGACAATGGTTCTCAAGGTGCCCAATACACACCTGAGGAATGCATCTGGAATCCTGCAAACCAGTCAGCATCTAATGGCTGCTGGCATGGGACACAGGAATAGGTCACTTGGCCATGTGACCCGCTCCAGCTTGGAAGATACCAGGAATGGAAATAAAGTGCCATGAGGCAGACTCCATTTGGTCTTCAGTTCTGCCACTGATCCCAGATGCAGCTTTGCGAGGGACAGAGAGCTGGAAAGGATGGTTGACCCGTCTTGACATAGGATGACACCAGAGACTTTTAAGATAGCAGTTTATAACATCTCTGCTGAGAGCCTGCATCAAGAACTTGGTGATTGGTGAATGTAACGTATTCTCCTTAATAACCTTACTCTCCACTTTTTCTTTCTTTTATTAATAAACCTTTAGATTTTAGATTCTAAAGGACTGGCCCAGCGTGCTCTTGTGGGTAAGATCCAAAGTGTAAATTGACTGGGAACCATGGCTGGTCTTTTGGTACCAGGAGAACCCGTTGGGGGGAGGTGAGATTGGGTTCTATAACCCCTCACCTGTGTGTTAGGCCCGGGGCTGATTGTGGCACAGGGAGAGCTGGGGTGTTGGAGGGGTTTTGATCATGAGGTTTCCTGCTGGCCAGATTGACAGCTGAAGCACTTGGTGTGACTGGTTTGTGGTCTATTTAGGAAAGGTCTCCAGTCAGGGGCTGTAAGAAGCCCTGAGTTTGAGCAATTCGCCATGGATATGTCTAGACTGCATCCCTCTGTCAGCAGAGGGATGCAGATTAGGCAGGTCGACATTGCAAATGAGGCAGGGATTTAAAAATCCTGTGCCTAATTTGCATAAAAATGGCTGCCGTGTTTTGCCGACTCTGCACTTTGTCAGCAAAAAGCGGCAGTCTAGAGGGGGATCTGTTGAGAAAGAAAGCCTTTTTCGACAGATCCTGTAAACCTCCTTGCAGGAGGCATAAGGGATCTGTCAAAAAAGGCTTTCTTTCTCGACAGATCCCCCTCTAGACTGCCGCTTTTTGCCGACAAAGTGCTGAGTCGGCAAAACGCGGTTGCCATTGTTATGCAAATTAGGCACGGGATATTGAAATCCCTGCCTCAGTCGACTGCTAATCTGCATCCCTCCGCCGACAGAGGGATGCAGTCTAGACATACCCCATGAGCAGACACTCAACGGTGCCCAGACCCAGTCTGGTCTATCACACCTGCCTCTCAGGAGTTTGTGTAAAGTCATTGTGTTTGGAGAGGTGCTTTGAGGTCATCAGATGGAAAGTGCTGAGAAGTGCAATATTGCAAAGTGTTTTTTACAATTTAAAAACCTTTGTTTCATTCATGCAATAGGCCCTGCTCCTGGATTATTGGAGAATTTCAATTTGGGACGACGACTCCTCCCACTGTATGGTGCTGGATTAATTTGCCAGAAGAGGCAGGGGTAGTAAGAGCAGGCCCCCTCCAGGCCTCCTCCATCATCACTTTTCAAAGGGCTAGACAAAGATGCAGGTCGGCCAGCCAGCCTTACAGTGTGTGTGCTGCAGGGAGGGCTGGAGCATTGTGGCAGCAGGCACCCTGTTCTGGCCTGTCCTCAGGGCCAGGGCCAGCTAAGTGGGAGTGGGCAAAGCAATAAATGGCAAGGAGGAATGGATCCCCCTCCACCTGGGCCAGAGCTCTTCCGAGCGTTCCCACAGGTGAGCAATGGCCTGAGCTGGGGCAATTTGTTTGGTTTTTACTTGTTCAAATTCTGTTGATGGGCATGGCAGGGGACACTTGGTTGGGGAGGACAGTGAGTTGCACAGTGGGAGCCCGGGGAGAGACAGGAGTGGACAGAAGGAAGCAGGGGGCAGAAGGAGCAGAGACGTGCTGGCGAGGAAGAGGGAAGGCAAGGATGGGTCTCAGATCTTTTCAGTGGTTGGGAGATTAGATCTGCTTGGGGATTTGGTTCCTGCACCTCTGGGGTTATCTGCCAGAGCATGTCTACTCTACGAGATAAGCTTGAATCTACTATGGGTGAATTCTGGGCACCTGAAGTGGAGAAGGTGAGGGGCCATGTCCCCATTACCAGCATGAATTGAATGTTCTCTGAGGCAGCGCGTCCACATTTACGGAGCCTACCCCTGGCACAGAGAATAAGGCAGCACCGTGGGAAGCGTGGCAATCTGGCCTATGCTTCTGCTGTCCTCTGGGTCCCAAAATCCACAGCAGGTGCTTACAGGGGCTCCTGTCAGTTGCGTCCCTGAGGCGCTCCTCTACACTCACACCCGTTGCATGACCTAAAAGAACCTCAGTTGGCACATGTCTTTTTGTGCCTTGGTTGCCTATGCAGATGCCACAGCGCTATGTTAGAGAAAAAACTGCCACCCCAGTAAAAAGTTTGGCCAGGCCGCTTTTGCTATAGTGGGCTGCAGTACTCCTTGGGAGAAACTGGCCGCACCCTTCCTGCATACCATTGTCTTTAGAAAAGGGAAGGTGTGAAAAGGGGAAAATAGCCTCAGACTCTCCCACCCATCACCTTGGCGTGAGAACTGCGGGGCTTACCTGGTCGCATGAAACCTGCACAGTTTCGGCCCAACCCCAGGGACACAGACCCCCACTTGGTGACCATTGGGCCGTATATGGTAATATGCAAGCGCGGGAAAGCGATGTGCAGATTTGGGAATAAATACCCATCGCACAGTTCACTCGAGGAGGTCTTCGCAACACATGTACCACCGTACGTGTGCCTTCCCGTATACTTCAAAGTGCTGCCGGTCTGATCAACTGACCAGCCACCTCCCCCGACTCTCAGGCGTAACCAAGGCCTTCGCAACCGAACCGATATCTTTGAAATGTTCCGTGTGCTGTGTAAATTGGTATGTATGATTTGATTTTTTCTTGTTGTATAGCTTAGTGTTGTAGTTGTTTTTGGTAGTACATAGAGTTTGTAGTTATCACTGTTATTTAATTAGTGTAGCTGGATATCTTTAGAATAGAGACTATTCCCCTTGCTGTTCCCATCCTTATATTCCTGACACGTTTAACTAGAAATCATAGAATAAATATAATAAATACTGTAAATTCATTATTAACACGGTCTATTAAAAATCTTAGAATAAATACTATAAATCCATCACTATCATAAATAAATATCTTTTATTTACTAAAACGGTCCACCTGGTTCTGTCCTTCCCCCCTTGGGTATGCATCACCGGACCTGTGGTTCTCGCGACACACTACAATCATGGAGCCTGAGGTGCTGCAAAGCATTGCCATGCTCATGGCTCTTGTGCTGCACCTCATGGTGCAGAACTTCGAGAGTGCCTGCATGTTGCTCCACCAGGAAGAGGACTTGGAGCAGGAGGACGAGGAGGATGAACCTCAGCGTGGCCCACAGGCCCTGCTCAGGCAAGTCCTGGTGCTCATGCTACTATGCCCACCACTCAATCCCCTGGACACAGTGAAATGCTGCTCCTGGCAGAGGGAGACAAGCTTGGACTGGTGAGACCGCATCGTCATGCAGAGATGGGACGATTAGCAGAGACTTCAGAACTTCCACATGCACAAAGCCACCTTCCTGGAGCTCTGCACATGGCTCTCTCTTGCCCGGACGCAACAGGACACCTTCATGAGACCCGCTCTCAACGTGCAGAAGTGCATGGCCATTGCCCTCTGGCAGCTCACTACGCCAGACAGCTACCGCTCCATCGGGAACCAGTTCAGGGTGAGGAAATCCACAGTTGGGGCTGTGCTTGTGCAAGTAGCCAAGGCCATTGTCACGGTATGTCAGGTGTTCCCTGACCCTTCACCCCCATCCACAGCCAGATGTGACTCACAGCCGGCAGGTAGAACAAAAGGTTTTATTGGTTCACAGGGACACAGCATAGCATAGAATCGATGTTGACACAGGGACCCAGAGCAGGCAGCATTATTCCTTTCGGGAGGGAAGGGCCCCCATGTCCTTCACCCCCCTTTCTGCTCCAAGCCTCCTCTCTCCTCCTAGCCCAGCCAAGACTGACTCTTCTCACCAGCCCTACCACCCAGCCTGGTGCAGCCCCGCCTATTCTGTCTCCCTTCCAGACCAGGGGTTTTGATCTCTTGTGTCTGGCCCTCAGGTGTCTGGGCCCAGTACACATCTGAAGTGAGTCAGAAGGAATTACACACAACACAATACAACAAAGAGAGTCCAGTGGAGAGCAACCAAAATGATTAGGGGGCTGGAGCGCATGACCTATGAGGAGAGACTGAGGGATTTGGGTTTGTTTAGTCTGCAGAAGAGAAGAGTGAGGGGGGATTTGATAGCTGCCTTCAACTACCTGAAGGGGTTTCCAAAGAGGATGGAGAGAGGCTGTTCTCAGTAGTGACAGATGGCAGAATAAGGAGCAATGGTCTCAAGTTACAGTGGGGGAGGTCTAGGTTGGAAATTAGGAAAAACTATTTCACTAGCAGGGTGGTGAAGTACTGGAATGGGAGTACCTAGGGAGGTGGTGGAATCTTTATCCCTAGAAGTTTTTAAGTCTCAGCTTGACAAAGCCCTGGCTGGGTTGATTTAGTTGGGATTGGTCTTGCGTTGGTCAGGGGGCTGGACTTGATGACCTCCTGAGGTCTCTTCCAGCCCTATGATTCTATGATTCAAAGAGCTAACACAGAATTACAAAAGTAGGCAGCACCCCCACTACATCACATCTTTCCTCCCTTCGAGACCGAACTGAGTGGGGTCACTTCTCCAGTGGCCTGGGGAAGTTCAGATCCCCACTGCTGGGATAAAGCATCAGCTGTGACATTGGTGCTCCTCTTAGGTTGGGCCTGCCATGGTGGCGTCCTGCAGGAGCAGGCTCCACTTTGTTCAGCTGCTGGATGACTTTGAGGGGGCCATCCCTGGCTGCTCACTGCTTGTTCTTCTGCATGGGGACAAGAACCATCCCCGGCCCCCAGTGGCGCAGGCACGGGCCCGTGCACTGGGGTCATACCAGCCCTTCCGCTTCCCTTGGCCCGGCCCATGATCTCAGCGAGCCTTTCCCGGAAAGCCAGGACGTCCTCCACCCCCAACTCTCCATCTGGGGAGGCCTCTCCCTCCCATAACTCTCTCAGCAAGCCCAGGGGTCCCCTCCCCCTTCTCCTGCCCAACGGCTCCAACAGGGAGAACCCGGTGGGCCCTTGGGGGATCTCTCTGTGTGCAAACAGCAGATGGGGCAGTTACTCATCCTAGTCCTGTGGGTGCTGGTGCATAAAGGTCTTCAGCATCTGCTTTAGTGTCCCATGGAACCTCCCCACAAGCCCGTTGGACTTGAAGCGATACACCAAGGCCCAGGAGAACCGGATCCCACACTTCTTGTGACGTACCGAGCCGAGTCTGGGCACCGCTGAGGGCATCCACTCAAGGCGAATTGTTCAAAACAAGGACTCCTTACAGCCCCTGACTGGAGACCTTTCCCAAACAGGACACAAACAAGTCACACCGAGCGCTTCAGCTGCCAATCAGGCCAGCAGGAAGCCTCACGAGCAAAACCCCTCAGACACTCCAGCTCTCCCTGTGCCACAATCAGCTCCAGGCCTACCACAAGATGAGGAGTTATAGAACCCAACCTCACCTATCCCAAATAGGTTCTCCCGGTCCCAAAGAACCAGCCACAGATCCCCGGTCAATTTACACTTTAGGTCTTACCCACAAGATCACACTGGGCCAATCCTTTAGAATCTAAAATCTAAAGGTTTATTAAAAAAGAAAGAAAAAGTATGAGCGTAAGGTTGTTAAGGAGAATACATTACATACACCAATCACCAAGTTCTTGATGCAGGCTCTCAGCAGAGCGGTTACAAACTGCTAGCTTAAAAGTCTCTGGTGTACATCCTATGTCAGGACGGGTCAACCATCCTTCTCAGCTCTCTATCCCTCACAAAGCTGCACCTGGGATCAGTAGCAGAATTGAAGACCAAATGGAGTCCATCTCATGGCACTTTATATCTGGTTTCTTCCAAGCTAGAGTAGGTCACATGGCCAAGTGACCTATCTCTGTTTCACATGCCAGCAGCCATTAGATGCTGACTGGTTTGCAGGTTTCCAGACGCATTCCTCAGGTGTGTATTTGGCACCTTGAGAGCCATTGTCCTTGGGGCCCTGCTAATTAGTATATTCACTGGACATTCCTTCCTCAGGACAGGCAGTCCAGGCCCATCCAGGCAATCTCAGGCAGAGACCATTCACAATACCAGCACGGAGTCCATATTCATAACTCCACATACAGACATCATACAAGTACATGAGTAGCATGCATAGAATCAGTAGAACATAAGCTTTCATTTGACATCTCACATGGCCCCCTTTGTACAGACTTTGGGGCAACCCTCCCATGGGCGCAGCAGTGATCTGGCTGCTCCCCTTAAAATCCAATAACGTGACACTTCTCCTACAAGCACCTGAGCAGGGCAGACATGAAGTTGAATCCCTGGTCTGTGAGGACCTCCTTGGGGAACCCCACCTTGCTGAAAATGGCCAGCAGCGCGTCTGCCACTGTGTCTGCCTCGATAGAGGGCAGAACTATGGGCTAGGGATGGCAAGTAGCAAAATCTACCACTACCAGGATGTATTTCTTCCCTGTCCGGGTTGCCTTGCCAAGGGGGCCCCACTAGATCCATCACCATCCTCGGGAAAGGCTCCTCTATGATGGGCAGGGCATCCAAGGCAGCTTTCTTCCTATCTCAAGCTCTCCTTCTCCTCTGCCCCCGCCTCCTACGCAGGAGTTGCAAGACCGGCAGTACTGCTGCAAGGCTGCAAAGATCCCTGGACAATAAAAATTCTGCAGCAGCCTCAGCTGGGTGCGCCGGATCCCCTGGTGCCCCGAGAATGGGACATCACGGGCCAGGTGCATCATCCTGTGGCGATATTTTTGAAGAACCACCAGCTGCCGCTGGACCCCCCACAACTCCGCTTTCCCTGGGGGGGAGCCATTCCCTGTACAGGAATCCTGTCTCTCACAGGAACCTCTCCCGGCAGCCTCCCCCCAGAGTTTGAGCTGCACCAAGGCCAGCCCAGTCCCTCAGCTTCTGCAAGGAGGGATCTGCCTGTACCTCGGCCTGGAATTCAGCAGCTTGCAAAGGGACAGGGACCTGTCCCCCCCGCCCCCTCCACTGCCTGTGTCCAGGGTTCCAGCTCTGTTGAGCCTGGCCCCCTTGGCTCCCCTGTCTGCTGGGATGGGCCCCTGTGCCCCCTGCAGGGTGCCCTCTCCAGGGTCAGGGCCGCGGGCCCCTTGTCGGCTCTGGCTACGGGTAGCAACTAGAGCACTGTGGGGTTCTTCCAGCCAATCCTCAAGGTCCCAACCCATCAGCACCCCAGCAGCTGGTGCACCCTCACTTCCTTGGTTCCCTCCTGTTACCAGATTTTCCCAATACTCTGGGATATGCTCATTTATTAGGGTTACTCTTATGGGACTGGGGGAAGGTTAACAATTCTATCAGTGTGCTGCTTGTGCTTACTTGTGCTCTCATATGGAGCTGAATTCTCCTTGCTGCCAATTCCCTCTCCCACTGGAGCTCTCCTGCAGGAACTAGATTCCTCAGGATGGGGTTCTTCCCACCTTAGCAACACACACAGACACTCACACCCACTACCAGAGCACTCCTGAAAGGACTGGGTAATCAGCACTCACAAGCTGACTCCTCATATCTCCCTGGATTCAGCAGTCTGGGTTTAACAGCAATGCCACACTGCACCCTCATGAGCCTTTGGACTCACTGGGCTGGATTAAACAGCACTTTAAGCTGCCATCCTCATAAGCCCCCAGGTTCAGCACCCCCTATCCCTGCTTTCACACCACAACCATTCACTGGTAAACCACACGATGAGCAAACCCCACAGGATTTTGGGCACTACAGGGACCTTTAGCTTGGGTAAAAGAAGCGTTGTTGCAGAATGAATGGGGAAGCCAAAACAACACCCCTTGAGGAAGAGTGAGCGAAAGAGAAAGAAAGAGAGAGCAGCAACCAGCTTAACAATGAAAGTTATTTATTTCTGAGTAGTGATAGGAAGCCAAACACACAAAACAGTTACAATATTAAATCTAAATTGAAACTGATTACAAATGTTAGGGCTAGCTAACTATATAACAGTTTACATAGGGCAGAGTCAGGAGGCTAGGCTTAGAGAGAGGTAGTGGGGGAGGGAGGAGGAGGGAAGAGAGACCTCACCACTCCATGGAGCTTGCACTGATCGGGGTTCCCAGATGGTGATGGGAGCTGGGAGTCCGGAGGGCAGGAGACAAGCAGAGCAGAGCCCCCAGCACGATCAGAGAGGAGATGAAGAACTCCCAATGGAACTGATGAAGTTTAAATCCAGGTATCAGAACAGTTTTTCTTGGGCAAAGGTAGGAGTTTTTATAGGGATAGGACAATAGTTCAAAGAGAAAGAGGCGAGACAATAGAGACTGATCATCCCTGGTTATGGGTGATGTTCCTTGAACGAGCTCACAATGCAACTAGGCAGTTTCAGTATTTTGGATGTCAATAGGATCCATTACTAGAATTGGTCTGATAATGACTAATTTGGGTGTGAGCAGGCCTGGGTTCATTAGCATCTGCAGTGGAGATTTCCCATCAGGCAGTGCTTCTCTGCTTTCGGTATCCTATAGTTCACTGTGGTTCCTGCTTTGGAAGAGCTGGTCTCCATTCTATATGCTAATGAGTTCTATCTTCAATGCAGATGAGGCTGGGGTGTTTCCTTAATTAGTTTAGGTGTGTCTTCCCTGGCCTTTTCCTTGCATTGTCTGATTCTAGCAGAGGCCTTGGGGAAGAGGGGGTATGGTTTTCCACAAATGTCACTCCCTGGCTCCCAAGAGCACAGGGCTGGTAGGTAACACTCCTTAGCCCCCCATTTCAGATGCACCTGGGCTATGGGTACCTTGAATACGGTCCCGTCTATGCTCCTCAGGGTCAGCTGGGTGCTGGGCACCATATCGGTCCGGGCCACTAGCCAGCATCACCTCCACCCCAGTGTCCTAGGAGCCCATGACCTTCCTGCCATCCACCTCCAGGGCCATAAGGCACGTGCTCCAAAGGGGCCGCCCTGCCCCTACCCGGTACATGAAGAAACCTTCCTCTGGAGAGTCAGGTCTCCTGGAGGAGGGGGCCTGAGCAGCCTCCCACACCTGAGCTGAAGTCTGCCTGCCAGGCCCTTCCCCTGGGGTAGCCTGTTCCTCCTCCAGCCCCACCCAGTTAACCCTGGAAAGTCTCGGGTTTTGCAGGCTGTCCGGGGTTTTGGGGCACTGAGCCCGCTTGTGGCCCTTTTACCCAGAGTAATGGCAGGTCAGGTCCCGTGGATCCCCTTGGGCCATCTGGTCTGCCCGGGTACTGCCTGGTCCTCTGGGGGGAAGATTGCTGGCATCCCCATTCTGGAGCCGCCCTGTAGGCACTTCCCCCCAGTTACACAGCCAAGAACCGGTCTCTCTGTGATTCCCTTTCACACCCGGCCTAGCTGTCTGTGAACTCATCAGCCAGCTTCCCCGTGCCATGTGGGTCCTCCGGGTCTTCCACCCCCCTTTCTGCTCGAAGCCTCCTCTCTCTTCCTAGCCCAGACGAGACTGACTCTTCTCACTGGCCCTACCACCCCACCCTGGTGCAGCCCCACCTATCCTGTCTCCCTTCCGGAGCAGGGGATGTGATCTCCTGTGTCTGGCCCACAGGTGTCTGGGCCCAATACACATCTGGAGTGAGTCATCAAGAATTACACACAACACAATACAGTGAACACAGGATTACAAAAGTAGACAGCACCCCCACTACATCACAGCCTTCAACCATGTGTTGCTATGGAGGGTCGTGACTCTGGGGAACATGGACATCAGTGTGGAGGGCTTTGCTGTCATGGGCTTCCCTAACTGTGGGGGTGCCATAGACGGAATACACTCCCCGTCTGGGCCCCCAACCACCATGCTTCGAAGTACATAAACCACAAGGAGTACTTCTCCATGTGCTGCAGGCACATTTAGATCACATGGTATGCTGCACAGACATCAACATGGGCTGGTCAGGAAAGGTGCATGACGTACACACCTTTTGGAACCCCTGGCTCCTCTGAAAGATGCACGCCTGCATTTTTTTCTAGACCACACAATCAGAGCCAGAGAAGTAAACATGCCCGTCGTCATCCCTGGGTGACCCAGCCTTCTCCTTGCTCCCCTGGCTCATGAAACCCTACATGGGCAGCCTGGACCCCAGCAAGGAGAAACTCAGTAACAGGTTAAGCAGGTGCAGAATGGTGGTGGAATGTGCGTTCGGATGTTTAAGGGGGAGATTCAGGAATCTTCTGACCCGCCTAGACCTGAGTGAATGCAACATCCATTTTGTGGTGGCGGCCTGTTGTGTGCTCCACAACCTGTGCAAGAATAAGGGGGAGACTTTTCTGGCAGGGTGGGGGGCTGAGGCAGAATGCCTGGCCAGGGAGTTTGAGCAGCTGAACACCAGGGTCAGAAGGAAAGCAAAAGGAACAGTGCTAATCAGAGAGGCCTTGAAGGACAGTGTTATGGAAAGCAAATTGTGAGACTCCTGTGGCTCTCCACAAGGGGCCCCTGCATTCCCTGTGTTTGTTTTTTATTCCCCTCCCCTCCCTACCCTTCTCCTTTCCTGTCTTCCCCACCCAAGCCCTGAAGTTCAAGAAATAAAAAGACCATTGTTCAAAGAACAGCAGAGTTTATTTCAGGAAAAAACCACGGGGAATGGAATGAATTGGGAACCAGAAAGGGGAAGGGGAGTCTGGAGCCTCTGGCTGCCCCAGAGTTCCCGCCCTGTGTCCTGGGGCCCCAGGGAACCCTGGCAATAGAAGCCACCGGATGGGCGGGGTTCTGGCCAGTGGCATGCTCTAAGCACTCCATCATAGATGTCAGGGTGGAGAACGTTGTCTCATGCTGGTGCGTTAGCTGCTCCCTGGCAGCCTTCCCTTCCTGCCTTCCTCTCCTCCCACTCGGCCCTCCTCTCCTCCTGCTTGGCAACCCAGCCCTGCCGTTCAGCCTGGATATCCTGCATGAGGGAGTGCAGACAATCCATCTGCTCCCTGAGCATGTCAGCCCTGCTGCGTTTTTGCCTGAGGATGTGAGAGATGTAGGACACGCTGAGTTGGCAGCTAGCTCAGCTGTCAAGAGAAGTTACAAGGGCAACATCACAGGAGATACTTTGTCGGAAGCCTACCCCCTAGTATACAATGAAGGTCTGAGTTCATGCAACAGCGATGTGTTTCGTGCAAGGCCACATTTTGGCTTTAAAAGGGGCACTTCACAGCAGGTGAATGGACGTCTCAGGGGAGCATCAGGACACACTCTCTCCGGAGGCAAGCAGGCATGCTAAGGCGCTAGCCAGACCACAAGCATTCAGGCAGGAGGGGTGTGGAAGAGGGGGATTCCCGCTGTATGGGGCACACGCAGCTTCTCAGGACAGTGCAACTTTCCCAGCCAGGCAGGAGAGGGGCGGGGAAGAGGTGAGTCATCTTCCTGCTGTGTCTGGCACACATTGGGTCTGGCACTTGCGGCCTCCCGGAGAGAGTGCTTCTTTCCCTGCCTGCAAGGGAAGGGGGGAGGAGGGCGGAACTATTCTTGATTTAGTCCTAAGTGGAGTGCAGGATCTGGTTCAAGAGGTAAATATAACTGGACCACTTGGAAATAGTGACCATAATGTAATAAAATTTAACATCTCTGTGGTGGGAAAAACATCTCAACAGCCCAACACTGTGGCATGTAATTTCAGAAAGGGGAACTACACAAAAATGAGGAAGTTAGTTAAACAAAAATTAAAAGGTACAGTGACAAAAGTCAAATCTCTGCAAGGAAACTTTTCAAAGACACCATATTAGAGGCGCAACTTAAATGTATACCCCAAATTAAAAAACACAGTAAGAGAACCAAAAAAGTGCCACCGTGGCTTAACAACCAGGTAAAAAAAGCAGAGACAGATAAAAAGTCATCTTTTAAAAAGTGAAAGTCAAATCCTAGTGAAGAAAATAGAAAGGAGCATAAACTTTGTCAAATTAAGTGTAAAAATATAAGAAAAGCCAGAAAGGTGTTTGAAGAACAGCTAGCCAAAAACTCAAAAAGTAATAGAAAAATGTTTTTTAAGTACATCAGAAGCAGGAAGCCGGCTAAACAACCCTGGAGATGCTAAAGGGGCACTCAAAGATGATAAAGTTATAGCGGATAAGCTAAATGAATTCTTTGCTTTAGTCTTCACGGCTGAGGATATTGGGGAGATTCCCAAGCCTGAGCCATTCTTTTTAGGTGAAAAATCTGAGGAATTCTCCCAGACTGAGGTGTCATTAGAGGAGGTTTTGGAACAAATTGATAAACTTAACAGTAACAAGTCTCCGGGACCAGATAGCATCCACCCAAGAGTACTGAAAGAACTCAAATGAGAAATCGCAGAACTATTAACTGGTTTGTAATCTATCCTTTAAATAAGCTTCCGTACCTAATGATTGGAAGATAGCTAACATGATGCCAATATTCAAAAAAGGGCTCTATAGGTGATCCCAGCAATTACAGAGTGGTAAGTTTAACGTCAGAATCGGGCAAATTAGTTGAAACTAGAGTGAAGAATAAAATTGTCAGACACATGGATGAATATAATGTGTTGGGGGAAAGTCAACATGGTTTCTGTAAAGCGAAATTATGCCTTACTAATCTGCTAGAGTTCTTTGAGGGGTCAACAGATATGTGGACAAGGGGGATTCAGTGGACATAGTGTCCTTATATTTCAAGAAAGCCCTTGACAAGGTCCCTCACCAAAGGCTCTTAAGTAAAGTAAGTTGTCATGGGATAAGAGGAAAGGTCCTTTTGTGGATTGATAACTGGTTAAAAGACAGGAAACAAAGGGTAGGAATAAATGGTAAGTTTTCTGAGTGGAAAGAGATAACTAGTACGGTCCCCCATGGGCCTCTCCTGGGACCAGTCCTACTCAACTTATTTATAAATGCTCTAGAGAAAGGGGTAAACAGTTAGGTGGCAAAATTTGCAGATGATGCTAAACTTCTCAAGATAGGTAAGACCGAAGCAGACTCTGAAGAACTTCAAAAAGATCTCACCAAACTAAGTGATTGGGTAACAAAATGGCAAATGAAATTTAATGTTGATAAATGTAAAGTAATGTACATTGGAAAAAATAATCCCAACTACACATATAATATGATGGGGACTAATTTGGCCACAACTACTCAAGAGAGAGATCTTAGAGTCATTGTGGATAGTCAGGGCCATCCTTAGGATTTATGGTGCCCTAGGCAGGATTATTAAACTGGTGCCCCTATGCCTGACTTGCTCTTCCACCCCCTACCCTTCCCAGAGACCCCAGCAGCCAATCCCTTCCCTCAGACTGTGCTGCAGGCAGCGCATTCGGCTCTCTCTAGGACCCAGCCCTGCTGTTACATGCTCCACTGCTTCTCATCATAGGCGTGCGCAGCCCATTTCATTAGGGTGTACACCCAAAGAATTTTTTTAAAATGTACTCTTTGACCCCCCATTAGCCACACCCCTGGCCCCCATTAGCCATGCCTCTGGAGGCAACACTCTCAGGGCAAGATGGACACATACTGTGTGTGTGTGTGTGTGTGTAATCTCTTGGGGTATGTCTACACTGCCACCCTAGTTCGAACTAGGGTGGCTAATGTAGGCATTCGAACTTGCAAATGAAGCCCGGGATTTAAATATCCTGGGCTTTATTTGCATGTTCCCGGCCGCCGCCATTTTTAAATGCCCCGTAGTTCGAACTGCCTGCCCACGGCTACACGCGGCACGGGCTAGGTAGTTCGAATTAAAGCTCCTAATTCGAACTACTGTTACGCCTCATTGCAGGAGGAATGAGGTTTAACAGTTAATTCGAACTAAGGGGTTTATCTCAGAATTCCGCTTTTCTGCCGCATGTAGACGCGGGCAGTTACTTCGGGCTAGTCAGTTTCCAAAATGACGATTGGCCGGGAATATGCTAATCAAGCGTGGGATATTTAAATCCCACGCTTCATTAGCAATTTCAGTCGCCCTCATTAGCCTCCCTAGTTCGAACTAGGGGGCTAATGTAGACGTACCCTATGTGACTTCTTACTAAGAAGAACAGGCAAATCTGTCACTACAGCTGATTTGGAGAACAGAAGGGTGTTGTCTACCAGAACCTAACATATGGGATGTGGACCTGAGTCTGAAGAAGATCCTAATGGGAGTACGAGAGAATCTGCTGATTGTTCATCATGTGGGAACAAATGATACCTCTAGAGCCTACCTGGGATGTACCAAAAGAGATGATGTTATGCTGGGGAAGAAGCTTAACGAAATGGAGACTCAGGTGCTCTTCCGTGGGATTCTACCAGTCCCTAGAGGAGAATAAAGGCAAGACAAGATTATGATGATCAACAGATGGCTCAGGGAGTGGTGTTTTAAAGAGAGTTTTAGGATGTTTGACCACTGGGAGGGGAGGCATTAATGGAAAGGGAATTGTTCTCATGGGATGGACTCCACCTGAGTAGGGAGGGAAATAGACTTCTGGGACAGAAGTTGGCACAGCTGATTAAAAAAAATTGAAACTACAAATTTGGGGAAAATGGTTGGGAGATGGTCAGGTAGTCTCCAAATCCAATTCTAATATTGACTTAGAGGAAAATCAAGAAAGAGATAATACAGCAATAGAGAAAGGAACAGCAGTAGGTAGAAGAATGACATTTAGAGGAAATATCGTGCTAGTAACAATGAAGCTATCAGTCAGATAGGTGATACTCACAGTAGAATGACTGTACTTAGTCAGGTGAGGAATATGGGTGAAGCCAAGAAGAAACAACTAACATGTTTGCATATACCAGTGCAGGGAATCTGAGTAAATAAATAGAGGAAGTAGCTCTGTAGTGCAGGAAGTGAAACCAGGTAAGATAGGCATAACAGAACCATAGTGGAAAAGTATTCATGACTGGAATACAGGTATTGAAAGGTATGTGCTGTTCAGGAAAGACAGATATAAAGGTAAAGCTGGTGGAATAGCATTGTACATTAATCATGAGGTAGACTGTAAAGAAACGAAAAGTGATGGAATGGATAAGACGGAGGCTGTTTGGGACAAAATACCTTTAGGGAAGAAAGTTACAAGAATCTCCTCTGGGCTAGTGCTTGGGGTATACTACAGACCCCCGAAGTCATTGGGATATGAAGAGAGACCTCTTTAATGTTTTTAATAAAATACACACTACTGGGAATTGTGTGATTATGGGAGACTTAAATTTCCTAGATATCTGCTGGACTAGAAGACTTATCTGGCATTGCCTGGGTCCTTCAGGGCAGAAGATTGGTGTTGTGGGGAGTGCAGGAGTGAGGGCACTGCCTTGGGGATATGGGGGGCAGGGCAGGATGCTGGGGGTGAGAGTGAGGGTTAGGAGGTGAGGAGACGCTCAGGACAGGGGGGGTCCATCTGGTGGGGCTTTCTCTCCCACACCTGCCCAACAGGGCCTTTTCTTCCCCTCCAGCCCCCCGTCCGGCATAAGCCTTCTCTTCCCTCCACAGCCCCATCTGCCAGCATGGGCTATCTCCCTCCCCACCAACCTCTTAGCCACCAGGGGCTTTCTGTCTCCACACCCGCCCCAGTCTGCCCAGCTGTAAGGGGCCTTTTGTCTTCCCCAAGCTCCCATACTGGCCACCAGGGGGCCTCTTCTTTCCCCTCCTCTGGCGCTGTGGCCTAGAGCTGGGATAGGGGGAATTTTGGGGGCAGGGGGACTACTTACCCAGTCTGGTGGCTGGCAAAATGATGGAGCCCCAGCCCTGCTGACCACTCTCTTGGTGGTGTGGTTGCTCTGAGTGGTCTCTCTGCAGGATAGCTCTCCCATGTGCATTCGCTGCCCTCAGTGGTCACTCTTATATTGTGTTCCTCAGAACAGTAGCCCCTCCCTTTTCATGTTATGGAAAACTGTTCCATTCCTGGCATTTCCCATTTTTTGGAACAACCAAACCTTGACCTTGCAGTTGTGGTTTTGCGCAAGAGAGCATCCACACTGCCATAGATGCTCTTGCGCAAAAAAGTTCTGATGGCCCATTCACAGAATGGCCATCAGAGCACCTATGCTTTTTCCCATAGGGGTTTCTTGCGTTTGAGGTTATAGGATCTTTCGAAAAAGGATTCTATTTTTGAAAGAACCACATCTAGACTGTGGTTTCACTTTCGAAATAGCGCTTTTTCAAAAGAGCGCCATGATGTGAATATGCAAATGAAGCATGGGAAATTCAAATCCCGGCTTCATTTGCAATTTCGAAGTGTCTAATTTACATCCCTCTGTCGAAAGAGGGATGTATTCTAGATGTACCCTAGGAGACAGCAGCCATTCTGAAGGAGGGAAGGTCACTGTGGAATTTCCTGAAGTATAATAAGAATTGTCAGTTATGAAAATAATGACAAAAAGTGATCAGCCAACCCTCCCCCCCCTCAAAAAACCCACTGCCTTCCAATAAAGCCAACCACAAAATTTCAGTTAGTTTTAACTGTTTTGGAGTCTAAAGGATTCATATTTTTCCATTATTGCTAGGTCAACCCCATTCTCCACATTTATATAATTCTATTTTTAAATGTATCTTAAAAGCAGGTAACTTTTTTGCTCCTTCAGCTCCTATGGGGAGGCTATTCTAGAACCTCACATCTCTGATGGCTAGAAACCAAATTTCCAGCCTAGATGTATTTGTAGTTATTCATTTGTAGTATTCATTTGTAGTAACTGTTTAATATTAACCTACTAGTACTTTACTGTTTATATATTTGATTTATTTAAATATTAACTATTTTTAGAATCTTTCAAATATTAACAAAAAGTCTGTTCAGTTCTTAAGCTCAGATCACTGGTTCTTGATCAATAAGTAACCCCATTCAGGAATTCTATGTGTTAGAATTTATTTAATAATTCTCAGTGCCTCTATGTCCACAGAAATCTAGAATCTAGAGTCTAGATAGTCTGGAAAACTGTCCATTTTGTATATAAAAACCTGGGAAACCTAGAAGGAATAATTGTCACAGAAATGAAAGGGGAAGAAAGGCCCACTAAAATATATGATCTTGTTAATCATCTGAGTTGTAAATAACTATGGCTTCACACATAAATCAGGTAACTGAGAATTTATAGAAATAACACCAGAATGTAAGTTTCTTTTGGCAAAAAGGTTTTTTGTTTGTTTGTTTAGCAACCACATATAACTACAAGGATGTAAGAACTTAGCTGGAGAATGAATCCGCTTTGTTACTCCACCAAAGTAATGGAGAGACACATAACCAGCTCTTATCATCATCATCATCATCATCATCATCATCACATCAAAAGGTGGTAATGCAAATATTCTTTCTGTCTTCAGTATAGTGCAGCACTAATGTGCAGTAAGAAAAGCAACTATAGTAGGCAACCAGATTGTCTTAGCAGTGAAATCCTTGGTGAGCTTAAAAACAAAAAGGAAGCTTACAACAAGTGGAAACTTGGACAGATGACTAGGGAGGAGCATAAATATATTGCTTGAGAATGCAGGGTGCTATCAGGAAGGGGAAAGTCAAATTGGAATTGCAGTTAGCAAGGGATGTGGAGGGTAACAAGAAAGGTTTCTACAGGCATGTTAGCAATGAGAGGGTGATCAGAGAGGGTGTTGGGGCCTTACTGGGTGAGGGAGGTAACCTAGTGACAGATGATGTGGGAAAAACTGAAGTACTCAATGCTTTCTTTGCCTCTGTCTACACAGACAAGGTTAGCTCCCAGACTACTGCACTAGGCAACTCAGAATGGGAAGGAGTTGGGCAGCCCTCAGTGGAGAAAGAACAGGATAGGAACTATTTAGAAAATCTAGACATACACAAATCCATGGGTCCGGATTTAATGCATCCAAGGGTACTGAGGAAGTTGGCAAATGTCATTGCAGAGCCTTTGGCCATTATCTTTGAAAACTCATGGAAATCGGGAGAGGTCCCGGGCGATTGGAAAAAGGCAAATGTAGTGCCCATCTTTAAAAGAGTGAAGAAGGACAATCCAAGGAACTACACACCAGTTAGCCTTACCTCAGTGCCCAGAAAAATCATGGAGGGAATTCTGAAGGAATCCATTTTGAAGCACTTAGAAGAAAGGAAAGTGATCAGGAATAGTCAAAATGGATTCACCAAGGGCAAGTCATGTCTGACCAATCTGATTGGCTTCTATGATGAGGTAACTGGCGCTGTGGACATGGGGAAGTTAGTGGATGTGATATACCTTGACTTTAGCAAAGCTTTTGATATGGTCTCCCACAATATTCTTCCCAGCAAGTTAAGGAAGTATGGATTGGATAAATGGACTGTAAGGTGGATAGAAAACTGGCTAGACTGTCGGATAGTGATCAATGGCTCGATGTCTGGTTGGTGGTCGGTTTCAAGTGGAATACCCCAAGGATCAATTTTAGGGCCAGTTTTATTCAACACCTTTATTAATGACCTGGATGAGGGGTTGGACTGGACCCTCAGTAAATTTGCAGATGACACTTAGCTGGGGGGAGAGGTAGATACATTGCAGGGTAGGGATAGGGTCCAGAGTGACCTAGACAAATTGGAGGATTAGGCTAAAAGAAATCTGATGAGGTTCAACAAGGACAAGTGTAGAGTCCTGCACTTGGGATAGAAGAATCTCAAGCATTGTTACAGGCTGGGGACTGCCTGGCCAAGCAGCAGTTCTGCAGAAAAGGACCTGGGGATTACAGTGGATGAGAAGCTGGATATGTGTCAACAGTGTGCCCTTGAAGCCAAGAAGGCTAATGGCATATTAGGGTGCATTAGGAGGAGCATTGCCAGCAGATCTAGAGAAGTGATTATTGCACTTTATTCGGCTCTGGAGAGGCCACATCTGGAGTATTGTGTCCAGTTCTGGGCCCCCCACTATAGAAAGAATGTGAAAGCATTGAAGAGGATCCAGCGGAGGGCAACCAAAATGATGAGGTGGCTGGAGCACATGACCTATGAGGAGAAGCCAAGGGATTTGGGCTTATTTAGTCTGCAGAAGAGAAGAGTGAGGGGGGATTTGATAGCAGCCTTCAACTTCCTGAAGTGAAGTTCCAGAGAAGATGAAGCGATGCTGTTCTCAATAGTGACGGATGGCAGAATGAGGAGCAATGGTCTCAAGTTGCAGTGGTGGAGGTCTAGGTTGGATATTAGAAAAAGCTATTTCCCTAGGAGGGTGGTGAAGCACTGGAATGGGTTCCCTAGGGAGGTGGTGGAATCTCCATCCCTATAGGTTTTTAAGTCCTGGCTTGATAGAGCCCTGGCTGGGATGATTTAGTTGGAGTTGGACCTGCTTTTTGCAGGGGACTGGACTTGATGACCTCCAGAGGTCTCTTCCAGCCCTAGGATTCTATGATTCTATTATTCTAATTAATAATCTTTGAGTATATAGTTGTAACTGATCTTGCTATTTCACAATCTTGAGTTGTGATTAACTCAGTCACACAGCAATCCATTTTTATACCTATTTGTAATTATTTATTCTCTTGATTAGTGACCTATTAAAGATAGAATTTAGTCAATGGACACGTCTACACTGCATCATTATTTCAAGATAACTAGCGTTTTTTCGAAATAACAATGTGAGTGTCTACACAGCCATTCTGTTATTTCAAAATAATTTCAAAATATTAGACAGCTTATTCCAAAATCTGTAAACCTCATTCTATGAGGAATAATGCCTATTCCAAAATAACTATTTCAAAATAAGGCGTGTGTAGATGCTGCATTGCTGCTATTTCAAAATAGCCCCTCACCAGTCATGCTAAGTTATTCTTCCCCAGTGCCTCCTGGGGCTCTAAATCGAGATAGCACATCTACATTAGGGAAGCCTGCCTCGGACAAATTTTGAGGCTTCCCTGCAGTGTAGACGTGCTATTTTGAAATAATCTATGTCAGAATAACTACTCTGGAATAGCTTTTTTTTAAAATAGCCATGCAGTGTAGATGTAGCCATAGAGATCACATATTCTGTGACTTTAATGAATATCCATGACCTCTTCAGCTGCAGACCCTGCTGCTGTGGCAGGGGCGGGAACTGCCAGCTGTCACATCTACAGTAGGGACTGGAGCTGTTGCTGTCAGCCCTCATGGTAGGAGCTGGAGCCCACTCAGTGGCAGGACTCGGGCTATCAGCCCCCCCTCACTCATGGGCCTTGGGTTTTGCTTTCCTTACTTGGTTATCTTATTAATATTTCTGAAAATTTGTTTGTTTGTTTGTGTGTTGTGTGTATGTGTGTGTGTGTTTGTTTGTCCCTAAAGATCTCTGAAACAGTAAGAGCTAGAAACACCAAATTTTGCACAGATACTACTGATTTCCTAACTTAAATAACTGGATTGGTTATATCTCAAAATCGGTTCCCCTGGTTCCCTCAGAGCCCCAGTTGGGCCCTGTCGCGGGGTGCCCCCATCCCGCACTGTTCTGCCCTGGGGTCAGGCGGTACACTCACAGCCCCGGAGGCCTAGTCCAGCACAATCGCAGGCCCTGAGGCCTAGACCAAGGTCAAAGCAGGGCCCTGAGGCCTAGTCCAGCCCAAACGCAGGCCCTGAGGCCTAGTCCACACCTGGGTGGATGGGGTAGGGGGGTCTGGGCCCTCCCTCTCCACCGGACCCCAACCCAGGGCCCTATGAGTGGTGGGTGGTTCCCACCACTGGCTCGGTGGGGAGTTCTCCCCGAAACGCACTGAGCCCACCGGGGTGTCCCCTGCCCCTTGCCCTGGGTCGCTTCCTACCCCAGCCCCGTGGCTGACGGAGACCCCACCTGCAGACGCTGGGCTGGCGGCGAGCGTGATGCTGGCAGGTCCAGCGTCTGGGGCAGCAGCGACGGGGTTGTCCTCTGCGGCGGAGCAGGCTGCCCCCCGGGGTCGCCATTGCGGTCGCGCTCGGCCTGGGAACGGCAGTGGTGAGGGCGGCCGACCTTGCGTCTCCTGCTCGGGTGGCTGGTCTGGCGGCTGGTCCGGCAGCCCTGGCTCGGGCGGTTGGGCAGGAGTTCCTCCCTCTCCGGAGGCCAGCCCCAGCTGAGCTGTCTCCCTGGCCTTTATACCGGGCCCGCAGTTGGAGCATGCCCAGCACTGCTGTGGGTGCGGGGCCTGCACAGCCCAGCACGCCAGCTGGCTCCCCTCCTGGCCAGTGCAGGGCTGGACCGCCCCGTCACAGGCCCACTGATAATTCTGAAAGATCTCTGAAATGGTAAGAGCTAGAAACACCAAATTTGGCACAGATACTACTGATTTCCTAACTTAAATAACTGGATTGGTTATATCTCGACACTGGTTCTCCCAGAGCCCCAATTGGGCCCACTGATAATTAGCTTTTAGTAGCGCCTGATCATAGAAACACCAAATTTTGCATGGATACTACTGATTTTGTAACTTAAATAACTGGATTGGTTATATCTCAAAATTGGTTCCCCTGTTTCCCCCAGAACCCCAATTGGGCCCACTGATAATTCTGAAAGATCTCCAAAACGGAAGATCTCCAAAATGATAAGAGCTAGAAATACCAAATTTTGCACGGATACTACTGATTTCCTAACTTCAATAACTGGATTGGTTATATCTTGAAATCTGTTCCCCTGGCTCCCCCAGAGCCCCAGTTAGGCCCACTGATAATTAGCTTTTAGTAGCGCCTGATCATAGGAATTTGCTATACTCTTCTGTTAAGCGTGTCACATAAACTGCAACTACGAGATCCTAGAGGATAAAGCATGTGGGCACCTGCAGCGCCATCAAGGGAAAGCCCATGGGGGAGAGGCTGCAGTGGGGCAAAGAATCAGCAACCTCCCCTATACTAGGGCACCAGCAGGTCTCCAGGACAGGCCCAAATGTGGCTGATGCTGGCTGAGGTCCAGCTTTGCTAACTGTGGCTGGGAGAAGGCTCCAGCTATCACAGACTCTCAACATCTTCACACAGCCAGGCTCCAACTGAATCCCTTCTGGAAATTAAAGTTGCTTCCCTCCCCCCCCACACCCAAATGAACCATCCCGCCACTCACCCTCCTTTGGGCTGCGTGCGTTCTCCTGGCAGTGCTGTGTGCGTTATCAGCAAGTGCCACAGTCATTATGCATGTTGCAGGACTCAGCTCATAGTACAAAGAGGAGGTGGGTAGGAGGACAAGGTTTTGAGCACTGTGGAGCCTGAGGAGGACACGGTACACTCAGAACAGCCTATTCTCATTAGAACAGGTACGTTCAGGTGCTGCATGTTCTGATCATCTAGATATCACTCATTGCACCTGGTCTGAAGGTGTTTCGCTTTGTCTGATCAATGCAACGGGTCCAGCTGCCGCTAGGAAGTCCATTCAGGTTTCCCCATGGAGTGTGCACTGAAGACACTCAGGGAGTGGCTATTTGGGGATCAGTGATTTGCTGCTGCTGCAGAGCCCAGGAGACATCCCCTCCATTTCTCAGGGCTTCTGGCAAGGAGGCTGCTGGCATTGGTTTGCATAGAGTCTTTAAGGGAAGATGGGCCTTCCTGATTTGTGGGGATTGAGAAAAGAGACCCTATTGGATTTCTCGTTTTGTAAGCACATCACTAGCTATGTTAATTTCTTAAAGTAATATACCAGAGAAAAGTATTTCCAATAAAATATTCTATGTTAATGTAATTGACATAGTTCATTCATCACACCTTTTACTATATTTTCCCCGGGTGACGCCAGGTATTTCTGCTAGTTTTTAATAAAAGTCATAGGCAGATCTTGGGCTTCCATACATTTTTGTTTACTACCTGTGACTATGCAATAAATATGCAAAACAGTTTCATCAGTATTTCTTATTTTGTAACTTGGTTCAAAATTTGTTTAGCTAATTCAGTGTCTTGTCTATGGCAGTGACCAGGTCCAGATGCTTCAGAGATAAATACAAGAGCCCCTTACCAGAAAAACCTGCCTATAGGGAAAATTACTTCCTAACCCCTGTCAGGTAATGCAGGCTTCTGCCCTGAAGCAAGATGATTTATACCCTTTATAAAATAGATTCCCAATTATTTTTTATTGCCCATATATAAGTCTCACCCTTTTCTGACTCCTCCACTAAAAATGGATTTGGCCCTTTGGGTTGGATTGAATCCAGTTTTAGTTGTATTAAATGTGCTTGGACATGTTCAAAATGTTCACTTTAAAGATTTTATTTCTTAATATTTCAGCCTTAAAATAGTCCAGCTAATTGTTGACGTTCACACCTTGAGGTAGCTGAGCTGAGCTGAGCTGTGGTTGCTGTTTTTCACAGCAGATGGTTTTCTGCAAAGCATAGGGTAGAGATTAGTAGCTTCCGTTTCATTGCTAGAGCTACATGCAATGAAAACAGCTACAAACATCAAGGTTCAAGCTTCCATTTTCTAGCATGTTCTAATAAACCAATGTTTAGATTCTTTGCCAAACAGAAAAACAATGAGAAGAGGCTAAAATGTCAAGTTCCATTGTGTTTGTTTCTGCTACTTTTTCTTGCGGCTATGACTATGCTGTGTGCATTGCATAATGAGCTAGCCAGCTCGTATGGTCTTCCCTGGAGGTCTGAGCCAAAGATCACTGTCATGGGTGGTGATAATTCTCATTTGCATGAGTATAAATGAGGGCGGAATTTGACTCATGCCTTTTCCCCACAGAAAGTATCTCCAAACCTCCAGAATAATGGCTTCCTCTGAGCTTCCCTGTGTGCTCTACGTCTGAGTGGAGTTAGCCTCAGGGAAGGGTTTGCTTCTATGTCTGTGTCTTGTACAGGGCTGTGACCTGCCAGCACTTATTAAATTGACATGATCATCATCTATCTTTGCCCCTTTTCAGATGTGAACAGCTGTTTTGCATTTTCTTGCACACTCTCAGAGCTGAGAGATGTAGGAGAGGCCACAGTCCATACTGTTCCAGACCCAATGATGTCATCAATGAAAGGTTTCCTCCAAAGCTCTTCCCCTGTCTTTCCCATTCGAAGGGTGGGATAAGGACAAGGCTGGATTCCTGATCTGATGTTACAATAGGCATCATATCCCAGAATCTGCCGAGTCAGCCAAGATGAATGTTGCCTCCATCTGTTCACATTCCATGCTTGACTGCCA
This sequence comes from Rafetus swinhoei, assembly GCA_019425775.1. Lineage (NCBI taxonomy): Eukaryota > Metazoa > Chordata > Testudines > Trionychidae > Rafetus > Rafetus swinhoei. The sequence goes on from CM033437.1 coordinate 214,091,266, forward strand.
AATTGGAAGCTGCTTGCAGGGGGGAAGATGCTGCAGCCCCAGGAGTCCTGATGTTAATGGTGGTGACCCCTTTTCATACCCCAAACCAAAGACCACTGAAGTCTGTGTGAATCCTTCTGTTGACATGTATCTCCTGTGGAGAGTGACCATGAAAGGTTCCCCCAAGAGTGGAAGCCAGGGCAGCATGTAAGTGGACTTTCCTAAAAGTATTTTTTCCTAAAAGTTATTGAACTTCAGAATTTAAGTAACACCAAGTAGCCCTTGAGGTTAAAACAACAAGTGTGGTCAGTGCTGGCTCAGTCAGCTGAAGAGGAAAGTCTCTTTGTTCTCAGTGCTCTTGGACAAGGGCAGAGACTATCTACTCAGCAATATGAGCACTTCCTGTGCGGTTTCATCTGGAACATTGCAGAACAAATAATTATCCCTCTCTTGGCTGGTGCTGCTACACTTATAACAGGACACGCGGGATGGTGATATCACACTGCCCATCTCTCTCCCAGCGGGCACAGACAAGGCAAGTACAAGATTTAAAGCTCGGCTTGCAAACCCTACAATGCAAACAAAGGTAATGCCAGCTTTTCTCCGTCTACTTTCCTTTTTACTTTGGTAACTCCTATAGATTGCCTCCCTTATCTATCCTGTAATTCAGGAGAGGAATAGAAGTGAACACAATGGAAGAAGTCTATGTGTGCACGTGTGTGTGGTGTGCGTGTACACATTATAGTTTTTCTCCTTGGATAAGTTTAATACAGTCTTAGATAGAGTTTAATAAAAGTCTTGCAATTGTTGTCTCATATTCATTTAATATCTGACATTTCCCCCCTCTTATTGACTGAGGCTAAACAGTATCAAGCAGCCTGGGACAAAGCACATGGAAATATGAGGAGGCGATGAAGCCAGTGGGAGCTGAGTGTTCTTAGCATGTTGCAGAATTGGACTCTGTAGCTATGATATGGCAATGGCTAATGCATGGGTTGACTGTAGCGCCCTTGCACAGCCCAGCTGAATTTACTAGAGCTCCATGAAAGTGTATCTATCCATCGATGCATTGTATGTTGTAGGATATAGGTACTAGATGGACACAAATAGTTTTGTGAAAAGCTTTCTTTGTTTTGCACAACATTTCTTTATAAATGATTGAAATACAAGAGAGGGGAAATATGAAAATTTTTAAAAAATAATTTAATTTTGAAAAATATTTTACTGTCAAAATATGAGAAGTGTAGATCAGCGCTAATGAATCACTATTTATTATTTACATAACACCATCAATGCACAGGAAAGATTCTGGAAAGAAAAAGAGAATTCCCTGCCCTGTAGCTCATGTAACCTAAGTACAGCAGAGAGAAAGAAAAAGCATTCAAATAGCATTTTCTTTTCCTGCATTTCTTTCTTCCATAATATTGGTTTCTTTCCAAGATTTCCCTGTTTGTCTCTGTGTTTTTGTTGTGTTTGTAAACGTTGACATTTTGTCTAGTTTCCTCTCTATTTGCTCTTTTCTACTTCCTTATTAGCTAATCTTTTCCCCCGTAACAGTTCATTTCTTCATTTTCTTTCTTTATATTAATTTTATTTAACCCTATCTCTCATACTACAGAGACAATCTTATATTGGCCAAAGGAATGGACTAGAGGCAACATTTTTCCAAAGGTACCTAGTCTGGCATGTTTAAAGAATTCTAAAATTTTTATTAGACATGATTTCCTTTGCAGAATCTGTGCTGGTTACTATCAAATCATGATCTTCCAGGTGTTTTGCTATTGCTTTAAATATCTTTACAACCATTTTACCACAAGGCTTGCTGATCTATATTTTCCTGGATTCCACAAAAGCCTTTTTCAAATACAGGCATAATATTTACTACCCTTGGATTGTTGTTTTTAATGGCAGGTGGCATATTTTAATTAGCAGCTGCTCAGCTAATACATACTTGAGCTCATTCAGAACTCTGGCCCTGGTGACTTACTGATTTTTAAATAATTAGGTGGCTCCAGCATGTCTTCTTCCAACAGTTCAATCTCTGTGACCACTTCTCTGTTACCAGAAAATGGCAGGCCAGGATAGATATCTCCCCAACAACCTCTGGTGTGAAGACTAATGCAAATAAATCATTTAACTTCTCAGCAACTTCTCATTGTTAATCATTCCTTATAACTCCAGACCCACAGATTCTTTTATAGATTTCCTATTTCTGCTGGCTTTAAGAATCTCTTGTGTGTTTTTCCAAATGCATTTTGGAATGAGCTATTTGTTTTCACAAATGCATTTTGATTCTTCTATTTTTCTTTTTACTTATTGCTGGCTGTAATTTATGATCCTGTTTATAGTCTTCAGTAAGGTCAGATTTTCAAATTTTGAATTAACTCCTTTGGCTTGAATAACATTTCCTATGGTCCTTCTGGTTCTTTTTAAAGTTAATAGTATGTACATTCTCTGAGACTCTATTGTTGTTTAAGTAGCATTCATGCTACATCTAGGGATTTACTTCCGTTCTTTTCTCCATGACAACAGCTCCTTAGTTATTGTTAAAGCACACACTACTTCTACAAGAATTAGGGTTTTTATTCAGTTCCTACATCAAGCCCTTAATCTTTCCTCATCAGTCAATTCTTTCACCCCTTAACCATAGCACCATGATGGAAAATTAAATACTTTAGATACATCAACCAAGGTTTGATTAGATAATAGATGTCTTTTGTTGTTTTTTCTCTGAATTTCCTTTCATTGATGGATATATTCATGATTTTAGAGGACCTCAAAATTTACATAAAGTATTTTAAGGAGAAGACTCAGAATTTTTCAAGTGCCGGAAGCCTAGCCTCCAATTATACAGTAGCATTAGTATTATCATCATAACTTTGTAACAGTCTCTTATTGGCTTCTTCTGATATAAGTCAAACTATAAGTGGTTTCTCTAATATTCCATAAAGATAGACAAAGATTTGTAGAGCAAAATATGATAATTAAAGCATTTCATTTGCCTTTTTCAATAAAAATAAGAAAGTGTTTTAGTTGCTTAGTCTTCAACATCCTTTTAGAAAGTGTTGAGGGTAACCAAAGTATAGTCACTCTCACACAAGAACTTTAAGGTGAAGTTAAAGTTGCAGGGACATGGATGAATATTATCCAAGAACATTAGAAATAAACTAACTTCATACAAAAGAAACATCACACACTGGAATCCCAGGATATGCAGAAGCTTGAGAGAGTATCCAATGAGTTTCAGAAGGCTTCTTCTTCATATCTCACTAGGTCTCCTGGAATGAGGAATGCTCTTTTGATTTCTCTCTCCACCAGTTCCTCCAGAATTCCTTACCATGTTCACATTCCTCCCACATGCAACGAGCAGCATATCTCCCTTCCTTTATGGGACGTTAGGAGAGCCAATGCTGAAGTGCTGAGTGGAAGGGGAGAAAGGGCGAGAACTGGGAGCTTATATGGAGAATGGGGAAGGGGGCGACTTCATTCCGGCAGAGTTCTGCAGAAAAGAAAAAATCTCCAGGTCTAGATCTAAATATTTTTTGAAATAATGGGCGCACTATTTTGGCATCCCAGTAACCCTCACTCCACGAGGGTTAAGGGATGGCTTGAAATAGTGTGTTGTTTCAAAATTTGGTGCTGTGTAGATGTGCCAAATTTCAAAATAAGCTGTTTTGAAATAGATTTGAAATAAGATATGCAATTTGCTTAGAGCAAATTCCGTGTCTTGAGTTTAAGATACTGTATAGATGCACCCTTTGAGTTTTACAGAAAATTTTTACCTAGAACCAAGTTCTCTTCTACTAATTTAAGTCAAATTTTCCTTTTTTGTGATGTATGTGGAGCCCCCAAATTGAGCTTCAAATGGAAACTGAATTGCAGCTGTAAATAGATAGGGCCAGTGTCATTCCATAATATTTACGTTATTTTTATAAAGACTTGCAGTTACAAGTATCACACGAAGGTAAAAAAGTGTGGCTACTCTATTCTTCACGTGCTCGTATGCCATCCCCATTACGATCAATCTAAGTACGTTTCAGCAGTGCACTAAGGGAGGTGACTAATACCTGTCACATATAATTTGTTCTTTTCTGCTCCTCTTCCTTGGGTACTGTCCCTTTGGAAAGGTTGCTTTGCTTTTAAAATCAATTATATCTACTCTACATTATACATTTGTGTTAGCAAAGACAAAGGTTGAGAAGTATGCCTGGCACTTGGAGCATAAGTTGGTGATCTTTGTGGTGGTTCTTAGTACCTTTGGAAAATTTGCTCCATTGTCCCCCCTGAGAAGTTCTGTCTCCTGCATAGACCAGCTTTGTCCTTGTGATAGAACACGCTGATGTGGCAAGCTTTTGGAAACCCTGGGGCCATGCACTGAGCATCATGAAGACAGGGACTGAGATCTCTAATATGACCTGATATTCTATAGGGAGCCAGGGCAGTGAGGAGAGAACTGGTATGATGTGCTTGCAGCAGCGTGTGTTTCTGAGGAGACATGCTGCATCATTCTGTAGTAGTTGGAAGTCCTGAGGCTTCATGCCCAGCAAAGAGCTTTGCTAGTCCAGATAGAAGGTGGCAAAAGTGTGTATAACTGAGGCCACATCAGCCACTTGTATGGGATGGAATGTTCTGGCCAGCCAAAAGTAAATATAAATCGGTATGATAGAAGTATATAAAATCATCAGTGGTGTGGAAAGGGTGAATAAAGAAAAGTTATTTACTTGTTCCCATAATATAAGAACTAGAGGACACCAAATGAAATTAATGGGTAGCAGGTTTAAAACTAATAAAAGAAAGTTCTTCTTCACACAGCACACAGTCAACCTGTGGAACTCCTTGCATGAGGAGGCTGTGAAGGCTAGGACTATAACAGAGTTTTGAAAAGAGCGGGATAAATTCATGGAGGTTAGGTCCATAAAAGGCTATTAGCCAGGGGGTAAGGAATGGTGCCCCTGGCCTCTGTTTGTGAAAGGCTGGAGAAGGATGGCACGAGACAAATCTCTTGATCATTGTCTTTGGGCACCCCCTCTGGGGCTCCTGGCACTGGCCACTGTCGGCAGACAGGATACTGGGCTAGATGGATCTTTGGTCTGACCCAGTATGGCCATTCTTAAGTTCTTATGTTCTTATGACACTGCTTGCTCTTCTCCCTCCCATCACTACCTGGAAGTAGAGGAAAATTTACAGCTCCTCTTGCCCATGCCCTCCCCCAGCTAGAGTGAGGAATGCAGCAAACTGTGCACTTTCCCCTCACTCCCTAACAGTGACGGGAAGGGGAACAGCCAGCTGCATCCTGGTATAAATCCGGGGGGGGGGGGGAGAAGCTTCTGCCCCCCCCATCTAAAGAACACCAGGGGGCGGGTGTGGGGTTGGGGCAGTCCCATATGGGGGGTGTGTGCCCCCAGCCAGCCCCTTTCACCTGTGAGGCTGCCTGCTGCTTAGTATGGCAGCCTGCGGAGTGTCTGGAGCTGGGCTGGGAGTATGCCGTGCCTCTGCCTGTAATGGAGCTCTCCAGCCAGACAGTTCCTTCTGGCCAGAGCAGTGCCGTGAGGCTCACTGGCTCACTTCCACCACTTTGCTTTGAGTCTGTGGAGAGGGGAGAGCAGGGAGGCCAGTCCCAGCCTCCAGATGTTGCTGTGTGCAGGAGCCCTCGTTCAGCCCTCACTCTCATGGGACTGTGGCGAGCAGAAGTAAGAACTCCCTGCATCAGCTGGCAGGGAGAGGAGCCCCAAAAGGGACCAGAGGAAAGACTCCCACTTCTCTTCTGCTAATTGCACCCACGGGAACAGGGAGGAAGATCCATGCAGAAAGCGGGTCAGAAGGTACAGGTGCCAGCCTGTTTCCTGACAGGAAGGAGGACGTTACTGCTGTGGGAGGGAGTACACATCTGACAAGGGAGACTGGGCCCAAAGAGGAGGAAGCAGAGAATGGATGGGGGACAGTGTGTGGGGACAGAGAGCTTGGGTGGGTGAGGGAGCTAGAAGTCTGTGGGTGACAGAGGTACAACAAAGTGACAAAAGGGACAGAAAGGGACCCAGGAAGTGACAGGACTGAGTCCTCCTGGAGCATATGAAACATGCAGAACATTGAGAGGGGGGCAGAGAGTTGGTAATGCAAGTGCTGTACATGTACACAGGTGAGTGGGATAGCAGCAGCGATCCAGTGGTTAGGCTGCTGGCCTACAATTTGGGAGACCTAGGTTTAATTCCCTGCTCTGTCCCAGATGTCCTATGTGACCTTGGACAACTCACTAAGGGCATGTCTACACCACGAGATAAGGTTGAATCTAACGTGGTCGATTTCTGGGCACTCAATCTTGAGAAGGCGAAGGTCTGTGGCCTCACTATGGCCAAGAATCAAATGAGGTCCGAAGTAGTGTGGTCACATTATGGATCCTGCCATCGACTCAGAGAGTGAGGCACCATGGGTAGCTTGGCAGTCTGGGCTGTGCTTCTGGTGTCCACTGGTTCCCGAACTCAGCAGTGGGTGGTTGGAAGGGCTCATGTTGGTTCTGCTTTGGGCAGGGGGCTGGACTCAATAACCTCCTGAGCTCTCTTCCAGCCCCATGATTCTATGGTAATGTCTTTTCCTTCTTCACTTTGGCTACATCTACACTGCCAGTTTTTGCAGCAGAAAATATGCACATGAGATCACAACTCATGCAAATGAGCCCCTCATTAGCATATTTTCTGCTGCAAAAACTGGCAGTGTAGATGTAGTCTTACTGTAGATACTGAGCCAGAAATGAATGCAGCAACAGGTGTAAACGTAACGTTGCATGCTCATAATGCCACTCATAAGGTGACACCATCCATGCATTCTAGTCTAGGGGAACCTGGCGGGCAATGCATTACATTAGAGAAGGTAATAAAAACATTTTAAAATTGTCTCAAGGAATCAATGGCAAAGCACTGTGGAAGGTTCTGTAGACCAGTGCTTTGCACGGCCACATGAGAGATGTGGGTATCTCACTCTCCTAGGAGCAGCCAAGGCCAAAAGCGCTTATGCCCTATGGCTGCTCATTAACATTAGCCAGAGGAATCCCAACCAGTCTTCAGGTAGCCATTGGCAGAAGGGCTGTAGCTGTAATGTGAGCTGTTCAGGAAGGAGTGCATCTTAAAATGGGGGGGGGGGGAACATGATTTATAATAAATCAATTGCAAAACTTCTTGTGTGTTTGGTTGTTCAGACATTTTAACAGGAAATGACCTGGGATGGACCTGAAGTGACATAATTAGTATTTGTTCCCATACAGGGGGTTCATAGTATCATTGTCATGTCGCTTGTGGATTGGATTATCCCGTAATGCAGCTAACAGGACCTGGGCATGGGAGGATGGTGCGGCACTTTCCACTGGCTTGTAAGTCTCTAGCACTTTTAGAAAGTTCCTCTTTCTCTCTTAATCTATTTGATACATAGCTGGAGGGAAGGGAGGGTGAATAAAGAAAGGAAATTCTGTTGCCCAAGATCAGCAAACTCGCTGTTCCTTGTGAAAGGTTAGAACTCAGCCTATTCCCAATTCACTTGCACTGTTTGACATGGCTTGACACTGAGCGCACAAGAAGTCCCTAGGTCTGGAGTGCAAGAGGTGATTTTTAAGGGAGAGCTGTGGGAGCAACTTTCTCAACACTGCTTTCTCTGTAGCTGTGCAGTCAATTCCTAACTTTCATATACATCCACCTCACTCTCACATTGTTACACAGCTCCTGGCTCCCAGCTCCAAAGATCCCAATGCTGATATTCTCTGACTTGAACTTCATCACCAAGAGATTTGCACAACTAAGTGTAAACTGTCTTTCAGGTTTCAAGTCCATGAAAATTACAATGAAGGGGACTGTGGTTTTGGAAAATGGCAAAGCTGACTCCTATGGATGCATACCTCATAATTGTTGTGTTTGTTAGAAAAAAAATGCTTAATTGGAATCTGTTTAACCAGCATAAGAAGAAACCTAGCAAGTCCTTTGCAGAAAGAGAAATCTTGGAGGAATCAGTGTCCCCAAATTTTGACTAGGAGACACTAATTTACGCCACCTGAAGATCTTGACCTATGTTTACCATTACTGCCTTTATTTCACTTTATTTCTTCCTTCTTTCCTTTGGTCACAGAAAACTGTTGATAAATGGCTTATGGAATGAATCAGGCTGTGTCCATTCAAAGTAGGAGGCACTGTACGGGGATAATTCACCAACCAGTTCAGGTGGCCAGCTCCAGTGACAGAGGAATCTTTTAGATTAATGAAAGCAAATGTGCTAGACAGTTAGAGCAGTGGAATGAGTTCTGTTTCCTGTGCTGCCACTTTCTCACTTGCATAGCTTTAGGAAAATTATTTAATTCTGTGCTTCATCGTCAAAAAATGGGGATATGTTATATTAATTCTAGACACTATATAAACATGCTACAGAAAGGGACCTTTTGGCTCAAAAGGGGTAAAGGTCATTTTGTTGTCCCTAGGACCTGTCTAATGTTGGCTTTCCTTCCTGTGAGGTGGGGTCTCCTCCTCTTTACCTCTCCTTCTGGAGAGGAGGGGAGGCAGCATTGGGACGGATCTCCTTTTAGAGGGGAACAAGTGGTTAAGGAAATCCTGCCTGGAACAATTCTTTTCACCCCAACACCTAAACGTGGATAAGTCACAGCCCATTTGCCTCAGTAGGTGGAATGATTGATTGAAGTCATGTGACCAAACCAAGCCTCTGGACAGTTAAAGGGCATGCAATGAGAGCGGAGCAGAGTGGGCTGGGGCTGGGTTGCTCTGCTTCATGCTGCTGCAGTGAAGATGATAAGGCAGAGCAGGTCACTGGGCCATATTTTTTGCAACAGCATCACACTGTTGACTCATATTTAGCTTGTAGGCCACTATAACCCCTAGATCCCTTTCTGCAGCACTCCTTCCTAGACAGTCACTTCCCATTCTGTATGTGTGAAACAGATTGTTCCTTCCTAGGTGGAACATTTTGCATTTGTCCTTATTGAACTTCATCCTATTTACCTCAGACCATTTCTCCAGTTTGTCCAGATCATTTTGAATTACAACCCTGTCTTCCAAAGCATTTGCAACCCCTCCCAGCTTGGTATCATCTGCAAATTTAATAAGGGTCCTCTCTATGCCATCATCTAAATCGTTGATGAAGATAATAAACAGAACTGGCCCCATAACTAATCCCTGAGGAGTCCCACTTGTAATGCCCTTCCAGCATGACTGTGAACCATTTATAACTACTCTCTGAGAATGGTTATCTAACCACTTATGCACCCACTTATAGTAGACCCATCAAAGTTGTATTTCCCTAGCTTATTTATACAAGTGTCATGTGAGACTGTATCAAATGCTTTACTGAAGTCTATCATTTCCCCCTTATCCATAAGGCTTGTTATCCTATCAAAGAAAGCTGTCAGATTGGTTTGACATGATCTGTTCTTTATAGATTTATGCTGACTGTTACTTATCACCTTATTTTCTTCTAGATATTTCCAGTTGGATTCCTTAATTATTTGCTCCATTGTCTTTCCTAGTAGAGAAGTTAAGCTGACTTGTCCGTAGTTTCCTGGGTTGTCTTTTTCTCCCTTTTTACACATGGACACTATTTACCCTTTTCCAGTCATCTGGAGTCTCTCCAGTCTTTCGTGACTTTTCAAAGATGATAGCTAAAGGCTCCGATACCTTCTCTATCAGCTCCTTGAGGAGTCTAGGATGCACGTTATCAGGCCTGGTGACTTGAAAACATCTAACTTCTCTAAGGGTATAGCTAGACTGTGGGGGTGGGGGGGAGTTGGGATACCTCCAGTATCCCGAAAAAACTCCGCCGCATCCAGGGAACGCGTTTGCTCTTCTGCTTTTTCTTGCGGAAGAGCAAATGTGCTCTTTCGGAAGCCCTGTATACCTCGTTCTACGAGGAAGAAGGGGGCTTCCAAAAGAGGGGGCTTTTCCTACATTTGGCCCAGTCTAGACAGGTCAAATGTCGGAAAAGCCTCTTCCGACAAAAGAATCGGAAAAAGGTGTGCAAAATGCGGAGCGCATTTCGCGTACCTTTTTCCGACAAAAACTTGTAGTCTACCCATACCCCTAAATAGTTTAATTTGTTTTCCTATTTTAACTTTGGAGCCTACCTCATTTTCTCCAGCATTCACTATGCTGAGCATCCAATATCCACCAGTCTTGGTGAAAACCAAAACAAATAAATCGTTATGCACCTTTACCATTTCCACATTTTCTGTTATTGTTTTTCCTTCTTTATTGAGTAATGGGACTACCCTGTCTTTGGTCTTCATTTTACATCTAATATATTTGTAGATTTTTTTTTATTACTTTTTATGTCTCTAGCTAGTTTGAGCTTGTTTTGTGCCTTGTTCTTTCTAATTTTGCCCCTACATACTTGTGTTATTTGCTTATATTCATCCTTTAATATTTGAGTTAGAGTCCAGTTTTTGTAGAACTCCTTTTTGATCTATAGGTCATCCAAGATCTCCTGGTTAAGCCCGGGTAGCGTCTTGCCACACTATCTATTTCTCCTATGCAGTGGAGTAGTTTGCTCTTGCGTCCTTTGTAATTGTGTGAATTTAACTGGTTGATTGCAGACTAGTTCTCCAATCTATGAAGTTAATTTGAATTTTAATCTTGTCCTCTAAGGTGCTTGCAACCCCTTGGTGTCATCCCCAAATTAGAAGCATACACTCCACTCCATTATTGAAGGCAATAATGAAAATGCTGCTGCTGTGTCCTGGCTGGTGTATGAGGCCAGAAAGCATGCTCAGAGCAAATGAAAGACCAGTGGGATCCCAGAAGTATGCTGAGAGTTTTATAGACTACTCCCACAACAGGAAAGCTTAAGGCAAACTAGTACCCAGTCAAGTTTCTCACCTGGAGAAAAGATCATATGAAGACAAACCTTCCCACACATAATCCTTCACTCACAGATTCAGGCATTGAGAACTTTCCTCAGTGTTAGAACTGTGACCTCCCATGAACTGTTACTGTCCAGGAGGGATGCGGAGCCACTCCACAGATAATGGGCCTGACACCAGCACACATTTCCTGAATCTCAACAAGAGAAACAGGAGTGTAAAGTTCCAAAAATGCCCTATTATCCTGCAACACTTTTACAGTTGAGCTCATTTTTGGTGAGACAATTGAAAAAGGAGAGATGGCAAAGGGAACATTCACTCTCTCTTTCTCAGAGTGCAAACAATTCTCGTTCTGCTCCACTGCTCCTTGCTGTTTAAATACCTTGTGGAGAGAAAACATCTATCTGCTCTCTTTTTCCAGTGACATTGAGCCAACCACACGCTCAGGCTACATCTACACTGCAGTCATTTTGTGCAAGAAGCTTTTTGCGCAAAAGTGTGTCCACACCTCAAAAGCGCATCACAAAAGAGATGTGCTTTTGCGCAAAAGAGCGTCCATACTGCATGGATGCTATTGAGCAAGAAAGTTCTGATTGCCAGTCACAGAATGGCCACCAGAGCACCTGTGCTTTTTCCAATAGGCTCTTTTTGTGCAAGAAACCCCTGTTGAGCATCCACACATGCCTTTTTGTGTAAGGACTCTTGTGCAAAAAGGAGTTATTCCTTGTAGAAAGGGGTATACCTATACCACAAAAAGCCCTCTGTTCTGCCATTCTACTGTAGATTTTCTTGCACAAAAATGTGCTTGAGGTGTGGACGCTCCACGGATTTTTGCGCAAACATGGCCACCACTTGTGGGATGTTCTGCTTCCCAACATCCAGCTTTGTGAGGAGGCATCTGAACCTTGCCTTGAGACGCCCAAAGGCAGCTTCTGCCACCATGAAGGCCCTGCTGAGCCTGGAATTGAAGTGTTCCTTTGAGTGGTCAAGATGGCCAGCGTAGGGCTTCATGAGCCAGGGCAAGAGAGAGTACACCAGGTCCCCTACAATATAGAGTGGCATGTTCACAGGGCCGGCCTTAGGCCGATTCAGCCGATTCCCCGGCGTGGGGCCCCGCGCCTGAGGGGGCCCCGCGCCCAGGGAAGCGAAGCATGCACCGTGCGTTGTACTCCCAGGGCACTGCGCATGTGTGGGTGCACAGCGCATGCGTTGTGACGTCCGGGGCCCCGCACATGTGCGGCCCCGCCCCTGGAATTGGGCCCCGCACTCTGTAGAGCTGGCCCTGCATGTTCATGTCCCCAACTCTGAAGGTGCAGTCTGGGAAGAAAGTGCCAGCTTCTGAAAGATGCTGTGGTTTTGGAACATGCGGGCGTTGTGTGCCTTCCCCAACCACCTGATGCAGATGTCAGTGAACTGCCTGTGGTGGTCAACGAGGGCCTGCAGGACCACAAAGAAGTACCCTTGCGGTTGATGTAGACAGATGCCTGGTGGTCAGAGGCCAGGATGGGGATATGGGTGCCGTCAGTAGCCCCCCTGCAGTTGGGGAAGCCCATGTTGGCAAAGGCAGAGACGATGGGGTCCACGTAGTTGAGGTTGATGACCCTGCACAGCAGGACTCTGTTGATAGCCCTCACCACCTGTAGACGGAGACACACAAACAGAGAATCACAGGGATGCCAGAGCCCTTGAGAGGTCCCCAAGCTCACACCCCTTTCTCCCCCCCCCCACCCAGCAAGAGCAACCCCCTATGTAGCCCATCCCCTGGCAGGGTTGTGTGAGGGTGGGACCGAAAAACTTACACGGGAAGGAAGCTTCCCCCACCATCGCCCCTTTTCCTAGGGTACCCCATTCCAGCAGTTCACCCCCCTGCTTGGACTATAGCCCAAGAGCACCATACCTATATGATGAGGGCCCCGATGGTTGACTTCCCTACACCAAACTGGTTGCCGACAGATCAGTAGTTGTCTGGCATAGCGAGCTTCCACACAGTGATGGTGACCCATTTCTCCAGAGAAGTGGCAGGTGGCATGTGTGTGTCCCATCACGTGAGGGCAAGGGTGAGCCAGGCACACAGCTCCAGAAAGGTCGTCTTCTACATGTCGAAATTCTGGAGCCACTGCTGATCGTCCCACTGCTCCATGAGGAGCCGATCCCACCAGTCGGAACTGGAGTCCAGCCGCCAGCAGTGGCAGTACATGGTGGGGTGCATCTGGTAGAGCTGTGCTCCCAGAGAGATGGTGATGGTCTCCTTGATTAACTGGGGGCTGTGTTCCTGCAAAGCCAGGAGGGCAGCCTGCAGAAACTGCAGCATGACAGATGAGGGCTGTTGAGTGCCCAGAGGCACCTCCGTCTCCATGGCTGGCAAGCTGAGGTGTCCACAAGGAGAACCACAGCAGTCAGAGCAAAGGCTTTGCTGTCCCCCAAGGAGGTAGGCAAAGGAGAAAAACTTGAGGAAAGGCTGTACGGGGGGGGAGGGGAGGGGGCACGGGGACGGGACGGAGCGGGATCCCTTTAAGCACGAGCCTCAGGCAGCAGCTCCAGGAAGTAACTGCATCCTGATGCCCTGCCTGAAGTGGTTCTGGGTGGCCTTGGACACCTAATCACATGTAATCAGTGTGGGCACTCTATTTTTAAATACATAAGTGCTATTTCGATGGGCATTTTGTGTGTAGACATGCTATTTCAAAATAAGCTATTTCGGAATGTTATTTCCGGAGTAGCTTATTCCGAAATAAGCGTGTAGTGTAGACGTACCCTAAATTAGACTTGGATATTGATTGCCCCTGACATTCATCCCACCATTCTTTAAAAGAATACCTATAAAGTATTTTCCTCCAAAGACAGTTTAGTTTCATCAATGTTGTCCTTACATTTGGAGTGATTCATCACATGTCATTCTGTGAATGAAATGCAATAAAGTTTAAAAAATCATAAATCTAGCAACTAAGTTGGATGTTTTACTAATTTATTGAAAGAAAACTATTTTAAGCAGATACACTTACAATATAAATGCAACCACTGAAAAGGAAAAGAAAAGAATGGCAGTATTTATTGGGGGCTATTTGTCATTGCCTTTGGGATGCCCCAGATGTTATGATTTCCATGATCCATCTCATGCCACTATGTCAGGCTGTGGCAGAAGAACCAGCTGCTCACAAATATAACGCTTTGCATCGTTGCATGGACCAGAGGTGAGATCTCCACCTATGATAAATGCACAGTCCCCATCAATGTATCCTTTCTTTACTGCAAACCTATGATAGAATAAAAAGTTACTTCAAGCCATTCTAGATATACCTTCATTCTGGGCTTGCAGACCCCCTCCTTTCCACTGTTTGTGTTTCATCACTTATAGCTGTTGAGCAAAACATCTCAACATTGACTTGCACCACCCTCTGCTGATTTGGGCCCCCATATAATTTTAAAACCCATTTTAGTGATGGCATATTGCATTCCTTGTTATTCAGGTCTGGCTTTCTCTCCCTTGTAGCCCTGTCAATGAACTTCACTGAAATGAGAAGTTTCCAGTTGCGCTTAGAACTCACTGGTCAGTGGAGAAAGCTGTGCCATTCCCCCACATCCAGGGTCTGTCAGTCCTGTCACGTGACAATCCTATCCAGTGAGAATGTGCGAGGGGGCTTATGAAATCCTGCATAAAGACAAAGCCAGGTCATTCCTTTCCCCACTCATTTCATGGGTGTACGTGTATCAGGTATTTGCTCATTTTGCTAAGTTTTTCTTATACTACAGTAATAGCTGTACCTTGAATATGAAAATTACAGAGCATGTTGGGGTTTTACCTTGCAACATATACATTTTAACTTAATGTAGGGTTCAATTATAGCTCTAATGCTGGGGACAGAAGAGGAGGTAACTAGCCTTCAAGAAAAAAATCGCCATCAAGCAAGATAACAAATGAAGCCAAATCTCATTTTCTGTAATCCTCTTTCAACTGGCAGTTTTGAAATTGCAGCTCTCCAAAGAGAAAGATACTCTACCAGCTCTTCTTTGTTTTCTATCAGGAGGAGTTTGGAGCCAGGAGAGGAGCAGGCCTTTTGACTCTCCAGCCAAGATCTGGTTTCAGTAGAAAAGTGGTAACATTTCTCTCCACGAGGAAACCAATTTTCTGGGCAAAGAAACTTCCATCCTTAAAAACAAGAAAATGCAGCTTATGTTTCTTCTGTTGCTGTTACACTTGTCCTCCCTCTCCAATTCCCCCCGTTTGACTGTTTCCTCCAGTTATTGTGCTTTGCCTCTATTAAGTTTGTCATGACTGTCATGTAGGGCTTTTCTCTTCTTACGCATCTTTGTACAACACCTAATAGAACTGAGGCCCATATCTGAATAGGGTCTCTAAATATTATGTCATTATAAGTTGTGGCAAAACTCTGGCTATTCCCCGTGGATCTCGCGCTACTGGCAGATAGTATTAGCTTCAGAGGCTCACTGTGGCCATCCACACAGCCTCTTTCGCTTTACTAAAGGCAGGAGCCACAGTCTACTGAGCCATACTCCTCACCGCTAGTTCAGGGGTCGGCAACCTTTCAGAAGCGGTGTGCCAAGATTTAACTTATTCACTTCTATTTATGGATCTGTGTGCTAGGGGAAGGTAGGAGAAGGGACAGGTGGGGGCAGGCTGGATACCGTGACCATATTTTCTCACCAGCTGCAGCTAGGGAGAATGGTTTAATTTAAATTATGAAACAGACTGAGCATTTTAACTTTCTCATGTTAGTTTATCAAGCTTCATTTTAAATAAAGTAAAATATTAATTTATGTCTAACACAAAAGTTTTCAATGTTTTCTTTATTTATGGCAGAGGTGGGGAACCTCTTTTGGATCGGGGCCACAGATACAGAAAAATCAGTTGGGGACCACACAAGTGAGAAGCAAAAAAACTCCTCCCAAAACCCCCAAACCCTCACTGATGTGGCTCCCAACTGAGACACCTCATTCCTCTGATGCGCCAGCCTCACGGGCGAGGGGAAGGAATAGGAAGGACTGAGGTTCAAGGCTTCCCATAGGCCAGATTTACTTTTCTGGGGTCCCAGAGTCAGTGGATTTTATGGACCCCCTTAGGCTCTGCGGTAGAGACAGAAATGAGGGGTTCAGTGTTTGAGACAGGGCTGCCAGTGAGTGGGATAGGGATGGGGTGCAGGATCTGGGAGGAAGGTGGGATGCAGAAGGGGGAGAGGCTGTGAGGTTTGGGTGGGATGTAGGATGCAGAAGCAGGCTGGGAGTAGGATGTCTGGCCAGGAGGGGGGCACAGGAGCAATGGTGGATGCAGCAGTAGGGTGGGGATATGTGTCTGGCCAGGAGGGAGGGAGCAGGAAAAAGGGAGGTCGTTGGAGCAAGCTGTGGGTTCGGGGTGTTGGGTGGAGGCCTGGGCATGAGGCACTGCTACTGTGGCTGCAGCTACTTGGTCCTGGGTCAGCCCTGGGGGCCGAAAGCGCCGGTACCATGGACAAGCGGTCTCGGCCCAGCCCAGAGGCCATAGGTACCGCTGAGGAGCCTCAGCCCCAGTTTCAAGTTTTAAGAAGAAATTTTCTGTTGTGATCTGATTTAGAATCCAGTGCATCAGAAACTGGCTTGAGATTCACAAGCACTGATGTGGTTGCAGGCATTTTGATGCTGGCATAAGGGCTCTTCTTCTATAGCAAATAGAGTAATTGTTATTATACTGTATCACTTTCCCTTTATGTACAAATCATGTTTGTTTGTTTATTCCCCAGGGAAATTGTGTGTATGTGATGGGTTCTATTAGCTGGCGGTGTCTTTGTCAGTAATTTGTTAGCAGTATTCTTATACAACAGGTAAAATGGGGTGACGATATGCAAACATGTCTCCTTTACAGAGAGTTAGACTCCATTTATCACACACTTACTGATATGCATGCGTTATGGAATGTAAGATGGTGGAACCTGCATGCTGAGAAGCACCAAAGATGGAAAACCTTAATAGTGGGAGGGTGACGAGTTTATCTTCCAGCTCCTTTGCAGATGACGAGAGCAGCACCAGAGGAAGAACAACTGGCTTGTCTATGGAGGGGAGACTGGCTGCTTCCCACCACTGTGATCCCCAGTCTATCATGGTATACAGAACTGGTAACTGGAGGTGACACGCAGGCCCCAATGGCTGAAGCAGCAGATCAACCTGCCATTAAGGCAGAGAAACTCGTGGTCATGACACCCAGGGGGAGGAGGCACTGGGTGTGATGACTGAGGAGTCTCTTCTAAGGGCAACAGAGGCAGCCATCTGCTGAACTGACATGCTGACCGGGGACATGTTCTGCTTTCCTGGAGCTTGCCTTCAAGACATTGCAGACAGGATTGCAAGGCACATGCTGCTCTCTGACTCCTGCCACATGCTGTTCATCTACACAGGCGCTCATGAGACCTGAGCAGCAGTGACTACAGGGCTCTGGGAGCAAGGGCGATGGAGTCAGGTGCACAGGCCTTGTTTCCTTCCAACCTCCCAGCTGAAGGAAAGAGGCTGGGCAAGGATGTGGACATCCTGAAGATCGATTCATGGCTGTGGCAATTGGGAAGACTTCCGCTTTCTTGGTCATGGCTGCAAATCTGAAGGTCAACTGTAACGTGTGTGAAAGGGATTAGGAAATGATAGATTTCGAGATTCCAGGTAAAGGAAGATGTAAAGGTAGCAGAATAAGAACAATGGACTTAGAAAAGCTGACTAACAAATTCAGAGAACTGGTAGATAAGACCCCATGGGAAGAAAATCTAAGGGAAAAGGAAAGCTGGCAATTCCTCAAAGAGACAATAGACAAGGTACAACAGGAACTTGCCATTGTGTGACTGTGTCACTGGCCATTTCTCTGATGTTCCAGGATGTCTCTATGCCCCTATACTGCTTTTCTCTGATTAGCCCCTGCTTACAACATTTCGTGATCCTTGACCTCTGCTTCAGTTCCTTTCGACTGCATTCCTGAGGCATCCTGATTCCGAGGTGTCCCAGATGTGCCAGTCCATTCTCCCTCCCCTCCTTAGTAGAACTTTCTCTTTTTGTATCAGGCCCTACTGTTGCAATTGTGAGCACCTGTCTCCGTGATTGGCAGTTGTGGCAGATGTGTGTGGGGGTGTGGTGGTCAGGCTCTTTGCCTCTAGGCAGGAGATGCTTTCCTCTGCCTCTGCAGCCTTTCCATCTGGTATTATATCAAAAAGACATAAAGCTTTAGCAACAGGTATTACCAGATGATCCTAAGATATAGTTCCTTCATCACGTTTAGCTATCACAAAGGTGTGTGGTCCACAATTAGGGTGTGTCTACACAAAGGGGCTATTTCAGAATATTTCCAATATCCTGAAATAGCTACCCTGTGTCTTTTGAACGTGTCCACTATTCTGAGACAGGTCTCAAAATAGTGGATGCACTATTTCGGCATCCCTGTAACCCTTGTTCCCATGAGGGTTAAGAGATGTCTTGAAATAGTGTTATTTTGAAATTTGGTACTGTGTAGATGCACCCAATTTGAAATACGCTATTTTGAAATTCAATCGAAATAAGATACTTGGCGCAAATTGCATATCTTATTTCAAGTTTAGGGTGCTGTGTAGATGCACCATTAGTGTGAACTCACTTCCTAAGAGAGAGGCTTTCTATTGCCCTTTTGCAGCTAACCACTCTTTTTCTATTACTAAATATGATTTTTACTAGGGGAAGTTTCCATAGGCATTTGAGAAAGGATTTCCTTTGACATGACTATTTGTAATATGAACTCTTTGAAAGTTTGGCATCTATAGCCCTGGATGTCTGCAGAGTGCTGTCCTCAATTCTTAGAATCATAGAGCTGGAAGAGACCTCAGGAGGTCATCAAGTCCAGCTCCCTGCCCAAGGCAGGACCAATCCCAACTAAATCAACACAGCCAGGGCTTTGTCAAGCTGGGTGTGTCTAGACTACATGGCTCCGTCGACAGAGCCATGTAGATGAGTTTACTAGACATAGCAAAATGAAGCGGCGATTTAAATAATCGCTGCTTCATTTACATCAAAATGGCCGCCATGCTGTGCCGATCAGCTGATTGTCGGCACAGCGTGGTAGTCTAGACGGGGATCAGCCGACCCCAGCACCCTTTGTCATCAGATCCCCAAGGCTTACAGGATGGAGATTACACCCCCTCCCTAGGTAACCCATTCCACTGCTTCACCACCCTCCTAGTGAAATAGTTTTTCCTAATGTCCAACCTAGACCTCTTCTACTGTAACTTGAGACCATTGCTCCTTCTTCTGCCATCCATCACTACTCTGAACAGCCTTTCTCCATCCTCTTCGGAACCTCCCTTCAGGAAGTTAAAGGCTGCTATCAAATCCCCCCTAACTCTCTTCTTCTGCAGACTAAACAAACCCAAATCCCTCAGCCTTTCCTGATAGGTCATATGCTCCAGCCCCCTAATCCTTTTGGTCACCCTCCGCTGGACCCTCTCCAATGCGTCCACATCCTTCCTGTAGTTGGGGGCCCAGAACTGGACACAATACTCCAGATGTGGCCTCACCAGAGCCGAATAAAGGGGAATAATCAACTAGTTTCTCCCAGTTTGTGAACATCAGGTCAAGCTGCGCATGGCCCCTGGTCGGATCCTTCAGCACTTGTACCAAGAAGTTATCCCCAACATTCTCTAAAAAGTTCCTGGATTGTCTGTGTACTGCTGTATTGGTCTCCCAACAGATGTCAGGGCAGGGCTGGATTACCCAATAGGCAGACTAAGCATGTGCTTAGGGCACCAGCAAAACAGGGGCACCAAAAAAAAAATGAGATTTTTTTTTGTGAAAAAATTTGATATTTGATATTTCAAAAAAAGCATCGAAGTAGTCATCATGGGAAAAATCAGAACTTTTAAAATCGAAGACAGGGCTTTGGATTGACACAAAAATTGGAAGAACAAATTATAGGGGAGTGTGAATACTGGCAACATGTCTTGCAGCGTGTTATAGCTGTTATTCAAACATTAGCTGAATGTGGTCTGCCTTTCCGGGGATCAAATGACACATTTGGATCATTGCAGAATGGAAATTTCTAGGGATTGTTGGAGTTTGTGGCTTAGTTTGACCCATTTTTAGCAGGCCATATCTCAAAATATGGGAATGCTGGCAAAGGTAACCCATCATACTTATCCAAGACAATACATGATGAACTCATTGGTCTAATGAGTGACAAAGTTCGATCAGCTATTGTGGATGAAATAAGTATTGCAGGGTACTTCAGTTTCTCTGTCGACTCTACACCTGATCTTTCACATATTGATCAATTGAGTATTGTACTAAGATATATGTCTCCCAGAGATGGAAAACCAGTTGAACGACTTATAACATTCCTCAATTTGAAAAGCCACACTGGTGAAGAAATAGCAAATCAAGTACTGCATTATCTGTGCCAAGTTTGCAAAATAGATTTCTCAAAGTGCAGAGGTCAATCTTATGACAACGCTGCCAACATGTCAGGGCGTTATCAAGGAATGCAGAAGAAGCTTTTAGAACAGAACAAATATTCCACATTCACACCATGTGCTGCACACTCTCTCAATCTTGTTGGCTGCAGTGCTGTTGATTGTTGTCCGGTGGCAGTAAGTTTTTTCTCAACAGTCCAGTTACTTTATACATTTTTCTCTGCCTCAACATACCGATGGGCAGTTCTTAAAACATATTTGGGCAATGATCATGTGTTGAAATCGCTTTCTAATACTCGCTGGGAGGCACATGCAGTGGCAACAAGTGCAATTCTGGAGTCCTACTCAAAGATTGTGGATGCATTAGAAAGGATAGCTGAAGACCAATCACAAAAGGGAGAAACTATACGAGAGGCAGAAAACATTGCAAACAAGATGCAGGAGCCAGAGTTTGTATTCATGTTGACCATGTGGAATGAAATTTTACAACACTTTTACCACACAAGTCAAGCACTCCAAGAAAAAGAATTGGATTTGAAAACATGTGCAGACCTCTGTCAATCATTAGCAGACCACTTACACACTTTGAGGAATGATTTTGAAAGATTTGAAGACATATCAAAAGATATCTTGCCTGATACTAACTACAAAGAAGCCCAGTCCCGCAAGCAAATCAGGAAAAAACAAGCAAATGATAGCAGTGCAACAGAAACAGCATTGAATCCTAGAGACAAATTTCGTGTATCTACTTACTACGCTATCATTGACACACTGGAAGCTCATATGAAGAGGAGAGGTAAAGTGTACAAAGAAGTATCAAGTAGATTTTCTTTTCTAAACAATATGGACTTATCTGACAAACAATATTCACAAGGTTCCCAAAAGCTAGTTGACTCATGCCCTGTTGACTTGAACATGAATCTCTGTGGAGAAGTACGGCAGTTCCACTGTTATATGCGCGCAAAGTTTAATGAAACAGGAAAAATGAAATTCAGTCACATTGATCTTCATGACACAATATTGAAAGACGGAATACAATGTGTATTTCCAAATGTAGAGAGCGCACTATGTAATTTTCGAACATTGATGATTACTACCTGCTCCGCAGAACGCTCTTTTTCTCAGCTGAAAAGAATAAAAAACCCTCAGAGAACAACGTGTCAGGACAGACTTGATTCACTTTCCCTATTGTGTATGGAAGCGGACATGCTTCGTCGAGTCAGCTTCGATGAACTTATCCAGAATTTTGCTATCAGAAAATCTAGAAAGAAGCTATTTTAATTTCAGCATACATGTAAATTTTGTGTCATTTCAAAAAATAAAATTTTATTTTCGGGATAATATTGTTTTTATTTTAAATTACATATGGGGGAGCACCATAATCTTTTCAGTGCTTAGGGCTTCTAAAGGTCTTAATCTGGCCCTGGGTCAGGGTGATTAAAGTCCGCCATGAGAACCAAGGCCTGTGATCTGGAAGCTTCCCTCAGTTGCCTGAAGAAGGCTCTTCTACCTCATCTACCTGATCTGGCAACCTGTAGCAGACACCAACCACAACATCACTGCTGTTGTTTGCACCACTAAACATAACCCATAGACTCTCAACAGGCTTTTCTCCCTCTATATACTGGAGCTCTGAGCAATCATACTGCTTTCTTATATACAGTGCAACTCCTCCTCCTTTTCTCCCCTGCCTGTTCTTCCTGAACAGTTTATACCCTTCCATGACAGTGCTCCAGTCATGCGAGTCATCCCACCAAGTCTCTGTTATCCCAATCAAATCTTAATTCTTGGCCTGGGACAGGGCCTCTAATTCTTCCTGTTTGTTACCCAGGCTTCTTGCATTCATGTACAAACACATTAGATAACCAGTTGTTTGCCCTACCTTCTCCATTCGAATCAGGTGTCCTCCTTTGTTGCTCGTTCCTCTTTGCATTTCTTCCCGGTATCCGACTTTCCCACTCACCTCAGGGCTTTGGTCACTGCCCCCCGCAACGAACCTAATTTAAAGCCCCCCTCACTAGGTTTGCAAGCCTGCTCATGAAGATGCTTTTCCCTCTCTTGGTTAGGTGGATCCCACCTCTTCCTAACAATCCTTGTGCCCGGAACAGAGTCCCATAGTCAAAGAAACCAAAGCCCTCTCTCCGACACCACACATTTACTTCCTCAATTCGATGATCCTTACCTAGACCTTTCCCTTCAACAGGGAGGATGGATGAGAACACCACTTGTGCTTCGAATTCTTTGATCCTTCTTCCCAGTGCTACATAATCCGCAGTAACCCACTCAAGGTCATTCTTGGCCGTATCGTTAGTTCCCACGTGGAGAAGCAGGAAGGGGTAGCAATCCGAAGGTTTGATCAGTTTTGTAAGCCTCTCAGTCACGTCCTGAATTCGAGCTCCCAGTAAGCGGCGCACCTCACGAGATTCCAGGTCTGGACATCAGATGGATGACTCAGTCCCTCTTAGAAGGGAGTCCTCGACCACCACCACCCATGTTCTTCTTTTGGGGGTGGTGGTCATGGAACCCCCATACCTATGACTACTCATGCCATGCCTTCCAGTAGATGGTGTTCCCTTCCGATTTCTTCTTTGAGAGGTCCCTCCCAAAGCATTCTCTACTGCAGTGTCTGTGGAGAGAGCCTGAAAGTGATTACTTACCTCTATAGCAATGGGGGATTCCTGAGTTGGCCTTTTTCTTCTTCTAGAAGTTACATGCTGCCAGTTCTCTTCCTTGTTCTGTACCGCCCTCTCTGGCTCTTCCATCTGACATGTCTGCAGGATTAAATGCTGCCTTCTATCGAGGAAGTCTTCATCCTCTCTGATCGAGCATAGGGTCGACACTTGGGCCTCCAGTCCTCTAATTTTTTCTTCCAAAATGGCGATCAGCTTGCATTTAGTGCAGATGAAATCCCTTCTTTCTTCCAGGAGGAAGACAAACATGGCACACGCTGTGCAGGTAACAACAGCAGACCTATCATTATCCATACCTGCTGTACGGTAAATTGAGGCAGTCCATGGTATCTTGCTGAGAACTGACAAACTCAAATCTCAAATCATTAGGCCAGCTTGGGAAGTAAAACAGTTCAACAGTTACTGTGACCCTGGTTCCCCTGGCAACCACATTCCAAAAGGGCCTCACTTTGATAAGGCCGGTACCAAGCAACCAAACAACCGTGCGGGATTGTTTTTCATTGTCTGCTTTGTTCCTAGAAAATAAGCTTGGATCCCAAAGATCGCACCAAGGCAATACCACCCCGCAGGAGACGATTATATTTCCGGCCGACAAAATGACCATCAACATGTCTTTGTTTATGTTGGCTTATTTAGCTTGTTAGGAATAATTACCTGTATTAGTGATAACTGTTTAATTGGCAATGGGCGGAGATACTGTGTAACTGTCTTAGACCATTGGCTTATGTGCATATCTCACTTCCGCTGCTAGACCTATCAAATCACTTCTCCCCCGCCCATCTGCTACCTATATAATCTAATGTATGTTTTGGTTAAGTTAGTGCTCGCTGGGTTAACCCCTGATGAGTACTCCACCAGCTGTGTGAACCAATAAATCCTCTGCTTGTTTTCACCTGCACCCAGTGTGTCCAAGAAATTATTCCCTACAGTTTGGTGTCAGAAGTGGGATCCGGAGTTGTGAGCTGATCGGGAGTTGGAGACTGATATCCAAAGAGAGGTGAGTACGTTTATTTACCACCTCATTAGGCCTGGGTTTGAAGTATCTCATTCCCTTCAGACACATCCTGGATCCGTTCCCGTTTGAGGTATGAGACACCTGGACGTGTGTGTACCAAGCATAGAGGCAGGCCTGAGGGGAAAAGCACAAGAGGGCAGTGTACTGTTTGAGCTAAGGGGCTGTTACGGAGGGACTGGATAAAACCACCAGGGAGTTATTGAGCCGTACGTTAAGCTCAGAATTGACTGGGTACGCAAGGCAGCAGGCAGTACGAACTGGTGGTCCACTCCCTCATTGCACGTAACATTGTAAGACCTGATGGAAACCCCCCAACAGGCACATGATGTATATACCCTCGAGTAGTGCAGATCCCCGACCCAGCCGGCAGTATTGGGAGGGTGCCTGTAGGCACAAAGACTGTTCAGTATAAGCTGTATGCGGAAAAATCATAGGAGGGAAAGGCTGACCCAGCAGGGGAAAACTCATCCCCGGGGGAAAACAGCAAAGCTGTGTACAGAGAAAAGGGAGGGAGAGATTCCCGAGATTCCCAGGAGTGTGGGGGTGTCAGTGTCTGTGACATCCAAAGGGAGGCAAAGTGCACGTCGCCTCCATAAAACGCAAAACCCCAACGCTTGATCTGGGGGGCTTGTGCTCACGAATCAAAGTTGGAAAAGAAAAGGAAAAAAGTGGTGGAAGAAACACATAAGTAATACAGGCAGGAGCGGAGAGATAGAAGCCATGACATAGCAGGGAGAAGGGGGAGTTATCCCACAGGAACATCTAGACTACAAACAAGTACCAGAGAAGGATTTGATCAAGTGGGGAATTGAAAAGGAAAGTGGAAACACCAAGAAGGTAGTAATAACATTGTTAAAAACCCTCGCATTAAAAGAGGAAGAAATTAAAGCCCTGAGGGATGAGATTGAAGCTCAGAAGAGCAAAAATCTGCCCTGCAGTGAGAAATGTAACTTATAATCATCTGTAGCACCTCTGTGCCAAAGGAATGCACTAGGAGTGAAAGGAAGAGATTTTTCATCTGGTGCAGTACCAACTGCACCGCCTCTCCCAAGCTTCGGGGGGAATTTGGCACAACATCACCCCCTGTACCCCTCTCTATGCCCAGCCCTATATGGGCCCTTAGCACACATCACTGAAGATAGAGAGGAGGCACAGAAGATAATTGAAAGGGATCAGATCTTCCCTATGGAAGAACGGGCTCTAATAACAAATCTGCCCGTTCCAAACCGAAACACCGAGTCTTGGAATAAGCTTACCAGATTAGGGGAAGTGTTCCTCCTAATTCTGAAGGAAGGGATGTCCACCGACCATCAAGCTGTATTGACCCTAGGCTTTTTGGTTGGAAACACATACACAGACATAATGAAGTGGAGTATGGATTTACAGAACAGGAAGGGAAAGAAAGTAGCTTCAATCAACACTATAAAGGCAGCGGCCACACTCCATCCAATTCAGGCCACTCTCTGCTACACCTGCGGGAAGCCGGGGCACATAACGCGGGACTGTGGGCACAAAAGGAAGCCCAAACTTTGTAACAACTGCAAAAAGACTGGCCACACTAAACCAGAATGCTGCCACCCCGGAGGGGAGAAGGCAGGACAGTGGCCGAGTAGGAGTGCCCCCAGCACACAGGACACACAGAACAGCATGCAGGAGCAGGAGAAACTGCCAAGCAACACAAGCAACTCCAGGAGATTCTTAAGCTCCGTGCCAGCAAATAATGTTTCGTAATACATGAACAGGGAGGGCAGCCGGGCAAATTATTAATAAGCAGCCAAACCTTCCCCTCACACACCGTTATATTTGGCTCAAAGGCGTGGGAGGAGGTAAATTAAAAGCCACCTTAAGCCAGTTAGTGGCAATTGAATTCGAAGCTGTAATCATCATTGGCCCTTGACAAGGAGACACAATTGGCGATCTAGATCTCCTATCAAGTTTGAGGAAGTAGTTAACCCCAAAGCCAGCATAGAATGAACTGTTTCAGAAAAAACCCTACAGACTTTGAAGTAAATTGACAATGTTTACAATCTCTTAATTTCACTGCAAGGAACAAAACACCGCAGACTCTGCTGCAGCATAAATGTTATGAAAACCCTATATTAAGAAGTTTAAAATTAGTAATAGCTGACTGCAATAATAAACATTTGGATTTACCTACTGAAAAGAATCAGGAGGTGTGGGGGCTAATTGGAAAGCCCACCCTCCTTACCAAATTAATACTAGACAAACCTGTGTCATTGGGAAAAGTCATTTAGCAGGAATCAGGACGGATCATAAGAAGGAAAAAGCATGTGAAAGGGGAAGGCAAAAGGTTTGGAGCCCTATGGGCGTAGTGGAAGGACTAAGGAAAGTAGAACAGACATTGGAAAGTTACTAGGAATGAGGAACGTTTTCTTTGGAAGGACGAAGCAAGTGATTTGAGGGTATGTGAAGGTGAGAAGTGGACTCCGTGGGAGTGTGGAAGGAATTAAGCGATTGTTGTAATATGTAAAGGGAAACCTGCTTTAAAAAAATGACACCTCGTTTCTTTGCAGCCTCTTTCTTAAGCAGTGCGCAAATCATCTAGGCAAAGAAACAATCAAATTTAACTATTTGGCTACAGACACTGTTAAATCTGCAAAGGGGAAATTAGGGATTCTACTAAAACTTCGTTGGTTAACTGCAACGAAGAACTATGATTTGACTGGAATAAAGGAGACTTGGTGAGATGACTCTTATGACTGGAGCACTATGATTGCTCACAGCTCCAGTATATAGAGGGAGAAAAGCCTGTTGACAGTCTTTGGGTTAGGTTTAGAGGTGGGAGCAACAGAAGTGATGTGGTTGGCATCTGCTATAGACCACACAGGTAGATGAGGCTTTCTTCAGACAACTAAGGCTATGTCTACACTGCAGAGATTTTCTGAGATACCTCCGGTATCCCAGAAAAGCTATGCCGCATCCAAAGAATGTGTTTGCCTTTTCAGAACAGTTTCCAAAAAAGCAGATGCATTCTTTCAGCATCCTTATATTCCTCATTGTATGAGGAAGAAGGGATTTTCTGAAAGAGGTTTTTCCAAAATTTGACCCCATGTAGATGGGCTGAATTTCAGGAAAGCTTCTTCCGGAAAAAAAAGGCGAAAAATATGCAAATTATTGTTCGCAATTTGTATATCTATTTCTGACTTTTCTTTGCAGTCATAGCCTAAGAAAAACTACCAGATCACAGGCCCCAGTTCTCATGGGGGACTTTAATCACCCTGACGTGTTGGGAGACCAATACAGCAGGACACAGACAATCCAGGAAGTTTTTGGAGAATGTTGGAGATTACTTCCTGGTAAAAGTGCTGAAGAATCCGACCAGAGGCCATGCACTGCTTGACCTGCTGCTCACAAACAGGGGGAAATTAGCAGGGGAAATAGAGGTGGGTGACAACCTGGGAAGCAGTGATCATGAGATGGTCGATTTCAGGATCCTGAAAGTGGAAACTTGGACAGATGAATAGGGAGGAGTATAAATATATTGCTCAAAAATGCAGGGGAGTTATCAGGAAGGCGAAAGCGCAATTGGAATTGCAGCTAGCAAGGGATGTGAAGGATAACAAGAAAGGTTTCTACAGGCATGTTAGCAATAAGAGGGTGATCAGAGAGGGTGAGGTACCCTTACTAGAAGAGGGAGGTAACCAATGACAGATGATGGGGGAAAAGCTGAAGTACTCAATTCTTTTTTTTTTTTTTTTTTGGCCTCTGTCTTCACAGACAAGGTCAGCTCCCAGACTAGCACTAGGCAACACAGTATGGGAAGGAGGTGGGCAGCCCTCAGTGGAGAAAGAACAGGTTAAGAATTATTTAGAGAAGTTACACATACAGAAATCCATGGCGCTGGATCTAATGCAGCCGACGGTGGTGATGGAGTTGGCAGATGTCAGTGCAGAGCCTTTGGCCATTATCTCTGAAAATTTGTAGAGATCAGGAGAGGTCCCTGATGACTGGAAAAAGGCAAATGCAGTGCCCATCTTTCAGAAAGGGAAGAAGGACAATCCAGGGAACTACAGACTGGTCAGCCTCACCTCGGTCCCTGGAAAAATCATGGAGGGGATCCTCAAGGAATCCATTTTGAAGCAGTTTGAAGAGGGGAAGTGATCAGAAATAGTCAACATGGATTCACGAAGGGCAAGTCGTTCTTGACCAATCTGATTAGCTTCTATGATGAAGTAACTGGCTCTGTGGACATGGGGAAGTAGGTGGATGTGATATACCTTGACTTCAGCAAAGCTTTTGATACAGTCTCCCATAGTAAGGAAGTATGGATTGGATAAATGGACTGTAAGATGGATAAAAAGCTGGCTAGATTGTTGGGTAGTGATCAACAGCTCAATGTCTCGCTGGTGGTCAGTTTCAAGTGGGGTGCCCCCAGAATCTGTTTTGGGCCTGGTTTTGTTCAACTTCTTTATTCATTGCCTGGATGAGGGGATGGATTGCACCCTCAGCAAGTTTGCGGATGACATTAAGCTAGGGGGAGAAATAGATACTTTGGAGGGCATGGATAGGTTCCAGAGTGACCTAGACAAATTGGAGAAGTGGGCCAAAAGAAATCTGATGAGTTTCAACAAGAAGTACAGAAGTACACTTAGGATGGAAGAAACCCAAGGCTAGGGACGAACTGGCTAAATGGCAGTTTGGCAGAAAAGGACCTGGGGATTACAGTGGACAAGAAGCTGGATGTGAGTCAACAGTGTGTTACCAAGAAGGCTAATGGCATATTGGGTTGCATTACTATGAGCATTGCCAACAAATCAAGGGAAGTGATTATTCCCTTCTATTTCACACTGGTGAGACCACATTTGGAATACTGTGTCATTTTGAGGTCTCACTGCAGAGAGAGTCCAGCAGAGGGTAACAAAAATGATTAGGGGTCTGGGGCACCTGACTTCTGAGGAGAGGCTGAGGAAAATAGGCTTATTTAGTCTGCAGAAGAATGAGGGGGGATTAGATAGCAGCTTGAAGAGGGGGTTCCAACGAGTAAGATGCCAGGCTATCTTCAGTGTTGGTGGATGACAGAATAAGAAGCAATTATCTCAAGTTGCAATCTAGGTGGATAATGAAGCACTGGAATGGTTTACATAAGGAGGAGGTGAAATCTTCAACTTTAGAAGTTTTTAATGATAGGATGAACAAATTCCTGACTGGAATGATTTAGTTGGGGTGAATCCTGGGTTGGGCCAATTGACCTTTTGAAGTCTCTTCCAACCCAGATCTTCTATGATTCCATGATTAACTATCCTCTGGTCAGTTGGTACAGAAGCTGATTTAAAGGATAAATTACAAATCACAATTAGTAGTTCTGCAATTTCACATTTGAGTTCTTTCAGAATTCGTGGGTGAATGCCATCTAGTCCTGGTGACTTGTTACTGGTTAGCTTATCACTGTGTTCACACTCCTCCTCTAAAAACTCTTCAGTCTGTGCCAATTCCTCAACTTTGTCACCTAAAAAGAATGGCTCAGGTTTGGGAAGACCAATGCAAAGAGATAATTTAGTTTCTTTGCAAAGATCTTTTCATTCTCATGTGCTTCTTGGCATCTCGATCATCGAATGGCCCATTGGTTGTTTAGCAGGCTTCCTGCTTCTGATGGACTTAAAAATTGCGATTACTGTTTGAGTCATTGGCTAGTTGTTCTTCACATTCTTTTTTGGACTTCCTAATTATATTTTAACACGTTATTCAGCAGAGTTTATGCTCCTTTCTATTTCCCCCACTATTTCCACTTATTAAACAATGCCTTTTGGTCTCTGACTGCTTCTTTTACTTTTTGCTTAGCCACGGTGGCACTTTTTGGTTCTCTTGCTGCATTTTTAAATTTGGGGTATACATTTAAGTTGAACTTCTATTATAGTGCCTTTAAAAGGTTTCTATGCAGCTTGCAAAGGGATTTCACTTTTGGCACTGTACCTTTCCATTTTTGCTTAACTATCTTTCTCATTTTGTGCAATCCCCCTTTCTGAAACATTATGCATCCTCTTTGGAACCCCTCCATGATTTTTCCAGGGACTGAGGTAAGGCTGACTGGTCTATAGTTCCCTGGATTGTTCTTCTTCCCTTTTTTAAAGATGGGTACTACATTTGCCTTTTTCAATCATCCGGGATCTCTCCCGATCTCCATGAGTTTTCAAAGATAACTCCTTCCCTTAAGACTCACTTCTGAATTTTACAGTGAGTGCAAACTTTTGGTAAACAAGAAAAAAAATGGATCAATGTAGCAATGGTGTTGGGAATTGAGAATGACATTATTTTAGTCTAAAGTTACAGCACAGACAAGAAAAACACGCCCTTTTGAAACCAATTGATCTGTGTCTTTCCTGTTTGAAACCTTTGGCAAATTCCATGGTTACCTTGGGTAATTTCCTGGTGCTGGGTGAGGTTCTCCTGCTGTCTACAGGGTACAGGGGAGATCTGAAAAACTTAAAGCCAAAATAACATAACAATATGATGGGGCACTTAAAAGTAAATTGCAGCAGTTTTACAAATCAATATGTTATACCCTATAGCAGGGCTACTCAACTTTAGAAGCCCCGGGGCCACAACAATACTCACAGCACGTGCCGAGAGCCGCAACTTAAGTGTGGTTGCATATACATGAAAATATATATGAAAATATATGCAAATAGCTTCTTTCACACTGATGAGCATAAATACAAAGATTAAGGCAAGACTACACAACACGTAGGCCCCATTTAAGTCAGTTCTGCTGATATTAATAAAATGCAATATTTACCCCATTTCCACCTACGTGACAACACTTTTAATGAGCAATGACGGTCCAGCAATTTAACTACTGAAATGCATATCAATAGAAGACTCGCTGTTGTGGAGCTTGTTCCTAGTGGAGGCCATGTTCGAAGAATCCCACCCATGGGCTGCCTGTTGAGTCCTGCGTAAATCCAAGCTGCACTACGGTCCGCAAGCAAATGGGTGGCCCATGGGACATGTGTTGAGTAGCCCTGCCCTATAGAGACACAAAAAGCCATGTCCTATCCACAGTTATGCCATTCAGCATAATGTCTGTTGTGTCAGATTTTTTCTTATTAAGTCATTTTAAAATTAGTATTTTGAACGTACAATCCTCCCCAAACACTGGCTGAAAATCTTGACTCTGCAAAGAATCACAGAATGTTACAATTGAAAATATCCTGATTTCCAACATCTGGGTGACCACAAAGCAGAAAATTCCACTTTCAAATTTAGACTCCAAAACAGAAAGACCATCTACTTAGGAAGAAAGTGGTAAGTGAAAAGTCCTGGAATCCTTGAAAGGAAGACAAGGAAGATCCTATGCAGGAAATTTGATAAGAGTTTCAGAAGCATGCCCCACATCAGGGGATATGTTTGGGCCCATGTGGCTGAAACAGGGGTTTAGACACCAAATTCATGATTTTGCAGGGGCCCACCAACAAGTCTGTGCTTCAGGTGGTTTCTGGATGACTCTACACCCCTTCTGACTCTTGGACAATGAGGCCAGTTGGAGTTGTTATGCCAGAGTTTGTCAGCTGCAGTTGTTCCTGAAAACTCTGCAAAGGGGACCCCTGGTGTGGGAAGGGGGATGAAGGGGAAGAATGTGAAAGACTCTGTGCGATTCACTCTCCACAAGCTACACACATAATATATCAGCACAGAGCCTGTCTCTCAACATCTTATTTGCTCATGCTTACCAGTCACAGCCAAGACCCCCACTGTTATGAGCAAAGCCAAGCAGAAGATCCCCAAAATCCCTGCTAGAAGCCTCCATGCGGGAGCAGAATCTGAGCGAGAGAGAAGGAGAGATGTGAAGGGGAAATACTTTTACATCCCACACTAGTCATAAGTCATTTGTGTTCTCTTTGTTAATGAAATGCAGCTCAGCCACGCACAAGTATTTATTGCCCTCCTGCCCTCCCACACACATTGAGCTGGGTCAGAACATACAATCGGTGCTTTTGAAATAGGGAATGAAAACTTGCCTGTTCCAAGTTACGCGGGTCAGGGAGTCTGGATAGCAGGATCTAGCCTTAACAACATCTTTGCAAGGAAGCAGATTGTTTTATGGGAGACCTGATGGCAACAGAGCTGTGTTCTGGCTTCCTAGCAGAACCCATGAAGGGTTATTTCCTTCACCATAACGCTTCTCTGGAACATCTCAAATGCGAGACTATGTTATCCCCATTGTACGGATGGGGAAATGGAAACAGATGTGAAGTCCGTTGCCCAGGCTTCCTAAGGGAGTGACTCATTCCCTGACTGTCCATTTCAAGCCCTGTGCAATAGACCAAATGAATTCTATTCAGTTGTTTGTGAAAGCAGATGTAGTCCCCTTACTAAAGGTGCCTCTGCTTATTCTCTGGGAAGATCCTGTGTGCTGCAATCTAGCCACAGAGACTACAATTCCCATGAGCCCTTGAGGAAACCAGGAAAGAAGTTACTTTTGGGGGGAGATCTGCATCTCTCCATGTGTGTGGAGGAAGGCTCAGCAATCTGTGGACTCTTCCCTTTGTTTTTGGAGAAAAAAGGAGCCAGGCTGCTATGGAGGAGTTTGATCCAGTCCAGGAGCTGTTAGGTTGCAGCTACAAACTTGGACTAAGAGCCTTTGGGACTGGAATCTAGCAGGCTACTTCTGATTGCCCTTTAGCTGTACCTGTGGCTAGAAGCTGTATCCAGGACACAGCAGGAGACTAGAATCATCCACTCCAACTGCAAAATCTTCAAGCGTGCCCACGCAAGCAAGTGTATGATACTGTGAGTTCTGAGGAATGGGATAAATGGTGGCAGTGCACATGCCGATAGAGAAGTTTCCTATTATTGCTGTGTACTTTGTTAATGTTATTCACTGTTAATTTGTTAAACCCTATTTTCTTTAAGTTGTTAAGTAAAGGTTGTTCATTCTAATGTAATCTATTAGATGTATATGATTTGTAGTTGTTGTTCTGGCATTAGATCCAGATTATTGCTGGAATAATTTTATTCCTGGAGGCTCCCAACACGCACCATTAAGTGTGTACAGGGCCAGCCAGTTGGAGGAGGAGGGATAGCTTAGTGATTTGAGCATTTGGCCTGCTAAATCCAGGGTTGTGAGCCCAGTCCTTGAAGGCGCCATTTAGGGATCTGGGGCAAATCTGTCAGGGATGGTACTTGGTCCTGCTGTGAGGGCAGGGGACTGGACTCAATGACTTCTCAAGGTCCCTTCCAGTTCTATGAGATAGATAGGAGGCAGCACCACTGTATGTTCTTTATGAGCAAGGGACAGCAGCAAGGAGGTGGATAGGGTTTTCCCCAACTAAACACCATCACCACTGGGGTACTCAGGATCTCCTTTTATGTTAAAACCATCAGGCACCCAGGCACACCTGTGAGTATGACCTGCTCATGAATTACCCGGGGAGCAAAAAGGGGGTTACATGGGGAAGGGTTCTGTTCACTTACTGCAGGTAGCGGGCACACTTCTAAAGGTGGGGCAAGGAAAAGGAGGCTTAGAACAAAGAGTTCTAGGGAGACTAAAAAGAACTCCCTTCCATCTTGGGAGTCCCGCCTTGAAGGGTACCTGCAAGACAGCAGCAAGGGTTCAGCTGTGCCTTTTAGGACAGGCTTGTGTATGGCCATTCTAGAGCCTCCCGAGCAAGAGGTTTGGGGAACAGTCCCTCCTCAAACTCTCAGGTGTGTGTGACGGACTCCTCCCTCCATGCTTTCTGGGATAGACTTATGGACACAAATATACATAACTCAAAGGTGCTTGGGACAAATTGCCTCATGTAACCTGTCAGTCTTCATGTCTTAATCCTCTGGGTCTGTATATCTTATGTTGGTGTAGGTACCATTCTGGTATGTAAAGTTAGACATACGGAGTGTGGAATGCTTTTAAGTTTTAAATGTACAGTGGAAAGCCATCAAGGTGTTTCCAATGCTGGGATGCCTCAATGTCTGTATCATATGTAAATAATCTTTTGTCCTTAAGTCTTAGCAGTGGTTGGTCTTAGGAAGTCACATGACCTCCCTAACTGGTAGGGACTGGCTAGGTAACTTCTCATGCAAAAGTGGGAATCTTTGAAACAATAGGAAATGAGCAGGTCTTTGTCTTTGTCTGGCTGGTGTGGCACACCCAAGGGAATGAACCAAAGACCCTAGGGAGAGGGAGACCCTGGTTTGAACGAATAGTTGGAAAAGGAACAATTTTAGGGTGAGTTTTGAATGAGTTTCTAATAAGCTTGAACTGCAGTTTTAGTGTTAGAATCAACTAAGCATTTTCTCACTTAAGTCCTACTGCTTGTACTTAATAAAATCACTTTTATTTACTATCAAGGCCAGTGTAAATACTTGTTACCTGGAGGAGCAATCTGTGAGCACATTCCTCCTCTCATTGTGTTGGGGGCTTAGCCAAATAATTCATTGGGGGTTCTGATCCCATTTGAGGAGTGGTATCCCAGGAATCTGGGCCCAAGCCTGCATTTTCCTTGGACCTGAAGAGGTTCAGTGTTTGTACTGCCCCCCCTTGTGGGGGGCAGTGATCTCAGCTCTGTGCCGTGGCTGGGGGAGACCAGGGAGCTGGCCCAGCAGGACTGGGTGGTGACAAGCTCCAGACAGCAGGAAGGCGAGTGGCAATGGCCGTGTCAGCACCCCAGGAAGCCCCCCCCCCCAGGGGTCTTCTGTGACCTCACCCCGTCACAGTGTGCAAGAGGAGAACTCTCACTGCCCCGTTTTATATGGCAGTGTAATTGTTTTCCTGAGTTACCTAGTGGGGGTGAGGGCTTGATAAGCCTAGAAGTGTGTCTTCCCTGCAATCCACTTAGGAGTGGTCAGTGCTGCTGTGCATTTCTAGGAGGGAACAATCCCTGCACTGGGAAGAAAATATCTGGCCACTACCTTTGAGGGTAGAAGTCAGGGCACTTCTCGCATGGTCTGCAAGTCTCTCCTCAAACATTCATGCAGTGGCTGAGAACAATCTGGCCCAAATCTCTTTATTCCATAGATACACAGCTCTGCTTTGAATTTATTTTTACAGAATACATTTTATATCGTACTATAAAGAAGGTGCAAGGAGGCCAGGTGGATAATGCTTGTGGGTTTCTGAGCCATTTTATACCTTGATTTGAGGTATTTAAATCCTGAATTTTTTGTCACATTTTACTTTTAATGTTCTCATACACTTCAAGGAAGGCGTTAGCCTATGGCCAGTTAAACAGCAGTAAATACAGAGTCAGCAGAGTGTAGCACACAGTACCTTTGCCCTGGGGCTTCGTAGTCCTTTGTCTCTTCTGCTGCTCAGAAGCATTCTGGCATTTCCGTTCTGCATAAGTTGTGACTATCTTGTTTATTTCTAGTGGTTATAGCATAGAAACAGTGAACTTCATTAATTGCAGCTCTAATTACAATCTATATAGGTATAAAGTTGTCATTGTAGTATGTAGAACATGGCAGGTCTTTGTATTAAAAGACTAGCAGATGTGCCTGGAATTTTTTAGGGAGTTGGAAAGGGTGGGCCTCAAGGCAGAGAGCTGGGAGGTGTGCTGGGGCTCAGGGGATCCCTGAGGCCAGCTAGGACTGCACTGCCCTGTCGGTGGCTCAGCCCCAGGTCTGGTTTAATGAAGCTTTAGGGTAAGGGGGCCATTTACCCAGGTCAATGGCCTGCAACATGCAGAGCCCCATCCCCAGCCCCTTTACTGGTGTGGCCACACCCCTTCAGAATAACTGTTCCCCATGCTTGCTGCCCCCTTACTGTCATCCCAAAGCATATCAGTCCCTCCTATCAGATGCCCCTTTTTTAATGAAAAACAATCTGATTCCAGGAACATCCCATTGTCCTGGCCCAAGTCAGCCTTGACTTTGCTTTAAGGTAGGGTAAGAGGAAGCTGCCTACTGCAGTTGGTGGTCCTAGCTCTCACCATATAGGAGGAGTTCTTAAACAAATGCACTCACAGACAGATGGACAGACAGATGCACATTTCTAAAATATATAGTAGATTTTGTTCTACAGAGCAATGGTTCCCAGTAGCCTGTCAGTGTACTGGGATCACTCAATAATTGTGAAATCAACAGATGAATCTTATCCCCTTTTTTCAACATCTGACCCCTGTTTAGAGTCTTACCCCAAAATGTTGTTAGACTTACAGGTATTTGCATGACTTGTGTAACCCTTTTCAGATAGTATATAATCAGAAAATTACAGTTTAACAAGCTAAGCATTGAAAATGATGGAACTATCCAGTTCAGGTAACGTATTGATCTACTTATTTACCCTTATGACTCATCCAGTCTGCTAATGACAGTCTTCAAAAGTAAAATTTCCCTTTGTACACTTCAAAACAAATTGAACTGTGATTTCGAAACATATTTGTAAACTGGTTAAACATGTCAAGTGCTATTTTGTTGGTTTAAAGCTTGCTTCTGTTCCCATTGAAATCAATAGCTGTTCTTTACTTAACCTTCAGTGGAGACAGGCAACTTGACATTACACTCTTCTAGATGGAGACCATTATTTTCTGTTTTTTAAAGAACATTTGAAATGTTATCTTCTCAAAAACCAACAGCTCAACCTCACTGGAATTCCTCTGCAGCTTGGAAATCCTCTGCTGGACAGGAATAATTTTAAGACTCTGGGATGGTGAATAAATGTGGACAATTAAGGATCAGTCATGATGACTCCCTGATGTTGATTATTGCGTTTAGGTAACGCATAAAGAAAATGGTACTTTATTCAGATACAAGTAGGTTTCAGAAAGGATCGAAGAATTCAGATCTCACCTTTTTTAATCCTCCAACCAACAAGCATGGCTTAAAGAGACCACATGCCCTAACACAGAACAAGTCAACAACATCCACTGCAGGACTGATTTATGGCAATATAATCTCAGAATTGCATTCCAAGCTCCAGAGGTAAGATAATTTTTGCTCCCCACTACCAGAATGCTGTGCATTATTCTAGGAGCATTTCAATGTCTGACAGATGTGAACAAATTACTAAAATAGCTGAAGAAAATGGTACAAATATAAGTAGATAAAGTCAGACAGAGGAAGAGATTTAATGTGGACAATAAAATACCAGTAATAGCAGATATGTTCTCAGATTCTGCTAAATGTACCACACCTTTGGTCCTGGTGTTCTGTAGTCTCTGTTTCTTCTGCTGCTCAGGAGTGTGAAATTTCAAGTCAACATATGTCACTGTCTGTGGATTCATTTCTGGTGTATTTGGGGGAAGAAAGGTAGGATTTAGTAGACTGATGGACACTGACACTTGTACTAAAGAGCAACAGCAGCAGCATCTAATAACAGAATAAACTAATGAGGTTGGGAGAACCAAGCCTCCATCTCACTTCCCTGGGAATACGGCACATAGTTCTGGGTGGGGGACATTTTAATACACATTGACAAATTAGAAATCTTCAGAAAAGCAAAGCAAAGAATGAAATAAAGCCCTGGGGGGAGAGATTTCAGAGATGAGTACAAAGGATAGAGCTATGATTCCATTTGTTCTTGGGGTGGAGGGTGGTGGGATACAATCTGATTCCTGATGCCGGAGAACTCAGGAGTGAGGAGAAGCGGTTGGCTCTGCCAGTTGCAAAAGAGCCCCCAGTCAGACAATTTATGAGTAAGTGGGAACTGGATCGTGGCCCCTTTCCCGTGCTAAATGGGATGGCTGTACTAGGGAAATGCTAACAGCCTTTTGGGAAATCCCATCCCATCACTTAGGTGCCTAATTATGAATTGAGGAGCAGAACTGTAGGCATCGGTGCTCCAAGAATGCCCATTTGAGATGTGCACCTCCTCCACCTGCTCCTCCCCTTGACTGCACAATGCTCCTTGAGTCCAGACAGGCAGAGCCCTGGGACTGCATTCTGCTCTGCGACAGCTCTGGGTACATCTGGCATAATTCATCCTTTGGAAGTCTGTGAGAAGGACACAGCAGTAGCCTGGAATGGGGAAAGGATCCCTGCCTCTCACATGCCAGGGAGTTCAGGAAGCAGCATGAAGATAGTCAGGGAGGAAAGGTCATCCTCTATCCCCCTGGCTGGTCAAAGCAGGGAAGTCCCCAGGACTTGTGACTAGTATTTTCAGGTGAGATTTTTTTCTTAGCATTGTTTGTTCCCATAGTGATGCACAACAAAGCAGGGTATGAAAAGCAACTTGGGTCTGGAGATCGCTTCCCTTCCCTAGCTGGTGAAACAGGGACCCTCTCCCCACCTCGTGCGTGGTAGATACAGCAATCCTGCACTGTACTCAGCCTGGAGCTTACTCTCTTAAGCATCTTGTAGGGTTCTCTGCATGGCTTTATCCAGGCTCATTTCTAATCTTGCTTGTCAAAGGATTTCCACCACCTACCTTGGGAAATTCTTTTGTCTGAACTCTCGCTTTACATCTATTTCTACAACCTCACACCACCCTGAACAGCCCATTTGGCTCCTAGGTGCGGACACACTGTCAGTATTTCTAGACAGTAATTGTGTATTGCCTTTTAGTCATGGCTTGAACAAAGTTCATTGCACACACAGTTTTTCAGTCTTTCTTTAGAAGCTAGTCCCTCCAGGCCCTTTAGTAAAATGCATCTTCTGAATGCCTTCCATCTGCTCACTGCATTCTGTTTTATTTTTTAAACACTTATTTATCTAAATCTATGGGACAGGGCCCATGCCAAAAATGTTCATACATGAGAGATAAAAATTAGGCTTCCTATTCTGTGTGGAGGTGCCTATTTACGTATCCTAGTTTTGAAAAGTGCTGAGCTCCCCATAGCAACCATAGACTTGGAGGGAACCAATAGGTGCTCAGTATGTTTGAGCATGAATTTACTTTTTAGAGGCCTACTATGAATTTAGGAGGCTACCTTTAGTACCCTTTTTTTGAACATCTTGACCCATGTCCCCGTGTTCTGTTCAGCCAGCTACACAGTAGGCATTCAACAAATCTGTACTGCTATAAAAGGAGAGGCATCTGTCACGCCCTCTGTCACAGAGAACAGACTTCTCGCGAGACTCCCCTGCCTCTGGCACATCACAAGGTGCCATGCGGGGGAGGGCGGGGGAAGGTGCAGCTCAGGCACTTTGTGCGCCTTTCACTTTCCCACTGAGTTGCCAGAGACCAACCAGCCACTGCCGAGTAATGGCGCACACCCCTCCCGGGCAGTGCAACCCACGCGCCACTCCTGTGTCACTGCCCAGTCCGTCTTGCCCACCTTGAGTGCGCCAGGACCTGGGCGGGGTTGCTCTGCTGTATGGCCAGCGGGCGTGGGGGGACTTGCACTGAAGTGGGGTCTGAGAGGTCCCTTCACCCAAGAAGCTGCCAGAATCCAGCCTCCTCCTGGTGTGAGCCTAGGCACCCCGCTCCCCCCAGCAGCCCATTAAATACCTGAGTCAACCCTTCAGTACTGCGCCGTGCCCCATGCTTGCAAACCTGGCCCCGAAATGTCTCCCCTCACTGTGACCCTGAAATCCTCCCTCCTCCCCACTCAGACTGGTTCAGCTAAGTTAGCAGCCCATGGGCTGAGTGTGGAATGGAGGCCGCGCCTCTCCAGGAGTGCTGTGAGCCGGCAGGCTGGCCAGGATACAGCCCACTGGCACCTGGATACCAACTCCAGCTGCACACGGTGCTCTCTGATGGGTGTGAGTGCACGGTGTGCGTGGGCAGTGCGAGGTGGGGGCAGAGCAGCGGGGACACGGCCATGGCAGCAATGGGTCCTTCATGGGCAAAATGGCAGCTAG
The DNA here is from genome assembly GCA_019425775.1 of Rafetus swinhoei. Lineage (NCBI taxonomy): Eukaryota > Metazoa > Chordata > Testudines > Trionychidae > Rafetus > Rafetus swinhoei. The sequence continues at coordinate 214,130,887 of CM033437.1, forward strand.
GTCTACTTTTGCCCCCCCGCGCCAGGCCAACCTGAGTGTACGTCTACTGTCATAACGGGATGGGTAATGCTAGTAAATAATAAAAGCTTCAAATAATGACTCAGAATGGCAGTGCACTAAATTGAAAATGCATTAAGAATACCACACTCATCAGGGCCATAGAGAGACACAGACCTATAATCAGAGCACCTTCCAATGCTTAAACTGTTAGCTAGTTTTTTGCAAAATGTCTGATCTGCTATCCACTCTAACTCCTAGGTTACTTTCATCATTACTGGTTTCATTTCTCCCTATCACTGGACAGCCATGTATTGGATTACTACATCTGCTGTAACAATTTTAACATTATTTTGTGCTCACTTTGCTAAACTTTCCAAGTTGGTTTGTGTTATCTGTCTGATCTTGTGTTTGCAACGCCCCTCCATTTAAAATCATTTGAGACATTAATTTTGATTACATTAGAAGGCTATATACTTCAGTTTCCAATATAGTTCTGAAGATGATAAATAATAAAGATCTTACCATTAACCTCAGTCCATTTCTACTTCGCATTGTCTTTGGTTCACAATATTTCAAACAATGTTTTATTCATTTATAATGTTCATATTCAAGATTATCTGAATTAATTTGCCAAGTAAGATTTCTTGGGAAACACTATCAAATTCCTTACAAAAAATCAAGATATATCTCTGGTTTTCTTCAGCTTATACTGTTTTTCTAGGTTTTCCTACTGGAAGATTTCCCTGGTGTTGATTGGGTCCTTCAGGGCAGGGAGCTGGGTGTGTGTATGGGGGGGTGTAGGAGTCAGGGTTGGGGTTTGAGGAGGAGCTCAGGGCATGAGTTTGGAGGATGTGTGGGTGCTGCAGTCACCATTGGGGAGTGAGGAAGGGCTCAAGGCAGGGGGCTGAGGTGTGGAGGGGTTCAGGAGCCAGTGAGGGCCATGTTGTCTGGGTGGCAGCTCCATGGGGCTGGCTGCAGTGAGGGCCACACTGGCTGGGGGTTGGGTGGGAAGCTTATCTCCACCCCTGACCCCTGCTGTCCTGATGAAGTTATAGCTGTCCCCAGCTCCATCTCTGGCCCCTTGCTGCCTCCTTGTGATCATTACAGGATATAAGTGTTCCTGCTAGCAGCCCCCTCCCTTTTTATGGTATGAAAAACAATTGCATTCCAGGCACATCCCAATGTCCTGGCACAACCAAACTGACCTTGCTTTAAGTTAGGGTAAGAGGAAGCTGCCTACCAAAGTTGGTGGTCCTAGCTCTTACCGTTTAGAAGGAGTTCTTGAACATACAGCCAAACAGACAGACAGGCAAACTCCCTCAAGAATATAGTAGATACACTGTACCAGAGATGCATGAAATTTAGAATTGAAATGCTGATTTGCCTGCAATAATAAATCCTTTCACAGTCACTTAATACCAATACCAGTAAGGAAATGGTTCTCTATTCCATACTGTCACTCTTAAATTTAAGTGAGAAGAAAAATATTGTAAACAGACAATATTTGCAGACACATCTCTGTTCCAGACTAATTTCACTCATTCCTTGAAGTATACCAAAGTAATAAACTATACCTCTTTCAACAACTACATGCTCTAACAATGAAGATCCCCGCCCCCCCAACAAAATGTTCTTCTCATACCTTTGGAGCGCTCTTTGATAGGAAACTGGAGTGCAGGAACTAGACTTAGATGCGCCACAAATATTTCTGTCCTTCATGAAAATTCCTTGAGAACTGAGAGAGACAATCTGGTTTCACCCCGTCACTGCTTTCAAAGAGATGGACAACAGGAACCAGGAGGAGAAGAATTGTACACTCTGCAATGCTCCATCTGAAAGTTGCACAGGAAGTTTCCACTCTGCTAGTTTGAAATGCGATGCCCCCTCACTAAGCGCTCACAGGAACTTCTCTCTTTGTAGGTTTACCTGTGAAATTAATCTTCTTCGGGTCACTTAAATATTAAATTTAGTGTTGTCTGAGCAATCAGTGATTAGCTAGTATCTCTGCATTTCTTAAAACGTGGGGCAAGAGTCTTTTTTTTATTATTCTGGTGTAAACCCACAGTCATTGCATTTAGGTGAATATATTCACTTCATATTTATACTGCCATAAATGAGATCAGAGTGTAGCCTGAGGTCCCTGTTCATGTTCCCTACTTGCATTACCAGGGATGCAAGTGTAGCCTAGTGGAGACCTGGATTTATCTTCAGAACCCTGCATGGATACAAAATTGGTATCCTCACCCACATCTGAATCTGCAAAAGTGATCTGTGAATATAAAGTGGATATCTGCAAACTTGCAGGGTTTCAGATACAAAATTGTATCCACATCCATATCTGCAGAAATGATACCAATGGATATAAAGCAGATATCCACAGGTTTGCAGGGCTCCACCTATCGTGGACCTGTGGACTATGGCCAAGCCACTTGGATTATCTGCAAGAGGATGAAGTTGTTTAGGTACAAGAAAAACTATCTCTAGTCTTTGCCTGAACCATAACTAGGGGCCTATCACATTTGAAGCTGTGAAAATGGCATCATGGACAGTGAAATCTGGTCTCCAGCTACTCAGTTCTGAAGTCAGTTCTGTGTCACCCTTATTTCTCTGCAGCTTCAGAGCTGGTTACCCGGGCATCAGCTATTGCCTCCTGCCCCCAGCTGCTGTCAGCATTGCCACCAGTGAGAGCACAGAAGCAATACCATGACCTCCACATGGCAATAACACGCGCCAGTACCAGGACCCCCACATAGACTTGTGCCTTTGGAGCCCAGCTATTAGTTTGAGGAATCACACATTTTTTGTGCTTTGATGATGTCATAAATAGCAAATTTTTCAGGTATGTTACTCATATACAAAATTTGCTGTTTGTGCGGTGACCAAGACCTGAAAAGTGTTTCTCTGCAATTTAAGTAGACCACTAACCCTAACCAAGCATTTCTCCATTACATCTTTTCTGGATCCTGTGTCTGAAACCAGGGGGCTTAAACCCTGATTTACAGGACTCGGTGTTACTAGGCATCCATGATTTACCATACAGCATCCTGTCACCAGTTTCCTGAATAGCAGCTGAACTTTGACAGAAGTCGCATGTCCTGGGATCTGATTGGTGGAATGCTGGGACCCCTGTTTGGTCTGTAGTCTCTATTTAACCCAAACAACTGGGTTCTCCCTTCTCAGGACTTTTCCTTTTGTACCTACCTAATACTGATCTAAAGTCTCAGAGGGGGAGCCGTGATAGTCTGTAACTGAAAAAACTTAAAAAACAACAAATAATCCTGCAGCACCTTAGAGACTAACAAGACTTGTAGCTTGATGATGAGCTTTCATGGGCACAATCCACTTCTTCAGATGAATGGAGCAAGCAGTCCAGTTTCCAAATAAATAGCGGAGTAAGAGAGGAAATTGAGGGGGCAGAAGAGAAGGAAAAAGAAAGCAAAAAAGGGGGGAAATTGTGAATTAGAGTGTCCATGCTAAATGAAGCTGATAGAGAGGGTACTAAATACATTTAAGTACCCTGGTCTTGGCTTTTTATGTCATTAGAATGTGGAATGTAGCGGGTCATCCAAGCAAAGTCTTTGTTGAGACCTCTGTTGCAGGGATCAGACTTGTAAATTAAATTCAGTTCTGCAGCCTCCCTTTCAAGCTGCTTTGTGGCTGTGCCCACAAAAGCTCATGAGCCCATCTACAAGTTTTGTTAGTCTATAAAGTGCTACCAGACCATTTGCTTGCTGTTTTTTTCTGTAACAGACTAACTCGGCTACCCCCTGAAGCTTCACCCTGTCTGACTCTCAGTTTTACTTTCTGGCTTGCATGAGACTCTGACTTCCTGGAATGATCTGGTCTGACTCCTGACTTCTGCTCTGACTACTAGATTAGACTGTCCAGGCCCCACTCATGACAGCCTGTTCCCAGTTTGTCTAACTGACTTTTCCATTACTTCCTCAAAAACTTTTCCCCTTTTCCAGAAAAAAGGGCTTCAGACATTACCAGCCTTATTTATTCATATGCTGGAACATTTGTAACAAAGCTACTGCAATGATTGGTTGAGTGCTGGACGTTTGGTCTATGAAGCAGTCTGGAGAGGAGAATGCAAATGTGTCTGTAGCGGCACAATACTGGATGCTCTCTGAGCTTGTCTACGCTATCCTATGCAGTTGATCTTCCAGGGATTGAATTAATGGGTCTAGTGAAGATCTGCTAATTGGAACTGAGAGGGCTCCCCCATTGGCACCAGCAGTCCTGCTTCTATGAGGAGCAAAGGAAGTCAAAGGGAGCGTGTGGTCCCATCCACCTCCTGCTGTGTGGATGGCACCAAAATGTGATGTAAGATACTTCCACTCCAGCGACGTAATTAATGTAGCCAGAGTAGCATATCTTAAGTCGACATTCCCCTTCCGTGTGGACTAGACCTTTGTGTTATCCCCCATTGTGGTAACCATGTCTGTCTGGACACTGTCTGACAGTTATTACATTTTGGGGAAAAGAAAATCTTAATCAAAAGAAAAATGAAAGTCTGAGACTAAAACAGTCGAGCGGCGTTGGATGGGAGAGGACTTAGGGTGCTGTGGGCATGTGTACTTTCTGTCTGGCAAGATGGGATTGAAAGTAGGTCTGAGAGGGCAGTCAGTGGGTGGTCCCTCCAGGGGAGAGGGTGGGACAGAGTTCTTTGTTACATCACTTCCCTTCAAGTCTTTTCAAGAAGAGCGAACTTCGCCCTGGTTGCAGACCCACAAAGCCCACCCACATGGTTTGTGCTGTGTTTCAAAGCACTCTCCTGCACAGCTTAGATCACTGCTCTTGCCAAAGAACTGGAGCTGTCATTGCTCCTCCACAGCTAAAACCAATCTCCCACTCTCAGCCTGATTTGGATCATGCCACAAGTACAAACCAATCTACCCGACCATGGACACAGCAAGCTGTGAAGGGCATTTCTCACTGCAGGCATCACCCAGTAATCAGGCAGGGCAGGGCAGAGTCTCTTCTTTCCTGGCACTCCTCTTGGTAGCCGCTTTGGTTTTGCTGTTCTCCGACCCATGTGTGACTTGGCCCTCCTGCTGGGTCTTGTGACCTAGTCCACCCCTTTCAGGCTACACAAAAGAAATTCCAATAATGGGGAAGTCGTCCAAGGCCTGCATGGGACATGAGGCTTTCTTCATAAGTCAAGTAATGAAAGAGAAGGAGGATTTAATAGTGGCTGCATTTCCCTTGTGGGCCAGTGGGGTCTCCTGGGGGCAACAGTGCACTGTGCTGAAAGGAGAGGCCATGCTACACTGCTCACTGGACTGTGACAGCCGTGCTCCCATGGAGTTCTCTTCTCCTTCCATAGTGAGAGAGGACACATGAGACCCAGGAAAGTGCCGAGACAAGCTGGTGCCTGAACTGTGAGTTGCTGGAGATCCCAGTCTTCCCTCCAATCCAAGCAGTGTAGAAGGATGGGCTGCCTTCTAAGTGTCCCCTAGAGGCCAAGGTGGTGCTGTGGCCTCAGTTTCCCTTATTGGCTCCTCAATCACAGAAAGCCTTTCTCGAATCCAGTAACAGCCCTTCCTGGTGTCTAGGTTTATCAGCATAACTATCCAAACCATTACATTGCTTTCAGGGCTGATAAGAGAAAAACATACCCTGAATGTGGTGGTCTGGGCTCTTACCGTTTAGGAGTTTTCAAAGCTTAAGTGTTGATTTAGTTGCACCAGAACAGAGCTGGGCTGGGAGTGTGCACTGCCTGCAGCACTTTGCCAGAAAATGTCCATGGCTCATGCTGGTAAAGTCCTAAGTGCCCAGTGAGCACACTAAGCAGTGTCAGAAAAACACTTCTCCCTGGAATTGTAGTGCATAATAAGGCACATTGTAGGATGAAGCAAGACACATCTGTAGGTATTAATTTTTTATTTCAGACCCGCTGGAAGAATTCATTTATAACAAACCAAGACCAAGACAGAGTAGATGTGCAGCCTCTTATACTGGGTTCTTTTTAGCACGAGATCCTCTAGTGAAAGGTGTCCAGGTACAGTGTGCTCTGTCCTGAAATCTGCAGAAGGATCATGTCTACTATAGATCCGTGCTGCCCAGGAAATGTAAGTACCTGGGCCTGGTGATCTGTGACTACAGTAAAACCACTGGCAGATGTGAGGGCTCTGAGCCATGTGTTTTAACAGAGAAATAGGATTAATCTACATCTGGCACGGGAGTGGTTAGCCCCTTTCACTTCAAATATTTCTTTTAATAGCCTGCCTCTTTAAAGAGACCCAGGGTATGTCTACACTAGCCCCCTAGTTCGAACTAGGGTGGCTAATGTAGGCATTCGAATTTGCAAATGAAGCCCGGGATTTAAATATCCCGGGCTTCATTTGCATGTTCCCGGGCAGGCGCCATTTTTAAATCCCCTTAGTTCGAACTGACTGCCCGCGGCTACACGCGGCAGTCAGAAGTTAATCCGAACTAAGTCCTTAGTTCAGATTAACTGTTACTCCTCCTGCAATGAAGTGGCTAGTGTAGACATACCCTTACAGACTGCTTGGCCTGACTTCTGACCAAGTCGTAGGGTATGTCTACACTACAAAGTTAATTTGAACTAACAGCTGTTAGTTCGAATTAACTTTAATAGCGGCTATACATGCAAACCGCTATTTCGAATTTAATTCGAAATAGCGGAGCGCTTAATTCGAACTTGGTAAACCTCATTTTACGAGGAGTAACGCCAAGTTCGAATTAAGTAGTTTGAATTAAGGGCAGTGTAGCCACCTAATTCGAACTAGCTGGAGGCTAGCCCTTCCCAGGTTGCCCTGGTGACCATTCTGGGCCAAACCAGGAAAACTCTTCTGCCCCCTCCCAGCCCCGGAGCCCTTAAAGGGGCACGGTCTGCCCACGGTGCCTGTGCCAGTTGCAAGCCTGCCAGCATCCAGCCAGCAGACCCTGCACCTGGCACGAGATGAGCCAGCCACCCGCTGCCACCCAGCCCTCCACCTCTTCCCAGGACCAGGCTGGCGGCTCACAGGAGCCTGCCAGGGGCCGCAAAAGGTGGGTGCCCGCCTGGTCTAGTGCGGAGATCGTGGACCTCATCGAGGTTTGGGGGGAAGCCTCCAACGTCCATGATCTCCGCACTAGGCACAGGAATGCGGCCGTCTACAGCCGCATGGCTGCCAGCCTGGCCACTAGAGGCCACATGCGGACCCAGGAGCAGGTCTGCTGCAAAAGTAAGGACCTGCAGCAGGCCTACTCCAGGGCCTCCCAACCAGGGGCCAACCCAGAGGCCTGCCCTCACTTTGAGGCCCTGGACTGCATCCTGGGGGCTCACGCATTCCATGCCCCCCGGGTGGTGGTCGACCCCGGGGCAGAAACGGAGGAAGAGGAGGACACCGAGAGCCAGGAGCCGCAGGAGCCTGCAGGGAGCCTGCTCAGGACCCAGGCCCCCCGAGTCATCCCACAGAGCACATCTGCTGTGTTGTCTGAGGCCGGGGAGGGCTCCACATGTGAGTGCCATCATGCTCCCCTTATGTGTATGGGGGGGGTGTGGAGAGGGAGCCCAGGGACCGTGCACCTGGGCTTTGCCCACCATGGAGCAGCAGCTGGGTGTCATGCAGGGGCCCTGGCCCGTTCCCCACACGCCGACCTCGCCTTGCAGAGCAGGGCTGGGTTTCACCCACTGTGTCCCCAGGGAGAACTGACCACTGCTCTTGTTTCACCACAGCCGCAGCACCTGGGACTGCAGGGCTCAACACCCCGCCTGGAACAGTCACCTGCACCAGGGCCAGCAGGCGCACCAGGAACCAGGAGGAGTACCAGCGGCGGCACCTGCGGCTACTGGGGCAGCAGCTCCGCGACCAGGAGCACTGGGTCCGCGAGGACCTGTGGCTGTGGCAGCGGAGCTTGGAGGTGCTGGAGGAGCAGAGCTGTGCCCTCAGAGGTCACCTCCAGACCCTGGTGGACAGGTTCCTGCCTCCTCCTGCTCCAGCCCCTGCGGCCGCCCCAGCTCTCGCTCCTCCTCCCACTCCTGCTCCCCCTCCCGCTTCCTCCACCCCCTCATCCCTCCTGCCTCCCCTCCACACCCACTCCCCCCCAACGCCCCTGCACCCGCAGTGCTACGAGACGGGAGAGCCAGCAAGACCCCAAACCCTGAACTTTCCCTTCCTTTCCTCCCCCTTCCAGCTCCCTCCTCCCAGGTTTCCCCCTTCCCTCTCCCACCCTCATTCCTCCTTCCCCCCACCCCAGTTATGTAAAATAAAAGAGATTTGTGTTGTCAAAACAGGTGTTTTTATTTGACATTAGGAAGGGGGGTTAGGGAGGGGAAAGGGGAAGGAGGGGAGGGTGGAAGAAGGCCCCAGTAGGGCATGCAGGGAGAGTTCAGTCCTCCTACACATGGAAGCTCTCCCCCCAGGGCTTTCCGGATCCGGACGGCCCCCCGCTGGGCCTCCCGGACGGCGTCGGTGCGGGGCTGCGCGTACTGGCCAGCCAAGTGTTCCCCCTCAGCCATCCAGGCTGGCAGGAAAGCCTCCCCCTTCCGTTCGCATAAATTGTGCAGCACACAACATGCTGCCACCACGGGAGGGATATTGTGCTCGGCGAGGTCGAGGCGGGTGAGGAGGCATCGGAATCGGGCTTTCAGGAGTCTGAAGGCCCCCTCCACCACGATGCGGGCCCTGGCGAGCCTGGCATTGAAGGCCTGCCAGGAGGGGTTGAGGTGTCCTGTGTAGGGCTTAATTAGCCAGGGCTGTAGGGGGTAGGCCGCATCCCCCACCAGGCACATGGGCATGTCCACATCCCCAACCCTGATGTGGCGGTCAGGGAAGAAGGCCCCGGCGTGCAGCCTCTGGCACATGGAGGAGTTCTGGAACACCCTGGCATTGTGTGCCTTGCCGGACCAGCCCACATTAATGTCCGTGAACTGGCCCCGGTGGTCAGACACGGCCTGTAGGAGCACGGAGAAGTAACCCTCACGGTTAATGTAGAGGGAGGCCTGGTGTTCCGGGGCACGGATGGGGATGTGCGTCCTGTCGATGGCCCCCCCCTGCAGTTGAGGAAGCCGAGGGTGCCGAACCCCTGGATGACCGCGTCCGGGTCGGTGAGGCGGACCACCCTGCAGAGCAGAACCCGGTTGATGGCCTTGACCACCTGCAGAGAGACACAGCAAACTGAGAATCACTGGGGTGCCCGGGTGGCTGGGAGTGTTCGTTCCCTGGCACTGCCCCGCGCCCCACTCCCAGAAGCAACCCCCGCTGCAATCCTGGCCACTGCGGGTGGCGTGTAGTACAGCTGGGACAGACCAAACCCTCCCATGTGGGGCACTTTCACCTCCTCCCCTCCGGTTTCCCTGGGGCGGCCCATCCCCTCCTTGCAGGCCCCCTCCTCCTCTGGCCCAGTGGCCGGTGAGTGCGGTGCCTGCATGAGCACTGCTCCGACGGTGGATTTCCCCACGCCGAACTGGTTCCCGATGGATCGGTAGCTGTCCAGCGTGGAGAGCTTCCACAGGGCGATGGCCACATGCTTGTGGAGAGGAATGGTGGGCCTCATGCGAGTGTCCCGTCGCCACAGAGCAGGGGCGAGCCACTCGCAGAGCTCCAGGAAGGTGTCCTTCTTCATCCTGAAGTTCTGGGTCCACTGTTGGTCTCCGCAGCACTCCAGGACGATGCGGTCCCACCAGTCGCTGCTGGTGTCCAGACGCCAGATGCGGCGGGGCACACTGGCGTCTGGGCGCTGCTGCGGCTCCTCCACGGCCCCCAGGGAGGCTAGGGGGAGGGGCAGGGGGCTGACGTGCAGCAGATGGTGCCAGGCAGCCTCCAGCCATTGGTGCCAGGCTTGCAGCAACAAGTCCAAAAACTGCACCAGAATGCCCAGGGCGAGCTCTGGCTGCATGGTGCCAACTGCAGCGGCGTCCCCAATGAGAATGACCAAAACAGGCAGGCGCAGAGGAAAACGCTTTGCTGTCCCTCGGCGAGGTAGGCAAGCAAGCGGAAAAGCTGAGAACTGGCTGTCCAAGGGGGTCCCTTTAAGCACGAGCCTCAGATAGCCTCAGACAGCAGCCACACAAAGCAACTACTGACCTGATGCCCTGCTGGAACTGGTTTCAGCTGGCCTTAAATGCGACCCAGCGTCCAATCAGTGTGGACGCGCTATTTTGAATTAGCAAAATGCTAATTCGAATTAGTTTTTGGGTCTAGATGCGTTATTTCAAATTAGCTTATTTCGAATTAACTAATTCGAAATAAGTTAATTCGAAATAATGCTGCAGTGTACACATACCCATAGATACTGTTGCTCACAGATGTCTGCATTTAAATAGCTATGATTAAACTTTGAAGGCCTCATCAGCATTATTATAACTCAAAGATGAAAGCCCCTTTATTGTGAGCCCTTTGGACTGGGGGAGGTCTTCTGAAATTAGTAGCCAATGAACTTCTCTTGTGGTTTCACACGGAACATCCTAAAGAGACTAAACCTTCCTCTGTTGGCTTGAGCTCTCCATCTTACTGTCAGTGCAGTCAGAGGGACTAACATTTACTCCCTGGGGACTGACATATGGAGGATCTGATCCGATCCAGCACAGAAAGTGCACTCCAGCTCTCCTGCTTCTTCCCAAATAACTGCAAATACGAACAAAGGTATCGTGGCCAAATGCTTCTGAAGCTTTTATTATTCGAGTAGAACATTAATGTACCCAAATATATGTATGTCTTCTAATTAAAGGAATGAGAGTGTTTGCTATGAAAGATAATATATAGATATAGAACTTTGATTTTATTTTTCTCTGTTTATAGTTTAGTACAAGTGGTACAGATAATGTATTGACTGGTGAGATAGTCCAGGTGATGTGTACTTTTATGTTTATAGTTCTGTGTTCTACTCCTCCATGGGGCAGCATGCATTAGATATACAGATATCTGAACTAAATTCCTGGGTCTCAACAACTTTGAACTTTAGGGAAATCATCTGGCCCCATGTCTAGTTATTTTAACTTTAAAGGCAAAATCTGCTAGTTCAGTATCTGACAAAGAAATGGGTAGATTTAAAATACAGGGATAAGGGGAAACATTTTTATAGACTCTTGAGAAAATATTTTTGAGAGAACAGTTTACATTAGCTTGGTTATAAATGAAGTCATTCCTTCTGAAAACTGTTGAAGGCTACTGTTGAAGGCTATGACAATCCCGTCTGCCAGCCCTCCACTGGGACTCTCTGGTCCTGGAACATCCAAGGTCCTTCTGGGCACATCTACACTGTGGGCTAAAGTAAAGTTAAGCTACCTAACTTCAACTATGTTAATTGTGTAGCTGAAATTGAAGTACCTTAACTCGACTTTTGGCGCTGTCTACACAGCAGGTAGTCAAAGGAAGAACACTCTCCCTCCGACTTCCTTTGCTTCTCGTGAAATGAGGGTTACAGAAGTCGGAGTAAGAAGTAAGAAATTATACTGGGCTTGCTGTGTATACACACACTCTGTTATTTCAACATAACATGAGTTGTTTTGAAATAAGCGTGCAGTATAGACATAGCCTCTGAGTCCCAGTTTACAGAGGTTCAACCTGTTCTAGCTAATTTAGATGTTTTTAAGTAGAAATATGTTGTCAAAGACCAGGATGTCATGCCTAGAATTCTCCATTCTGTTCTGGGCATCTCCATATGAAAAATATGTAGGATATAATCAAACCTGAGGATATTCCGAGGAGGGGTAAAACAATGATTAATGGCTAGATCAATTCATTAATTAGATATGAGGAAAGCTAACAAGAAGAGAGTAAGTATAGGCTATGATTGCTAACTCATGACAAAAAAAAGAGCATTTGAAGAGAATGTAAAAGTCTATAAACACTGGGAGATGTAAACACAAAGGACAGAGAAAGAGATTGTCTAGATCAGGGCCGGGGAACATTTTTTGGGTAGCGGGCTGCTGATCCCCAGAAAAATCAGTTGGGGCCACACACAAGTGATAAACCCCTGACTGATAAGAAGAGACACTCCCCACATTCCCCTCATACACCAGGGCCTAGGGGATTGGGGGAGGCAGGCTAGTAGATTTTGTGTGCTCCAGCCCTGTGGGTGGTGGGCTAGGAGTCTGGAGTGCCAGTGCGGGCTCCCCAGTGCTGAGCCTTGGAGCTGGATCCAGGCAAGCCAGGGACCACATCCAGCCCCCAGGCCTGAGGTTCCCCACCCCTGTTCTAGATGATCCAGAATATAATTTGAAATAATGGTATAGAAGGAAGAAAAAATTACACAAGATACCACAAACGTTTCATAAGAGTGAGCCATTGTGCAATAGCTTCTCAAAAGAGCTGGCGAGAACACAATTGCTTGAGATATTTAAAAAAGGGAAAGGACAAGTGGAAATAGGGTTTAATATGGCAAGAGGCAGAGTGCCTTCAGATTTAGTTATGTCATAGATTCTCCACAATATAAAGAAGTTGCTCAGCAAATTTCAGGAGAAAAAAAAACAGTGTGCAGAACAGACCTGTACTGGTGTAATATGGATCTAGGAATAGCGACTTGGTTTGTGTTAATGAAAATGAATACAGAACTAAAATTAATATTGCTGCAACAGCCATAAACTCTTCTTCCAAGTGTTATAGACAATTGGAATTGAAGATTATTTTTTTTGTATTACTCAATATCTATTAAAAGTAGTGAATGCAGATGATTCCTTTTCTTATTATCAAATAGCTTTAAGGAAACTTAGAAATCAAAGACAGAAAAGACTTTGAATGACAAGGCCATCTTGTCTATTGTCTCTTACACACATCTGTTAGGCTATTGAATTGTTTCCAAGAATAAGATTTTTGAAGTCCATATAGAAAAGGACACATGGGAATATTTTTTCCCAGCCTTAGTTTTTAAATTCAGTATCCTTTTGATTGTCTTCTCCAGGCCCCTTATAACCCGAATCTAACTGGAAATGATAGCTCCACATTTCTCTGTAGATGGGTGATACTTTGAAGAGCAAAATGCTGTATATAGAATTGCTATGATTATTTATCATTTGTAGGAAAGAAAAACCTAGAGCAGGCATGTCAAACTCGAAGCCTAGTGAGGGCCACACAAACAAAAACTGATAGCTGTCAGGGCCACCAACGTACTTCTGTCAGAAAGTCATAATTATTTATTATTATAGATTATGTTTTAGGTATATTGTATAATATTTTTTCAGGTCTTGTTTGAATATAATACAATAATTTGATGTGTAAAATTGTTATTTGCTCATATATAATAAATTTTATAATTTTTAAATATAAATTTAAGGTACTTTTTAACTATTTTTATATGCTGCATAACTTGTTTTGTTGAAATAAAAACAAGTATAGACCAAAACAAGAAGGGAGAGACTCATATTTCAGAGTCATTGCTTCAGCCTGGCAATCAATAGTCTTTGAATTTTCTTTAAAGAAACACAGTGTAAACCAGGTACATGCTGATTCTTTTTTTGCCCTGGAATTTAAATATGACATCTGTGTTGACTGCCTTATTCTGTATCCATACTCCCTTCCCCCGCCTGCTCTAAGTGTCTATTTGTCCCCAGAAGGATTACCAAAATGAATCAAGTGGCTTGCAAAGCTGGCCTTTATGCTATCCTTAGGATTTCTTAAACTTTGCACTTTCAAAGGTAAATGTAATATTCTTACACAGATAATCCATGCAAGACTAACAAGTTAATTGTCCTTTGGCTGACTGATGTACAAGTGCATCTGACGAAGTGGGTCTTTGCCCACGAAAGCTTATGCTCCAGCACTTCGGTTAGTCTATAAGGTGCCACAGGACTCCACGCCGCAAGTGCATATTTATTAGCAATATTGGTATGCCCCGGTTACCCTTGACTGGCTGGTACTTCCTAGATATAAAACTGGATAATTTCCTTTTCCTTTTTATCTTTAAAGCAGATGTTGAGTCAAATGAGTTTCCTTCAGAAATTAGAAACCCATCCCAAGTTTATAGAGCAGAAAATGAAATAAGGATAGGTAAAATGTAAGATAGATATCAGGTGTGCAAAGTGGGAATTGATGAGCAAACAGCCAAAATACGACAAAAAATTGATGAAAGGTATCAGGTGTGCAAAGTGGGAATTGATGAGCAAACAGCCAAAACATGAAAAAAAATTGATAAAAGGAAACTTTTTTTTACCCAGTTCATCTGTGGAACTCATTGCGTATTGATAATGAAAACATCTAAAGTACTATAGGCAGGATAAAAAACAAATTAAAACCTACTCATGTTTCAGGTCACAAGCCAGCCACAAACTGATGGGAGCGAAGAAGAAACATTCCCTCTCCAGCGATAACTGTCCACTGTAGTTTCTTGTGGACATGTGTGAGCACATTCACATCCCATCCGATGACACATCTTGTATTGGCCACTTTTGTGGCTACAATACTGGACTAGACTAGAGGGTCCCATATGCTGATTTGGCAATGCCTACATTCCAAGGAAATCATATGACAAATATTAATACAGTACAGTTAGGTACTTAAAACTCAGGACATATGAAAATTAAACTGGGAACCAATAATCAGCCCCTTGTGTGTCTATATTACAGTGCTCTTGATTACATTCCATTCCATTCGGAGGAAAAAACCTGATTGCTATCATTATTTGAGAAACAGTATGTGACACCATGCAATTAACACTGAATTGTATGCTTGTACAAGGGGAAGAGCTAAAGGGCTGTGGTCCAATGCCTCTCCCCTCCCCCAGAGCCAGGAACCTCTCAAGCCTCCCCCCTCCTCCAGAGCCAGGCACTTCCAGCCCCCCCAACCTAATGCCTGGGTCCCGGAGCCACTGGAGCCACGTTGCCGCCAAACACTTCTTCCTCAGGCACTAAGGTGGTGTGAGTATAGCGGCCAGCTGTGAGCAGGCTCTTGATGCCTGTGCAGAGTGGCCCAGCCAGCCGTGAGCAGTCGCTGTGGTGCAGAGCGCCCGGCTGGCTGTGAGCAGGCACTCAGCCACGTGCTCCGAGCAGCTAGCGGGCCGCACTTCATTCTTTCATAAAAATGTAATGGTGGGCCGCAAAAAACTTTGATAGGGGCTGCATGCGGCCCTCCAAACACCTGTTTGATATGTCTGGCCTAGAGGCTCCAAGATCAAGGAAGCATTTTATTAGATATTGTATGAAAATTGGTTAGTGAGAGGCAATCCCATCCCAGAAAAAGTCTGCAATCTAAAACACTGCATAAAATATTAAGGATGGTTTGGATTATTCCAGTTTAACATCAGTTTCTGTGAGGCCAAAATATATTTTAATTGTTCAAATGGGGGCAGATAACAGAAAAAAGATACAATGCTTATGCTGTATTGATGTACTATATTGTGCCCCTCTCACATTTCTTTTCCTCCTGATAGTGATACATTTTATTATAATGCAGTTATTAAAACCAAGTATTGAAATATCCTAAGGTTTCTTACCTGTTGTGATGAATGTCTCATAGATCCATTGGTTGTTCATTAAACATCATCCCAAAAAAAGAGCTCTTTGCAGCTTGAAAGCTCGTGTCTCTCACCAACAGAGGTTATGTCTACACAGTGCGTTTTTTGCGAAAGAGGAAATGCAAATGGAGCACTCATTTGCATATCTCACACTCTCATTTGCATATCTTCTTCCGATCCTTTTTGTGGAAGAAGTTTTTGCGATAAAAAGCCCTGCGTAGATGGGGCCATTTGTTGGACAAAAACCCTTTTTGCGCAAGAGCCTGTAAACCTCATTTTTTGAGGAATAAGGGATCTTGTACAAAAGGGTTTTTTTTCCTGACAAATGGCCCCGTCTACACAGGGATTTTTATTACAAAAACCTCTTCCGCAAAAAGGATTGGAAGAGAATATGCAAATGAGAGCACGAGATTTGCAAATGAGTGCTGCATTTGCATTTCCTCTTCCGAAAAAACTGCCGTAGTGTAGACATAGCCATAAGTTTCTCCAGTCTAAGATCACTCAATCACCTTGTTTCTCTAATATCTTGGGACAGAAACATCTGCAACTACACTGCTTATTATCCCATGTCATCTACTAACGCAGAGTCTACCCTTTCCATACTTACAGTCCTCCAGGAATGTCTGAGCAGGAAGTGACTTACACTGAACTGAAATATCACGCTTCTGAGCACCATGAGAGTCAAATACATAGGAACTCGAAGAGCAAAGGTATTGCATGTTAACATATTTTCTGTTTTATATCTATAGTCAAACCCCACCCCTGGAATCTGACATTAGATTTTTGGAATTGTAAAGTAAAAATGCTCCTCTATTATGTTACTCAATGCCATATTACTTAGAAAATAACATGTACGACCAAAGACGGGTAATGGTGACTGAGGGTCAATAATAGGATTCGGCCCTGGCAGTCATGAAGTGTAGTCAGCTGCTCAATGGAATTCAGATGGTGGCTGACTTTCAGACCTAATCTGGCAGGCAGAGCTTTGAGATGCAGGTGCTGTCCAGACTATAGTCAGACCCACATTATCACAAGAGGCTCTCACTCTATCTTTATGAAACAACAAATAGTCTAGTAGCACTTTAAAGATTAACAAAACATGTCGATGGTATCGAGCTTTCGTGGGCACAACCCACTTCTTCAGATGACTGGAGTATAGGAAGTCCAGATCCAAGAATAAATAGGGGAAGGAGGGAGGGGAGAAGAAGGAAAAAAATGAAGGGGAGGAAGACAAAAAGACAATGAGTAGAGAAGCTTTAGAGGGATAGTCGAGTGAGTCTGTAAGAGGAAAAACTTTAAAAACAACAATTAGTCTAAGTAGCATCTCAAAGACTAAATAGTTACAAGAGGTTGATAAGAACCATTAGTTTGCCCTTGGAAAGGAAGATGACCAATACCAGATTCTACACAGACATCAAGAACCATTAGCACCTTCATTGTTTGGTTGGTTGATAATGTGCGAGCCATCCTATATCACGATTCAAACCATGGGCATAAGAATTAACCTTGTGAATGAAGTTAAGTTCCAATCCTTCTCTGTGTATTTGGCTTGTGGAATTGGTCTGAAAGAAAACAGCAACTTGGAGATCCATTAATGAGTGTCCAGGAAGATTAAAGTGTTCTCCAACAGGTTTCTGTGTGTTGCCTTTTCGGATATCTGATTTGAGTCCATTAATTCTTTCCCGTAGAGACTGTTCAGTTTGGCTGATATACATTGAAGTGGGGCATTGCTGGCATTTGATGGGATAGATCACATTAGTGGATGTGCAGTTAAATGAGCCTCTGATTTGGTGGCTAATGTGGTTGGGTCCAGTTATGAAAATTCTTGTGTAGATGTATGGGCAGAGTTGACACTGGGGCTCTGAACCATTAGAAAAAATGTTAAGAAACCATTCCCCTTCTCAGTGCACTTAATTCTCTGGTTTTGAGATGTCTAAACACACTTTTTGCCCTGGTTTTTTCTGGCCCAAGGAGCAGTGCACAATGAAGGGGCGGAGCACATCAGACCGGGAATGTCCAAACCTCTACTCCCATTATGCATGAAAGCTCCCAGTCAGGGTGGCTGAGTCTAGATGGTGACATAAGATGCCTTTCCTTTGCTGGATGCCCACCCTTGTACATGTTATGTAAACAGAGTGAGATTTGAACTCTGTCTGAAGCAAGATGAAATAGGGAAAAGGCCCAGCAGTGGTTGGTGAGACAGAAGCAAGTTCAGGATGTAGCTTTGCTGTGATTTATGAAGGACAAACAGGAACATCAGCAAAAGTATCAGGAGCATCTACTTCAAAGTCAGAGGCAAGGTTAACCAGATTGCACCAACCAGTCTGCCAATAGATCCTTGCTTCCCTGTCCTAACTGGAAACTTATCCTCCTGGTTACTTTTGGGGACGTGATTACTGTAACATTGGCAACAGCCATCCACATTGCTCAAACCTGTTCAGCAGATGGGAGACTTCCTGTCAGCAGAGCTGACCTATAACTCACCATTATTTTTAGAGTCCTGTGTCCACATCTGTATCCACAAAAACGAGCCATGGCTATCCGCATCCACATCCGTGGATGCAGATACCCACGGATGTAAAGCAGATAAATGTGGATTTGCAGAGCTCTAATGATTTTGACCTCTCCCCAGCGCTGAAGTTGGGCTGCTGATGAGAATAAAGGATATCTAGGTTGGATAGTAGAAAAAACTATTTCCCTAGGAGGGTGGTGAGGCACTGGAATGGGTTATCTAGGGAGGTGGTGGAATCTCCATTCCTAGAGTCTTTTAGGTCCCAGTTTGACAAAGCCCTGTCTGGGATGATTTAATTGGGATTGGTCCTGATTTGGGCAGGGGGCTGGACTCAATGACCTCCTGAGGACTCTTCCAGCCCTTGGATTCTATGATACTATGATTCTATGAATCCAGTGTATTTTCTAAGAGTAAGAACAAAGAGGACAAGAATCCACTCCCAGATCTTGAGGGGCCCACCAACCCCTGTCATAGAATCATACCATTGAAAGAAACCGCAGGAGGTCATCTAGTCCAACCCCTTGCCCAAAGCAGGACCAATCCCAACTAAATCATCTCAGCCAGGGCTTTGGCAAGCTGGGACTTAAAACCTCCCAGGAAATGGAGATTCTACCATCTCCCTAGGGAACCCATTCCAGTGCTTCCCCACCCTCCTATGGAAATAGTTGTTCCTAATATCCAACCTAGACCTCCCCCACTGCAACCATTGCACCTCATTCCACCATCTGCCACCACTGAGAATAGCCTCTCGCCATCCTCTTTGGAACCCACCTTCAGGTAGTTGAAGGTTGCTATCAAATCCCCCCTCACTCTTTTCTTCTGTAGACTAAATAAGCCCAAATCCCTTAACCTCTCCTCATGAGTTAAGGGATTACCCCCCCTAATCATTTTTGTTGCCCTCTGCTGTACTTTTTCCAATGGATCCACATCCTTTCTGTAATGGGGGCCCAGAACTGCATGCACTACTCCAGATGTTGCCTTACCAGTGCCAAATAAAACTTAATAATCACTTCTCTAGATCTTTTGGCAATGTTCCTTTTAATGCATCCCCATGTGCCTTTAGCTTTGTTGGCTACAAGTGCACACTGTTGACTCATATCCAGCTTCTCATCCACTGTAATCCTCAGGTCTTTTTTTGCTGAACTGCTGCTTAGCTAGTCAGATACCAGCCTGTAGCAGTGACTGGAATTCTGCCATTCTGAGTGCAATCCATCCCCTTATCCAGGTCATTAATAAAGATGTTGAACAAAACTGGCTACAGAACCGACCATTGTAACATTCCACTTGATACCGACTGCGGGTCACACATTGAGCCATTGATCACTACCATAGAGTCCAACAATCTAGTCAGTTTTTTATCCACTTTACAGTCCATTCATCCAATCCATACTTCCTTAACTAGCTGGCAAGAATACTGTGGAAGACCATAACCAAAGTGTTGCTCAAGTCAAGGTATATCACATCCACTGACTTCTCCATGTCCACAGAACCAGTTACCTCATCACAGAAGGCAATCAGGTTGGCCAGGCATGACTTACCTTTGGTGAATCCATGTTGACTATTCCTGATCACTTTCCCCTTTTCCAAGTGCTTCAGAATGGATTCCTTGAGGATCCCCTTGATGATTTTTCCAGGGATTGAGGTAAAGTTGACTGGTCTGTAGTTCCCCAGATTCTCCTTCTTCCCTTTTTTAAAGATGGGCACTACATTTGCCTTCTTCCAATCATCTGGGACCTCCCCTGATCACCACAAGTTTTCAATGATAATGGCCAAAGGCTCTGCAGTGACATCCGCCATCTCCCTCAGTGCCATTGGATGCATTAGATGTGGCCCCATGGATTTGTGTATGTCTAATTTCTCTAAATGGTTCCTAACCTGTTCTTTCTCCTGTGAAGGCTGCCCACCTCCTTCTCATTCTGCATTGCCTAGTGCAGCATTCTGGGAATTGGCCTTGTCTGTGAAGACAGAAGCAAAGAAAGCATCGAGTACTTCAGCTTTTCCCACATCATCTGTCGCTAGATTTCCTCCCTCATCCAGTATGGGTCCCACACTTTCCCTGAACACCCTCTTATTGGTAATGTGCCTGTAGAAGCCTTTCTTGATACCCTTCATATCCCTTGCTAGCTGCAATTCCAATTATGCTCTGGCCTTCCTGATTACACACCTATATGGTCAAGCAATATATTTATACTCCTCTGTCATAGCTCAGTTCCCCAACTTGGCACTTCAAGATATGAGGGCCAGCCAGCAGAATAAACTCTGTAAGAACCTGTCTCTGTAACTTGCAGGCTGTGTCTAGACTACACCTCTCTGTCGACAGAGAGATGTAGATTAGGCATGTTGAAATTGCTAATGAGGCAGGGATTTAAATGTTCATTAGCATAAACATGTCCGCCGCTTTTTTTTCGAAATGAAGCTTTTTCGAAAAGAACCCCAGCAAGTCTAGATGCAGATCTGTCGAAAATAAACACTTTTTTGACAGATCCTGTATTCCTCAAAAAATATTACCAAATATTACCCAAGCATATTACCAAACCACATCACTGACCAACATTAACAGTGTTAAACAAGATTGCATCTGTGATACATCACAACCTGACCTTGCTTTCCAGCATGGCAAAAAAAGCACTAAAATCCTTTTAACTTTTTATTAAACATATGTACAAAAAAAAAAAAGGAAAATCAGATAAAGCATTTGAAATGTAAAGTATTAATTAAGGCTTTTATTTTAACCACACACCTTTTCCCCTCCCCCTTATCCTTTCCCTTTCTCTTTCCCTTTCCCTTTCCCTTTTGGTGGAGAGAGTTTTAGAAGGAAATCTCCCTTTGTCTGGCAGAGTGAAATGGTATCAGAGATGATAGTAACTGGCCTTTTGGGGAAAGAATTAGTTGAGATTGCTTCTGTTGTTAAATCATAGAATCATAGAATACTAGGACTGGAAGGGACCTCGAGAGGTCATCGAGTCCAGTCCCCTGCCCTCATGGCAGGACCAAATACTGACTAGACCATCCCTGATAGACACTAATTTAACCTACTTTTAAATATCTCCAATGATGAAGATTCCACAACCCCCCTCGGCAATTTATTCCAGTGTTTAACCATCCTGACAGTTAAGAAGTTTTTCCTAATGTCCAACCTAAACCTCCCTGCAGTTTAAGCCCATTGCTTCTCATCCTAACCTCAGAGGCCAAGATAAACAAGTTTTCTCCCTCCTCCTTATGACACCCTTTTAGATACCTGAAAACTGCTATCATGTCCCCCCTCAATCTTCTCTTTTCTAAACTAAACAAACCCAATTCTTTCAGCCTTCCTTCATAGGTCATGTTCTCTAGACCTTTAATCATTCTTGTTGCTCTGCTCTGGACCCTCTCCAATTTCTCCACATCTTTCTTGAAATGCGGTGCCCAGAACTGGACACAATACTCCAGCTGAGGCCTAACCGGCGCAGAGTAGAGCAGAAGAATGTCTTCTCGTGTCTTGGTCACAATACACCTGTTAATGCATCCCAGAATCATGTTTGCTTTTTTAGCAACAGCATCACACTGCTGACTCATATTCAGCTTGTGTTCCACTGTAACCCCTAGATTCCTTTCTGCCGTACTCCTTCCTAGGCCGTCGCTTCCCATTCTGTATGTGTGAAACTGATTGTTCTTTCCTAAGTGGAGCACTTTACATTTGTCTTTATTAAACTTCATCCTGTTTACCTCAGACCATTTCTCCAATTTGTTCAGATCATTTTGAATTATGACCCTGTCCTCCAGAGCAGTCGCAACCCCCCTCCCAGCTTGGTATCATCTGCAAACTTAATAAGCGTACTTTCTATGCCAATATCTAAATTGTTTATGAAGATATTGAACAGAGACGGTCCCAAAACAGACCCCTGCGGAACCCCACTTGTTATACCTTTCCAGCAGGATTGTGAACCATTTATAACTGCTCTCTGAGTATGGTTATCTAGCCAGTTATGCACCCACCTTAAAGTAGCCCCATCTAAGTTGTATTTGCCTAGTTTATTGATAAGAACATCATGCGAGACCGTATCAAATGCCTTACTAAAGTCTAGGTATACCACATCCACCGCTTCTCCCTTATCCACAAGACTCATTATCCTATCAAAGAAAGCTATCAGATTGGTTTGACATGTCCATTCCCATTTCATCTCAGGTGAGTTTTGATTCAGTAGGAGCTGGCAGGGGTAGTGATGTCATCTGCAGCCCTCTCTTTGGCCCTGTTTGGGCAGCACATTTCTCAGGATCGATGTCATCAAGGCCTGAGGAAAGAGTGGTGGTGGCAACTGTGATTGTTAAGCTTGTTTTAGTAACCTCCATCTTTTCTCGCCAGAGTCTTTTCTTAATGAAACCACAAGAGAATGGTGGGTGCAGTCATCCCATACCCACATTATTTAATTCACCAAGAAGGCCTAGTTTCTTATACACCAATTTTAGTTTATTAATTTCTGGTTGCACTAGTGCTGTTTTCAACAAGCATGATTTCAGCATAATCCTTTTACTATATCAGTAAGCTTTTTTGTTGCTGCTAATTCAGTCTTTCTGATTCTCTTTTATACCTTTCCCCGTCGACATTTGTTACAAAACATTATTTGTCACTGTCATGTTACTGGATTTTAAGGGGTCAGACAGGTCACTGCTGCACCCGTGGGGGGGGGAGGGTTTGCCCCAAAACTTGGTACAAAGGGGGCCATGTGAGGTGTTGAATGAAAGCTTGTGTTCTACTGATTCTGTATATGCTATTCATGTACTTGTATGATATCTGTGTGTCGAGTTATAAATATGTAATCTGGGTTGATGGTGGAAAATTCTCTTTCTGAGGCAGAGCAATGTGCCAGGAATGTTCATTCAATGTCTATGCTAATTAGTGAGTCTCCATGGACAATAGATCTCTAGGTCTATTGTCTGGCTACCTGCAAACCAGTCAGGGCATAATGGCTGCAAGCATGTGAAACAAGGATAGATCCCTGAACCATGTGACCTGCTCTGGCCAGGAAGATGCCAGGAGGGGTATATAAGTGCCATGTGGCACCCTCCATCTTGTCTTGAGTTCAGCTCCTGATCCCAGATGCAGCCTTGCAGGGAACAACGAGCCGGGAAGAACTGTAGACCCATCCTGACATAGGATGTACACCAGAGACTTTTAAGATAGCAGTTGTAACATCTCTGCTAAGAGCCTGCATTGAGAACTTGGTGATTCGATGCATGTAATGTATTCTCCTTAACAACCTTACTCTCATGCTTTTCTTTCTTTTATTAATAAACCTTTAGATTTTAGATTCTAAAGAATTGGCTCAGCGTGAACTTGTGGTTCCAGAGTGGAAATTGACTGGGACCTGTGGCTGGTTTCTTGGGACCGGAAGAACCCATTCGGAGTAGGTGAGATTGGGTTCTAAAACCCCTCACCTGTGTGTTAGGCCTGGGGCTGATTGGGGCTTAGGAAGAGCTGGCGTGTCAGAGGGGTTTGCTTGTGAGGCTTCTGGCTGGCCAGGCTAGCAGCTGAAGCGCTCGGTGTGACTGGTTTGTGGCCTATTTGGGAAGGTCTCCAGTCAGGGGCTGTAAGGAGCCCTGAGTTTGAGCAATTCGCCCTGAGCAGACGCCCTCAGCTGTGCCCAGACCCGGCCCGGTCCGTCACAGTCACATCTTATAAACTTACACTTGAGCTCCCAGTTAGGATAAATTTGGTGGGCCAATTTTGCCAACATTAATCAGTACTTAGATACACAGCAGTCCCACTGAAATCATAGAAAAGCTACCCAAAATAAACACAGGGTTAAAAACTGATTAAGGATTTTGACCAAAGGTTTTAATGATAATGATGGTAATGATGTAAACACTGCTCTAGCATGTTCCTTCTGAAGTTATCAAAAACACACTGGCAATCCTCAGTATGTTCACTGCCTTGTGCGCATTCACAAAAGCATTCCAAAGCCATGGCAAACACCATATGGAGTAGACTTGCTTTAGCATGTTAAATGTGTGGTTCTTTTAACACATTTTACTCTGAACTGGGTTAAGCGTTAGTGTGATGTAAAATGATTCAACCATTTGTCTCTGGTAGCATTTCAAAAATCTCCAAAAATCTATTTCTGGGTGTTCTGTTGGATGAGGTGCCAATAAACCATTGTAACGGAAAGCTTTTATAGCACAGCTGTTGTGGATGCCAATCTGAAATGGTTCTTAACATGAATCAGCATGTTCAGAAAGGATGCACTTAAACTATTCCTTACCTATAACCCATTCCTTGCCTATTCATTCAGTAACACAGTTCCGCTGTCTAATATGGAAACAACCTGTGCAAGTTAAAACAGCCTGAAGTTTGTGAGATGCTGCACATGCATAACTGAGCTGTTACTCTCAGCAATTGATATTTGACTACAGAGAGTTTCCTATAAGGGAAAGTAAACAAGTTAGCAGCATCATTTTCATGGTAAAAACTCTGTACCAAAGAAAAAGATATGAAATATTCTAGTGGGACTTCCTCGTGAATTTGTTTGCTGTGTGTTTCTCTGTAAAACCAGAGAAACTAAGGCAGTAGAGAAAACACTGCAAATGACTCTAGACCTGGGGGACTTTGAGTTCTTGTGTCTGCATAGCTTCACACAAACTACCTTTGCAAACATCAATTAATCTGGAGAAAAAAACATTCGAATTTTACTTTTCTTAGGTGACTTGTCTTTAACACAAAAAGTTTCCGTGCTCTGAGTTGTGTGGTCAGGGGCAGGGCTTCTCGCTAGCAGTGTGAGCCTGATGCTTCCTGTGTGGTATAAGCCAAGTGCCTTCAGTAGATATTCATATTTCCTCTGCTCACTTGTATTGACCCTTTCACAGGAGGATGGCCAGAGAGACTCGCAGAACAGGAAAGAGTATCAAAGTGTAAGCAAATTGTTTGCAATCTGCAACAGAGCCATCATTTGCTTCCTGCTATTGCTGCTACTGATGCTGGTTTTGGAGCTCTGATGTAGGCGGCTCTAGCAGAGCAGGCAGAATGCTAATTCTTCAGACTTGGGCAGTATTTATAATCATAGAATCATAGAATCATAGAGCTGGAAGAGACCTCAGAAGGTCATCAAGTCCAGCCCCCTGCTCTAGGCAGAACCAATCCCAACTAAATCAACCTAGCCAGGGCTTTGTCAAGCCAAGACTTAAACACCTCTAGGGATGGAGACGCCACTACTTCCCTAGGTAACCCATTCCAGTGCTTCACCACTCTCCTAGTGAAATAGTTTTTCCTAATATCCAACCTGGACCTCTCCCACCACAACTTGAGACCATTGCTCCTTGTTTTGCCATCTGTCACCACTGAGAACGGCCTCTCTCCATCCTCCTTTGAAGTTCCTTTCAGGAAGTTGAAGGCTGCTATGAAATCCCCCCTCACTCTTCGCTTCTGCAGACTAAACAGACCCAACTCGCTCAGCCTCTCCTCATAGGTCATGTGCTCCAGCCCCCTAATCATTTTGGTTGCCCTCCACTGGACCCTCTCCAGTGCGTCCACATCTTTTTTGTAGTGGGGGGCCCAGAACTGGACACAATACTCCAGATGTGGCCTCACCTGAGTCGAATAAAGGGGAATAATGACATCTCTGGGTCTGCTGGCAATGCTCCTCTTAATGCAACCTAGTATGCCATTAGCCTTCTTAGCTACAAGGGCACACTGTTGACTCATATAGAGCTTCTCATCCACTGTAACCCCCAGGTCCCTTTCTGCAGAACTACTACTTAGCTGGTTGGTCCCCAGCCTGTAACAATGCTTGGGATTCTTCCATCCCAAGTGCAGGACTCTGCACTTGTCCTTGTTGAACCTCATCAGATTTCTTGTGGCCCAATCCTCCAATTTGTCTAAGTCACTCTGGACCCTATCTCTGCCCTCAAGCGTATCTACCTCTCCCCCTAGCTTAGTGTCATCTGCAAACTTGCTGAGGGTGCAATCCATCCCCTCATCCAGGTCATTAATAAAGATATTGAACAAAACCGGTCCTAGAACTGAACCTTGGGGCACTACAATCTATAAGGAAGATTATAGGCTCAGTTAGGTGCTGAAGGCACTTGGCCAGGTTTATTGTAGACATATCGTGGTACTAGCAACTCAAAGGAGCTACAGGTACACAAACACATGTATGACCCTGACAAGGTACCTGCTCAGTCAGCACACTAGGAGCCTGTCCCCTGAGCCCTTTCTATAACTTCTCCTTCTATACATTGATACAAACATTTACACATTACATGATTTGTTATCACCCCTACACCTGACAGTTTGAACAATACACTCTCATTCATTATCCTGTCGATTCCTCCTTATCTTACAAGGCTTCTGTGTGTCAGACCTCTTCCTACCAGCTCCTAGGAAAGTACTCAGACAATTTTTCAAGAATTCTGGGTGTTCCTGTACCGCCCTCTCCATTCAAGATTGTGCTTGCTTGGTGTTAACTACATTGCTATTTTGCAAATGCCAGGCCTCCTCTCATGTATAACCTTTGGTTCATAAAAGATCAGTTTGCCAAGTGTAGTCCTGACCTCTGTAGCAGTGCTGCTGTGTAGTGGGGTAAATACCAGCCTCTCTTGGTCAAATTTAACACTGTTTCACAACCAAGCTCATAGAAATATTCTTAGCTTTCAGACCCACAGCACTGCCAATGCAGAACCTTAACCCTCCTGCGTGGTAAAAGCCAGTGGGGAGAGCCTAGTTCTAAATTCTGAGAAAAGTACTTGGTCTGAGAGGACAGAATCCTATCCACACTTAAGCATGTGCAGGTTTGCATTGCTTAACAACCTTCACCTGATATGAATAACTTGATTAACTACCACCATGAAAAACTGAAATAAAAATGGTTCAAGATCTCTCTCTATCTCTCCATACTTGTAGACTTACCCCGCATTGCCTGGGTCCTTCAGGACAGGGGGCTGGTGGTATAGGGGGTGCAGAATCAGGGTAGGGCCTTGAGGATGTGGGGAGTAGTGCAGGAAGCTGAGGGTGGGGTCTGTGAGAGTGAGAGTTGGGGAGTGAGAAGGGGCTCAGCGGGGCGAGGGGGATCCCATCAAGCATGGGCCTTTTCTCTCCCCCCCCCAGTCTCCCCTGAATGCCAGGGACATTGTCTCTCCCTGCAATCCCACCTCTGACCACCTTTTTTCTCCCCCTCCCCCCCCGTGCTGCAGCCAAGGGCTGGGAGGGGAGAAGGGTTTGGTGTGGGGGGGGGCTACTTACTCAGTGTCCCATCAGGCAAGATGGCAGAATCCCAGTCCTGATGGCCACTCCCTTGGTGGTACAGCTACCCCCAGTGGACAGACAGCAGCCCCTCTCTTTGTACGTTATGGAAAAGAGTCCTTTTCCAAGGGCTTCCAGTTGCCCTGCCACAACCAAACTCTGACCTTGTTTTATGTTACGAGAAGAGGAAGCTACGTACCAAATGTGGTAGCCTTACTCTTACCATTTAGGACGAGTTCTTGAACAAATGGACTCGCAGACAGACACACAGATGGACAGATGCACTCTAAAAGATTGATAGCTATAAACACATATTTCTAGTAATAAAAAGTGAAAAATTAAATATTTTGTTTTTGAAATGTTAACCTTCATATTTTTCTTTTTTCTATTGTTTTAATACAATTAAAGTAAATTCTTAAACAAAATGCCTTCCTAAAAGAAAAAGTCAAAACATGTGGTCAAACAAAGGGCACCCAGTGAAATTTATTGGCAGTCATTTTAAAACAAAGATAAGGAAACACATAGAACACAGAGGATGCTGTGAAGGCCAAAAGTATAAGTGCATTCAGAATGAACTGGATATGTTCATAGAGTATGGGCCCATCAATTACTATTGGTAAAAATGGTCAGGAATGCAACTCCATGTTCCATATGTCCTTAAAAGTCTAACAGCCAGAACTCCATTCCTCCATCCCTCTGGAGCATCCGGCACAGTGCACTATCAGAAGACAAGATACTGGGGTAGCTGGGCCATTGATCTGATCCAGTATTGTTGTTCTTAAAACAGCCTTCACCTGATATGAACAATCAGATTAACTACCACTATGAAATTCTCTCTCTCTCTCTCTCTCTCTCTGTGTATACTAGCAGACTTAGGCATCATTTCATTTCAGAAATGTCAAAATGAATCATTTAAATTTTCTTATATTTATTTTTTATTCAACCAAAACAATTAACTGAAATTGATTCTAAATTCACTATTGTTTCAGTGAATCTGAATCTACATTTTTCTGTTAAAAATGATTTCCATGAAAATTTTTGCCCAGCAGTAATAATAATGAACTGTCATCTCTCATTAATATACTTTCAAAGAAATTCAGGAAAAGTCAAACTCTTCCCATCATTAGATTATGCTGTGCTGAACTAATTCACTGCCAGTGCACACTAGAGAACCAAGGCAGGCACCCCCCCCCCCCCCCCCCCTCCAGTGAACCAGCATCTAAATTTAAAAAAACCAAGAACAACTCTGAATGGAGAATTGACTATTACTGTTTTTTTTTAATTTCCTCTATACAGGCTAGGCACACTGATGTTACACCAGGGCTGGGCAAGTTGCGGCCATGAGGCCAGATCCGGCCCACCTAACACTTTGATCCAGCCTACAGGCTGCACCCAGCCACTTTCTATTTGTATCCTGCTGTCCGGGCCACCAAATTTCTAGGCAGTGGCTCAGGCAGCAGGATCCTATTTCAATGGCTCATGGGTCACAGTTGCGGTGCTACTGCTACAGGGTCTGGCACCATGTGCCCTTTAAATAGCCACAGCAACCCCAGGCAGCTGTCAGGCAACAGGGTAGCAGTGGGGCTGGGATCCACAAGCTCTTTGCTGAGTCTTTAATTCAAAGCCTCCAGCCCCAGACAACTCTGCAGGGAGGCTAGTCCCCAGCCCCGCCCCTTCCACTCCAGGCCCCACAGCTGGCCCAAGACCACGTACCAAAATTCATTAAGTGCCCCTTCCCCCCGTGAAACTTATTGCTCACCCCTGTGTTAGACACTTTGGCAATACTTCAAGATAGGTATTTAGGAACAACGATGGCCCCGATAAGACCCCTTGACTGTGAACCTCTCTCTAAACAAAGCATAGATTCACCAGAGGTATCAGTCATAATCTCAGTCAAACCCAGGATTATTTCCTTTACTGATCATGTTACACCTTGTCAGAACCTGGTGCTACAGGAATTGTTGCTGATCATTCAGCAGTGGGAACTTTCCCTCTGCACTAGTTCTGAACCTCATTGCTCAGCGTTATGGTGAGAAGGGCTGTGCTGGTTTAGAAGAAAGCTGAATAGCTATCTGTTTTGGACGGTTTAGACACAACAAATCCTGTATCTTAGCAGGGGGTTAGACCAGATGACCCTTGCTGTCCCTTCTAACCGTATGTTTCTATGAGTCGATGTCCTTTTTATGCAATGCTGAACTGTAGGCCTAACCACTAGCAGTTAATGTGGAGCCCATATGGGAGCCAGGCTAAAATGATTTCAGTTGAATCTCAAAATATAACACATTGTACATATAACACATATAGCACTGTACTTAAAGGCTTAGTCAACACTGCAGGGTTTTTGCACAAGAAGTTTTTTGTGGAAGAGATCTTCTGCAAAAACTTCTTGCGCAAAAGCGCGTCCACACCTCAAAAACACATCACAAAAGCGAAGTGCTTTTGCACAAAAGAGTGTCCACACTGCATGGTCCTGCCATGAGGGCCACAAATGAAAGTGCTCCACTTAGGAAGGAACAATCAGTTTCACACATCTGTCGACGGAGCCATGTAAACTAGTTTACCTGGCATAGGCAAAGAAGTGGGGATTTAAATAATCCCCGCTTCACTAAAATAAATATGGCCGCCGTACTGTGCCGACGATCAGCTGATCCGGCACAGCGCGGCATCTAGACGCGGATCTGTAGGCTGGGGAAGCCTTTGCTGACCAATCCCTTATGCCTCGTGAAACGAGGTTTACAGGATCGGTCAGCAAAGGCTTCCCAGCCGACAGATCGCATCTAGACCTGCCGCGCTGTGCGAATCAGCTGATCGCTGGCACAGCACGGCAGCCATGTTTATTTTAATGAAGCGAGATTATTTAAATCGCTTCTTGCCTATGCCAGGTAAACTAGTTTATATGAATCGTCGGCCGACTGACATACCCATACAAAATGAGAAGCGACTGTCTAGGAAGGAGTACGGCAGAAAAGGATGTAGGGGTTATAGTGGATCACAAGCTGAATATAAGTCAGCAGTGTGATGCTGTTGCAAAAAAAGCAAACATGATTCTGGTGTGTTGTGAGCAAGACACAAGAAGTCATTCTTCTGCTCTACTCTGCAATGGCTAGGCCTCAATTGGAGTATTCTGTCCAGTTCTGGGCACCGCATTTCAGAAAGATGTGGAGAAACTGGAGAGGGTCCAGAGAAGAGCAACAAGAATGATTAAAGGTCTAGAGAACATGACCTATGAAGGAAGGCTGAAAGAATTGGGTTTGTTTAGTTTAGAAAAGAGAAGATTGAGGGGGAAATGATAGCAGTTTTCAGGTATCTAAAAGGGTGTCATAAGGAGGAGGGAGAAAACTTGTTTATCTTGGCCTCTGAGGTTAGGATGAGAAGCAATGGGCTTAAACTGCAGGGAGGTTTAGGTTGGACATTAGGAAAAACTTCCTAACTGTCAGGATGGTTAAACACTGGAAGAAATTGACGAGGGGAGTTGTGGAATCTTCATCATTGGAGATATTTAAGAGTAGGTTAGATAAATGTCTATCAGGGATGGTCTAGTCAGTATTTGGTCCTGCCATGATGGCAGGGGACTGGAGCTGATGACCTCTCGAGGTCCCTTCCAGTCCTAGTATTCTATGATTCTATGAAAACTATGTGTATGAGAAGTATAAGAGACATTTGGAGTAGTAACTTTATATGTGAGGCCTTTATATATAATTGTTTTTAATTGGTTATTACACAGTACTGTCCACTCATGTTATAGGTTACCCTGACTGCTAGTTGTTGCTCTCTGCTATAAGCTTCACTGGGCAGGAAACAGGAATAGCTAGCTTTTTTGTTCCATTGATAACACTGCTCTGTGATATGCCGGCAGTTGACACAGAGCCAGTTGTTTCTTATTGATGCTGTCTTCTAGATAACCTACTGAATGGATAGTAACCAATTTATCAAATGTTGTTGTGTCAGAACATAAGAACATAAGAATGGCCATACTGGGTCAGACCAAAGGGCCATCCAGCCCAGAATCCTGCCACCAAACATTGGCCAATGCCAGAAGTCCCAGAGGCAGTGAAAAGAACAGGGAATCACCAAGTGATCCCTCTCCTGTCACCCATTTCCAGACAAACAGAGGCTAGGGATACCATTCCTACCCATCCTGGCTAATAGCCATGGATAGGCCTGTCCTCCATGAATGTATCTAGCTTTGTTGTGAACCCTGATAAAGTCCTGGTCTTCACAACATCCTCTGTCAAGGAGTTCCACAGGTTGACTGTGCACTGCATGAAGAAAAACTCCCTCTTGTTTGTTTTAAACCTGCTACCTATCAATTTCATTTGGCGACTGTGACAGACTGGGCTGGGTCTGGGCACCGCTGAGGGAGTCCGCTCAGGGCAAATTGCTCAAAATCAGGGCTCCTTACAGCCCCTGACTGGAGGCCTTTCCCAAATAGGCCACAAACCAGTCACACCGAGTGCTTCAGCTGCCAATCTGGCCAGCAGGAAGCCTCACGAGCAAAACCCCTCAGACACCCCAGCTGTCCCTGTGCCACAATCAGTCCCAGGCTGAGTGGTTATAGAACCCAATCTCACCTACCCCGAATGAGTTCTCCCAGTCCCAAAAGACCAACCACAGATTCCCAGTCAATTTACACTTTGGATCTTACCCACAAGATCACTCTGGGCCAGTCCTTTAGAATCTAAAATCTACAGGTTTATTAACAAAAGAAAGAAAAGGTTGAGAGTAAGGTTGTTAAGGAGAATACATTACATACACCAGTCACCAAGTTCTTGATGCAGGCTTTCAGCAGAGATGTTACAAACTGCTATCTTAAAAGTCTCTGGTGTACATCCTATGTCAGGATGGATCCACGATTCTTCCCGGCTCTCTGTCCCTCGCAAGGCTGCATCTGCGATCAGGAGCAGAATTGAAGACAAGATGGAGTCCACCTCATGTTACTTTATATCCATCCCCGGTACCTTCCAAGCTGGAATGGGACACATGGCCAAGTAACCTATCCCTGTGTCCCATGTCATCAGCCATGATATTGGCTGGTTTGCAGGTTCCAAACGCATTCCTCAGGTGTGTGTAGGGCATCTTGAGAGCCATTGTCCTTGGAGCCATGCTAATTAGCATAGTCACTGACTGAACAATTGCTCTTTACAACAGGTCATCCAGAGCCCATTGCTCTGTCTTAGGCAGAGATCATTCCCAGTATAAGCACAGAGTTCATATTCATAACTCCACATACAGATATCACACAAGTACATGAGTAGCATACATAGACTCAGTAGAACATAAGCTTTCATCTGACACCTCACATGGCCCCTTTTTACAGACTTTGGGGCAACCCCCCCCCCCATGGGTGCAGCAGTGATCTGGCAGCTCCCCTGAAAACCCAGTAACGTGACAGTGACCCCTAGTTCTTAGGTTATTGGGGCAGAGGCAGAGGCAGCTCGGCTGGTACCTGGGGGTCTCCAGGGATGAGGATCTGTGGGGCAATATCTGCAGGCAGCACTAGAAGAAGCACATGTGCGACTCCTTTAAAAAATCCAGCCACTCTGGATCCTGTGCCACCATCTTAACTACCCCCTCCCCTGTCTTCCTGGAGCACGGGGAAGGAAGGGAAGACAAGAAAGCACGTGCTGTTGTGGGCAGAGGAGAAGCATGCGCTTTCTTGTCTTCCCTTCTTTCCCCATGCTGCCTTCCTTCCTGCAGCATGCGGGGAAAGTCCCACAGCTCCACGCCAGATCTGGCTCTGGACTGCCCCCCCACCCCTCTTGCAGGAAGCCAGAGCTAGCTCTATTTTTGCGGGAGGCTGTAGCACTCACTAGTACAGGCTCCTCGTTGCGGGTATAGGGAACAAAGGGGGGCTGGGAACATTGCCTCTCGATTGACTAGCAGTGCTCCCATGATCAACCAGTTAATTGCGATCGACTAGTTGATGACTATGGTTGTAACTGAAGCATTCAATGCTACGTAAGATGTACATTGAATGATTTCTTAAAGATATTCAAAAGATTTGTGATCAATGGGACAAAACCCTTTCTGAGACCAAATCAGTAGTGCAGGGTATTAACATTTCATCTGAGTTTTCCACCAATCACAGCCTAACATCTCAATCTGATGCAGAAAGGTCCTATCGAGTCAATGTTTGTTTTTTGTTCTTGTTATTATTGACTGGTCTTAAAATGTTGATTTGAGTAACTGGGACAAATTTATACCTTTTTTTTGGATTCCTTTGGGAGTTCAGAGAACTAAGTGATGGAGACCTATATTCAGCAGATGAACAGTTTCAACAACAAAATTTCAAGAGATCTCTGTGACGAAATCATCTTCCTGAAACTCATATATTCTACCAACTTTAAATCGGACCGCAAGCTAAAAGAACTGCTTCAAGAAATATTTGATCTCGGACTGTCAACTGTATTTCCTAATATCACAAATGCATTATGAATTTTTGGCAGTCTCCCCTGCATCAGGTGAATGCACATTCAACATGTTAAAACAAATAAAGAACTATCATCATTCTACAATGGGACAAGAGTGTTTGAATAGGCTTGCAGTGCTTAATATTAACAGTGATGTTGCACATAAATTAGATTTTTTTTCAATTATAAATGAGTTTTCACAAAACAAAGCCAGAAAAGCATTCCTAAAATGAAGAGTTTTGCTTGCAATAGAAACTCACAATTAAAGTTACATTTTTAATATACATGCAATTGCTATAATGACTTAATTCTTAATAAATAAATATCTCAAGCATTCATTTTCATATATTCTTTTGGTTTTAATATAACCCTGTGGATGAAAAGATAGATATGTCAGGGGTCGGGAGTTGCGGCCTCTAAACGCAAAGTGGCTCCGGCCTCTGTCATTCTCTGAGAGGGCCCGAGTGTTACTGACCCCAAATTGTGACATGCTAACAGTGAATTTGTTTACCCAATATATATTTACTAGAACATTTTGTTTACCACTTTTTTCATGTTGTTTGCTGTTGTTTGTTTTTACCTCTGTGATGGTTAAACAGTTTAGCAATATTATGCACATTATAAATGATGTACATCAGTAATACAACAATTCAGCAATAATACAGTAAAACAACAGTAAAACAGTTGGTTTTACACAGTAGCAGATTTCCAATTTCAATATCCATATATGGTAGATTGAGTTGCATTTGGTCAGTCTCTTATTTATGAAGCATTTCATTTTTCTTCTCTTGATGCTTGAACTTTTCTTCACTGTATACCATTATCTTCTGGTGTCTTTGTGGTGAGATATCTTCTGGTGTCTTTGGTCTGTAAGACCTTAAATGGCTTAAATTAGTTAACAGAATAAATATTTTGTTTGTTTGTTTTACATTTCTCTTGTTTTTAGCAACCTAAAATGTAATACACAGATTAATTTAGTTTGGTTACCATGTGATGGGACAGAATCTTTTACAACACAAGCTATAACTTTACAATGCTAAATAGACATTCAGGGCACATCTAGACTGCAAGCTTCTTTCAAAAGAAGCTTTTTTTGGAAGCTCTTTTCCAAAAAACCTTCTTTCAAAAGAGCATGTCCACACTTCAAAAGTGGATCGAAAAAGCGATCTTCTTTTTTGAAGGAGAGCGTCCACACTCATTGGACACTTTCTCACATAAAAGGCCACCTGGAACCACTTCAGTCAGGGCATTAGGTCAGTAGTTACTTCCGGGTGCTGTTACCTAAGGCTATCTGCTTAAAGAACCCCCCCCGGACAACGATTTCTCAGCTTCTGCTGCGGGCTTGCCTACCTCTCTGAGGGTATGTCTACACTGCCACCCTAGTTTGAACTAGGGTGGCTAATGTAGGCATTTGAACTTGCAAATGAAGCCCGGGATTTAAATATCCTGGGCTTTATTTGCATGTTCCCGGGCGCCGCCATTTTTAAATGCCCCGTAGTTTGAACTCCCTGCCCATGGCTACACGCGGCACAGACTAGGTAGTTCGAATTAAAGCTCCTAATTCGAACTACCGTTACTCCTCATTGCAGGAGGAGTCCAGGTTACATGCTGCCATTCCACAAGGAGTAACGGTAGTTCGAATTAGGATCTTTAATTCTAGGGCACGGAGTTTGGACTAAGGGGGACTTAAAAATGGCGATGCCCGGGAACATGCAAATGAAGCCCGGGATATTTAAATCCCGGGCTTCATTTGCAACTCCGGTTGCCCTAATTACCCTACCTAGCTCGAACTAACGAGCTAGTGTAGACGTACCCAGGGAGTTTAGAGAGGGAGTTGGGAAGGGGAGAGGGAAGGGCGTGAGGTTCTTTTGCCTTTCTTTTAAATCCTTTCTCCAGGACACTAGGTATGGATGGTGATAGGTCTGCTATTGTTACCTGCACAGCGTGTGCCATGTTTTTCTTCCTCCCAGAAGAGAGAATGGATTTCATCTGCACTAAGTGCAAGCTGGTCACCATTTTGGAAGAAAAAATTAGAGGACTGGAGGCCCAAGTGTCGACCCTACGCTCGATCAGAGAGGATGAAGACTTCCTCGATCGAAGCAGGGCCGACCCGAGCCATTTTAGTGCCCCGGGCCCCAGGTGCGCAGTGCCACCCCCAGGGGCGCATGGCCCTGCCTCCGGGCGCACGACGCATGTGCGGGCCCACCCCCAGAGTGCTTGGGTGGACACACGGCGCATGTGCTGCCCAGTTGGCCCAGCCACCGTCGATGGCTGAGCCTGGCCGTGCAGGGCCCTGCGGCTGCAGGAGGAAGGGCGCTGCTGGCCGGTGCTGTGGGTGTCAACATGGCCCCAGCCCTAGGAGGCCACTGCAGCCCGCCGGGAGCCTGGCACCCCCTGTAGGTTTGTGCCCTGGGCAGCTGCCCGGGTCGCCCACCCCTTAGTCCGGTCCTGGATAGAAGGCAGCATTTAATCCTGCAAGCATGGCAGGCGGAAGAGCCACAGAGGGCAGTACGGGACCAGGAAGAGAACTGGCAGCAGGTAACTTCTAGAAGGGGAAAAAGGCCAGCACAGGACTCCCCCAATGCTGTAGAGGTAAGTAATCACTTTCAGGCTCTCTCCACAGGCTCTGCAGTAGTGAATGCTTTGGAAGGGACCTCACAAGGAAGAAACCAGAAGGGAACACCATCCATTGGAAGGCATGGGATGCATAGTCCTAGGGATGGGGTTCCACGACCACCACCCCCAAAAGAAAACAATGGGTGGTGGTGATCGGGGACTCCCTCCTAAGAGGGACTGAGCCATCCATCTGCCGTTCGGACCTGGAATCTCGAAAGGTGTGCTGCTTACCGGGAGCTCGAATTCAGGATGTGACTGAGAGGCTTACAAAACTGATCAAACCTTCGGGTCGCTACCCCTTCCTGCTTCTCCACGTAGGAACTAACGATATGGCCAAGAATGACCTTGAGCGAGTTGCTGCGGATTATGTAGCACTGGGAAAAAGGATCAAAGAATTCGAAGCACAAGTGGTGTTCTCATCCATCCTCCCTGTTGAAGGGAAAGGACTGGGCAGGGATCGTCAAATTGAGGACATAAATGCATGGTTGCGCAGGTGGTGTGGCAGAGAGGGCTCTGGTTTCTTCGACCATGGGACTCTGTTCCGGGCACAAGGATTGTTAGGAAGAGGTGGGATCCACCTAACCAAGAGAGGAAGGAGCATCTTCGCCGGCAGGCTTGCAAAACTAGTGAGGAGGGCTTTAAACTAGGTTCGTCGGGTGATGGTGACCAAAACCCTGAGGTGAGTGGGAAAGTCGGATACCGGGAAGAAATGCAAAGAGGAACGAGCAAGAAAGGAGGACCCCTGATTCGAATGGAGAAGATAGGGTGATCAACTGGTTATCTGAGGTGTTTGTACACTAATGCGAGAAGCCTGGGCAACAAACAGGAAGAACTGGAGGCCCTGGCCCAGTCCAAAAAATATGATTTAATTGGGATAACAGAGACTTGGTGGGATGATTCGCATGACTGGAGTGCTGTCATGGAAGGGAATAGACTGTTCAGGAAGAACAGGCAGGGGAGAAAAGGAGGAGGAGTTGCACTATATGTAAGAGAGCACTATGATTGCTCAGAACGCCAGTATATAGAGGAAGAAAAACCTGTTGAGAGTCTATGGGTTAAGTTTAGAGGTGCAAACAGCAGCAGCGATGTTGTGGTTGGTGTCTACTACAGGCCACCGAATCAGGTGGATGAGGTAGATGAGGCTTTCTTCGGACAACTGAGAGACGCTTCCAGGTCGCAGGCCCTGGTTTTCATGGGGGACTTTAATCACCCTGACATCTATTGGGAGACCAATACGGCAGTACACAGGCAATCCAGGAAGTTTTTGGAGAATGTTGGGGATAACTTCTTGGTACAAGTGCTGAAGGATCCAACCAGGGGCCATGTGCAGCTTGACCTTCTGCTCACAAACAGGGAGGAACTAAAAGGGGAAGTAGAGGTGGGTGACAACCTCGGAAGTAGAGGTGGGTGACAACCTCGGAAGCAGTGATCATGAGATGGTAGATTTCAGGATCCTGACGAAAGGAAGAAAAGAGAGTAGTAAAATACACACCTTGGACTTCAGAAAAGCAGATTTTGACTCCCTCAGAGACCTGATGGGCAGAATCCTCTGGGATGCTAACATGAAGGGGGAAGGAGTCCAGGACAGCTGGCAGTATTTTAAAGAAGCCTTATTGAAGGCACAGAAAGAAACCATCCCGATGCATAGCAAGAGGCAAACATGGTAGGAGACCGGATTGGCTTACAGGGAAAATCCTTGGTGAACTTAAGCACAAAAAGGAAGCTTACAAAAAGTGGAAACTTGGACAAATGACCAGGGAGGGGTATAAATGTATAGCTCGAGAATGCCAGGGGGTTATCAGGAAGGCGAAAGCGCAATTGGAATTGCGACTGGCAAAGGATGTGAAGGATAACAAGAAAGGTTTCTACAGGCATGTTAACAAGAAGAAGGTGATCAGAGAGAGTGTGGGGCCCCCACTGGATGAAGAAGGAAACCTAGTGACAAATGATGTGGGGAAAGCTGAAGTACTCAATGCTTTCTTTGCCTCTGTATTCACGGACAAGGTTGGCTCCCGGACTAATGCATTAAGTGACGCAAGATGGGATGAAGATGGACAGCCCTTGGTGGGTAAAGAACAGGGTAGGAACTATTTAGAAAATCTAGGCATACACAAATCCATGGGTCTGGACTTAATGCATCCGAGGGTACTGAGGGGAGCTGGCAAATGTCATTGAGGAGCCTTTAGCCATTATCTTTGAAAAGTCATGGAGATTGGGAGAAATCCTGGATGACTGGAAAAAGGCAAATGTAGTGCCCATCTTCAAAAAAGGGAAGAAGGACGATCCAGGGAACTATAGGCCGGTCAGTCTTACCTCGGTTCCTGGAAAAATCATGGAAGGGGATCCTTAAGGAATCCATTTTGAGGCACTTGGAAGAGAGGAAAGAGATCAGGAATAGTCATCATGGGTTCACAAAGGGCAAGTTGTGCCTGACCAATCTGATTAGCTTCTATGATGAGGTAACTGGCTCTGTGGACATGGGAAAGTCAGTGGATGTGATATACCTTGACTTTAGCAAGGCTTTTGATACAGTCTCTCACAATATTCTTGCCAGCAAGTTAAGGGAATGCGGATTGGATAAATGGACAGTAAGATGGATAGAAAGATGGCTAGAAGGCCGGGCCCAGCAGGTAGTGATCAACGGCTCAATGTCAGGATGGCTGTTGGTTTCTAGCGGAGTGCCCCAAGGTTCAGTTCTAGGTCCAGTTTTGTTCAATATCTTTATTAATGACCTGGATGAGGGGATGGATTGCACCCTCAGCAAGTTTGCGGATGACATTAAGCTAGGGGGAGTGGTAGATATGCTTGAGGGCAGAGATAGGGTCCAGAGTGACTTAGACAAATTGGAGGATTGGGCTACAAGAAATCTGATGAGGTTCAACAAGGACAAGTGCAGAGTCCTGTACTTGGCATGGAAAAATCCTAAGCATTGTTACAGGCTGGGGACCAGCCAGCTAAGTAGTAGTTCTGCAGAAAAGGACCTGGGGATTACAGTGGATGAGAAGCTGGATATGAGTCAACAGTGTGCCCTTGTAGCCAAGAAGGCTAATGGCATATTACATTGCATTAGGAGGAGCATTGCCAGCAGATCCAGAGATGCCATTATTCCCCTTTATTCAGCTCTGGTGAGGCCACATCTGGAGTACTGTGTCCAGTTCTGGGCCCCCCACTACAAAAAGGATGTGGACGCATTGGAGACGGTCCTGCGGAGGGCAACCAAAATGATTAGGGGGCTGGAGCATATGACCTATGAGTAGAGGCTGAGCGAGTTGGGTCTGTTTAGTCTGCAGAAGCGAAGAGTGAGGGGGGATTTCATAGCAGCCTTCAACTTCCTGAAGGGAGGTTCCAAAGAGGATGGAGAGAGGCTGTTCTCAGTAGTGATGGACGGCAGAACAAGGAACAGTGGTCTCAAGTTGTGGTGGGAGAGGTCCAGGTTGGATATTAGGAAAAACTATTTCACTAGGAGAGTGGTGAAGCACTGGAATGGGTTACCTAGGGAAGTAGTGGAGTCTCCATCCCTAGTGGTGTTTAAGTCTTGGCTTGACAAAGCCCTGGCTGGGTTGATTTAGTTCAGATTGGGCCT
Source organism: Rafetus swinhoei (assembly GCA_019425775.1). NCBI lineage: Eukaryota > Metazoa > Chordata > Testudines > Trionychidae > Rafetus > Rafetus swinhoei. The sequence goes on from CM033437.1 coordinate 214,170,618, forward strand.
GCCTAGAGCAGGGGGCTGGACTCGATGACCTTCTGAGGTCTCTTCCAGCTCTATGGTTCTATGATTCTATGATTTATACTGTGAAGGCATTGCACCATAGGCGAGCACATAAACTGCTCTAGTGGGGCTTCCTTGCATGTTTCTTTGCTGTGTGCTTTTGTTTGAAAGCTCAGAAGCTACAAAAGTAGAAAAAACACTGAAGAATGGCCCTAGAAACTGAGGGATTTTGATGGCTTTTACTCTTGCAGATTTCTACCCTGCAGACACACACATAGGAACTTTGACAAGACAAATTCATCTGCAAGAATTGTATTCTTCTTGGACGATTTATTTTTAACTCAAAAAGTTTCCATGCTTTGAGTTTTTTGGTCAAGTTCTGGGCTTCCCACTAGCAGTGTGAGCCTGATGCTTCCTGTGTGGTATAAGCCACCAGCTTTAACAGACATTCATATTTCCTCAGCTGACTGCTATTGACCTTTTCATAGGAGGATGCCAGAGAGCTTCATTTAACCGGAAAAGAGTAGCCCCATGCAAACAAATTAATTTCAACCTAAGACAGAGTCAACATTTGCTGCCTGTGCCATCTTTCTCAGTTCCACCTTCTCACCAGCCTGGAGAGCATGGCTTTCACCTTTTCGACAGTGCTGCTATGCCGTGGGATGAACACCTAGTCTCTCTTGGTTGAATCTCACACTGTTTCACAAGGAGCACCCCACAGCAGTACTTATGGAGTGGACTCATATCTCAGCAGGATGGTGAAAGCCAGTGAGGTGATCCTAACTCTAATACTGGGAGAAGTCCCTCAGTGTAATCCCTCCCCAAAGTGTGTGTGTGTGTGGAGCTTTGGCCATTGCTTTAAACAGCTTTTACCTGCTCTGAGCATCCTGGTTAATTAGCTGTTCCAAACTGTGAGGGCAGGGCTGGCCCACCTGAGGCAGGGAGTTCAAATGACGCCCCCATGCCCCCTCGCTTGGGCCAAAACTTTGAAAGGTCTCAATTCTGCCTTCTTCCTGTTCTACTCCTCTCATGGTACTGCTCTGCTACCTATATACGCACCAGCAGCAGACACAATTTTCTACACTCTGAGTCCTAGTGGTGCCCCCTCACAGTCTGGCATGTGAGGCAGCCACCTCAGTTCACCTTATGGTAAGGCCAGCCCTGCGTGAGGGTACAATCTGGGCTGTGGGATCACTGAGCTTTTCAAATGCACCGACATGAGCTGCTTCTCACACTGCGATGCTTTGTCAACTACAAATCTCTGATAGCCACTACACCATAGGAACTGGAACAACAGGCCTGGGGGCTGTCATGCCCCCAGCTTGAAATGGTTTCCATCACCTGAAGGGAGGTTCCAAAGAGGATGGAGAAAGGCTGTTCACAGTAGTGATGGATGGCAGAACAAGGAGCAATGGTCTCAAGTTGCGGTGGAAGAGGTCCAGGTTGGATATTAGGAAAAACTATTTCACTAGGAGGGTAGTGAAACACTGGAATGGGTTACCTAGGGGAAGTAGTGAAGTCTCCATCCCTGGAGGTGTTTAAGTCTTGGCTTGACCAAGCCCTGGCTGGGTTGATTTAGTTGGGATTGGTCCTGCCTAGAGCAGGGGGTTGGACTTGATGACCTTCTGAGGTCTCTTCCAGCTCTATGGTTCTATGATTCTATGATACACTAGCCCCCTATTTCGATCTAGGGAGGCTAATGAGGGTGACCAGAATTGCAAATCAAGCCCGGGATTTAAATATCCTGCGCTTGATTTGCATGTTCCCGGCCGGTCGCCATTTTAGAAATTGACTAGCCCAAAGTAACTGCCCGCGTCTACACGCGGCAGTGAAACGGGATTCTGATTTAAAGCCCTAAGTCTAATTAGGTGGTATTCCTCCTGCAATGAGGTTTACAGATCTATCTAGGGGGCTAGTGTAGACGTACCCTTAGAGATCAACTAAAAAAATAATCCTGCATTCTAAATCCTAACCATTTCATCTAAGCAAAAGTTGACTCAAACAGCAGATGACACAAGCAGGGTACAGTTCTTCAGTATAATTCTTCCAGTCAGAGTTGGCAGCAACAAGGGCTGGATTCAGAGTCTACAGCTTCCTTTTCAACACTACAACACAAAAACCAGCTGGAGCCCCCAGCCAGTGGCATGGCACAATTATATACTCCCCTCTGGGCACCTCTGGGAGGCAATGCTCCTCTTGCAGGCACAGAGTTTGAGTGTAGCAAAGAAAGTTTTAATCAAAGAAGGTAAGTAACTGGACATTAATCTGGGAGAACGCTGGTTCCTAAACATACACCATGAACAAAACCACACACCCCCTCCCAAGTAAGTTGGGCAGTGTCCTTTTTGGTGTCAGGTTCTTAAGTCCAGCAACCCCCAAATCCCCGTACCAAACCCATCCCTTCTCCACAGCCCAATGACAGGGGTCCTGAATCAGTGTAGGCCCAGAGTTCAGAGGTGTATCAGCAGAGTTAAATTCCCATTCTGCATGGAATAGGAGGGGTGGGGCCTAAGAAGGCATTTGCTCACTCCACTATTTGGGCATTAGTGTGCCATTCCTCGTCACCTGCCACTCACTGCTCCTCATCTATACTGGCTACTCTGCTCACCAGTCCACCTGGGATGTCTTCAGGTCCCAGCACTTAACACAGCTCTCAGTGATGTCAGCTCTTAGTGGGTGAATCTCACTGCTGGTGCTGTCTCACAGATGTGTACACTTCCAGACTTGGGCTGGGGCCCGAGATCTAGGCACGGATCAGTCACAGGTGTCTAGCTGCTGTGTAGATATACCCTTACTGTCATGAAGTTTCCCCTGATTTTGGAATAGATCCTCTGATCTAGCTGAGCTGCACTAAACATGAAAATGGAGGGGGAGATTGCTGAAAACCAGTAAGGTTTTAGGTCACTGATGGGCAGGATGCCCTGGGATGCTAACATGAAGGGGAAAGGAGTCCAGGAGAGCTGGCAGTACTTTAAAGAAGCCTAACTGAAGGCACAGGAAGAAACCATCCCAATGTACAGTAAGAAAAGCAAATATGGCAGGCGACCAGATTGGCTTAGCAGGGAAATCCTTGCAGCACTTAAACACAAAAAGGGCACTTTCATGAAGTGAAAACTTGGACAGATGACCAGAGAGGAGTATAAATATATTGCTCAAGCATGCAGGGGTGTAATCAGGAAGGCCAAAGCGCAATTAGAATTGCAGCTAGCAAGGGATGTGAAGGGTAACAAGAAAGGTTTCTACAGGCATGTTAGCAATAACAGGGTGAGCAGAAAGGGTGTGGGACCCTTACTAGATGAGGGAGGTAACCTAGTGACAGACGATGTGGGAAAAGCTGAAGTACTCAATGCTTTTTTTGCCTCTGTCAAGGCACAGACAAGGGCAGCTCCCAGACTCATGCACTAGGCACCACAGTATGGGAAGGAGGTGGGCAGCACTTAGAGAAAGAACAGGTGAAGAACTATTTAGAAAAGTTTAGACATACACAGATCCATGGGGCCAGATTTAATGCATCCTAGGGTGCAGAAGGAGTTGGAAGTTGCCATTTCAGAGCCATTGGCCATTATCTTTGAAAACTTGTGGCAAATGGGGGACGTCTCACACAAAATATCATATACAAATATAGTGCCGATCTTTAAATAAGGAAAGAAGGACTATTCTGGGAACTACAGACCAGTCATCCTCACCTCAGTCCCCGGAAAATTCATGGAGGGGATCCTCAAGGAATCCATTTTGAAGCACTTGGAAGAGGGGAAAGTAATCAGAAACCATCAGTATGGATTCACCAAGGGCAAGTCATATCTGACCAATCTGATTAGCTTCTATGACAAGGTAACTGACTCTGTGGACATGGGGAAGTCAGTGCATGTGATATACCTTGACTTTAGCAAAGCTTTTGATATGGTTTCCCACAATATTCTTGTCAACAAGTTAAGGAAGTATGGATTGGATAAATGGACTGTAAGGTAGATAGAAAGCTGGCTAGATTGTCAGGCCCAATGAGTAGTGATCAACAGCTCGATGTCTGGTTGGCAGTCAGTATTAAGAGGAGTGCCCCAAAGGTTAGTTCTGGGACTAGTTTTGTTCAATATCTTTATTAATGACCTGGCTGAGGGGATGGATTACACCCTCAGCAAGTTTGCAGATGACACTAAGCTAGGGGGAGAGGTAGATATGCTGGAGGGTAGGGATAGAGTCCAGAGTGACCTAGAGAAACTGGAGGTTTGGACCAAAAGAAATCTGATGAGCTTAAACCAGGACAAGTGCAGAGTCCTGCACTTGGGACAGAAGAATCCCAAACACTGTTACAGGCTGGGGACTGACTGGCTAAGTAGCAGTTGTGCATAAAAAGACCTGGGGATTACAGTGGATGAGAAGCTGGATGTGAGTCAACAGTGTGCCCTTGTAGCCAAGAAGGCTAATGGCATTTTGGGGTGCCTTAGGAGGAGCATTTCCAGCAGATCTAGAGAAGTGATTATTCTCCTTTATTCAGCACTGGTGATGCCACATCTGGAGAACTGTGTCCAATGCTTGGCCTACCACTACAGAAAGGATGTGGATGCATTGGAGATGGTCCAGCGGAGGGCAACAAAAATTATTAGGGGGCTGGAGCACATGACCTATGAGGAGAGGCTGAGGGATTTGGGCTTGTTTAGTCTGCAGGAGAGAAGAACAAGGGGGGATTTGATAGCAGCTTTCAACTACCTGTAGGGGAGTTCCAAAGAGGTTGGGGAGAAGCTGTTCTCAGTGGTGACAGATGGCAGAACAAGGAGCAATGGTCTCAAGTTACAGTAGGGGAGGTCTAAGTTGGATATTAGGAAAAACTATTTCCCTAGGAGGGTGGTGAAGCACTGGAATGGGTTCCCTAGGGAGGTGGTGGGATCTCTATCCCTAGAGGTTTTTAAGTCTCTGCTTGACAAAACTCAGGCTGGGATGATTTAGTTGGGGTTGGTCCTACTTTGGGCAGGGGGTTGGACTCGATGACTCCTGAGGTCTCTTCCAGCTCTATGATTCTATATTTTTTGGCTGAGCACAGTGTGGTTCCATGGGTCAAAGCTGTTGTGAACCCATACTCCAAGCTTTTATCCTGGGTTTGAGATGTGAGTGAGGATAGTTACTTGTTCTTGAAATTAGTTCCGTCAGTGTCTTTTGCTTTGGTCTACATGACAAATGGAGTTTGGGAGTGTCCTTTTTTCCTGCAAGTAACTGTGTTTGGTCAGCTCCATGCCTTAATGTATCACTTCACTTCTCAGAGGCGTAGCGAGGGTGTTAAGAGCCCGGGGACAAAAGCAAAATTTGCGCTCCCCTCCATCGTCGTGCAGTGGAGCCCCGAACCTGGTGCACGGCTGAGCCTGGGAGGAGGGGGTGGAGCTTGTACCACAACTTCCCCCATCCCTTCCAGTTTGGGCCCGGGCCCCCACACAAACTAACCTGCCAGCGGAGATGGAGGAGGGTCAGGCTGGGGGTGAAGAGGCGGGGAGGAGGCTCCAGCCAGCCATGGCAGGCAGAGGAGGAGCAGGAGAGCTAAGGGATGATAGGGGGAGCAGAGGTGGACTAAATTGGCGCCCCCCCGCCCCCAACATGAGGCCCAGGGGCAACTGCCTCCCCTGCCTGGCCCCCCACTACACAACTGTCACTTCTTTCTCTTAACTCACTTAATCTTGGTTTTTCATTTTGAAATTCTTTGTTATTCATTTTCTGTGATCAAGTCGGCGCTCCTGTCTCCTCCTAGGCCATGTCTACACTACACGAAAGATTATCTCTGCCACGGTCAATCTTCTGGAGTTCGATTTAGCAGGCCTAGTATTGATCCACTAAATTAAACTCAGAGAGCACCCCTTCAGTGCCGGTACACCTGCTTGTCATGTGGATAAGCACGGAAACGTGATTTAAGATACGTTAATTATGTAGCTTGAGTTTCGTATCGTAAGTCAAGCTTCCACTATAGAGTAGACTAATGTGCTCCATGAACCGTTCCATTTTTATCTTCATTTTATTTACCAATTCAGTAAAAGTACTGTTTGCTACTTTTTCCTTGTCTGCACTTACTTGTCTCGTTCTGACAGGCACCTGTCTAGGTCCTAGTTTAGCTTTAACCAGGACCTGGCTTTTAATATATGGTTGTGGTTGTAGTGCTCTGGACCCCATTACATCTCTTAATTTTACTATGCCCACCTTTTTTCATTTTTCTCCTTATTCTTCAGTCACAGGGTAGCTACGAAGTCTGCTGTTGACAACAAATATTTGTAGCGGGACAGGACATCTCTTTTTGGTACGTTTCATATACCAATGTTTTATTCTGTTTCTGTGCTTGCCACCCTGTGAGGCGAACAGGAGCATTCCAGGGCTTTGAGACTTCTATTGCTTTTAACAAGTTCTTTATTTCTGTTTCTTGGACTTCCAATTTAGTGGTGTGCTGTTGTAACCGTTTAACATCCTTGGTTTTAGTTTGTAATATTCTACATTTCAAGGCTACAGTCTCTGTCTGCCCTGTCCTTGCAAATTACATTGCATGTTTCTTCACCACAGTATTTTTCAAATCCGTATGGACCTCATTAGCTAGCAACCCAGCACATCCATGCCTTATGTCCCTCTTTGGAGATTTTCAGAGAAGGGTTAAGGAGATTCCCTATCTTGTGGTTTTCTGTCATGTTAGATCATGATTCTTACAGTAGAGAGCTTGCTTACCCTCCAAATCAGTGGTTTGGGGTGTCCTGATGTCACTGATGTAGTGTCCTGACAGATATCTTGCTCTGTCAAATGTTGATAATTGTTCAGCAATGTGTGCTCTCTATGTGTTCTGCCCCAACTCTGCGCAGGTACCAAGCATAACAGACTCCAAGAGAATGCCCAATAACCACAGAATCTAAAAGCTGTGCAGGTGCCAGGCCAGGTTTATTGTCAAACGATGCACAATAATAGTTGTCAGTAGACTGTTGAACCACTACACATCTGTGCCCCCTGGCAAGGGACACAGCTCGGTCAGTGGTGGAACTTTCCACTGCCCCCCTCAGCTGGACTCTGCGCTTCAATCATTATTAATCCTATTTGTGTACTTTCCCCTAGCATATTGTTATAAAGAGAAGTCTAAGAAAAGATGTGTAAAGGGCTAAACAATGAAAGAGACAGCGGAGGCCATTTCAAGAGATCCTATTTACCCTTTCCTTTGTAACAAAAATCCCAGAGTAGTTCAGAGTGAAATGAAAAATGCAGTGCACTGACAATGGCTAGAAATAAATATTCCATTGCCATGGCATAACCTGTGGGGCTCCAAGTTCCATGTCATTCTTTGATAACCTGCTGCTGAGAAGTATCCCGCCCCGCCCCAGCCCCCCCCCCCCCGACACACACTCATTGAGATTAAAATAAGAATTAGAGCTGGATCTCCTCTCATGTACACTGATTTCAGTGGAGTTACACCTGATTTACATCTGACAAAGGAAAGAATCAGGCACTTCCAGCAATGAACGAGCACTTTGCACTGAGGGAGGTCTTTTCATAATAACAGCCAATGACCTTCCTGTGCGGTTTCAGCTGGAACATTACAAAGTGAATACACCATTCTCTTTTGGCTTGCATAGTTTATCTTCTATCAGGACAGCCAGGACATCTTTTCTCCCCTGTGGATTCATATATACATGACCAGAAAAGACAGAGCACAAATAGATCTACCCTTGGTCTCCAGCTTCTTCATAAATAACTACAGGTACTGACAAAAGTGTCATGGTCAAATACATCTAAAGCTTTATTATTAAAGTAGAACATTAATGTTGGTAAAATTGACTTGGGTTTTCTAATTCAAAAAATGAGTGAAAGTGTTTCTATGAAAGATATTATTTAGACACATAAATTTGATTTTATGTTTTTTTCTTTGCAAACCAGTAGGGATTACATATTTAAAGATTTATAGTTGTGAGAATCTATGTGACGGATAGTATCTTTTTATAGTTCTGTGATCTCCTCCTCCTTGGGGTAACATTCATTACATATGAAGAGGAATCTGATTTAAATTCCTGGGTCTTAACAGTTTTGAACTTTCAGGAAATCATCTGACCCCATCTTTAAATATTTTACCCTTAAAGGCAAAATCTACAAGTTCAGCATCTGAAGATTGCACAAGGAACATTTAGGGAGAGCAGGAAAATGTGATATAGGCCCTCAAGCAAACATACATGAGAAAACAGTTTACATTGGTTTGTCTATGAACCAAGTAATTAAATCTGAAAAGTGTTGCAGGTTGTAAGCAAAGGCAGAAGGAAAATGACAACATATGATCTTGTGAATGGGTAGGATGTAGGATTGTGTTGGGCTACATTTACTTTACATATTTATGCATAATCTGTAAAAGTGAGAAAATAACACAATAATAAAACAAAAAAGGGGGAAAGTACTGTGAACATCATTAAGGACAGTCACATAATATAAAGCACCCCAGAGAAATGAAAAATACGGACAGGTAATAAAATAAGACTCAAATTGGACAAAGTGCAGGATACTACATTTCAGGAAAAATAATCTGTGAAACAATGGAATTTAATAGTTACTAAGAGCACAATGCTCAAAAGGATTCAGGCACATAAGACCTTATTTCAAGTGCTTGAATCTTAATTTTAGCTCCACTGCTATGCACTAAACCCTTTGACAAATCCTTTAATCATAAAATCATAGAGCTGGAAGAGACCTCAGGAGGTCATCAAGTCCAGCCCCCCTGCCCAAGGCAGGACCAATCCCAACTAAATCAACCCAGCCAGGGCTTTGTCAAGCTGAGACTTTAAGCACCTAAAGTTACTCAGTGTCTACGTTTTTCCAATAACATTTCCCTAAGAGCCTGATTTTCTGCTTTTGGGCATGCTTATGGTCAAAATGGAGTAAAGGAGGGGCTGGAGTAAGGAATGTTGTCAACATGAAATATATAGCCAATATTTTTGGAGAAAAATTAAGAATGTGACTGATCTGGCCAATATGATTTCTGAATCACAGGGATGCTTTGGTTCATCAGGATTTAAAATCACAAACCTTACCTGATATCCATACCTCCAAGAAAAGGAACAAAGTTGTGAAGCTAGCTATGATTTGCTTTTATTCTTGCACTGAATTTCATAAACCTACTGACAAGTTTTTATTGTGATTATCTCATGAGAAGATCTAAAGCCACGGCATGTGGGGAGGCAGCAGCTCTCTACAGATCTCAGAGTCTGAGCTTGCTATGTTTATGAAGGGGATTGTGTGATTGTATTGCCTACAATGTCATGTAGTCCATCAGCAACTGCCAGTAACAAAAGTCCCCAATGACTGGGGACAGGCCATTAGGTAGGGAGGGTGCTGAGAGCTTGTCTGCACGAGGGCATTATTTCGAAATAACAAGGTGAGTGTCCACACTCCCAGGCCGGTTATTTCGAAATAATAACTCCTCTTTGTGAAGAGAAAGAGCACTTATTTTGAAATGGTTATTTCAAAATAGCATTAGTGAGGACGCACAGCTGCTGTTATTTCAAAATAATTGGCCTCCAGAGCCATCAAGAAGTACCTCTTCCTGTTGATGTATTCAGAGGCCCAGTGGTCAGAGGACAGGATGGGGATGTGGGTGCCATCAATGGCCCCCCACAATTGAGGAAGCCCATGACTACAAATCCAGTGATGATGGGGTCCACGTTGCCCAGGGTGCTGACTCTCCACAGCAGGATGGCATAGATGCCCTTGACCATCTATAGAATGATAGAACCATAGAATCCCAGGGCTGAAAGAGACCTCAGGAGGCCATCAAGTCCAACCACCTGCTTGAAGCAGGACCAACCCCAACTAAATCATCCCAGCCAGGGCTTTGTCAAGAGGGGACTTAAAAACCTCTAGGGATGGAGATTCCACCACCTCCCTAGGTAACCCATTCCAGTGCTTCACCACCCTCCTAGGGAAATAGTCAAACCTGCATGAGCATGGCCCTGACCATGGATGTAACCATGCCAAACTGGTTCCCGGCAGAGAGGTAGCTGTCCAGCGTGGCAAGCTTCCAGAGTGGGATCGCGATGCACTTCTGCAAGGGGATGGTGGGTCGCAGTCGGGTGCCGTGTCACCTGAGGGCAGGGGTGAGCCATTCGCAGAGCTCCAGGAAGGAGGCTGTACACATGCGGAAGTTTTGCAGCCACTGCTGGTCATCCCACTGCTGCAGGACAATGCGGTCCCACCAGTTGGAATTGGTCTCCCACTGCCAGAAGCGGCATTCCATCATGTGCAGAAAATGGAGGGGAATTTGGTGCATCTGGAGCACCAGGGCCTGAGTGAAGAGGTCCCCCAACCTGGGCTGGTCATCATGGTCCCATGTTAAAATAGATTTTCAGGAGTTATTATTGCAAAATAATTGGCCAGGGTAGATATGCCCTGAGTTACTAGAGAGAATTATTTCCCTGGTGGGTCTTCTCCACATGCTGAAGGTTTATCTCAGCACTGGGTAAGCTGATGCACACAGGCTGCATGCAGCCCATCAGGGTAGTCTGACTGCAGGCCCGTGGGACATTTTGCTGACATTTACCATCCACAGGCACCATCCCCTGCAGGTCCCAGTGACAGTGGTTCTCTATTCCTGGCAAATGGGAGCTGTGGGAAGCAGTGCCTGCAGGCGAAGGGGCCACGAAGATATGCTGGCCACCATTTCCTGCAGCTCCCATGGGCTGGGAATGGTGCACCGTGGCCATTGGGACATGCAGGAGGTGGTACCTGCAGATGGTCACCATCAGATTAGCATGATGGCTTCATGCGGTCTGTGGGCCACAGGCTGCCCACCACTGGTCTAACTGCTCACCATATTTGAAATCAGGACAGAACTTTCCACCAGGTCAGATTGGCAGTGACACTGGGGAGTTTTGCCTTCCTGTGCAGTGTGGGGCATGGGTCTCCTGCAAGTTTAAGCTAGTATAAATAGTGAATCCTTGGTAACTTGAAGTCTTTAAATAATGATGTAAGGACTTCAGTAATTCAGCCAGAGGTTATGGGTCTATTACAGGAGGGGGTGAGTGAGACTCTGTGGCCTACAGTGCTCAGGAGATCAGACCAGAGGATCACAATGATTGCTTCTGACCTTCAAGTCTATGAATCTAAGGCTACGTTGATATTGCACCCTTCTTCAGCAAGAGCTTATGCAAATGAAGCACGGAGTAGAATATCGCCGTGCTTCATTTGCATAATTAATTAACAGCTATTTTTGCACAAGAGGCTTTTGCACAAAAAGGAGCTGAGTAGATGGCTCCTTTTTGTGTAAAAACTCCCTCTTGCACAAGAGCCATTCTTCCTGAAAAAATGAGGAAGGCTAGGGACACCATTCCTACCCATTCTGGTTAATAGCCATTGAATCTCCATGAATTTATCTAGCTCTTTTGTGAACACTGTTAAAAGTTCTGGTCTTCACAACATCCTCTGTCAAGGAGTCCCAGAGGTTGACTGTACACTACGTGAAGAAAAACTTCCTTTTGTTTGTTTTAAACCTGCTAATTTAATTTGGTGACCCCTAGTTCTTATGTTATGGGAACAAGTAAATAACTTTTCCTTATTCACCTTTTCCACACCAGTCATGATTTTATAGACCTCTATTATATTCCCTCTTTGTCTCCTCTTTTCTAAGGTGAAAAGCCCCAGTTTTTTAATCTCTCTTCATATGGGACCCGTTCCAAACCCCTAACCATTTTTGTTGCTTTTTTCTGAACCTTTTCCAATGCCAATATATCTTTTTTGAGATGAGGCGACCACATCTGTATGCAGTATTCAGGATGTGGGTGTCCCATGGTTTTATATAGAGGCAATAAGATATTTTCTGTCTTATTCTCTATTCCCTTTTTAATGATTCCTAACATTCTGTTTGCTTTTTTGACCACTTTTTTGCTGCACATTGGGTGGATGTTTTCACAGAACTATCCACAATGACTCTAATATCTCTCTCGAGTGGTTATAGCTAAATTAGTCTTCATCATATTGTATGTATAGTTGGGATTATTTTTTACAAGGTGTATTACACCGTAGATAGTTCTCTGAAAATGTCCACACAGTGTGCTGCGGTGGTCAAAAAGGCAAATAGAATGTTAGGAATTATTAAGAAAGGGATAGAAAATAAGACACAGAATATCTTACTGCCCCTGTATAAAACTATGGTTCGCCCATATCTTGAGTACTGTGTACAGATGTGGTCTCCTCACCTCAAAAAAGATATTTTGGCCTTGGAAAGGGTTCAGAAAAGGGCAACTAAAATGATTAGGGGTTTGGAACAGGTCCCATATGAGGAGAGGCTAAAGCGACTGGGACTTTTCAGTTTGGAAAAGAGGAGACTGAGGGGGGATATGATAGAGGTATATAAAATCATGAGTGGTGTGGAGAGGCTGAATAAAGAAAAGTTATTCATTAGTTCCCATAATATAAGGACTAGAGGCCACCAAATGAAATTAATGGGTAGCAGGTTTAAAACTAATAAGCGAAAGTTGTTCTTCACACAGCACATAGTCAACCTGTGGAACTCCTTGCCAGAGGAGGCTGTGAAGGCTAGAACTATAAGGGTATGTCTACACTAGCCCACTAGTTCGAACTAGGGAGGCTAATGAGGGTGACCGAAATTGCAAATGAAGCGCGGGATTTAAATATCCCGTGCTTCATTAGCATGTTCCCGGCCGGTCACCATTTTGGAAATTGACTAGCCCGGAAGAACTGCCCGTGTCTACACACGGCAGAGAAGGGCCATTCCGAAATAAACCCCTTACTTTGAATTACCAGTTAAACCTCAGGTTCTTCCAGGCTAGTCAATTTCCAAAATGGTGACCGGCCGGGAACATGCTAATGAAGCACGGGATATTTAAATCCCGTGCTTCATTTGCAATTTCGGTCGCCCTCATTAGCCTCCCTAGTTCGAACTAGGGGGCTAGTGTAGACATACCCTAACAGAGTTTAAAGAGAAGCTAGATAAATTCATGGAGGTTAGGTCCATAAAAGGCTATTAGCCAGGGGGTAGGAATGGTGTCCCTGGCCTCTGTTTGTCAGAGGCTGGAGATGGATGGCACGAGACAAATCGCTTGATCATTGTCTTTGGTCCACCCCCTCTGGGGCACCTGGTGCTGGCCACTGTCGGCAGACAGGCTACTGGGCTAGATAGACCTTTGGTCTGACCCAGTATGGCCATTCTTATGAAATTTCATTTGGCATTTTGTTGCCCAATCACTTAGTTTGGTGAGATCTTTTTGAAGCTCTTTACAGTCTGCTTTGGTCTTATCTATCTTGAGCAGTTTGGTATCATCTGCAAATTTTGCCACCTCACTGTTTACCCCTTTCTTTAGATCATTTATAATTAGGTTGAATAGGATTAGTCTCAGTATAGGCCCTTGGGGGACACCTCTAGTTACCTCTCTCCATTCTGAAAACTGACCATTTATTCCTACCCTTTGTTTCCTGTCTTTTAACAAGTTATCAGTCCATGAGAGGACCTTTCCTCTTATCCCATGATACCTTTACTTATGAGTTTTTGGTGAGGGATCTTGTCAAAGGCTTTCTGGAAATCTAAGTATACTATATAGCTATGAATATTTCTACAGAGAGTCAGAGTAAGAAAAACACTTGAAAACATATTAGAGTTTGAGTTAAAGATAAAATTTTGGCATATGATGTTGAGATTTGTGTTTAACCATTATACCGCTTTCCTTGTTTGAATCTGAACCTCTACTGTCATCAAATAATTATTGTCTGACCCTCCATAACATCACAACTGTAACAACTTAGATAAAAACCTTTTAAAAATACTTAAAACTCATAATTTTGCACCACTATGAATTTAAATTGATCAAAATTTTAAAATTTTAAAATAAAGTTAAACATTCTGTCAAAATTCTAAAAAAAAAAAAATTGTATTCTGTATTGTACTTAAGTACCACCACCCAGAAGCTGACAATTGATCTGTATACAAATTTGTTTTCTTGTGTCATGTAGTAGCTCAATTACTTCACCACTGAAATGGTTATGACTGGACTTTGAAGATAACACCCTGATCGTAATGAGTACCACTTGAATTCCAAAAGGGTAGACCCTTTTCTGTGAATTGTTTGTGTTGGGATAGAGGAATGTACAACTGTGTCATTACAACTCTGTATTGTTCATTGCAGAGTTAATGCTTCATTTTTTTCACTCTCCTGCTTCTATAAGTTTATTCAGACTCCTTCTCCTATAGGAATACAGGACAAGGACAGATATACCACATAAAATTGTGTTCCAAATGTTCACCTTCTTCCTCAGGATCTACATGGTACATAGATATCCTTCCTGGCCAAATGCTCCTGGTGCTTTTATCATTAAAGAAGTATATCATACCATAAGTCAAATGCACTTCTGCTGTAAATTCAAAAAGGTGTGATGATACTTAAAATGAATGAGATTATATAAATGTTTAACTTTTTAATTCTTCTGTGGTACACTTTAGTATAAGAATCAAGAAAAAAAAGAACATTGAATAAATTATTTTTTTAGGCAATTCATGTGATACACAGGTCTCTCCTGTTGTAGTATATTATGATTTGTCTTTAGAGATGGACCCAAACTGACAAACTTGATTCAAAAGCCAATCAACCTTGGGAAAGTTCAGATCCATATCAGATTTTGAAGTGAGTCACCTTTCTGCTAATTTCTTATCTTAGCACAGTAAATACAGTATTGCATTTCCATTCTTATAACCCACTAGGAATGAAAAAGAAAGAGACGATCTACACAAATACAAAATTTCTTACACCTCCTAAGCAGCAGTTGAATCAAAGACCTGAAAATGCAGAAATCAAAGGTACGGTAAATTATCAAGGAGTTGATATTCCACCTTTTGTTGTATTGTCTTTAGTTAAACAACTTACTGCTATCTCTACCCCAAGATGGATTTAAGGGATATTAAAATAGCAATGTTTCTCTATTATATCAACAGCATATCAGCGGGGAGATAAAAAGCACCATATAGCATAGAAGCAGGATGGTTTGAAGGTGAAGGGCTCTAACAGATAAGACATCATTTTGCAAGTACTTTTATTGCCTGCCAGAATTAGACGTGAATAGTGAATAGACGTGTTGTTTGAATTTTAGATATAGTTGTGTGTTACCTGATTTCAGATATTCATCATGGTGGCTCATTCTGCCCATCTTTATGTTTACTTGGTAGGTTCCCCTGCTCCATCTCATCTCTGGAAGATCATTGCAGTGATTTTGGGGATCTTCTGCCTGTTGCTGTTGGGAGTCTCAGTGGCTTTGGCTATCAAGTGTAAGTATTTTCAGGAAAGACATGCAATCTCTGACCTGAGCCATTATAAGTATTTTGTGGTTCCTTTACAGATCATTCTTGTCTGGGATGCCCTGACCAGTGGGTACAATATAGAGAGAGCTGTTACTACTTCTCCAAGGTGAAGAAAGATTGGAATTCTAGCCAGAAGTTCTGCTCCACCCAAGATTCAGAACTTTTGATAATCAGTGACACCAGGGAAAGGGTAAATATCAGTAATGAAGCCAAATTTGTAGCAGTCCAATTGACAGATGTGCTAGATTGGAGCCCTGAGGTAGGGCTAGGTGAAAATTTTCCATCAAAAAATTTTGACAAAAAAATGGTGTTTTGACTAAAAGAAAATTTTCATACCAAGTTTCTGTTTTCCTTGTAAGTTTCAGTTTATGGAAAACTGAGCACCAAAAGCTGAAATTTTGGGGAGCTTGACTGAAATGTTTTGGCATTCACCTGAAATTTTTCAATTTTCAGTTTCTGAAAATTAAAATATTTCTGGTTTCTGGGGTTTGGATTTTTAGATGGATAGTCAGAATTTTCCATTTTTGTACACATTTTCCACAGAAAATAATAAAGTATCATCTTTCGACCAACTCTACCTGTGAAGCTTCAGGAGGTAGCCGAATTAGTCTGTACAGAAAAAAACAACAAATGATAGCACTTTATAGACTGGTAGCACTTTATAGACTAACAAAACATGTAGATGGTATCATGAGCTTTTGTGGGCACAGCCCACTTCTTCAGATGACCGGAGTTTTGAGTTTAGGATGTGCAGACCTAAAATAAATAGGAGAGAAGGTGGGGGCAGAGAGGAAAAAAAAAGAAGCGGGTGGGAGACAGGGAGCTAGAGGGAATCAGTAAGTATCTGAAGACTGGGTAGTTAAAACGAAGCAGATAAGAATCAAAGTCAATTGATAGTATCCTTCCTGACATAGGAATCTATACAAAGAGCTGTTTGCACCTTCATCGACTGTTAAGCTGATAGTGCCCCAACCAACCTTCATCACGATTAAGTCCATTATCATAGACTAAAATTGGGTTCAGAGTCCCATATAGATGATTAAAGAAGAATAGGCATCAGAGATGGAAACCAATAAGATAATGGGATGAATGACAGCTAATAAAAAACATTTAGCCCTTTTCGTTTATAGTTAACAGACAAATAAAACCACATAACTGAGTGCTAGGACATGTCCCGCTCCTTCACATTCATCCTGCAGATGTGAGGCCTTTGTTCCCCTTTACCACCAGTCAGGAGCACCACTAGTTCCCAAATTCTCAATTCTTGTGGCTCTTTCCCACAAGTACTATGACTCAAGGGAACATTAAGGAGACTGAAATTATTTGGCTCATATAGCAGGTCAGTCAGGACTCACCGTGCTCTTTCTGAAAGGCTGGAATATTTTTCTCCTTGATATTATGCTGCTGTTTTTGTCCAGGGTGATTCTGTTCAGATCCTTTATCCCTTCTGTCCTTTTCCCCCTTGTAGGACCTGTTCCTGGGGATTCCTATAGAAGCCCACTGGATTGGAATGACAAATGTCAATGGCTCTGGCTGGGTCTGGGAGGATGGTTCAACTTTCAATGATATAAAGTTGGTTTGATTCAATTTTTACTTTGGGGGTTTTCAGTTATTTTTAAGTCCATAAGATATATCCTGAGCACCTGCCTCAGTATTTACTCAGGAAAAACTCCCTCTGAAGTCATTAACTAAAATATGGGTGGAGTGAAACATGAGCCTGTTTCTCTTTTGCCTAGGAATCTTTCACTATTCTTTCCTCACACCTTCTGTGTTCCTTTTCTGTCTTTTGCAGGGTTAATTCAAACAGCCCCATGCAGCACTGCGGCGTCCTGCTCAAGGAGGCCCTCCAGGCCTCCAGCTGTGAAGTCCCTCTCCCATGGATCTGTGAGAAATCTCCCACGTAACCTCCTGCTGCACTTTGCCACCAAATGGTCTTCACTCACCCCCAGCCAATGGACCTGAATCATGAACCCATGAAAGTTGCTCGTAGCTTTGTGCGTGTGGGACCAATTTGGCAGAGGTGTATTTGGAGTGAAGTAAACAGCATGAGTAGGATTATACTAGATTTTTTTATCCATTCATAAAATGTCACAGTTACACTGTGTGTCTTTTCCTCTTTCTTTGCCAGGCTAGCTTTAATGTTCCCAAGTAAGTGTGTGTCTAGACTACATCCCTTTTTCAAGAAATGGATGTAAATTAGGCATGTCGATATTGCAAATGAAGCCGGGATTTGAATTTCCTGCGCTTCATTTGCATAATAGCGACTGCCGCTTTTTTTCAAAATGGGGCTTTTTCAAAAAAAAACCCGGCAGTTTAGACAGGGATCTTTCGAAAATAAAACCCTTTTTCAAAAGTTCCTGTAAATCTCATTTTTTGAGGAGTACAGGATCTTTCGAAAAAGGGTTTTATTTTCAAAAGATCCCCGTCTAAACTGCCGGGTTTTTCCAAAAAAGCCCCGTTTTGAAAAAGAGAGGTGGCTGCCATTATGCAAATGAAGCAAATTCAAATCCCAGCTTCATTTGCAATATCAATGTGCCTAATTTACATCCCTTTCTTGAAAAAGGGATGTAGTCTAGACACACCCTAATTGTTACATTTACTCACTCCTACTCTACATAATTACTCTTAGACACATCACTTTCACCTAAAGGAGGAAATAGTCTGGCACGACTTCAAGCTATTAAGATTTAACATTCACTCCCTTTTTTCTGTTTCCTTCAGCAATTGTTAATTATATTTGTGATGTTTCCCTCTGATTTTTTTAAAAGAAGACCAAGAGGAGATGCGCTAGAGATCTGTGTCGCTGTCTCAAAGAGTGGGATGGTGAAGCTCTCCAGGGGCATCTATTAGCTTGCACCTATGATGTAAAAGAGCCAGGAGATACTCACTGAAATTGAAAATAACTGTAAATGGGTAAAAGGGTCTATTTCATGAACAAGTTGTAAAAATAACCCATGTGTGTCAATGCTTCAGGACATATTGTGAACACTAACATTAGAACAGGGATGAGACAATTTTGGGCCTAATTCTCTTCTCACACTGGTTTTACCTGGAGTAATTCCATTGATCAGTGGTGTTATTCATGATTTAAACCAGCCTAAGGAGAGACTCAAGTGTAACAGTTCAGCAGTGTGCTGAGGTAATATTACGTATAACTAATACACTCCCTTTGGACTGCACCACAGCCGGCCTGTCTGCTGAAGCGCAGAATAGAGCTCAGTCTTTTCAGGATTTAGAAAAAGATTACAGATTTACACCACGGAAAGAGCGTTCCATACCATTTCTTAAGACTGAACATTTAGTATCAATACAAACATCTATAGCCAGAATTTGGAATACTTGTGAAAACTGCTTGAAACCAGACTTACTAAACAGTAACTCAGTTGGCATTTTCCCACACAGACTTCCCTACCTTGTGGCTGTTACATGCGTTGTAATGCCACATGCACCCCTTAGCATGAACACATCCATACAGTGTGATGACTTCTCAGTCTCTGCAGTGGGCCATCAATAGTGCGCATGTCACCCGAACTCCATAGAACCAGAGGACAAGGGAAGCTCCACAGTTCTTCGAGTGATTGCTCATTTCCATTTATTATTAGGCGTGTGTGCTCACCACATGCAGCAATGTAGGACATTTTCCCCCAGCAACATCCATGGGGAGAAGCCCTGGTGAGCCCTGGAGTGGCACCACCAGAATGCAGTAGGAGGGGCACCATGCGCTCCCCACTCCCTTAGCTCCATCTTGCAGCCAGTGATGGTGCATCACTGTAGCTAGATGTCCTCTTCTTAGCACCTCTGTAGATAGCTCTTCAACCAGTTGATAAGCTAGTTTACCTAGAGTTCATTGTCCTGGACAGGAGTTTGCCTAGGGACAGGGCCTGCTCTGATCCCCAGGCTTCAAACCTTGTGTTTCAGGTAGGTACCCTATGCCCATGAGTAACCCACATGACAGTTGTCTGCGGGGTCTTGGCAAGGGCATATTAATAATAAATGCCAAATTTGCTAGATCATTCAAGGCCTGTACTAAGAAGGGACATTTGCTTGTGGGCACTCCTAATAGAATCAGCACTGTCCCCAGCACGGAAACAGGTACCTGCCTCGAGCTCAGGCACACTGCCCCTGGTGCAGAATGTTCCCTCGGTGCCTTCTTCCAGCCAGCACTGCTCACTCTTACTGACCCTGGCGAGGAAGGTGAAGGTTTCAACAAAGGCAGTTCCTCTCTGTCCCAAAGGGCCAAGGAGAAGCAAGGAAGGCAGATTAGACGTACACCGGACAGCTCATCGCCTCTACCACTGTCAAACTCTGACTCAATTGGCATGGCCCGTCCCCGCTCAGCCTGTATCATCAGAAGTGGGCAGTGACAATGGCCTCTGGCACCTGGAGGCACCGTCAGCTCCAGAAGTCCTGTGGGTGGCGCAGGACATTCTGGTTATGCCAGTCCTGAAGCCCTGATGCCTGTTGTGCCCTGGTCTTGTGGCAAGCTCATGTTTGGGCTTCTTCAAGGTGCCCCCCCCTCAGCACCACCCATTCCTGAAGGAGTTGGAATGCCAGCATACCCTGTGTGAAGCCACCAAGTGTCGGACACTGAGTGAAGGCATCACAGACTCCCCTTTGGTTTCCTGATGTGGGACAAAGGCAGGGTTCAGGACAGTGCTTGCCCATGCATTAGCACAGATCCACTCAGGTAAATGCCTCCCAGCAGGGGAAGCATGAAAAGAGGACATTCCTGGGACTGTTCCCGGTAGCACCAGTTGTCACCTTGTGAGCACTGGTCCCAGTCTCGGCAGTCCTTGCAGTCTCAATGTTCCTTGGATTGCTGGTCTCCCTTCAGCTCTCAGTCCTGTTCCAGATCCCAACACCAAAAGATGACAGGAGACAGCTTGCCAGGTGACCACCACAGAGCCACCTTCTCTGAACTGGCACCGACTTCCCACGATATAGGTTTTTCACAGCTGGAGAGACACTGCTGGGCAAGGAGCACCTTCCACTTTGAAAGAGGTACTCACAGAACCTCTCATTCATGGTCACTGCGCAGTGTGCTTTCACCATCAGAGCCCAGCATGAACGAAGGTTCCCTGTGGCCCAGTCAAGTGCAGACACCATCTTTGCTGCCCCAGCCCATGGCGCTGCAGCTGCTGGCATAGAATCATAGAATACTAGGACTGGAAGGGACCTCGAGAGGTCATTGACTCCAGTCCCCTGCCCTCATGGCAGTACCAAGTACTGACTAGACCATCCCTGATAGACATTTATCTAACCTACTCTTAAATATCTCCAGAGATGGAGTGCAGAGTAGAGCGGAAGAATGACTTTTTGTGTCTTGCTCACAACATACCTGTTAATGCATCCCAGAATCATGTTTGCTTTTTTTGCAACAGCATCACACTGTTGACTCATATTTAGCTTGTGGTTCACTATAACCCGTAGATCCTTTTCTGCCGTACTCCTTCCTAGACAGTCGCTTCCCATTCTGTATGTGTGAAACTGATTGTTCTTTCCTAAGTGGAGCACTTTACATTTGTCTTTATTAAACTTCATCCTGTTTACCTCAGACCATTTCTCCAATTTGTCCAGATCATTTTGAATTATGACCCTATCCTCCAGAGCAGTCGCAACCCCTCCCAGCTTGGTATCATCTGCAAACTTAATAAGCGTACTTTCTATGCCAATATCTAAATCGTTGATGAAGATATTGAACAGAGATGGTCCCATAACAGACCCCTGAGAAACCCCACTTGTTATACCTTTCCAGCAGGATTGTGAACCATTTATAACTACTCTCTGAGTACGGTTATCCAGCCAGTTATGCACCCACCTTATAGTAGCCCCATCTAAGTTGTATTTGCCTAGTTTATTGATAAGAACATCATGCGAGACCATATCAAATGCCTTACTAAAGTCTAGGTATACCACATCCACCGCTTTTCCCTTATCCACAAGACATCCCTTATCATTATCCCTTATCATTATCCATTATCCCTTATCATTATCCTATCAAAGAAAGCTATCAGATTGATTTGACATGATTTATTCTTTACAAATCCATGCTGGCTGTTCCCTTTCACCTTCTAAGTGTTTGCAGATGATTTCCTTAATTGCTTGCTCCATTATCTTCCCTGGCACAGAAGTTAAATTAACTGGTCTGTAGTTTCCTGGGTTGTTCTTGTTTCCCTTTTTATAGATGGGCACTATATTTGCCCTTTTCCAGTCTTCTGGAATCTCTCCTGTCTCCCATGATTTTCCAAAGATGATAGCTAGAGGCTCAGATATCTCCTCTATCAGCTCCTTGAGTGTTCTAGGATGCATTTCATCAGGCCCTGGTGACTTGCAGGCATCTAACTTTTCTAGGTGATTTTTAACTCGTTCTTTTTTTATTTTATCTTCTAAACCTACCCCCTTCGCACTAGCATTCACTATGTTAGGCATTCCTTCAGACTTCTCGGTGAAGACCGAAACAAGGAAGTCATTAAGCATCTCTGCCATTTCCAAGTTTCGGTTACTGTTTCTCCCTCTTCACTGAGCAGCGGGCCTACCCTGTCTTTGGTCTTCCTCTTGCTTCTAATGTATTTATAAAAAGTCTTCTTGTTTCCCTTTATTCCCGTAGCTAGTCTGATCTCATTTTGTGCCTTTGCCTTTCTAATCTTGCCCCTGCATTTCTGTGTTGTTTGCCTATATTCATCCTTTGTAATTTGTCCTACTTTCCATTTTTTATACGACTCCTTTTTTATTTTTAGATCATGCAAGATCTCGTGGTTAAGCCAAGGTGGTCTTTTGCCATATTTTCTATCTTTCCCATGCAGCAGAATAGCTTGCTTTTGGGCCCTTAATAATGGCCTTTTGAAAAACTGCCAACTCTCCTCAGTTGTTTTCCCCTTTATGTTTATGGTGGCAGGGACAGTAGCCAGAGCTCTGATTCCCATGGAACTCTTGCGGGTTTGCACAGCAGCCCCAGGATCCCAAATCAGTCTTGGGGTATCGGAGAGATCCTCTGCCTCGGCATCTCAACCCCCTAAGCCATCACATGCCACTGAGGAAGAAATTCCCTGAACCCAAAAGCTCCTAATGGAGCCTCGGAGCTATCACGGGGGCAGGGAATGGAAACCTTTGTCCCAGGAAAAATCATGGAGGAGGTCTCAAGGAATCCATTTTGAAGCACTTGGAAGAGGGGAAAGTGATCAGGAATAGTCAAGTTGGATTCACCAAGGGCAAGTCGTGCCTGACCAACCTGATTGCATTCTGATAAGTTAACTGGCTCTGTGGACATGGGGAAGTCAGTGCATGTGATATACCTTGACTTTAACAAAGCTTTTGATACAGTCTCCCACAATATTCTTGCCAGCAAGTTAAGGAAGTATGGATTAGATAGATGGACTGTAAGGTGGCTAGAAAGCTGGATAGTTTGTCAGGCTCAACCAGTAGGGATCAATCCCTCGATGTCAGGTTGGCAGTCAGTATGAAGTGGAGTGCCCCAAGAATCAGTACTGGGGCTGGTTTTGTTCAACATCTTTATTACTGACCAGGCTGAGGGGATGGATTGCACCCTCAGTAAGTTTGCAGATGACATTGAGGGTGCATCTACACTACACTGTTTTTTCTGGAATAACGGCCGTTATTCCGGAAAAAACAATATTAGCGTCACACGGCAATTGCGTTATTTTAACAGAATGTTGAAATAATGGAGGGCTTTTTCCGACAGTAGTAAACCTCCTTCCATGAGGAATAAGCCTTTTTCCAAAAAAGCTTTTCAGAAATAACACAGGTGCCCTGCTGGCCACTCCGTCCACACTCATCACAACTCTGTAGTTCCTGTTCTCTGCCAGCTCTTAAAGCTGAAGACAAAGGGAACAGGGCTTGAGGTAGGAAGCAGACCCTCTGAGCTTCCCGACACCATGCAGATGACAGTGCCAAACATCTGGGTACTATGTCCCAGCCACAAGCCCCCCAAGAGTCCCCTGCATGCACTCCTGGGAGCATGCACAGGGCTCCCAGGAGCCTGCCAGGGGCCAAAAAGGTGTCCTGGTCTAGGGCGGAGATCCTGGCCCTCCTCAAGGTCTGGGGTGACGAGGAGAACCTCCAGGATCTCCGCTCCAGATGCAGGAATGCGGACATCTATGGCTGGATGGCCAACAGCCTGGCCATGAAGGGCCAAACCAGGACTCTGGAGCAGGTCCAGAGTAAAGTGAAAAAGCTGTGGCAGACCTATGACAGGGTAAGGGAGTGCACCTCACACTCCGGGGCAGGACCCTATTCCTGCCCCTATTATGAGGAACTCCACCGCATCCTGGGGGACAGTGCAGCCCCTTCTCCACCCCTGGTGGTGGCCTCTAGGCTGGAAACATCTGTTCTCACCCGCCCAGGGGTCCCAGCAGAAGAGGAGGAGGAGGAGGAGGAGGAGAAGGAGGATGATGAAGAGGAGGAGGACGCAGCCAGCACTATCACCACGCTCACTTTGGAGCTGGTATCCCAGGGCCTGGATGTCTCCCAGGCATCCTCCAAGTCTGGAGAGGGATCATTAGGTGAGTGGTCTTGGTTTTTCACACACACACAGGGCGGGGGGGAGGAGGCCGCAGAGAGGATGGGGTGTGATCATCGCTCGGCCTTCTTGGCCTGGCCATTGCGCTGCAGTCCATGTATGTGGGTGCGCATGTGTCCCAGGAGGCAGCACCGGAGTACCCCTGGGCTTCTGCTCACAGGCTCTGGGGAGTCCAGACACACTTCTGACCCTCAGGGGCAGGGCGCCCTCCCACCACAGCCACTGTTGGAAGAAGGCTGAGGACAAGGGCACACGCATGCATGCACAAAGACTCTGGAGTGCCGCACCCGGCACACGGGCATGCCAGCATGCTCAAGGCAGCACCCACTCCTGGGGACAGCGTTGCCAGGCACAGGTGTATGTGAGGCCCTGGTGGAAGCCCAGGCAGCTCAAGGCCCCTCTCCTGGCCATTGGATCCCAGTGTGGCCAGCCAATTCCCTTGCCTGCTTGTTAGTGGGACATTGGGGGGGCGAGGGGGGGGGGACAGGAAGCATGGTCCCCTGGGGACCTCTGGGCTCCTGTGAGGCAGGGCCCACTGTCCAGGCCACACATGGCCTTTCTCCAGGGACATCACTGTCCTCTGCCTCAAGAACTGTTTTTTGCTCAGCCCACTGATGAGGGCAAGGCCTCAGGGACAGTGTCTCCAGGGATGACTGAGCATCTCTCTTTATTCTCCCCAGCTGGACCAGCCATGACTGTGGGGTGATCGACTGCAGCCAAGCCAGCCGCCCAACCCCAGGAGAGCCGCAGGCATTGGAGGATCCATGCATCGGAGGACCTTATGAGGGAGCACGTGTCTGTCCTCCAGGACATGCAGCAGACACTGGCCCAGGAGGTCTGGAATGATGCATAGCGGCAGGCCCAGATGTGGACTGAGCTGCTGTAGGAGGGATGCAACATATGTGCAATTGTCCAGGAACTCCTGACCTACCCAGCACCAGTCCCAGTCCCTGCTCCATTCCTTGCTCCCCCCTCCCATGCCTGACCCCGCTCTAGGTCCCCCTCCTGCATACCCCCATCATCCTTGGACCCTCCCTCCTCCCCCGAGGTCACCAGGGGCCCCGGACATGAGGCAGAAGAAGCAC
Organism: Rafetus swinhoei; assembly: GCA_019425775.1. Classification (NCBI taxonomy): domain Eukaryota; kingdom Metazoa; phylum Chordata; order Testudines; family Trionychidae; genus Rafetus; species Rafetus swinhoei. The sequence continues at coordinate 214,195,525 of CM033437.1, forward strand.
CCAAGCCACTCGCCAATCTCAGCCCCAGCTCTGAGCCTCTCCTCCCCTCTCCAGGGCCCTCAGCCCCCCCTCCCCATATCCAGGTTCTCAGCCCCCCTCCTTCCCAGTTACTTCTATCCCAAATAAATAACCAAACAGTTCTTTTTTTCAAAAAAAAAAAAGTTGCTTTTATTGGGTCTACAGGGAACAGAGGGGGAGGGGGGAAGGGACAGTTTGTTGTGGGAAAGGCAGAGAGGGGCAAGGCACAAGCCCCTAGTGGGGAGGCCCTGGGGAGAGTTACTGGGGTTCTTCAGAGAAACTTTTCCTCAGGGCCTCCCAGATGCGCACCCCCACCTGATGGGCCTGCCAAATGACAGATGTGCATGACTGCTCGAAGGCCTTTCCCTCCCGGCCAGCCTCTGCCCCCAACCCCGGAAGAAAGGCCTCCCCCTTCCTCTCCATGATGTTGTGGAGAACACCACAAGCGGAGATTACCTGGGGGATGTTCTGCTCCCCCACATCAAGGTGGGTCAGGAGGCACCTCAACCCCGCCTGCAAGCACCTGAAGGCGCATTCGGTCTGCATGCAGGCCCTGGAGAGGCGACCATTGAAGCGGTCCTTGGTCTGGTCCAGGTGGCCAGTATATGGCTTCATCAGCCACTGCATTAGGGGGTAGGCTATGTCCCACACGATGCACAGTGGCATCTCAACGTCCCCGACCCTGATGTTGCATGTGGGGAAGAAAGTGCCAGCCTCCAGTTTCTGGTACAGGCTGGAATTGTGGGCATCATGCACCTTCCCCGACCATCTGACAAAAATGTTTGTGAACTCTCTGAGGTGGTCGACCAGGGCCTGCAAGACCATGGAAAAGTATCCCTTTCTGTTTATATACTGTGCGGCCTAGTGGTTGGGGGCATGAATGGGGACGTGGGTTCCATCAATAGTCCCCCCACCCCCACAGTTGGGGAAGCCCAGGGAGGCAAATCCAGCGATGATGGGGTCCAGGTCTCCCAGGCAGATAACCCTGTGCAGCAGGATGGTGTTAATGGCCCTCACCACCTGCAGAAGGAGACAAAGACACAAAACAGAGAATCAAAGGGGGGTCCTTGAGCCCTCCCCTCCTCCCTCCACCCCAAACACCCCAGGAGCCATTTCCTATGAAGCCTATCCCCACCCTGCAGGGCTGTGTGAGGGCAGGACTGAAGAACCCCCCGGGGATGGGGCTTCCCCCTCCCCCTCCAGGCGACCCCCCACACCCTCAACCTGCCTTTACCTAGGGTCTCCTTTTCCAGTACTCCCCCCTCCCCCAGGGACTGCAGCCCGAGAGTGCCATACTTGCATGAGGAGGGCCCTGACAGTTGAATTTCTCACGCTGAACCGGTTGCCCACAGACCGGTAACTGTCATGCATTGCAAGATTCCAGACAGCAATGGTGACCAGCTTCTCCAGGAGGATGGTGGGTTGCTTCTGGGTGTCAAGTCCTCGGAGGGCAGGGCGAGCCAGGCACTCATCTCCAAGAATGTCTCCTTCCTCATATGGAAGTTTTGGAGCCACTGCTGGTCATCTCACTGCTCCATCGCCAGCCGGTCCCACCAGTCAGAACTGGTGTCCAGCCTCCAAAAGCGTCTCTCCACCATGGGGTGCAGTTACAAGGGCATCACTCCTGCACACAGGCAGAGGTTCTCAATGATGAGCTCAGAGTCAGTGTGGGGCCATCGAGTGCCCAGAGGCATCTCCGGCTCCATAGCAGGGTGTGCTGTGGTGTCCTGAAGCAAGGCAACTAAAGCCCACAAAGGAAATGCTTTGCTGTCCCTTAGGGAGGTAGGCAAGCAAGCAGAAGAACCTGAGAAACGGCTGTTCAGGGAGGTCCCTTTAAATATGAGTCTCAGATAGCCTTAGGCAGCAGCACCCAGAAGCAACTGCTGACCTGAAGTGGTTCTGGATGGCCTTAAATGCCGAGATGGCATCCAGTCAGCGTGGCCGCTATCTTTTGAAATAGCACACTGCTATTTCATTGCACTTTTTGTGTACAGACACTCTATTTCGAATAAGCTTTTCTGGAAGATCTCTTCCAGAAAAGCTTATTCTGAAAGAAGCTTGCAGTGTAGATGTACCCTAAGCTAGTGGGAGAGGTATATACACTGAAGGGCAGGGATAGGGTCCAGAGTATCCTAGACAAATTAGAGGATTGGGCCAAAAGAAATCTGCTGAGATTCAACACGGACAAGTGCAGAGTCCTGCACTTGAGATGGAAGAATCCCAAGCACTGTTAAAGGCTGGGGACTGATTGGCTAAGCAGCAGTTGTGCAGAAAAGGACCGAGGGATAACAGTGGATGAGAAGCTGGATATGAGTCAACAGTGTGCCCTTGTAGCCAAGAAGGCTAATGGTATATTAAGTTGCATTTCGGAAGAGCATTTCCAGCAGACCTAGAGAAGTGCTTCTTCCCCTTTATTCAGCACTGGTGAGGCCACATCTGGAGTATTGTGTTCAATTCTGGGCCCCCTATTACAGAAAGGATGTGGGTGCATTGGAGAGGGTCCAGCAGAGGACAACAAAAATGATTAGGGGGCTGGAACACTTGACTTATGAGGAGAGGCTCAGGGATTTGGGCTTATTTAGTCTGCAGATAAGACGAGTGAGGGGTGATTTGATAGCAGCCTTCAACTACCTGAAGGGGGTTCCAAAGAGGATGGAGAAAGGCTGTTCTCAGTAGTGACGGATGCAGAACAAGGAGCAATGGTCTCAAGTTGCAGTGGGGGAGGTCTAGGTTGAATATTAGGAAAAACTATTTCCCTAGGAGGATAGTAAAGCACTGGAATGGGTTTCCTAGGGAAGTGGTGGAATCTCCATCCCTAGAAGTTTTTAAGTCTCTGCTTGACAAAGCCTTGGCTGGGATGATTTAGTTGGTGTCGGTCCTGCTTTGGACAGGATGCTGGACTCGATGACTCCTGGGGTCTCTTCCAGCCCTAGGATTATATGATTCTATGACACCCTGGCACCTGGCTTCTTTTCAGTTTCCCCAGATGAGGCCCTTTCCCGGTACCACAAGACTATACAAAGGCACATCAGCAGCTTCTAAGGTGGATAGCCTTGAACCTGGGGCTCAAAGCAGAGGGGCTGGAGGAGCAGGAGCAAAGACCCTCTTCGGTGTTTTCATTGCCTCAGCCCCAGGACATGAAGGAATTTCCAATGCCCTCTGGCAGACTCCCTCTTCTCTGATCCCCTCATGCCCACAAAGGGCCATGAATACCTTTATTCCTGCCTGGCTCCCAACTCCCTTTGAGTATAGACTGTTGACCACAAGGAGATACAAGAGCAGCCAGGGGCGACGTCCAAAAATACAGACTCAAAATGGCTGGATTTATTCAATGGGGAAGTTTATTCAATCTGCCAGACTTCAACTGTGGGTAGCTATTCACCAAGCCCTCCTTAGCCACTAGGAACTTAACATGAGGGGGACCAAGCATAAATTTGAGGGCTCGTTTCCTGAATCTTCAAGGAAGGAGTTCAGAGCATTCCATGAGGAAGGGGCAGCAGCGGCCAGGGCAGTTCAAGTGGCTGCTGACATGATGGATGCTTCCACTGGCCATACCCATGTGTTGAGCATCCTGGCTTCTGCTCTCCAGGCTCGGCTGTCACTGCAGGACCTCCCAACCTTGTTTGCAGAGCAGACAGACACATTACAAAGCTTAAGGACTCCTGCATTACCTTAAAGGCCCTAGGCCTGTATGTTCCTGGCTCACAAGCAGTTCTGCCCCATCCTGGTGTCTCTGGCCTCTGTTTAACAGAGGCTGGAGATGGATGGCACGAGACAAATTGCTTGATCATGTCTTCGGTCCACCTCCTCCGGGGCATCTGGCGCTGGCCACTGTCGGCAGACAGGCTACTGGGCTAGATGGACCTTTGGTCTGACCCAGTATGGCCATTCTTATGTTCTTATCCCTCCGCAGACTCAGGGAGCCAACAGTGCCAATAGCCCCCAGCTAAGAAGAGCCTGAACGAGTATGCGTCTTTGACCCAGTCAGATAAAATCTGCCCAAGCAAGATGCTCAAAAGTCTTTTTGAAAGTACACCTGAGGGTGCCATACAGGAATTGCCCATAGATCTTCATCCCATTTGGCAACCACTGCATCCATTTCCTCCCACCCCGGACCACTATAATGTCGGACCGCTGGGTCCTGGCTACTGTTCCCCAGGGTTATAACCTCCAATTCCTGCAGGAGGGAGTGCAAGCAGCCCATCTGCTCCCTCATGAGCTCGTCCCCGGTTCTTTTTCACCTGTGGATCCCAGCCAGGCAGGCAGATGCAGTGGGAGATGGGGGATGCACCAAGCCTAGAGCTGGCCCAGATGTCAAGAAAAGTTATAAGGGCAGATATCACAGGAGATACATTGTGTGAAGCCTAATCTCTTACCGTACACTGAAGGTCTCAATTCAGACAATGGAGATGTGTTTCATGCCAGGCCACATGAGAGCTTCATAAAGCTGAATACTTAAAACCGACACTCCATCTGGAGATCTGTGAACAAGCTGTTCCGTGCCCCTCATGCCACCCCTCAGAGCCTGTTGCCTGACCATGCTAATTAGAGAAAGTTAGAGAACTCACCAAAAGTGCCCTCCACAGGGTCATCAGTGGCCTGGGAGACTTCCTGAGAGGAAGGGATCGGCTCCAAGGTGAGGAGCTGCTCCTGGCTCTTGGACATCGTTACCTGGCTGGTGTCCTCTTCCTCCACCTCTTCCTTCTCCTGTTCCTCCTCCTCCTTCTCATGGCCCTGCGCCACTCTGCCCTCCTGCAGATTGATGCCAGGCATGTCTTGTGGACTCAATAACCAGGGCGGGGGAGCTGGCTGCCCCTTCCCCCTTGAATGGCATCCAGCTGTTCATAGTAGTTGCAGTTGTGAGGTGACATCGCAGATCTATGCCACTCCTTGGCCTTCTGATATGATTACCTGAGCTTCTTTATTTTCAGCCTGCACTGCTCAAGGGTCCTGGTATGGCCTTTGTGCGTGAGGCTGGCGGTGATCCTGCCGTACATGTTGGTGTTCTATTTCTTGGTGCAAAGGTCATGGAGGATGGACTCTTCCCCCCACACCTCGATGAGGTCCAAGATCCCCCACGCACTCCAGACTGGAGCTCTTGAGCAGAAGTACTTGCAGACATCTAAGTGTCCAAGGGAGAATTGGGAGCACCCATGTTGTGGAGTCCTGCTCGCTCGCACAAGGCTCGCAAACCTGGCCACATGGGACAAGCCCTTCTCCAGTTCCTAGGACTTCTAGAGCTCAGAGGGAGGAGGAAAGTGGTGGAGACACAAGGTGTGGCCAGAGCAGTCATAGCGGTCAGCTGCGGGAGGCCTCCCGGTGGCCAATGGGGTCAAATTACTGGCACAGCAGCATCTACCCTACCTTAAATTCATAGAATCATAGAATCCTAGGGCTGGAAGAGAACTCAGGAGTAATCGAGTCCAACCCCCTGCCCAAAACAAGACCAACCCCAACTAAATCATCCCAGCCAGGGTTTGGTCAAGCTGGAACTTAACCTTCAGGTACGGAGATTCCACCACCTCCCTAGGGAACCCATCCCAGTGCTTCACCACGCTCCTAGTGAAATAGTTTTTCCTAATATCCAACCTAGACCTCTTACAACTTGAGACCATTGCTCCTTGTTCTTCCATCTGTCACCACTGAGAACAGCCTCTCTCCATCCTCTTCAGAACCCCCCTTCAGGTAGTTAAAGGCTGCTATCAAATCCCCCCTCACTCTTCTGTTCTGTAGACTAAACAAGCCCAAATCCCTCGGCCTCTCCTCATAAGTCATGTGCTCTAGCCCGCTAATAATTTTTGTTGCCCTCTGTTGGACTTTCTCCAATGTGTCCACATCCTTTCTGTAATTGGGGATCCAGAATTGGATGCAATACTCCAGATGTGGCCTCACCACTGCTGAATAAATGGGGAATAGTCACGTCCCTAAATCTGCTAGCAATGCTCCTATTAATGCCCCTTATGTACCATTAGCCTTCTTGGCTACAAGGCCATACTTTTAACTCATATGCAGCTTCTCATCCACTGTAATCCCCAGGTCCTTTTCTGCTGAACTGCTGCTTAGCCAGTCAGTCCCCAGCCTGTAACAGTGCTTGGGATTCTGCTGTTCCAAGTGCAGGACTCTGCACTTGTCCTTGTTAAACCTCAGCAGATTGCTTTTGGCCCAATCCTCTAATTTGTCTAAGTCACTGTGGACCCTATCCCTGACCTCCAATTTATCTACCGCTCCACCTAGCTTAGTGTTATCCACAAACTTGCTGAGGGTGCAATCTATTCCCTCATCCAGGCCACTAATAAAGATATTGAATAGAAACAACTTCTGGGGCACTCTGCTTGACACCAACCATCAACCAGGCATCGAGCCGTTGAGCATTACCCATTGAGCCTGACAGTTTAGCCAGCTTTCTATCCACCTTACAGTCCATTTATCCAATCCATACTTTCTTAATTTGCTGGCAAAAATACCATGGGAGATCTCATCAAAAGCTTTGCTATAGTCAAAGTATATCACATCCACTGAGTTCCCCATGTTCACAGAGCCAGTTACCTCATCATAAAAGATTATCAGATTGGTCAGGCATGACTTGCCTTTGGTGAATCCATATTGACCATTCCTGATCACTTTCCCCTCTTCCAAGTGCTTCAAAATGGGTTCCTTGAGGATGCCGTCCATGATTTTTCCATGGACTGAAGTGAGGCTGACTGGTCTGTAGTTCCCTGAATTGTCCTTCTTCCCCTTTTTTATTAAAGATGGGCACTACATTTGCCTTTTTCCAATCATCCAGGATCTCCCCCCCGATCGCCAAGAGTTTTCAAAGATAACGGTCAATTGCTCTGCAATCACATTGGCCAACTCTCTCAGCACTCTCAGATACAATAAATCTGGCCTCATATATTTGTGTATGTGTAACTTCTCTAAAGAGTTCTTAACGTGTTCTTTCTCCACTGAGGGCTACCCACCTCCTTTCCATACTGTGGTGCCTAGTGCATCAGTCTGGGAGCTGGCCTTCTCTGTGATGACAGAGGCAGAAAAAGCTTTTCCCACATTACCTGTCACTAGTGGTATGTCTACACTAAGAAATAATAGTAATACTAACTTCCTAAATAACTATTTTGGTATAGTGTGTCCACACTAAAGGGAAGCCTCAAAATCAGTCTGAGGCAGGCTCCCTTAATGTGGATATACCACCTCAACATAGAGCCCCAGGAAGCACTGGGGAGTAATTACTCTGAATGACTCTGTGGAGTAGTTATTTCGAAATAGCAGCAGTGGAGCATCCACACTATTGCTATTCCAAAATAACTATTTTGAAAGAAGTGTTATTCCCCTTGAAAAGCAGGAGTTATTATTTCAAAATAACCAGCTCCTTATTCCAAAATAATGGGGTTGGTTGTGTGGATGCTCTGCTTATTATTTCGAAATAAGAGGAGTTATTTTGAAATAACTCCCTTGTGTAGATCAGGGCTCGGTTACTCCCTAATCCAGTAAGGGCATCATATCTTCCCTGATCACCCTCTTATAGATGACATGCCTGTAGAAACCTTTCTTGTTACCCTTCACATCCCTTGCTAGCTACAATTCCTATTGAGCGTTTGTCTTCCTTATAACTCCCCTGCATTCTCGAGCAATATATTTATACTCCTCCCTGGTCATCTGTCCAAATTTCCACTTCTTATAAACTTCCTTTTTGTGTTTGAGCTCACCAAGGATTTCCCTGCTAAGCCAAGATGGTCGCCTACCATTTTTGATGTGCACAGTCAGGAATAGCATTACTCCTCGTGAAAAGCAGGACTACAGGATTTGAAATCTGCAGCCTCTTAGGGCAGAACAAGAAGGTTGGCAGTGTGGATGCATCGCTTAGATAAGCAACCATGGGGGGCTAAATTTGGGGTAAAGTCTTAGTGTAGACCAGGCCTAGGAGTGCTTTGCTGATATAGACCTGAAAAGCTCTTCTAATACAAACATGGCCTATTATCATTCATGGGGTCACAGATGATGCATGGGGGTTATATGGGGTGCAAGTGCACCCCCACAGCAGGAGGGCCAGCACCCACAGTGCCATGCTGTGCTGCAGCCCCTGCTTCGCTCACCCACCCACCAGCAGTGGAGAAGGTGCAGGACCGTGTGGCACTGCTTTTCACCACTCTGGGGAGTTCTGGGAAAATGTGGGTGGGGAGGGTGGAGCAAGGGCAGGGCGGGGATGGGAGCGGAGGGGAGCAAGGGGGCAGGGAGGAGAGGGGCCCATGCCATCCCTTCTTCCTCTGCCACATGTCGCCACTGCATGGGGTAATATCATTTTATTTTTAAGCTTGAGGCCAATTGTAGAAAATTGTGAAAATGCTAATGAATCCCAAAATATCATGAATCACTTATTCTCTGCTAATCACTATTCATTGTGCAGTTTAAAATATTTCAGTTGTTTAACAGGGTAGCAGAAATAATACCAGATGTCTTAGCATGCCACATGTATAATGAAAAGTATAGACTCTTGTCTATAGACAAAAGTTCTATCCCTTTAACTATACCAGTGTAGTGTACAACACCCCAGTGATGTGGGTGCAGTTATTGCAGTATAGAGTGCCTTGTATCAGTACAACTATGCTGGTAGTGGTAGAGGAACAGTCTATATTAGTGTAAGGCCCTCATACCCATATATAGATACAACTGCAATCACACTAGGGCTCGTACTGGTGACTATATAGATATAAAATCACATTCCTAATCAACATAGGCTATACTAGTACAAAACATTGTGTATACCAGTCAAAACAAAACAAACAAACAAACAAAAAACCATTCTGGCTATTATCCATAGCCTCATAATTATTTATCAAACCATTGGTGACTGTTTGTGAATAATGGTTCAGTTCACTGCTGCATTCCATGTATGCTATGTTCAACCCAAGGGTTAAAAATCATATGTCATTCTGGAGAAACCATTACAAAAGCCATATTAATTTATAAAAAAAAATTATTAAAATGTCAGTTTATTAATTGCTTCTGTTTTTACTATTGGAAGTGATCTGAAATAAAGGATTAGAAACAAATGCAAATTATTTTACAGAGACACATTTTGTTGTGATATGAGTTTGAAGGTAAGTTTTCCACTTTTCTTATTACTGACAGCAAGCAGACAGCAAGCAAAGTTCACTAGCAAAAGCAAACTGGAAAATGTCACTCAGCAATAGGAAATACTTCCAGCAGAGAGATTATTTCTCGTACGTGAATGAAAACCTCTCAAAGACTCTCCACAGGAAATGTATAGAGTGATCAGTTGCCTTCTAAGTAAAGTATGGCTTGATTCTGCTCTCATTTATGCCAATTTAAACCCAGCACCGGAAATTATAACACTTTATCTCAAGAAGGAAAACGTGATCCCCGATTTTAAAAATATGCTCTTCTGCCACCCAGTGGAAAAAAAAAAAAATCATTGCTACTGAACAATAACTCATTCTTTCCCCTAACCTGAAGCATCATTTTCTGTTTACTAAAGCTGGTTGACTTGGCCAATATTTTATTTTGCATATAACAATTTATACTAAAATTTTCTTTGGCACTCAACCAGCTGGTAGAGTGATGTCCAGTTAATGAATCATGCAACAAACACTGGCAATATTAATCAAATAATGTATTCAATACCTTTTTTCCCTCTAGCACTCAGGCACCTATAATGGTTCCCATAGTTGGTCCACATTTTCAAGGCTGTAAGGGTATGTCTACACTACAGCACTAATTCGAACTAACTAAGCTAATTCGAATTAGTGCATCTAGACTTAAAAACTAATTGAATTAGCGTTTTGCTAATTCGAACTAGCATGTCCACATTGAGTGGACCCTGAACCGAAGTTAAGGCTGGCCGGAACCAGTACTTAGAGTGTGGAGCTGCTGCCTCAGGCTAGCCGAGGCTGTGCTTAAAGGGACCCGACCCCACCCGGACAGACAGTTCTCAGGGTTCCCCGCTTGCTGGTCTACCTCCCTGAGGGACAGCAAAGCAGTCCTGTCTTGGAGTGCCCTGAGTGCCATCAGCCCGGCTGCACTTGCTGCAGGCTGCCATCCGGGGGGGTCAATTGGGGGGCTGTCAGGATCCAGGAGGCCCTGCAGGAGAGCTTCCACCTTGTGATGTAGTGGGGGTACCTGGCTGGTTTCTATGCTGGCTCTGTGGTAACCCCCACTGGCTGCTGTCGGTACCACAGCCCAGAAGGATGAGTCATTATGCAAAGAGGGTCTCTCAACCTGTCTGACCAGCTACCCCACAGGGAGAGAGACAAAGGAAGGGGGAATGCTGCCTTGGCTGGGGGCAGGGCTGGAAGAGAGTGAGTTAGAGTCTGTCTGGGAGCATGGAGGAGACAGCCTAGGGAAGGAGCTGGGGAGTGGGCTGGGACTGTAGGGCCCAGCCACCCCCCATCGCAAAGGGGGGCACTGAGGCCTCTTAGCTGCAGTTCCTGTAACCAGATGACATCTGTGCTGTGCTGTATCCTGGAGAAGCAATAAACTCCCTCTATTCTACTACCTGGTGGAGTCTGTTCGTGCCATTACGGGGATGCAGGAGTCAGGGGACCCCGACACGTCATCACACACCCCGAGGAGCCTGCAGAGCCACCCCAGTCCTCCCCATCGGGGGCTCGTACCCCATTCCTCCCTCACCTTCTTCCACTTACCCCTCCCTAGTCCCCCTTCCTGATGTAAAAAATAAAGGACACGTGTGTTCAAAAATAGAAACTCTCTTTATTTAACAAAACTGGGGGGGGTGGGATTAACCTCTGGGGAGACTGGGAAAAGGAGGTGGGAGAGGTGAAGAGAGAGTGTGGGAGAGGGGAGGTGGAAACCTGGGAGGAGGGAGCTGGAAGGGAAGCCAGGGAAGAAGGAGGAGGGAAGTATCAAACTATGGTATGCAATATCTTCAGTACTGTGTACAGATGTGGTCTCCTCACCTCAAAAAGATGTTTTGGCCTTGGAAAGGGTTCAGAAAAGGGCAACTAAAATGATTAGGGGTTTGGAACAGGTCCCATATGAAGAGGCTAAAGAGACTGCGACTTTTCAGCTTAGAAAAGAGGAGACTGAGGGGGGATATGGTAGAAGTATATAAAATCATGAGTGGTGTGGAGAGGGTGCATAAAGAAAAGTTCTTAATTAGTTCCCATAATAGAAGGACTAGAGGACACCAAATGAAATGAATGGGTAGCAGGCTTCAAACTAATAAAAGAAAGTTCTTCTTCACAAAGCAAATAGTCAACCTGTGGAACTCCTTGCCACAGGAGGCTGTGAAGGCTAGAACTATAACAGAGTTTAAAGAGAAGTTAGATAAAGTCATGGAGGTTGGGTCCATGGAGTAGTATTAGGCAGGGAGTAGGAACGGTGTCCCTGGCCTCTGTTTGTGGAAGGCTGGAGATGGATGGCACGAGACAAATGGCTTGGTCATTGTCTTCGGTCCATCCCCTCCGGGGTACCTGGCGTTGGCCGCTGTCGGCAGACAGGCTACTGGGCTAGATGGACCTTTGGTCTGACCCAGTACGGCCGTTCTTATGTTCTTATGTTCTAAGCTCAGGGCTCAGGGTTGGGGGTCTCACTGGACCAACTTGATTTTCATGCAAACCTGCTCCTGGGTTCGCACGTGGCCTTTGGTGGCCAGGCTGGCAGCTATCCTGCCCTTGACGGCCGCTTTCCTGTGCCTAGTGCGGAGATTGTGGACGTTGGAGGCCTCCCCCCAAACCTGGATGAGGTCCATGATCTCCGCACTAGATCAGGCAGGCACCCGCCTCTTGCGGCCCCGGGCAGGCTCCTGGGAGCCGCCAGCCTGGTCCTGGGAAGAGGCGGAGGCTGGGTGGCAGTGGCTGGCTCATGCTCATGCCAGGTGCAGGGTCTGCTGGCTGGGTGCTGGCAGGCTTGCACCTGGCACGGGCACCGTAGCCAGACCGTGGCCCTTTAAGGGCTCTGGGGCCAGGAGGGGGCAGAAGAGTTTCCCTGGCTTGGCCCAGAGTGGCCACCAGGGCAAGCTGGGAAGGGCTAGCCTCCAACTAGTTCGAATTAAGTGGCTACACAGCCCTTAATTCGAACTACTTAATTCGAACTAGGCGTTAGTCCTCGTAGAATGAGGTTTACCTAGTTCGAATTAAGCGCTCCGCTAGTTCGAATTAAGTTCGAACTAGCGGTTTGCATGTGTAGCGCCTATGAAAGTTAATTTGAACTAACGGCTGTTAGTTCGAATTAACTTTGTAGTGTAGACATACCCTAAGAGAACAATTCATGGTGGGGGGAGAATCATCTTCATTACCATCGTCATCACTATTAAGATGATTATTATTTATATAGTCTCCAATTTCTGCTAGAAATGTTACCCATTTTATAGTTGTGTAAGAGGGTATGAATGAAAGCTTCCATTATAGACAGCTGGAATGGGAGAGAAACTCTGGGTGTATCTATGTAAATATTGTTTGCCCCTGCTTTGCTTCAATGTGTTAAATATTCGGCTGTTACAATGGTGTTTTGCTCCTTGTAACTGAATAGTGTTTTGCTCAGTGTAATCAGCCTGACTGGTGTTGGGTCATAAATTGTGTTAATACTAATTGCAATGTCTGTAATTATTGTGGGAATACAAAAGAAAAAAGTCTGTGCTTAACCTGGCACAAAGGAGAGAGACACTGTCATTATCAATAAACCCTGTGAGCTTAAGCTGAGGAGGGCAGGACTCTGAGTCAGCAGGTTACAGGCCCGCCGTACTGTAAGACTGGCTCAATCTGTTTCTCCCCACTGTTTCAATGATAGAGCTAAAGAAAGGCTCCATAAGGAGTCTCTATTATTATTTAAATTTACTCCAGAGGATGCTGAAATCTCTTGTGGCTGGACTGTGCTTTGGGTTGAGAGCTGATCTCACTGAGAGCTGAAATCATGAGATTTGGCCCAGAGCCAAATCCACCACAAACCACTGGAAACAGCAAGCAGTTGGTGACTGAGAGCCAACAGGTCCATGGTGGAGATATGCAGCCAGCAGAGGTTGGTGACATGAGGAGCAGGCAGCAGAGCAATGGCAGCACAATGAAGTCGGCAGGGTGGCAATGGCGAGGCATGAGGAGTGGCCAGAAGAGCAGTGATGGAGACGCATGAGGAGCAGCCAGAAGGGCGGCAATGGGGAGGCGTGAATAGTGGCCAGCAGGGAGGCGACGGAGAGGCATGAGGAGTGGTCAATGGAGCGGCAATGGAGAGGCATGAGGAGTGGCCAGCAGGGAGGTGTGAGGAGTGGCCAGCAGGGAGGCGATGGAGAGGCATGAGGAGTGGCCAGCAGGGAGGCAATGGAGAAGCATGAGGAGTGACCAGCAGGGAGGTGATGGAGAGGCATGAGGAGTGGCCAGCAGGAAAGCGACAGAGAGTTGTGAAGAGTGGCCAGAATGATGATGGCGGAGCGGCGAGATGAATGACCAGTAGGGCTGCACCACAGAGCAGAGAGCAGGCAGATGGCAAGTGACCAGCCGAGTGAGCAAGATGCCTCCTACCTCCCCTTCCCCCACTCAGGATAGGAGGTGAACTCTGTTGATATGCCTCTGAACTCTGGTGTGCCCTGAGCAACTGTGAGTGGGGGACAGAGAAGGGTTGGGCATGTGAAGGGGCACTTACATGGCTGGACTTAAGAATGGGAGAGGAAAAGGACGTTGCCCAGCCTACTCAGGGTGGGACTGTTACTCATGGCTTTGTTTAAGAATTTTGTCTGTTTTTTCCCCAGATTAATGCCAGGTTGTTTCCCTCCCTTTTTATGAAAGGTTTCCTTTCTATGCTCAGGCTCAGATTCTGTGGATGGGGAAGCATTGCCTTCCAGAGGCACCCAGGGGTGGGTGTGAATTTCCCAGGTCACTGGGTGGGGGCTTGAGACAGTTTTGTGTGGGATGGATGGAGAGGAACCCCTAGATATTGAACCCAGCACTGGCTGATGCTGGTGCTACCTCGTGGAAGGGTGACAGATGACAAAGGATAGAATATCTTCTCCACTGAAACCAATTGGAGTTTTGCCATTGAATTCAAGGGCATCAGGGTTTCATATCAATTCTATTCCCTGAAGACCTCAAAATCTGAAGAGTGACATGATATGTGACAAGTGAGTTCAAGGACCCCAAAGTGAGGACAAAACATCAGATCAACATGCTTAGAGTGCTAGTCATTTATTTTGATGCTTCTACTTGATGTTTTATAAGTGGTGAGTCTTTTCAAATCATTTTGAAGAGGATTTGTTTGTTGATCCATTTGTTTCAGTTTTAATTATAGAATTATAGAATCATAGAATCAAAGAGCTGGAAGAGACCTCAGGAGGTCATCAAGCCCAAGGCAGGACCAATCCCAATTAAATCAACCCTGCCAGGGATTTGTTAAGCCGAGACTTAAAAACCTCTAGGGATCGAGATTCCACCACCTCCCTAGGTAACCCATTCCAGTGCTTCACCACCCTCCTAGTGAAATAGTTTTTCCTAATATCCAACCTAGACCTCTTCCACCACAACTTGAGACCATTGCTCCTTCTTCTGCCATCCGTTACTACTGTGAACAGCCTTTCTCCAGCTTCTTTGGAACCTCCCTTCAGGAAGTTGAACGCTGCTATCAAATCTCCCCTCACTCTTCCCTTCTGCAGATTAAACAAACGCAAATCCCTCAGTCTCTCCTCATAGGTCATATGCTCCAGCCCCCTAATCATTTTGTTCGCCCACCACTGGACCCTCTCCAATGTGTCCACATCCTTTCTACAGTGGGGGCCCCAGAACTGGACACAATACTCCAGATGTGGCCTCACCAGTGCTGAATAAAGGGGAAGAAGCACTTCTCTAGATCTGCTGGTAATGCTCCTCCTAATGCAACCTAATATGCCAATTACCATCTTGGCTACAAGGGCACACTGTTGATTCCTATCCAGCTTCTCATCCACTGTAATCGCCAGGTCCTTTTCTGCTGAACTGCTACTTAGCCATTCAGTGCCCAGCCTGTAACAATACTTGGGATTCTTCCGTCCCATGTGCTGGACTCTACGCTTGTCCTTGTTGAAACTCATCAGATTTCTTTTGGCCCAATCCTCTAATCTACCTAGGTCACACTGGACCCTATCCCTGCCCTCCAGCATATCTACCTTTCCCCCTAGCTTAGTGTCATCTGCAAACTTGCTGAAGGTGCAATCCGTCCTCTCATCCAGGTTGATAAAAACCAGTCCTAGAACTGATCCTTGGGGCACTCTGCTAGAAACTGACCGCCAACTTGACATTGAGCCATTGATCACTACCCGTTGGGCCTGACAGCCTAGCCAGCTTTCTATTAATCTTACAGTCCATTTATCCAATCCATATTCCCTTAACTTGCTGGCAAGAATATTGTGGGAGACCATATCAAAAGTTTTGCTAAAGTAAAGGTATATCACATCCACTGACTTTCCCATATCCACAGAGCCAGTTACCTCATCATAGAAGCTAATCAGATTGGTCAGGCACACCTTGCCCTTGGTGAATCCATGTTGACCAATTCCTTGAGTATCCCCCTCCATGATTTTTCCAGGGACTGATGTAAGGCTGACAGGTCTGTAGTTCCCTGGATTGTCCTTCATGCCTTTTTGAAAGATGGACATTACATTTGCCTTTTTTCCAATCATCCAGGATCTCTCCCGATCTCCACGAGTTTTCAAAGATAATGGACAAAGGCGCCGCAATGACATTTGCCAATTCCCTCCGTAATTTCGGATGCATTAAATCCGGACCTATGGATTTGTGTATGTTTACCTTTTCTAAATAGTTCCTAACTTGTTCTTTCCCCAACAAGGGCTGTCCACTGCCTTCCCCTACTGTGTTGCCTAATGCAGTGGTCTGGGAGCTGACCTTGTCTTTGAAGACAAAGGCAAAGAAAGCATTGAGTACTTCAGCTTTTCCCACATCATCTGTCACTAGGTTACCTCCCTCATCCAGTAAGGGCCCCACACCCTCTCTGATCACCCTCTGATTGCTAACATGTCGGTAGAAACCTTTCTTGTTACCCTTCACATCCCTTGCTAGCTGCAATTCCAATTGCGCTTTCGCCTTCCTGATAATTCCCTTGCATTGTCGAGCAATATGTTTATACTCCTCCCTAGTCATCTGTCCAAGTTTCCACTTCTTGTAAGCTTCCTTTTTGTGTTTAAGCTCACCAAGGATGTCCCCGGTAAGCCAATCTTGTTGCCTACCATATTTGCTTCTCTTGCTGCACATCCGGATGGTTTCTTCCTTTCCTTCAATAAGGCTTCTTTAAAATACTGCAAGTGCTCCTGGACACCTTTCCCCTTCATGTAAGCATCCCAGGGAATCCTGCCCATCAGTTCTCTGAGGGAATCAAAGTCTGCTTTTCTGAAGTCCAGAGTGTGTATTTTGCTGCTCTCCTTTCTTCCTTTGGTCAGAATTCTGAAATCTACCATCTCATGATCACTACTTCTGAGGTTGTCACCCACCTCTACTTCCCCTACTAGTTCCTCCCTGCTTGTGAGCAGCAGGTCAAGCTGAACATGGCCTCTTGTCGATTCCTTCAGCATTTGTACCAAGAAGTTATTCCCAACATTCTCCAAAAACTTCCTGGATTGTCTGTGTATTGCTGTATTGGTCTCCCAACAGATGTCAGGGTGATTAAAGTCTCCCATGAGAACCAGGGCCTGTGATCTGGAAGCTTCTCTCAGGTGTCTGAAGAAAGCCTCATCTACCTCATCCAGTCGTCTATAGTAGACACCAACCACAACATCACCCCTGTTGCTTCCACCTCTAAACTTAACCCATAGACTCTCAACAGGCTTTTCTCCCTCTATATACTGGAGCTCTGAGCAATCATACTGTTCTCTTACATACAGTGCAACTCCTCCTCCTTTTCTCCCCTGCCTGCTCTTCCTGAACAGTTTATACCCTTCAATGACATTGCTCCAGTCATGCAAGTCATTTCACCAAGTCTCTGTTATTCCAATCAAATCATCTGGGCCAGGGCTTCTAATTCTTCCTGTTTGTTTCTCAGGCTTCTTGCATTTGTGTACAAACACCTTAGATAAAAAGTTGATCACCCTACCTTCTTCATTCGACTCAGGGGTCCTCCTTTGTTGCTTGTTCCTCCTTGTGTTTCTTCCTGGTATCCGACTTCCCCACTTACATCAGGCCTTTGGCCACCGTCCCCCAGAGAACCTAGTTTAAAGCCCTCCTCACTAGGTTTGCAAGCCTGCCCTCAAAGATGCTCTTTCCTCTCTTGGTTAGATGGATCCCATCTCTTTCTAACAATCCTTGTGCCCAGAACAGAGTCCCATGGTTGAAGAAACCAAAGCCCTCTCTCCAACACCACCTGTGCAACCACACATTTACTTCCTCAATTTGACAATCCCTACCTGGACTTTTTCCTTCAACAGGGAGGATGGATGAGAATACCACTTGCGCTTCCAATTCCTTGATCCTTCTTCCCAGTGCTGCATAATCTGCTGTGACCCGCTGAAGGTCATTCTTGGCTGTATCGTTAGTTACCATATGGAGAAGCAGGAAGGGGTAGCGATCCAAAGGTTTGATCAGTTTTGGAAGACTCTTGGTCACATCCTGAATTCGAGCTCCTGGTAAGCAGCACACCTCTTGAGATTCCAGGTCTGATGGAATGACTCAGTCCCTCTTAAGAGGGAGTCCCCCAACCACCACCAATAAAAGATATTGCCTTACCTACACTTTCTCTTACAAACAGGGGTGAAAGTAACTTACATTTCATATAGGTACTGTACTATCACACCCTGGGCCCCTAAGGGGGTCTCATGGTGGAGGGCAGGGTTTGCAATACAACAGTAATGTAAGAAATGTAAGTGTGGGATCGAGTGCTGGGGGTTCAGGGCAGAGGGTGAGGGGATGGGGGTGCAGGAGTCAGTGTGTATGAGGGGCTCAGGGAAGGGGGTTCGATTGTGTGGGGGTACAGGAGTCAGGGCAGGGGCTGGGGACTAAAATACCCACCCAGAGAAGTGAAAAAACAGATTGAGAGTGCCAGACAAGCACCCGGACATCAGCTTCTTCAAGACAGGGCCAACAAAGAAAACAATAGAACACTATTTGTCATCACCTACAGCCCCCAACTTAAGCCCCTCCAGCACATCATTAACAATCCACAACCTATCCTGGAAATTGACTGCTCACTCTCACAGACCTTGGGGGAAATGCCAGTCCTCACCTACAGACAACCCCCTAACCTCAAACAAATTCTTTCCAGTAACCACGTAGTGCACCTCCATTGTATTCATCCAGGAACCCACCCCTGCAATCAGTCCCGGTGCCAAGTCTGCTCACACATCGACAGAAGCCACATCATCACAGGACCCAACCGCATCAGCCACCACATCAGAGGCTCATACAACTATATATCCACCAATGTAATCTATGCCATCAAGTGTCAGCAGTGCTCCTCTGCCATGGATATTGGCCAATCTGAACAGTCTCTACAACAAAGGATAAATGGACACAAATCAGATATTTGAAAAGGCAATATACAAAAACCTCTTGGGGAACATTTTAACCTGCCCGGGCACTCACTAATGGATCTCAAAGTTACTGTTTTATTGCAAGCCAATTTCAAAAACCAGCTTGAAAGGGAGGCTGCAGAACTTAATTTCATTTACAAGTGTGATACCTGCAACAGAGGTCTCAACAAAGACCTTGTGTGGCTGGCCACTACATTCCATATCCCAATGAGAGAAAACACCATGCATAGGGTATTTAAGAGCACTGAGAGTATGTCTAGACTACAGAGTTTTGAAGGAAAAAAGGTGATTTTTCTAACACAACTCACAGAACTGCCACACTGCAAGCACGTTCTCTCAACAGTAAATTGAAAGAACAGAGGAGCTTTTGCGCAATTGGTAATCCTCATTCTATGAGGAAGAAGCCTTTTTGCGAAAGAGCTCTGTCACAAAAAGGTGTGTGTGGATGGGGAGGAGGGTTTTTTTGCTCAAGAACAGGCCTTCAGGAAAAAGCACAGGTGCCCTGGTGGCCATTCCATACCAGCTAATCACAACTCTATAGTTCCTGTCTCCTGGCCCCTCTTAAAGCTGCAGGCACTCTGGACAGGCCTTGTGGCAGGAAGTTGGACAGAGAGCAGCAACATGACCACGCGGCTCTCCCTGCCACAGACATTGCCAGCCATGTCCGCCCCTGAAGCCCCCCGCTACCCCTTGGCCCTCGCAAGGAGCAGCCCCAGGAGTCTGAGGACCCACCCAGGGGGAGCAAGAGGCACACTCCTGGATGGGCCCAGAGATACAGTCCCTCCTGGAGCTGTGGGGCGAGGAGGAGACACTCCAAGATCCCTGGGCCAAGTGGCACAATGCCAAGATTTATGGCTGGATGGCCACCTCCCTGGCGGAATGCGGACACCCATCCAAGACCATGGAACTGGTCCAGAGTAAGTTAAAGAACTCCACCAGGGATATGTCCAGGCCACTGAGCACAGCTCCCACTTAGGGGCAGGATCCCACACTTGCCCCTACTACAGCCCACCCAACCTGGTGGACTCCGGGGTCAAGACCCCCATCATTGTCCGGCCAGAGGTCACCCTGGAGGAGGAGCAGGAGGGCCAGGGCGAGTTGGCTGCGCTGGAGGAGAAGCAGGCGGAGGAGATGGGCACCATGACCCTCTCCTTGGATCCGGTGCCTGTGTGCCAGGACATTTCCCAGCTTCCTTGGATGCCTGGGAGGGATCTTCAGGTAAATGATCTCACTTTCTCACACACACAGGGCGGGAGAGGTGGGTGCAGGGGGATGGGGGGGCGAGTGTCACTCGGGATGCTCAGGCTGGACATCGTGCTGTGGTCTGTGCATGTGCAACCATGTGCTGAGTTACTGTGTGGCATGTGGACACAACAGGCAGCTGCTGAGCACGCCCAGGATCCTGCTCCCAGGCTCAGGGGAGGCCATACACGTCCTGCCATGGGGTGGGGGTTCACCCCGGCTGGAAGCAGGCTAGCCACAATGGCGCAGGCACGACCTCACACAGACCGAGGAGTGCCGCACACAGCACACAGGCATGCCTGCATCTACGAGGCAGCAGCCGCTCCCACACACAGCACAGCGAGCCACACCTGTGTGTGCGGACCCCGGGGAGGGCCAGGCTGCTCCTAGCTCCTCTGCCACCCATGAGGGCATGCTACTGTGGCCGGACACTTCCCTTGGATGCTTGTCCGTGAGCTGGGGGTTGAGGGCTGGAAATGGGCAGCACGGTCCTCTGGGCATGTTGGGGCCCCTGTGAGATGGCCTGCTGTGCTGGCCCCACATGGCCTTGCACCCGGGACATCCCCCTCCTCTGGGCCACGGACTGTTAGTTGCTGCTCACAGTGGAGGGCAGGGCCTCAGGGAATGTGTGTGCAGGTATGACTGACCGCCTCTCTCTCTTGTGTGTTATCCACAGCCAGACCAGCCAGGACTTGAGGGCCATACCACTGCTGCCAGAGCCCATGGGACCCAAAGGTGCACCAGGGTGCAGGAGGAGCTGATGCACCAGCACATCAGTGTCCTCAGGGACATTCTCTAGACCTTGGCACACAAGGTCTGCACTGACCTGGAGTGGCAGGAGCGTGCCTGAGACCAACTCATGGAG
Source organism: Rafetus swinhoei (assembly GCA_019425775.1). NCBI lineage: Eukaryota > Metazoa > Chordata > Testudines > Trionychidae > Rafetus > Rafetus swinhoei. The sequence goes on from CM033437.1 coordinate 214,216,119, forward strand.
CACTGTGATATCATGTGTGGCGTCATGTTGCGCCTTGTGGTGCACTGGCCTGATGCCACTGCTCCTGACTTCCAGCCTCCTGCCCACCCCCCACCCCCAACTATGCCCTCCCAAGATGATGCCCATGCCCCCTCCACAAGTGATGCCTATGGCCCCAACCACTGTCCCCCTGCCAAACCTGACCTTGCTCCAGCCCCACCTCCAGCCCCACTCCTCATTGGAGTTGGACCCTCACAACTCCAATGAGTCCCAGCATCCAAGGAGGCACCTCGAGCCACCCCCCATCTCCCTCCCAGTTCTGAGCCCCCTTCAGTTGACAGCCTTCCTCCAAGTTCATAGCCCCTTTCGAAGTTGACAGCCTCCCTCCCTCTGCCCGCCTTTTCTCAATGTTTCATTAAAACAGAGTTCATGTTTTGTAAAACCAAACAGGTGTGTTTATTGGGAGGTCAGGTAAAGGGCGAAGTGGGGGGGGGGGTTGTGGCAGGGAAGGGATAGAGCAGCAAGCCAGAGGCCCCTATTGCGGAGGCCCTGGGGAGAGTTACTGGAGTCCTTGAGAGAACCTCTCCCTCAGGGCCTCCCTCATGGCCAGCGACTGCCCCCCACCCCGGGAGGAAGGCCTCCTCCTTCTGCTCCACAATATTGTGGAGGACACAACATGCCGCCACTTCCTCGGGGATCTTGTGATCCCCTATGTCCAAGCGGGTGAGGAGGCACCAGAAACATGCCTTGAGGCGGCCAAAGGAGCTCTCCACCTGGATCCTGGCTCGGTTCAGGTGGGCATTAAACAGCTCCCTGCTGAGATCCAGGTGGCCGGTGTATTGCTTCATGAGCCATGGCACTAGGGGTTAAGCCACATCCCCCACTATGCACAGAGGCATGTGCACATCCCCCACTGCAAAGTCTCGGCAGGGGAAGAATGTGCCCACCTCCAGCTTGCGGTACAGGCTTGAGTTGTGAAAGACTCAGGCATTGTGAGACCTGCCTGACCACCCGACAAAAATTGGGTGTCAGTAAATTGTCCCCGGTGGTCAACCAGGGCCTGCAGGACAAAGGAAAAGTAGCCCTTTTTAGGAATTAATGGCCCTCACCACCTGCACAAGGAGACAAAGAAACACACAAAACAGAGAATGCGAGAGGGGGTGCCTGAGCCCTTGGGAGGTGGCCACCCTGCTCCCCTCCCCTGCCACCCCAAATACCCCAGGAGACACCCTCTGTGAGTCCCCTCCCCCCCCAGCAGCAGGGCTGTGTGAGGGCAGGACGGCACAAGCCCACAGGGATGGCACAAGCACACAAGCCCCCACTCCACCCCCCAGAGCCTCCAACCCCCCTTTCCTGAGGGTCCGCCTTATGCAATACTTTCCTCCGCCCGTGCAGTGACTGCAGCCCCAGAGTGCCTTACCTCCATGAGGAGGGCCCCAATGGTGGACTTCCCCACACCGAACTGGTTGCCCACTGACTGGTAGCTGTCCAGGGTGGCGAACTTCCATATGGTGATGATGACCCGCTTCTCCCGGGGGATGGCGGGTGTCGTGTCTCTGGAGGGCGGGTGCGAGCCAGGCACACAGCTCCAGAAAGGTGGCCTTCCACATGCAGAAGTTTTGCAGCCACTGCTTGTTGTCCCACTGCTCCATGACCAGCTGGTCCCACCAGTCCAAACTGGTGTTGAGCCCCCAAAAACGCCTCTTCACTGTGGAGTGCGGCTGCCAGAGTGGAGCAGCCACAGCCACAGAGAGAGACCCCAGAATGAGCTCAGGCAGCTGGCACGAAGTGCTGAAAAGACTGCAACATGGCTGCGTGGGGCCATCTCATGCCCAGGGGCAGCACCGGCTCCATGGCACACAAAGGAAATAGCTGTGGCATCCAAAAAAAGAACAGGGCAACCACAGCAGTCATTGCGGGAGCTTTGCTTTCTCTCGAAGAGGTAGGCAAGCAGGCAGCAGAAACAGAGAAAAGGCTGTCCGGGGGGTTCCTTTAAGCGCACGTCTTTGGAGGGCTCTGGCAACAGCACTCGAAAGCAACTGGTGACCTAAAGCCCAGCTTGAACTTGTTCTGGGTGGCCTTTTATGTGAGAGAATGTCCAGTCAGTCTGGATGCTCTCTTTCCCAAAAGCGCATTGGTTTTTCGATGTGCTTTTGCAGTGCGAACACGCTCTTGCACAAGAAGTTTTTTTCTGAAGATCTCTTCCAAAAAAAGCTTCTTGCATAAGAAGCCTGTAATCTAGACATGGCCTTAGTACCCACTCTATCAGCTTCACTTAGCATGGGCACTCTAAGGGTTGTGGCAGGGTCAGTCTCCCTCCTGAGACCCTGACCACTGTTCTGTCCACTGTCCCACACTTTAAGGGCTGCAGCAGGGCCCTCACCTGCAGAGTTTTTGTCCCTGGGCCTTCCTGGCCCTTAGCATAAAGGATGTTGTATTGGGCTGAAGCCCTGGGCCAGTCACGGCTGACCAGAAAGCCCTCTTCTTGCCCCGAAGGGTGCGGGGTAAGGGAGCCCTCCAACACCCCCTGCTCAACTCCTCACCTCCCCCTGTAGCCTTTAGCAGGGCTCGTGGTTCCTCCTGCTCCTCCACGCTGAGTCTCCTTAACACTGGGTTGTTTTCTCCCTCTCCACACTCCTTCCCTCTCTCTCTCTCCCCTCTCCCTCATGGAGGGTTTTTAAAGAGGCCCTGGGTCAGCCCCAATCAGCTTCACCTGGCCCTTAATTGATTTGCAGCTGCCCTTTCTCAGCTGCCCCTAATTAGCCAAGATTGCTGCTGTTTCCTCTGCTAGAGCAACCTCTCTCCCCTTCCCCCAAGTCCTTTAACCTGCTCTGTCACAGGGTATGTCTACACTACAGTGTTATTTTGAAATAGCTTATTTTGAAATAACATGTCTACACACAAAATGCATTTCAAAATAGCATTTTGCTATTTCGAAATAGTGCGTCCACACTGAGTGGACTCTGAATTGCATTTAAGGCTGGCTGGAACCAGTTCCGGCAGGGCACCAGGTCAGGACTTACTGCATGGGGCTGCTGCTGAGGCTAACTGAGGTCTGTGCTTAAAGGGCTTCCCACTCCTGGACAGCCGATTCTCAGCTTTCCCTGCTTCTTTGCCTACCTTGATGAGGGACAGCAAAGCATTTTGTCTCTGCGTGCTCTGGGTGCCCTCGCTCAGGACACCACAGCACTCTGCAACATGGAGCCAGAGCTGCCCCTGGGCACTCTGGTGCTTCTCGTGGATGCGTTGCTGCGAACCTGGCTGCACTTTCTGCAGGCTCCCATCTGGGAGGTCCATTGGGGGGCTGTCAGTATCCAGGAGGCGCTGTGGGAGAGCTTCCACCCTGAGGAGCACTAAGAGCCTCCCTGGTCTGCCCCATTGGGGGCTTGTGCCTCATTCCTCCCTCACGTCCTTCCAGTTACGCCTCCCTAACCCCCCTTCCTGATGTAAAATAAAATACACATATTTTCATGAACACAAACTCTCTTTATTTAACAAAACTGGGTGGGGGGGGAATGAAACTGGTGAGACTGGGGAAAGGAGGTGCGAGAGGGGAGGGGGAAACCTGGGAGGAGGGAGCTGGAAGGGGGAAGCAAAGGGAAGAAGGGGAAGGGGAAGCTCAGGGCTCAGGTTTGGGAGTCTCACCGGACCAACTTGATTTTCATGCAAACCTGCTCCTGGGTTCGCACATGGCCTTTGGTGGCCAGGCTGGCAGCTATCCTGCCAGGCACGGCCACATTCCTCCATCTAGTGCAGAGATCATGGACGTTGGGGGCATCCCCCCCAAACCTGAATAAGGTCCATGATCTCCACCCTGGACTAGGAAGGCGCCTGCCTTCTCTGGGCCCTGGCAGGCTCCTGGGAGCTGGCAGACTACTCCTGGGGAGCGCTGGAGGGCTGGCTGCCAGTGGCTTGCTGGCTCCTGTTTTGGGGCCACTGGGTCAGGGGCAGTGACTGCTGGCTCTGGGCTGGCAGGCTTGGAGTTGGCACAGGCACTGTGGCCAGAGTCAACCCCTTTAAGGGCTCCGGGGAGAGGGGAGGGAGAGGAGTGTTCTTGGTTGAGGCTGGAGTGGCCACCCGGGCACCCTGGGAAGGCTGGAGGCCCCCTATTTCGATATAAGTGTCTACACAGCACTTATTTTGAAATAGCTATTTTGAATTTGGCATTATTCCTCGTGGAATGAGGTTTACCAAATTTGAAATAAGCACTTCGCTATTTCGAATTAATTTCGAAATAGCGGTTTGGCTGTGTAGACACTAGTAAAGTTATTTCGGAAATAACAACTGTTATCCCCACCCCCATCCCCTCTCTTTCTCTGCTATTTATTTGGAACCTGGACCCCTTAACTCCATTCATTCAAAGAAGTGGGTTGTGCCCACGAAACCCCCCCCAAAAATAAATCACCCTTACACATTTTTTCAATAGCATTTCCCTAACATAAAGTCAATATAAGATTACAGTGCGTGTGTTTGCACTAATTTGGCCACTTATGAATAACGCGCGGATGTCACAAATAATTGGTAATAAAACTTTTCTCCCACACAAGTCTGTATTATACAAATATCTATGTAAATAGGCTGGAGTTCCAACTTTTGTTCTACTCCCTCTTTTCATATGTATGTAATGGTGTGTCGGACCGGGCCGGGTCTGGGCATAGCTGAGGGCATCCGGTCAGGGTGAATTGCTCAAACTCGGGGCTCCTTATGAACCCAGACTGGAGACCTTCCCAAACAGGCCACAAACCAGTCCCATAGAGCGCTTCAGCTGCCTGCCTGGCCAGCCAGAAGCTGCATGAGCAAAACCCCTCTGACACCCCAGCAATATCCGTGCCCCAGACGGCCCCGGGCCTCATACACAGGTGAGGGGTTTTAGAGCCCAATCTCACCTTCCCTGAACAAGTTCTGTCTGGTTCCCAGAAACCAGCCACAGATACCAGGTCAATTTACCCTCTGGATTTTACCCACAAATCACGCTGAGCCAATCCTTTAGAATCTAAAATCTAAAGGTTTATTACTACAAGAAAGAAAAGTGCAAGAGTAAGGTTGTTAAAGCATCATACATTACATGCATCGAATCTCCCAGTTCTCGATGCAGTCTTGCAGCAGAGATGTTATAACTGCTGTCTTAAAAGTCTTTGGTGTACTTCTTATGTCAGGATGGGTCCACAGTTCTTTCCGGCTCCTTGATCCCTTCATTCTTGCCTCTGGGATGAAGAGCTGAGCTGAGCACCAAGATGGAGTCGGACACATGGCATATTTATACCCCCTCCTGGCTTCTTCCAAGCTGGGGACAGTCACATGGTCAGTGGCCAGGTGTGTCTTTGGCCTTCAGAGGTCCATTGTTCCTGGGAGCATGTCTATGGGCTGGGCATTCCTTGTCTATTGCTCAGCCACAAACAGAGAAGTTTCCAGTATTGACACAGAATAGATATTCATAATTCCACACCCAGATACCATACAGATATATGAAGAGCATATACAGAATCAGTAGAAAGTAAGCTTTTGTTTGACACCTCACATGGCCCCCTTTGTACCCACTTTTGGGGCAAACACTCCCCCATGGGTGCAGCAGTGATCTGGCTGCTCCCCTCAAAATCCAGTAACATGACAAATGGTCAGTCTCTGAATGCAGGTATTTTTGAAGGGGACAAAAGCTCCATTGCCCAGAGCAATGGATAAAACACAGACAGGGCTGCTATTGCCTTATTGAAATCTTGGCAGCAGAGAACAGAATATTGCCTTACTCCAGGTTCACAACTTCTGAAGATAGACAACAAGGAAAAGTAGGTATCAAGATTAGCGATCAATTGATCGATGCCCTGTTGGCAGCTGGTATCAAGCAGAGTGCTCCAGGGGTCAGTCCTGGGGCCAGTTTTGTTCAATATCTTTATTAATGACCTGGATGAGAGGATGAAGTGCACCCTCAGCAAGTTTGCAGATGACACTAAGCTAGGGGGAGAGGTAGATAAGTTGGAGGGAAGGGATAGGGTCCAGAGTGACCTGAACAAATTGGAGGATTAGGCCAAAAGAAATCTGATGGGGTTCAACAAGATGGAAGAATCCCAAGCATTGCTCCAGCCTTGGGATCGACTGGCTAAGCAGCAGTTCGGGAGAAAAGTGGATGAGCAGCTGGATATGAGTCAACAGTGTGCCCTTGTAGCCAAGAAAGCAAATGGCATATTGGGGTGCATTAGTAAAAGCATTGCCAGCAGATCGAGAAAAGTGATTGTTCCCCTTTATTCAGCACTGGTGAGGCCACATCTGGAGTACTGCATCCAGTTTTGGGCATTAGGGTGATGGGTCACAGTACTTATGAGGAGATGCTGAGGGATTTGCGCTTATTTAGTTTGTAGAGGAGAAGAGTGTGTGGGGCAGGATTTGATAGCAGCCTTCAACTACTTGAAGGGAGGTTCCAAATGATAATATCAATGGTGACAGTTGGCAGAACAAGGAGCAATGGTCTCAAGTTGCAGTGGGGGAGGTCTAGGTTGGATATTAGGAAAAACTATTTCCCTAGGAGGGTGGGAAAGTTCTGGAATAGGTTCCCTAGGGAGGGAGTGGAATCTCCATCCCTAGAGGTTTTTAAGTCCCCGCTTGACAAAGCCCTGGCTGGGATGATTTAGTTGGGGTTGGTCTTGCTTTGGGCAGGTGGTTGGCCTATATCAGTGGTTTTCAAAGTTGGGTCATGAGCTCACCCAGGTTAAGCTGCTGGCAGGCCTGTGACACTTTGTTTATCTATCGCAGTTCCCACTGGCTGAGGTTCACCATTTCATAAGGCCACTGGCATTTACTTAGTGGACTATCGGGTAAAGTAGGTTGAAGGGCCTGGGTTGGGAAGACAGCACAGCTCTCTCCACTGAGCTGTAAGTGTGGAATGGCAAGAAATGTGTGTGCCTTGTATACAGAATGCACACTATGAAGTACAGACAGGAGCCCAACACAGAGAATGAATCCCTGGATTCAGAAATGTTCAGAAATGTGACGTGGCATCAGAATCAACCAAATATCAACCTGTCTAAGGGCTGTTGCAAAAAGGTGATGAGTAATGTTCCCACTAATCTTTTCCATCCATGTGCAGATTTTTTTTATCCGTGTGCAGAATACATTTTTATGTGCACTGAGGCATGTGCAAATGTGCATTACCAAGCGAAACACAAACTTAGCTGTGGGTTCTCTGTTAATCAGCTGGGCAGCATTGGAATCACTCCTGAGTGGAAAATATGAGGAACCTATTGATATTTCATTTTACCAACAGATGTTTGCAATAAAATACGCTCTCAGTTTTGTAGGCATGCAACTGCCCCTTACGTTAGCTATTTATCGCCCTTTAAAAGGCACAGAGGTATTGGCACCAGACAACCTTATTATTTGTGTGATGGTAACATGTAGGAGCCCAGCATTGGACCAGGACACCATTGCACTGTACAAATGCTGAATAAAAAGTTGCTCCCTGCCCCCCAAGCATACAATCTAAGGAGAAGACAAGACAAAAGGTGAACATAGAGGGCTCTCAATAAATATCCATGAAGCTACCTCAAGCTCTTTTTTCCAGCACCTCCTTAAAACTTCCCTTTGCTATGTGGCCTACAAAAAACAAAACCTTGACAATGATTGGGGCAGCCATGTACTGAGGCCACTGCTGGTTATACTGACCAATACTGTCTCTCTCTTTCATTCTTATCCCCTATGTTCCAATCCCTTACCATGAGCGTCTTCACAGGGCTGAGGGGTATCAGCTGAGTTCTCTAGCGCAAAGCCTGCAGATCATCATCTCCTTTGCTGATTGATATTGCTGTGCCCTTTCTCATAGACTCATAGGCTGTGTCTACATTGGCACCCTTTTTCGGAAAAGGGATGCTAATGAGACACAGCGCAATTGCAAATCCGCGGGGGATTTAAATATCCCCAGCGGTATTTGCATAACTGCGCTTTTTCCGGCTCGGGGTTTTGCGGAGAAAGCGCCAGTCTAAACAGCGATCTTGCGGAAAATAAACCCTTTTCCGCAAGATCTCTTATGCCTACTTGTAAGCATAAGTAGGCATAAGAGATCTTGCGGAAAGGGTTTATTTCCGCAAGATCGCGTCTAACTGGCGCTTTTCTCCGGCAAAACCCGAGCCGAGCGGCAGCCATGTAAATAAATACCGCGGGGATATTTAAATCCCCGGATTTAATTGCGCTGTGTCTCATTAGCATCCTTTCGAAAAAGTGCCAATGTGTACAGCCATAGACTTTAAGGTCAGAAGGGACCATTATGATCATCTAGTCTGACCCCCTGCACAATGCAGGCCACAGAATTTCACCCACCCACTCCTGGAATAATCCTCTCACCTATATCTCAGATATTGAAGTCCTCAAATGATGGTTTAAAGACCCCAAGATGCAGAGAATCCTCCAGCAAGTGATCCGTGATTCTCCCCTCCCTTTGGCTCTTGTCGCCCCTTCCTAGTCTCATAACCTCCTTCCCATGCTAAGCCAAAGAAGCCATTTTTAGTGCTGGAGATTGTATTAAGGGGGTGGGTGATGAGATCCTCTATCAAGGCTCTGAAGCTGTATCCATGGCTGGGACCACACCTCTCAGGTTGTGGTACCACCCACAGCAGGGGCAGATGATCATTTTGCGGGGCCCAGGGCAGTCCAATTTCGGGGGGGCCCCCTTTGCCACGGCGCATGCGTGGGGCTTCTTGAAGCGCGGGGCCCGGGGCGGCTGCCCCGCTCGCCTTCCCCTATATCCACCCCTGACCCACAGCATTGATCCTCTCTCACCAAGAAAGTAGAATGTCAGGTGAATTAACCATTGCCTTGTATCCACTGTTGCACAAAGCCATGTGATATGCAGGACCTTGCTATTCACTTTAAAGTACCCTCAAATCATTACACTCCCTTGCACAGCTGCACCACATGAACTCCATTACTACCAGGGCCCTCTGCAGAGGCAAAGGAGGTGCCAGTTTTCCCTTCCTTCTAGGGGATCTTTGCCATTAGACTGGCATAGATGGTAATAAAAGGTGTCATTCTACTTCAAGCGTCAAGTAAAACAAGACAGTGTAGAGGACTGGGCAGCTTTCAGAATAGGAGCACAGTCCTGTGCATAGCCAAAAACCCATATGTGTGAGCAAAGGGCTCTTTAGATCAAGCCTGCAGCAGCAGCAGCAGCAGGATCATTAAGACAATGACAAGAAGAACGAAAATAGTTGCTGCTGCTCAAAGCACATTACACTGACTAATCTCATTGCAGAGTCTAATCGTTTAACGTTTTTCCTCTGTGAGCCCAGCAATTGGAAGAACTAGATCATTCAGTGAGAACCAGAACTTTGGAATATTTACCATTCAATATGAGCTCCCATGTGGCTGTTATTCCCAGTCAGAAACAACAGAAGTTTATTTTAAAAAGGAAATTAGTTCACTAGCAGATTTAATAAACAATTTGGCAAATATAATTACTTTTTTCGTTTGTTTCCTTTAATAACACCTCATATTATATGTTTGGCATTAACACAATGTATATGTGCAAATTAATAATGATAAAGATAATAATAATGAATAAATTATATGAATAAAGCTTCACAAACACCCTCCTGTTCTGTGGCTCTCTTCCCAGCGGCATATCACTGAGTATAACTGGATGCTAGAAACCAGAGCAGGGGTAAGTAAATTCTTCCCATCAAGGTATAGTTTCTGAAGAGAGCTCTCCCTTATTAGTAAGGCTGATACTACGGTCTGAATACACTGCTCTACAGCCAAAATGCTTCTGAAATAAATGTAGTCAAACTTTACTAATTCTGGGTCACTGAGAACGAAAATGATGCTTAAAATTGTTGATTGGCTCTAGTTTTCAAGATATGCTATTGGGTCAATATATACGACCCTTGACTTGGGAATGGCGGAGGATAAGTGAGTTATAAAGGGAAGGGATCTCAATTTAAACCAGAAATGACTAAAATACATCTTTGACTGGATCTATGAATAAATCTATGACTGGGTTTGGACAGTACTTGCTTTTAGGCAAAACAATGAATGATGCAATCTGAAGCTGGTATTGCGTCATACATGATATGAATTGCATCATGTTATTCCTAGAAGTCATGGATGATGCAATCATAACGAAGCTTACATCACTCTGCTGAACAAATTGCCCTATATCAGCTCTAGAAATCATACAGTGTCGTGCTCTCTTATTTGTCAGTGTTTGATTTTGCAAAGGGACACATTTCTGTTTAGCCAAAGTGAGCAGAGATGCCTCGTACTTGTGTGAACAGTGCAGATAACTTCTGCTATGTTTGTGGTGAAGTGACTTTTGCATCACAAAAGCGCAGTATAACCACTTTCATTAAGAAAGCCTATCACCTTTATTTTGGCTGCAAAATTGGAGATCAGGACAAGAGGTGGGCCCCACACATATGCTGCAACACTTGTGCAACAAATCTTCGCCAGTGGTTGAACAGGAAAAGGAAATCTTTGCCTTTTGCAGTGCCAATGATTTGGAGAGAGCCAACAGATCATACCAGCAATTGTTACTTCTGCATGGTGCCTCCAGTTGGGAAAGGTGTGTCAAAGAAGAAAAAGTGGACTGTGCATTATCCAAACATTCCATCAGCTATACGCCCAGTACCCCACGGAGAAGGACTGCCGGTTCCTGATGCACCAGAATCATTCTCACTTGAGTCAGACGAGGAAGAGGAAGAGGATGAAACTTCTGGTCCTGAACCATCAATGTCACAGGACCCACATTTTCTCCCATCCTCCTCCTCTGAACCACACCTCATAACACAAGGTGAACTGAATGACCTTGTCAGGGATTTGGAACTACCCAAGAGTAAGGCAGAGCTGTTGGGCTCCAGACTACAGCAGTGGAATCTCCTGGCAGGTGATGTTAGGGTTTCCATGTTCCGTGACCGTCAAAAGGATCTTGTCCCATTCTTCTTCATGGAAGGTGATCTTGTAGCCTGCAACAACATCGATGGTGTGATGGCAGCCCTCAACATCGCTCACGATCCAGATGAGTGGAGACTGTTCATTGATTCATCAAGACGAGTCTTAAAGCTGTTTTGCTGCATAATGGCAATGTTTTGCCATCAATTCCAGTTGGTCATGCAGTCCATATGAAGGAAACCTATGACAACATGAAACAACTTTTGAGGTGCATAAACTATGACCAACATCAGTGGCAGCTTTGTGGCGATTTGAAGGTTGTTGCTCTCTTGCTTGGTCTGCAGACTGGATACACAAAGTACTGCTGTTTTCTCTGTGAATGGGATAGTCGTGCAAGAGATTCCCACTACATCAAGATAGATTGGCCACCGACAGTCATTGGAGCCTGGGAGGAAAAGTGTTCAGCATCCACCACTTGTTGAATCAAGGAAGATTTTGTTACCACCCTTACACATCAAGCTGGGTCTGATGAAGAACTCTGTCAAGGCCATGGACAAAACACAAGCAGCTTTCAAGTAACTCCGTGGAAAATTTCCAAGGTTAAGTGAAACTAAGATAAAGGAAGGTGTCTTTGTTGGTCCTCAGATTCGTGAACTTCTTCGAGATGATGCATTTAACCGTGCACTGCGTGGCAAGGAAAAGACGGCATGGAAAGCCTTCCAGTTAGTGGCAATAAATTTTCTCGGAAACAACAAGGCAGACAACTACAGGTTGTTGGTGGAAAACCTCCTCAAGGCATACAAAAGCCTTGGTTGCAACATGTCACTAAAGATACATTTTTTGCACTCTCATCTAGATTTTTTCCACCGAACTGGAGCAGTGAGCGACGAGCAGCATGGCGAGCGATTTCACCAGGACATTGCAACAATGGAGAAACGCTATCAGGGCAAATGGAGCCCATCAATGCTTGCAGACTATTGCTGACAGTGACAAGAGATGCTCCATTTAATGAATACAAGAGACAAGCCAAGAAGCGCCGAGTAGACACTGAATAGGACTAAACTATGTACATAATAGTTTTTTGCCTTTTGTTTCATAATAAATTTTATTTATATAACCCTTTGCTGATTTTTAAAGTGTTACATAAACAGGACAGGTGAAATATTATCATGTAAAGCAACCATAAACACATGAAAAGACCTAGGTTTACAATTTATGATTAAAACTCTACTATCTACACAATATACATAGACGTAAAATGTAAAAACTTAAATATCTTGGAAACAATAGCCAATCAGTTGTTTTAATTGTCATATTTGAATTCAGCACATCAAAATACATAATAAATAGCACATTTTATCTCTGAAGCAGACGACTTCTAAAAAATTGTAGACCAGTGATATAAGAGACTTTTATCAGTATGTAAAATGTGTCCTGTTTTCCCAGTAGGGGTTGAGCAGAGAAGGGAATGGAGATCTTGTGCAGACCAGGTCACTCCCAATTTTTCAATCAGATTCACAAATTCTGTTGAAAGTGTTTACTCATTCAGGGACTTGAATAAGAACGGTCTCCCAACAGAGGGAGGAACAGGGTGGATTTGTGTTTTGCTGTGCAGGTACAGCCTTGCATGAACTGCAGTGCGGAGCTATATCATCTTTGGGCGAGCACAGGAGTCATTCTGACTCAGGATACGCCTGCCCCAGAGCAAACCCGCACTAACTCTGAAGGGAAGCCTCAGAGGCACAAGGGGAGCACAGTCCTGTGGGAAGCCTAAGCACATACTCAGATGACTCTCGGGCTGCCCCAGCCACACTTTGATTTTTAGAGCACAAGCGCTAGTCCAGGCATGGCTGCTTCAGCTAGACTTTCCACACTACTGTGTGACTCCCTAGACCCTCCGGCATGTAAAGCTTCAGCATTTATTGTACTCACAATGCAAGGAAACAACCGGCCTATATCCTGTAACACTCTGGCTTCAGCAGTTACCAAAATGGTTGAGGCCTATGGACTTTGGCACAGATAAATGGCCCAACGGTCACTCCTCAGTTGGGGGAAGTGGAAACAGAGTGTAAGGAGAAAGTTGTCCATTATAACATCAGAAAACCACAGGGACGTGAGCTAACACCAGCTTTCGGCTAGAACATCTGCAGATGTCTGACCCCAAAAGTGCCATGGCAACGAATGGACATAGCTGATAATAAGTTGAAATTATTAATACAGTAATGTATCAAAGAAGAACACCTCAACATTTGTAGGGTAAAGAAATGAAAATATGAAAGATGAGAGAAACCCCTATTGCACATGCCATAGACATAATAGTGTCAGTGTAATACCTTACAAAAGTTGTATCCCAGCCTGTGGGCAGTGGGAGAGAGATGCAGCCTTTGGGAGGGGCCAGGATGATGGCCGCTGGTGAAGATGAGGCACACAGACTGCTGGATTCCTACACTCTAGCTAAATTGAGAAATGGCTTTTTCAAACCACAACAAGAGTGTCTACACGAGGGGGCCAGCACCAATTCCATTCAACTTTACTTAAATTAGTACCATTTTTCTCATGTAGACAAAGGCCTGTGTCAGTCTGGATCCCAAGTCCCAGCATAGTACATATGGGAATTGTGCTGCTGCAGATGACCCCTCTTCAGGAATTGTGAAACCAAAACTCTAGTTATATGCTGGCCATTTATCATATACATTTTGCAAACCTAGGGTCTTGGCCCTAGTGTTTCTGGCTGAATTCCAAGTGAGGTATTTATATTCTGTCTTCCTACATTCCTGTTCTTCACTTCCTGACCTAAATTGTCATATGGCATAGCTGACTTGGAATGGAATTTACATTCCTATCCCAAAGGCAGTAGGATTCTGGAGGTAGTTGTAGCAATCCCTCTAGGGCTACAAGATATGAGATAAAGGGGGGGGGGGGAGTTGCTGTTTTATTTATAATTCAATTTAGCTAATCATATTCATCAGCCAATCAGTACATGGAATCCTCCAGGTCCATGGTCCAGTTTCATTGGACCATCTGGTTTTATTAACACTGTGTTGACATCCCTTTTCATTGTAGGATGAAACTGGGAGCACAAGGGAAAGCAAATCTTGGGAGCTGGTTACAGCTATCTCCTATCTGGATTTCAGAGAAAATGTTGGAGGAGGAGCTGAAGGCTGTGAAAACCATGACAGAGAGCAGATCTAGGCAAGTAGCTCATATCCAGGCAAGTGACTTGCTGTCCAGTAGGCTCCGCTATGAAATATCATTTGAATCAGACAAGAAATTTTCATCTAGTTTCCAGCCTCCTTTCTGTGTCTTACATCATCTTCCAGCTGAATTCATTGGCAATGGAAAAGCAAACAGGCACTGAGCCCTCTGTACTCTTCCTACCCGGCTGCCACCAGGTGAGACTCGCCCTGTTTCAAATTCAGTGTTAATCATTTTTCAACAGCATCTTCCAGTCTGGCACAAAACGTAGTGGAGCTAAATGACTAAAATGATAAAGCAGGTAGGAGACTGAAGGAAAGCCAGAATGGAATATAGTACCCTCTGCATGTTCCGGAGCAGCGATGATGTGGATAAAAGTACCGACGCAAGAATGCTTTGTTGATCTAATCAGCCCTGAACAAAGAAGCAAGGGATTTCTGCTCAGAGTACTTTAAAGCACTACAGAATTGCTTGGAAGCAAAGGAAAACTTCAGTCTGGTCCAATCCCTCAGCCATTTTTTTGTATCAAAAGAGCAAAATAATTATTTTTAGCTCAATTTAGGTTTTTTTGGGAGGAAGGGAGAAATTCTCATCTTGTTTTTCACTAAAGAGCACCTGGAAGTGAATGTAATTTTAACCGTCTATTTTGAGAAAAAGAAGAAGACGAAGAAGAAATAATAGTTTTGGGAAATATAATCCTGGGTAATAAACCTTCTATCAAGGCTAGACATGAAAGAACACCTTTCCCTCATCTGTGGGAGTCTTTAGTATTAAATATCCATTTATAACTCCCAAGTGCTTTGCAAACATTAACTAATTTATTTGAAAGAAGCTTCAAAAAGTACGTATTTTCTTGATTTTCATATTTTGGTAAATTTTTAGAAAATTCTAGAAAATCAGTAACATTTGATTTCATTTTGACTCCTGGCCTAGAGTCCCAATTTAGTTCAAATCACATAACCAGGTGAGCCATAGCAGTTTCTTTTGGTTTGCAGATTGAAATTAAATCAGATCATTATTAAATATATTGCTATTTACTTGTCAGCTGCAGAAACAATTTAATATTATTTGCTACTAGTGCACACAGTTTACAGAAAAAAAACCCATCCACAATCATTTAAACAAGTTTTGAGAGGCTGGAAAATAAAACAAACAAACCTCCACCATATTCCTTGAGGACAGTGTCCTTTAAAATTGCAATTTAAAATACAAGAAACCTCATTTAAAAAAAAATTCACACAGCTGAGGAGGAGTTATTTGGAGAAGTGGCAAGGCAATTCTATAACGGCACCCAGGCAGCTCTAGAGACTCACTCAGGCAGAATCTAGTCCTTTACAATGTAGGGCCCAATTCTGCTTTCCGATAAGTCAGAGTCAAAGCTGCCCATTCATTTCAATGAAAGCAGGATCAAGCCTCTGGTCTCTTCTTTCCACTATAATCCCTTTCTCTCCCCTCTTCTTCTATTCCCCTCCCTTTGCATACCATTTACTGTTGCTTGCTCCCAGGGGAATGTGTCAGTTGCTGGCTCTGTATCTTAGCCCATGCTGCTGCTGACATGTCCACAAAAAAGACAGATGGGGATTGAAGCTGGAAATTTGGCAGGTGGGACAAGATGGGTCAACACATAGAGACACATAGGTTTTCTCTTTTGAGAAAACCCAAGCTAACACTTGAAGGGTATGTCTACACTTGCCCCCTAGTTCGGACTAGGGAGGCAAATGAAGCATACCAAAGTTGCTAATGAAGCACGGGATTTAAATATCTCGTGCTTAATTAGCATATTCACGTCCGGTCGCCATTTTAAAATGCCGGTCGCCCGATTTAACTTGCCTCCTGCAATGAGGAGTAACAGTTAATTCGAGGGAAGTGTTTTGGATCAGACTACTGTGTCTACACGCGGCAAGTTAAATCAGGCGACTGGCATTTTAAAATGGCGACCGGCCGCGAATATGCTAATCAAGCACGGGATATTTAAATCCCGCGCTTCATTAGCAACTTCGGTATGCTTCATTTGCCTCCCTAGTCCGAACTAGGGGGCAAGTGAAGACATACCCGAAAGGATGAAGGAAGAAAGAGGCGATGAAAGCATGTCTGTGATTCTTATTCAGTTATTTGTTTTTTTTTACAAAATCAGGACCATAAATATCAGGTGTGTAAATGCAAACACAGCTATACCTGTAAACACACATGTAAACACACGTGTAAAAACATGCACTATGAAAAAAAAGAAATAGTCCCTGTTGTTTGCAATGGCATAAATCATAGTGCAGAACTTCAACACCAGAATTGAGCCAAAAGACTGAGGCGGTGGAGCTGTGCGGCCACAAACTACCTTCTTTCTATGGTACACGCTCGTTCAGAACTACAGCTGTGCAGTACCAACAAGGAAGGAGGCCTGCTCAGGGTGGCTGGAGGCTGATTTAATTCTGCATATGCTCTCAGTCCCACTCCTGAGGCTTTTACTCCCTGCTGTCCAGCATAAAACCCTAGGTGGGAGGGTGATGGTTACAAGACCTGGCCTCCTTTGCAGTGAGTCTTCCCTGGGGTGAAGGACTTTGAGTAATTTACACCTCACTATGCTAGTTTCACTATATCTGCTCCAATGAGTGACTTTATGCCTGGGTTCTGTATTTTGATCTGACTTTGACTTTGGGCAAAGAGAATCCAGTGAGTGTTTTGTTTTCTTTTCTATCTCTTAGTAGCATCTTGAGTTGACTCACAGCCCTAATGCTCCAGCAGACTGGCAAAACCACTTTACATTAAAAGTGTTGAGATAGAGAAAATTGACTTGTTCCTAGGGTTTAACTCACATACACTCTGCTTCCTTGCTGTCCTGTCTGCATGGTATACCCTCTCCACCCATGTCTGACAGGCTGCCATCCTCTCTTCATTTAAAAACAACTATAAGTCAACATCTGCATGGATGGCCATAAATATAAACCCAACAAATAATAAATATATAACATTACATTTAAAACACTAGGGCTACGTCTTCACTGCGGGCTTCTTGCGTAAGAACTGTTTTGAGCAAGCGTTCTTGCGTGAAAGGTCTTGTGCAAGAGCACGTCCACACTGCCATGTGCTTTTGCGCAAGAGATGTGCTTTTGCGCAAGAGCGCCCGTGGCAGTGTGGATGCTCTCTTGCGCAAGAAAGCTCTGATGGCCATTTTAGCCATAGGGGTTTCTTGCGCAAGAAACCCCTGTTGCCCGTCCACACTGCTTTCTTGCACAAGAGCTCTTGCACAAGAGGGCTTATTCCTCATGGGGAGAGGAATAACTCTTGCACAAGAAGCCCTCTTTTCTGATGCTTTACTGTAAATTTACTTGTGCAAGAACATGCGTGCAGTGTAGACATTCCGCAAATTTTTGCACAAGAACAGCTGTTCTTGTGCAAAAAGCCTGCAGTGTAGATGTAGCCTAGAAGTATCATGCTGGACTTCCATATCTGAGTTTCTCGGTGCCTTCTCTTCTGTCTGTCTTTGGTAACTGTGCTAGACAAGGGCTCTCTCTCTCTCTCTCTCCACCTACCTACCTACCATATGCTGAAGCAGTGAATAAATAATAAATAAATATAAGTTATCAGTTGTGACTGCTCTGATCTCACAGTTTAAGCAAGACTAGGCCTGCATAATATTTGGATGGGAGATCTCCATATTAAACTCAGGATGCTACAAGAAATGATGACGATGTTGTAAGAAAATAACCCAGTGATACTAGGGGGCACTGTCATGAAGGAATTGACGTAGCAGACTAAGGCCAGGTCTACACAGGCAGATAAAATCAATGCAAGATATGCAACTCCAACTACGTGAAATGTGTACATTGATTTTCTGGGGTGGTTCCAAAGCAGGGAGTTAATGGAGCATTTCTTCCATCAACTTCTCTTACTCCTTATGAAAGTGAGGAGTACCGGTGCTGATTGGGGCACACTCAGCATTTGATTTAGTGGGTCTGTGCTAGATCTGCTAAATTGAACCCCAGAAGATTGATTGCCAGAGTGTCAATCATTTGGTAAGTGGAGATGTGGCCTAAGTAACAGGCATTTTCCCCTGAGTCCTTACTGACCCCAATGCTCCAGTCTGGAACCAGTGGGTGATGTGTCTTAGAAGAGACATAAAATGGGTTTTCTGACTTCATCAGTATGTCATCCCATTTATACTTTTCACAAGCTAGAGGTGTCTATGATTGTGTCCTGGTTGAAGTCTAGTAGAGATAATTATTTTCCTCCTGCTGCAGGGAACTAAGGAAGTTACTTTTGAGGTCCTGTCCTGAGGCTGTTCTGTAGTGAGGCTGGTGCTGAATGTTTTCTGTAACCCACCCCCCAAGGTGTCTGCATTTCAGCGTGTGGCAGAGTGATTGCAGTTCCACTGTCTATACATTCCTTTAGGAGCCCTTTTGGGATGAAAGACTTTATATTCTGCCATTGACATTTTCCCTTTCCTTTCCTGGTTAAGAACATAATGCTGAATCAGTTGGATTTCTCAGACCCTCTCAGGGGTGCAGACTCTGACCAAGAACCCCTTACTGTGAGTGACCTTAGGGGAGACTCCTGTCTGGACCCATCCCCAGTGGCAGAACATGGAGAAAATGCCAGGCCTGGGGGAGTGACCAACCTGCAGTGTCTGAGCCAAGAGAAGAGGCAACAGAACCAGCAGGCCACAGTGAGCTATTGTTCAGCTCATGCCTTCCGGGAGAGGAGCCGGGTGGAGGCATTCAACATGGTCTATGGGGAGCTCCGGCAGCTGCTGCCCACTCTGCCCCCTGATAAGAAACTCTCAAAGATTGAGGTCCTCCGGTTGGCCATCTGCTATATCTCCTACCTCAACCATGTTCTGGATGTGTAGGAGATGGGGAAGAAGGAAGAGAGAGGAGAGGGAACAAAGAAGAAAGAGATAGGGAGATTGTTTGTTCGTGCATTTATTTATTTACATCAGTGCTTAGTGCCGTACAAAAGATAAAAAAGACATAGTCCAGGACACATGGTGCTCCTGGTTAAATTCTGGCAGCAGCTGCTCACGTTTAGCCCTGAGTGAATTTAGATGGAGTTTTCTGTGGATTAGTGAAGACAGAGTGTGGCCTACATTACAAAGAATATCAGAGGGAATCTGTAAACTGCCGGACTAAGGAGAAACTCTGCCTCCTTGTAAGTCAACCTATGCTATGTTATAAGTCATTAATTATGAAAGACAAGCACACACCAGAGAGGGTTGTTCTGGGCACAAAGGTGCAAGGAAAAGGAATCAGGAGACACACATGCATACAAGAGCCAGGAATACCGGAACGCTGTAATAACTTTCAGACCCTGAGACTTCTGGGCTTTTCCCTTCTGCTCTATCTGTATTTGTCAACAATGCCAAGGACATCATAGCAATTCACAATCAAGGTCAGAGGAAAGTGTTTGCTTCGTAAAACTACCTAGATGCTGCATTCTTATTTATAATTGACATAATTTATCTTTAGTTTCTATTCAAGTGCAGTTACAATAAAAAAAGTGACTCTGTAAAAATGGTATTGTAGAGATTGCAGAATCATTTTCCCTGGTGCTACTTAGAAAATTGCCACTGAAACAAACTCTAGATAAATAATGGAAAAGATTTCATGGAACTTTTTTTTTGTTTTCAGATCATCTCAGATTTTCTCTCTAGCCTGTCCTTTAGTTACACCATTTTTACAACAGTAGAACTCCATTGACTTCAGCTGGGTTGCCCCTGTTGTTACACCAGTGTTAGAGCAGAAACATGTCTGTTTCCCCTCCTAAACTGCTTTAGTTTATATGTCTCTCAAAATCCAAATTGCTGGTCATGCCTTTTTGGTGAACTAAGCAAAACAGCCTTTGAAAAATGCATTCCAAAATTTGAAGGACATTCTCTGGATCAGTGGGAAGAATTCTTTTGATTTTTGTGTTAATTGAGAAAACAGCACCTGGAGGCTGGAGATTTGCACTGGAGGTCCCCTACATGTTAGGACCTGCTGAGGCAGGACCATTTACCTTTTCCCAATCACAATGGGCTTAGATAATCTAAACAGTTCTTGTGGGACTGGAGAAAGTGTGATCCTCTGCCTCTAGGATGAAATGGGCATTGTCAAGGGGAGAGGTGGCTGAGACTGGCAGTAGGGTCAGAGGCATCATTTCAGAAAAAATATGGGGGAAGAGGGGATTGTGTCAGCATATAGAGTCTCACACGTGATTGTATTATATCTGCAAAGTTGGTAGGGGATGGGGACAAAAAGCAGAAGCCATAATGGAATACATACATCTAGATAATATCAGGGGGCAGGTGAAACTACCCCTGTGTCCCTATAGCAAACGACACTCCAGGGTAGGGTTACAGGACAGAGTTAGGGATAACTGTCTGAGTTACAATTGCCGGCTTCAGCTGTTTTGTCTGTAGCACTCCATGGGCCCTGTCAGAGTAAGTTGTTGAAATGAAATTGTTACACAAGCAAAGTGAAGGAGAGGAGATTCTTAGGTGACTTAATTGTAAGATGTAGGTTTAGACTCTTGTGCAGTTGATACCGGGTCTCACCACCTGCCTGCTCAGCCTGCATCGGTGTGAAGTATGCGGCCTGCCAGTCCTACAATGACAGTGACCTTCATTCAGGGGTGGGGAACCTCAGGCCCGGGGGCCGGATGTGGCCCCTGGCTTGCCTAAATCCAGCCCCTGAGGCTCAGAGCTCCCCCTCAGCATTGGCACTAGCACTAGCACTCCAGCCCCTCTGCTGCCTTATTGTGGGGCTGGAGAACACAAAGTCTACTAGCCTGGGTCCCCTAGCTCTAGTGTGTGAAGGGAATGTGGGGAGTGTCTTTCTGCTTCTCAGTCTGAGGCCACGTCAGTGAGGTGTAGGGTTTTTGTTTTGCTTCTCACTTCTGTGTGGCTCCCCACTGATTTTTCTGTGGGTCAGCGACGCAAAAAAGGTTCCTCAGCCCAATTAGATCTGAATAACAAGAAGAAGATAAAGTAACAAAACAAAATCAAATTAGCACAGCGAGAGGGTCCTTTGCTCACAAGATACAACCATCAAGTATCAGAAGGGTAGCCGAGTTAGTCTGAATCTGCAAAAGCGACAAGGAGTCCTGTGGCACCTTACAGACTAAGGGTATGTCTACATGGCAAAGTTATTTCGAAATAACAGCCGTTATTTTGAAATAACTTTACTAGCGTCTACACAGACAAACTGCTATTTTGAAATTAATTCGAAATAGCGGAGCGCTTATTTCGAATTTGGTAAACCTCATTCCACGAGGAATAACGCCAAATTCAAAATAGCTATTTCGAAATAAGTGCTGTGTAGACACTTATATCGAAATAGGGGGCCTCCAGCCTTCCCAAGGTGCCCTGGTGGCCACTCCAGCCTCAACCAAGAACACTCCTTTACCTCCCCGCTTCCCAGAGCCCTTAAAGGGGTTGACTCTGGTCACAATGCCTGTGCCAGCTCCAAGCCTGCCAGCCCAGAGCCAGCAGTCACGGCCCCTGACCCAGTGGGCCCAAAACAGGAGCCAGCAAGCCACTGGCAGCCAGCCCTCCAGTGCCCCCCAGGAGCAGTCTGCCAGCTCTCAGGAGCCTGCCAGGCCCTACTCTAGGGTGGAGATCATGGACCCTATTTACGTTTGGGGGGGATGTCCCCAATGTCCATGATCTCCACACTAGATGGAGGAATGTGGCCATATATGGCAGGATAGCTGCCAGCCTGGCCACCAAAGGCCACATGTGAACCCAGCAGCAGGTTTGCATGAAAATGAAGCTGGTCCGGCGAGACCCCCAACCCTGAGCCCTGAGTTTCCCCTCCCGCTTCTTCCCCTTGCTTCCCCCTTCCAGCTCCCTCCTCCCATCTTCCCCTCCCCTCTCCCACCCTCTCTTCTCCCCTCTCCCACCTCCTTTCCCCAGTCTCACCAGAGTTTCATCCACCCCCCCCCACTTTTGTTAAATAAAGAGAGTTTGTCTTCATGAAAATGAGCTTGCGAACAGGTGAGTGCGAACAGGGAGTTTAGAGAGGGAGTTCTCCAGGTAAAGGAGAAGCAGATACAGGACTCTTGAGGGAAGTGTGTGTTGTTGTTATTGGGGCTTTCTTACTGTGTGCTGAGCTTGTGTTTGTTGGTGTGTGGTGGTAGGTTTTTTTTTTTTTTTTTCTCTCTGTGTTTTTGAGTGAGGCTTTAGAGAGGGAGTTCTCCAGGTAGAGGAGAAGCAGATACAGGACTCTTGAGTGTGTGTTGTGTTTGGGGCTTCTTGCTGTGTGCTGAGCTTGTGTTTGTGAGTGAGGGTTGGTGTGTGTTCTTTTTTGTTTGTTTGTTTTTTCCCCTGTGTTTGTGAGTGAGGCTTTTTTTTCTCACTTCCCCTTTGCCCTCCCCCTCCCCTTCATGGAGTGTGTGCTGTGATTGGCTGTGATTGGCTGGTGCTGTGATTGGCTGTGATTGGCAGGTGGAAACTGTTGGCTTCTAATTAAAGTTTGAATTCTAGAAGCCTCTGCTGATTGGCTGAGCCTTGGTAGGGGGAGGGACTTTCAGGCAGTCCAGGGCTTTATCAGGCTCCTTGGGCAAGAGACCAAGGAGCTTGCGAACAGGTGAGTGCTAACAGGAGTTTAGAGAGGAGTTGGGAAGGGGTGAGGTTCTCTTGCCTTTCTTTTTAAATCCCTTCTCCACGACAGCAGGGATGGATGGTGATGGTTCTGCTGTTGTTACCTGCACGGACTGTGCCATGTTTGTCTTCCTCCCGGGAGAAAGAACGGATTTCATCTGCACTAAGTGCAAGCTGGTCGCCATTTTGGAAGAAAAAATTAGAGGGCTGGAGGCCCAAGAGTCGACCCTACACTCGATCAGAGAGGATGAAGACTTCCTCGATAGAAGGCAGCATTTAATCCTTCAAGCACGACAGGCGGAAGAGCCGGAGAGGGCAGTACGGGACCAGGAAGAGAACTGGCAGCATGTAACTTCTAGAAGGGGAAAAAGGCCAGCATGGGACTCCCCCAATGCTATAGAGGTAAGTAATCGCTTTCAGGCTCTCTCCATAGGCTCTGCAGTGCTGAATGCTTTGGAAGGGATCTCACAAGGAAGAAACCGGAAGGGAACACCATCTACTGGAAGGCATGGGATGCATGGTCCTAGGGATGGGGGTTCCACGGCCACCACCCCAAAAGAAAACGATGGGTGGTGGTGGGGGACTCTCCTAAGAGGGACTGAGCCACCCCTCTGCCGTCCAGACCTGGAATCTCGAGAGGTGCTGCTTACCGAGCTCGCATTCAGGATGTGACTGAGAGGCTTACCAAACTGATCAAACCTTTGGATCGCTACCCCTTCCTGCTTCTCCACGTGGGAACTAACGATACGGCCAAGAATGACCTTGAGCGGGTTACTGCGGATTATGTAGCGCTGGGAAGAAGGATCCAAGAACTTGGAGCGCAAGTGGTGTTCTCGCCCATCCTCCCTGTTGAAGGGAAAGGACTGGGCAGGGATCACGAATTGAGGACATAAATGCGTGGTTGCGCAGGTGGTGTCGCAGAGAGGGCTTTGGTTTCTTCGACCATGGGACTCTGTTCCGGGCACGAGGATTGTTAGGAAGAGATGGGATCCACCTAACCAAGAGAGGAAGGAGCATCTTATGGCAGGCTTGCAAACCTAGTGAGGAGGGCTTTAAACTAGGTTTGTCGGGGACGGTGACCAAAACCCTGAGGGGAGTGGGAAAGTCAGATACCGGGAAGAAATGCAGAGAGGAACGAGCAAGAAAGGAGGACCCTGTTTCGAATGGAGAAGATAGGGCGATCAACTGGTTACCTGAGGTGTTTGTACACTAATGCGAGAAGCCTGGGCAACAAACAGGAAGAACTGGAGGCCCTGGCCCAGTCCGAGAAATATGATTTAATTGGGATAACAGAGACTTGGTGGGATGACTCGCATGACTGGAGCACTGTCATGGAAGGGTATAGACTGTTCAGGAAGAACAGGCAGGGGAGAAAAGGAGGAGGAGTTGCACTATATGTAAGAGAGCACTATGATTGCTCTGAACTCCAGTATAAAGAGGAGAAAACCTGTTGAGAGTCTATGGGTTAAGTTTAAAGGAGCAAACAACAGCAGTGATGTTGTGGTTGGTGTCTGCTACAGGCCACCGAATCAGGTGGATGAGGTAGATGAGGCTTTCTTCGACAACTGAGAGAAGCTTCCAGATCGCAGGCCCTGGTTCTCGTGGGGACTTTAATCACCCTGACATCTGTTGGGAAACCAATATGGCAGTACACAGGCAATCCAGGAAGTTTTTGGAGAATGTTGGGGATAACTTCTTGACACAAGTGCTGAAGGATCCCACCAGGGCCGTGCGCAGCTTGACCTTCTGCTCACAAACAGGAGGAACTAATAGGGGAAGTGGAGGTAGGTGACAACCTGGGAAGCAGTGATCATGAGATGGTAGATTTCAGGATCCTGACCAAAGGAAGAAAAGAGAGTAGTAAAATACACACCTTGGACTTCAAAAAGCAGATTTTGACTCCTCAGAGATCTGATGGGCAGAATCCCTGGGATGCTAACATGAAGGGGAAGGGAGTCCAGGACAGCTGGCAGTATTTTAAAGAAGCCTTATTGAAGGCACAGAAGGAAACAATCCCAACGCGAAGCAAGGGAGGCAAACATGGTAGGAGACCAGATTGGCTTACGGGGGAAATCCTTGGTGAACTTAAGCACAAAAAGGAAGCTTACAAAAAGTGGAAACTTGGACAAATGACCAGGGAGGGGTTTAAATGTATAGCTCGAGAATGCCGGGGGTTATCAGGAAGGCGAAAGCGCAATTGGAATTGCAACTGGCTAAGGATGTGAAGGATAACAAGAAAGGTTTCTACAGGCATGTTAACAAGAAGAAGGTGATCAGAGAGGGTGCGGCCCTACTGGATGAAGGAGGTAACCTAGTGACAGATGATGTGGGAAAGCTGAAGTACTCAATGCTTTCTTTGCCTCTGTATTCACGGACAAGGTCGGCTCCTGGACTTCTGCGCTAAGTGACTCAAGATGGGATAAAGATGGACAGCCCGTGGTGGGTAAAGAACAGGTTAGGAACTATTTAGAAAAGCTAAACGTACACAAATCCATGGGTCCGGACTTAATGCATCCGAGGGTACTGAGGGAGTTGGCAAATGTCATTGAGGAGCCTTTGGCCATTATCTTTGAAAAGTCGTGGAGATCGGAGAAATCCTGGATGATTGGAAAAAGGCAAATGTAGTGCCCATCTTCAAAAAAGGGAAGAAGGACAATCCAGGGAACTATAGGCCGGTCAGTCTTACCTCGGTTCCTGGAAAAATCATGGAAGGGATCCTTAAGGAATCCATTTTGAGGCACTTGGAAGAGAGGAAAGTGATTAGGAATAGTCAGCATGGATTCACAAAGGGCAAGTCGTGCCTGACCAATCTGATTAGCTTCTATGATGAGGTAACTGGCTCTGTGGACGTGGGAAAGTCAGTGGATGTGATATACCTTGACTTTAGCAAGGCTTTTGATACGGTCTCCCACAATATTCTTGCCAGCAAGTTAAAGGAATGCGGATTGGATAAATGGACAGTAAGATGGATAGAAAGATGGCTAGAAGGCCAGGCCCAGCGGGTAGTGATCAATGGCTCGATTTCAGGTTGGCGGTCGGTTTCTAGCGGAGTGCCCCAAGGTTCGGTTCTAGGACCGGTTTTGTTCAATATCTTTATTAATGACCTGGATGAGGGATGGATTGCACCCTCAGCAAGTTTGTGGATGACACTAAGCTAGGGGGAGAGGTAGATATGCTTGAGGGCAGAGAGAGGGTCCAGAGTGACTTAGACAAATTGGAGGATTGGGCCAAAAGAAATCTGATGAAGTTCAACAAGGACAAGTGCAGAGTCCTGCACTTGGGACGGAAGAATCCCAAGCACAGTTACAAGCTGGGGACCAACCAGTTAAGTAGTAGTTCTGCAGAAAAGGACCTGGGGATTACAGTGGATGAGAAGCTGGATATGAGTCAACAGTGTGCCCTTGTAGCCAAGAAGGCTAATGGCATATTAGGTTGCATTAAGAGGAGCATTGCCAGCAAATCCAGAGATGTCATTATTCCCCTTTATTCGGCTTTGGTGAGGCCACATCTGGAGTACTGTGTCCAGTTCTGGGCCCCCCACTACAAAAAGGATGTGGACGCATTGGAGAGGGTCCAACGGAGGGCAACCAAAATGATTAGGGGGCTGGAGCATATGACTTATGAGGAGAGGCTGAGCGAGTTGGGTCTGTTTAGTCTGCAGAAGCGAAGAGTGAGGGGGGATTTCATAGCAGCCTTCAACTTCCTGAAGGGAGGTTGCAAAGAGGATGGAGAGAGGCTGTTCTCAGTAGTGACAGATGGCAGAACAAGGAGCAATGGTGTCAAGTTGTGGTGGGAGAGGTCCAGGTTGGATATTAGGAAAAACTATTTCACTAGGAGGGTAGTGAAGCACTGGAATGGGTTACCTAGGGAAGTAGTGGAGTCTCCATCCCTGGAGGTGTTTAAGTTTCGGCTTGACCAAGCCCTGGCTGGGTTGATTTAGTTGGGATTGGTCCTGCCTAGAGCAGGGGGCTGGACTTGATGACCTTCTGAGGTCTCTTCCATAGAATCTCTTCTATGATTCTATTTTATTTGACATCAGAAGGGGGGTTAGGGAGGGTGTTACCAGATTTGCCCAATACTATGTGGTATGCTCATTTATTAGGGTTACTCTTATGGGACTGGGGAAGGTTATCAATTCTATCAGTGTGTTGCTTGTGCTTACTTGTGCTCTCATATGGAGCTGAATTCTCTCCCTGCTGCCAATTCCCCCTCCCACTGGAGCTCTCCTGCAGGAACTAGGCTCCTCAGGATGGGGTTTTTTCCACCTTAGGAACACACACAGAC
Source organism: Rafetus swinhoei (assembly GCA_019425775.1). NCBI lineage: Eukaryota > Metazoa > Chordata > Testudines > Trionychidae > Rafetus > Rafetus swinhoei. The sequence goes on from CM033437.1 coordinate 214,243,018, forward strand.
ACTCACACCCACTAATAGAGCATGCCTGTAAGGACTGGGTAATCAGCACTCACAAGCTGACCCCTCATATGTCCCTGGACTCAGTAGGCTGGGTTAACAGCAATGCCACACTGAACCCTCATGAGCCTTTGGACTCCGTGGGCTGGATTAAATAGCACTTTAAGCTGCCATCCGCATATGCCCCCAGGTTCAGCACCCCCTATCCCCACTTTCACACCACAGTCATTCACTGGTAAACCACATGATGAGCAAACCCCACAGGATTTTGGGCACTACAGGGATTTTTAGCTTGGGTACAAGAAGCGTTGTTGCAGAGCGAATGGGGAAGCCAAAACAACACCCCTTGAGGAAGAGTGAGCGAAAGAGAAAGAAAGAGAGAGAAGCAACCAGCTTAACAATGAAAGTTATTTATTATATATATAGGGAGCCAAACACACAAAACAGTTACAATATTAAATCTAACAGTTACAATATTAAATCTAAATTGGAACTTATTACAAATGTTAGGGCTAGCTAACTATATAAAAGTTTACATAGGGCAGAGGCAGGAGGCTATGCTTAGAGATAGGTAGTTGTGGGGGAGAGGTGGGGAGGAGAGAGAGAAAGAGAGAGAGAGAGATCTCACCACTCCGTGGAGCTTGCACTGATCGGGATTCCCAGATGGTGATGGGAGCTGGGGCTCCAGAGGGCAGGAGACAAGCAGCGCAGAGCCCCCAGCACGATCAGACAGGAGATAATGAAGTCTCGATGGAACTGATGCAGTTTAAATCCAGGTATCAGAACAGATTTTCTTGGGGCAAGGATAGGAGTTTTTATAGGGATAGGACAATGGTTCAAAGAGAAAGAGGTGAGACAATAGAGACTGATCACCCCTGGTTATGGGGAGCTCACAATGCAACTAGGCAGTTTCAGTATTTTGGATGTCAATAGGATCGTTACTAGAATTGATCTGATAATGACTAATTTGGGTGTGAGCAGGCCTGGGTTCATTAGCATCTGGAGTAGAGATTTCCCATCAGGCAGTGCTTCTCTGCTTTCGGTATCCCATAGTTCAGTGCGGTTCCTGCCTTAGAAGAGCTGGTCTCCATTCTGTATGCTAATGAGTTCTATCTTCAATGCAGATGGGGGTGGGGTGTTTCCTTAATTAGTTTAGGTGTGTCTTCCCTGGCCTTTTCATTGCTTTGTCTCATTCTAGCAAAGGCTTAGGGGAAGTGGGGGGAGGATGGTTTTCCATGAATGTCACTCCCTGGCTCCCAAGAGCACAGGGCTGGTAGGTAACAAGGGGAAGTGGAAGGACGTGAGGGAGGAATGAGGCAGAAGCCCCTAGTAGGGCAGACCAGGGAGGCTCTTAGTGCTCCTCAGGGTGGAAGCTCTCCCGCAGGGCCTCCTGGATACTGACAGCCCCCCAATGGACCTCTTGGATGGCAGCCTGCAGAAAGTGCAGCCAGGCTCACAGAAGCACCAGAGTGCCCAGGGGTAGCTCTGGCTCCATATTGCAGAGTGCTGTGGTGTCCCGAGTGAGGGCAACCAGAGCACACAGAGACAAAATGCTTTGCTGTCCCTCATCGAGGTAGGCAAGCAAGCAGGGAAAGCTGAGAACCGGCTGTCCGGGGGGGGGGGTCTCTTTAAGCACAGGCCTCAGATAGCCTCAGGCAACAGCCACACAAAGTAACTCCTGACCTGATGCCCTGCCGGACCTGGTTCTGGCCGGCCTTAAATGCGATTCAGCGTCCACTCAGTGTGGACGCACTATTTCGAAATAGCAAAAAGTTATTTCAAAATGCATTTTGTGTGTAGAAGCGTTATTTCGAAATAAGCTATTTCGAAATAATTATTTTGAAATAAGATATTTTGAAATAACACTGTAGTGTAGACACACCCTAACAGATTTATTGGAGCATAAGCTTTTGTGGGCAAAGACCCACTTGCATGCATCTGACGAAGTGGGTCTTTGCCCACGAAAGCTAATGCTCCAATAAATCTGTTAGTCTATAAGGTGCCACAGGACTCCTCGTCACTTTTGCAAAATACAACCAGTCCCACTTAATTCCTAGGTTCAGTCTCCATCCAACTCCAATTGATGCCGCTTTCAGATGTCGAGACCACTTGGGAACAATGTCTCCAGATTATTTTGCTCTTAAAGGTCTAACATTCATAGTCAGTGACTATATCTTTTAAAGCTCTGTGTGACACAATTTACAATTCAAAAGTTGATTTTTTCATTGGCCAAGGTTGCACGCTTAAACCTCAAACTTGTGAACTGAAAATCCATGTACAGTAACTCCTCATTTAACGTTGTAGTTATGTTCCTGAAAAATGCTACTTTAAGGGAAAGGATATAAAGCAAAACCCATAAGAATGAATGTAAATAGGTGGGTTAAGTCCCAGGGAATTTTTTTCAGCAGACAAAAGGCAGCACATTCAGCAGACAAAAGGCACAATTCTACTGAAGAAACTGAACATGATGATGAACCCAAACTATCCCACTGGAGTGCACCACTCTCTCCTCTGGACAGTCCATACACAGCTGCACATTGCAAAGAGATGTGTGTGTGTGTGTGTGTGTCTTTGTGTGTATGTGTGTGTGTGTGTGAGAGAGAGAGGAGAGAGCGGGGCAGAGACACACAGACTATGCATGTGTATCTGTGAGAGAAAGAGAGGCTGACTGAGATGTTCTTTGCCCCTTTAAGTATGCTGACTCCATTTCAAGTACACTGTCCTTGTAAGTAGACTAGAAAGTCCAGATACAGGACTCTGTATGTAACTGTGATATCCTGCTTTGTGAAGGGGGGTATGGCATGGGAGATTTTATGAGAAGGGGACATCCTAACATCAGCACCCCACCCCACCCCTCCTCCCACACAGCAAGCAAGAGGCTTCCCAAACCAGCTGCAAGGCAGATGGCAGGAGCAGCATGGCAGTGGATGGGTGGGGAAGGGGCAGCTGAACTGCAGGTACCCAGCTGCATACCTTATAGGAAACTTAAGGGATTTGATGGAGAACTAAAGCACCCACCTAAGTTCCAAACCCCCACAAGGACAGACTGCTTTTTCAGAAAATCCTGCAAGTAGTGGACAAAGCAGGCAGTCAAACTATGTTATAAGGGAGAACTGCACAACTTTAAACATGCATGTGCTGTAATACAAAAGCAAGGTAACAACAAAAACATTAACCCGAACAATATTAAGTGAGGTGTTACTATCCTCTAAAATATAATATTCATTTGCATGGGTGGGAATTTGAGATCGCAAAAGGGTAAAACATTGTAATTGAAAGATTTTTCCAAGTCTCTGATGTTTAAGTCCTTTGATGATTTGTGAGTGACATATGTTAATGATGCCTTTGCAGGGTAGTCTGTGTGTTTCTTTTTCCTAGGTGTTTGTTATGTTTTACTGCAGTGTGGGAATGGGGAGTCAAAGAACTTGCTAAATGATCAAGAGGGAGGATTGGTGGTTTGGTCTCTGGAGAAATGCATTATTTTCCTAAAGGTCTGGTTCTTCTATTACACCATTGTAAATCAGCATGAGTGAGATAAGAATTGGGTCCTATTAAATCTAAATCACCACTTCTCTAGGTAGCTTTGTGGCCTTTTACAAGTTAAAAGGGCCAGCTTGGTGCTTGGATACGACTTCTGGGGCAGTCCCAGCAGTTGGTGGCTAGTGGGAGTTGCTCTTCCCTCTAACTTGGAGGGGTATTGCAATCTGGCCACCTGATATTCTCCACATAGTATCAGTTGAAGAAGTAAAAAATCTGTTCTGTGGTGTTTCTGTGTGGTACTTAATAACTGTTATTCTGTACTCTGGAGGCAGCCGTTTAGCTGGTAGTAGTGAGAATACTACATGTAGGACACCTATAAATCCCTTTTGGGATGGAAGGGTTCTCAAACCTCATTGCACCACAGTTACCTTTGGACAACAAAAATTACTTTGCAACTGGAGGTGTCCTGGAAAAGCAATGCCATGTCCAAGGAATGCATCCGCTTTTCCGAAAAAAAATTCCGAAAAGCGGACACGTTCTTTTGCCATCCCTGTAAACTTAGTCGAAAGAGCAGGTTTTTCCAAAATTTGGCACTGTGTAGATGTGCCAAATATCGGAAAAGCCTCTTCTGAAAGAAAAGCGGAAAAAGATAGGCAAATTGCGGTTAGCAATTTGTGTATCTTTTTCTGACTTTTCTTTGTAGTCTAGATGTAGTCTTAGATGGCTAAATCCCATTTTCAGAAGTGATTCAAGACCCTAAGGCCTAGTCTATACTTAAAATTGACATCAATCTTGCTACTTTGCTCAGGGATGTGAAAAATGCATGCTCTTTAGCACCATAGTTCAGGGGTGGCCAACCAGTTAGAAACTAAGAACCAAAATAGCTATGGATAGAGTGCAAAGAGCCACATATTATATACTTATTTTTATATATCTATATATCTATCTATGTAAGCAGGGGCTGAACTTCTGCTCGCTGTCAGCCAGCTAAAAGGAGGGGTGGGTGTGCCCACTACAGTTGTTTAGCTTTGCAAGGTAATTAACTGTTAACTGTTGACATGTAAATACTGCTCAGAAGAGAATCTGAGGTGTGGCTATGTAAATCCCATTCAGCCAGGGCTGATGGAAGGTCAGTGTTGGAATGGAATGTGGAGAATTGTATATAACTTGGGACTGTTGTGGGGGTAACTAATCATGCTACCCCTAAATGTGGGAACTGTAAAACATGCCACCAGTGCTTGCAGGAGAGACACCACCATCATGGTAAGAGGTCTCGGAAAAACAAGCCTCCCCCCTTCCAGAGTTGAATGAACAGAGCTGGGGGAAAGGGTTTGAGTCAGCCTGCTTCACACCTGCCAGGTGTGAGCTATAAGACTGGCCCAGCCTGCACCTTTCCCCCTTTGTTTTAAGGACAGACCTAAAGCAGACTCCTGAGAGTCTTTTCTTTGCTAGTCCAGTGAAAGCTGGATTCATTTGCCAGTCCAGCTGGTGGCTAAAGTTGAAATCACTGAGAGCTGAAATCACTGGTTTGGCTGAGTGCCAGACCTGTTGCACCAGTGAAGTGGCGGCGGCATGGCGTGGAGCGGCAGCAGGCAAAGAGCGGCGACCAGTGGCGTGGAGCGGCGGCAGGTGAGGCGCGGCCATCAGTGGCGTGGAGCGGCGGCGTGGTGTGGAGTGGCGGCAGGTGCCCAGTGGAGCGTCCAGAGGCGTGGAATGAGACAGCTGGTGGAGCGTGGTGGAGTTTCGTATAAGGTGCCCCCTATCTATCCCCGGCCCCCCATTTCTACCCAGGTTGGGAGGTGAAACCCTGCGGGTGAACTGTGGGACTCTGGGTGGCACGGACCAGGGACAGAGACTTTTGGGCGTCGGACTTTTTGGACTTGAGCGATTCTTGGCTGGGGTGGGGCTTGGCTCATGTTTGGGGTTATGAACTCTGTTTGTGGTGTTTTCCCCAAGTTAATGCCGTATGACTTCTCTTTCTGTTTCATTAAATGTTTCTTTCCTACACTCAGACTCTGTGCTTGCGAGTGGGAAGCATTGCCTCTCAGAGAGGCGCCAGAGTGCGTGAATTTCCCAGATTACTGGGTGGGGGCTCGAGCTGGTTCTATGTGAGATGGCCCCAAGATATTGAACCCAGCCCTGGTTACTGCCAGGCCTACCCGGCAGAAGGGTTACATCTATATAGATAGATAGCCCTTCCCTCCTCTAAACCAGTGCCCTCCCCTTCCCCCCAGAGCCAGGCACCCCCAGTCTTCCTGGTCTAACCCAATGCACCCACTCCTCCCCCAGAGCCAGGCACCCCCAGCCCTCCTCCTCTCCTCCCCAGAGTCAGGCCCCCTTCCCCTCCCAACCCAATACCTGGGTCTCACCGGAACCACAGCCTCAGCCATGCGCTTCTCCCTTTAGGCACTGGGGTGCGTGCGCAGAGCGGCTGTGAGCATTCCAGGTGCGCAGCTCCGAACTAGCAAGAGGCGCATTTCTCTGAGCAAAGAGCCGCATGCAGCTCTAGAGACACAGGCTGGCCACCCCTGCCTTAAAGCATATGCCCTAGCTCCAGATGCAGCCCTTCAACAGCGTTTGTGCTGTTCCTAGCTTTGCCTTTGGGGCAGGGAGTTTGTTTATAAAAAAGGGGGGCAGGATTATCAAAATAACAAAAGACTTGTCATCCATGTAATTAAAGGATCATTTGATGATCCTAAAAAACATTGTCAGATACTCCACTTGAAAGAAAGGAAATAAAGAGTAGAATAAATGGTGAGAATGGAGAGAGTTAAATAGTGGTGTGCTCCAGAGATCTGTACTGGGACCAGGGCTATTCAACTTATTCATAAATGATCTTGAAAAAGGAGTGAACAGTGAGGTGGGAAAATCTGCAGATGATAGAATATTATTCAAAATAGTTAAATCCAAAGCTGACTGCAGGGAGTTACAAAGGGATCTCACAAAATTGGGTGACTGGGCAACACAAAGGCAGATGGTATTCAGTGTTGATAAACGCAAAGTAATACACATGGAAAAATACAATCCCAAATATAAATACAAACATGATGGGATCTAAATTAGCTGTGACTATTCAAGAAAGAGATCTTGGAAATCATTGTGGATAGTTACCTGAAAACAACTGCTCAGTGTGCAGTGAAAATCTATAAAGTTAACAGAATATTCCTCACAGAATGAGGTTTACAGATTTTGGAATAAGATGCCCATTATTTCAAAATTATTTTGAAATAACAGAATGGCTGTGTAGACACTTGCATTATTATCTTGAAATAAGGGTGTAGACGCACTTACAGACTAACACGGTTACCCCTCTGAAACTTTTTGTGTTCTGTTAGTGAAGGAGTAAATAACATTTCCTTATACTATTTTTCCACACCTTTCATGATTTTCTAGACCTCTAGCATATCCCCCTACCTTTTAATAATTTCTTTTCCAAGCTGAAAAATCTGTTTTTTAATCTCTCATCATGTCTGAGATATTCTGAAATAGCTAATTCGAAACAAGGCGTGTGTAGATGCTGCACTGCTGCTATTTCAAAATAGACCCTTACCAGGGCCATTCTAAGTTATTCCTCCCCAGTGCCTCCTTGGGTTCTAAATCAAGATAGCACGTCTACATTAGGGAAGCCTGCCTTAGAGTAATTTTGTAGACATGCTATTTTGAAATAAGCTATTTTGGAATAACAATTCAGGAATAGCTTATTTCGAAATAAGCGTACAGTGCAGACATACCCTAACTGGAAAAACTTAAAAAACAATGAATAGTCTTACAGCACCTTAGAGACTAACAAAAAAATGTAGATGATATCATGAGCTTTTGTGGGCACAACCCACTTCTTCAGATTAATGGAGTTTAAGGGGTTCAGTTTGCAAATAAATAGCACAAAGAGGGGATGAGGGGAAAGAGGAGGAAAAAGAAGGGTAAAAAGGGGGAAAGAAATTGTCAATTTGAGGCTACGTCTAGACTGCAGGCTTCTTTCAGAAAAAGCTTTTCTGGAAGAGATCTTCCGGAAAAACTTCTTTCGAAAGAGAGCGTCCTCACAGCAAAAGCGCAATGAAAAATTGTTGTGCTTTTTTGAAAGATAGCGTTCACATTTATTGGACACTATCTTGCATTTCAGTTGTGATTACTGTGGATGGAGTGGCCACCGGGGCACCTGTGCTTTTTCCTGGAGGCCTCTTCTTTCAAAAAAACATTCCGTTCCGCTTCTTCTTCGTAGAATGAGTATTACTGCCGGTGGGAAAACCCCTCAGTTCTTTCAACTTTCTGTCAAAAGAACACAATAGCAGTGTGGATGTAAGTATTGTTTTTCCAGAAAAACGGGTGTTTTTCCGGAAAAACTCTCCAGCATAGACATACCCAGAGTGTCCATAATACAAGGTCACCCAATGAAATTTATAGGCAGCAGATTTAAAACAAACAAAAATTAGTTCTTTATAGTCAGCCTGTGGAACTCTTTGCCAGAGGATGGTGGAAAGGCCCAAACTATAACAGAACAAAATAAGTTCAAGGAAGATAGGTCCATCAATGGCTACTATGCAGGATGAGAAGGGATGGTGTCCTAGCCTCTCTTTGCCAGAAGTTGCAACTGGGCAATAGGATGGATCACTTGATGATTGCTTCTTCTGCTTACTACTTCTAAAGCATTCAACATTGGCTGCTGTTGGAAGACAGGATACTGGGCTAGATGTCTGACCTAGTATGGCCATTCTGATATTCTTATATAGAACACAAATGTATCTGCCCCTGTTCTAACCCATTAGACCCCTTTCCCCTCACAGAGTGAAGAGAGCCCAGAGTACTGACAATGTCTCTCTCTCTCTCTCGCTGCAGAGTTTGTAATAAAATAAGAATGTACATTACAATTTTAAGCCTAACCAGTGTCCCTTAAGTGACTTGCCACAAGGTGTCAGAATCTGTTGTTATTAAAGCTGAGTGGATTTATTTATTTTTCTTTCTTTTATATAGGAAGTAGAAGACCAGGCCCATACGCAGGAATTTCTGTGTGTGTAGGGGGGGTACTTTTTTTGTAAATGTGGCCCACAAGGGTGCAACCCCCCCATTGTCCCCGTAGTAAGTGTGTTCTGACTGGCTGAGGCTAATTTCCCAGCCCCGGCCTCACTCCTGGGGGAATGTGGGAAACAGCCCCAGCCTTCCCCCAGCCAGCGGAGCATGGGGAAGGGAAGCTTGGGCAGCGCACTGCTCCTGCCTTCCCCGACCAGCTGGAGCACCTTACTTGGGAAACCATGGGGTTGGGGGTGCATTCACACTCTTCACACCTCCCCCCACGTACAGGCCTGGTATACCAAAAATACATCTTTGGGTTCCTTTGGCTTTTACATGGAAACATTCATTCCCTTCTTGTACATTCTGATCCTCACACACATATCCCAAGGTTTCATGACCTACACTCTGAAACATGTCAGTGGTTTTCCATTGTTGGTTTTCTTTATATGCCCAGGAACGATGATCAGTGGAATACATAATTCATTTTTTGTTAGCTGGATTCCCATAGGTGCCACTGGATAGATATCAACAGTTAGGATAGGCCAGGGGTGAGAAACATCAGGCCTGCAGGCAGGATGTGGCCCCCAGCTTGCCTGGTACTGACCCCTGAGGCTCAGGGCCCTCCCTCCAGCATTGGGGAGCCTGCGCTGGCATGCCACTCCACCCCCTCCCCCGCTGCCCCACCATGCAGCTGGAGCACACAATATCTATTAGGCTGGGCCCCCATAGGCTCTGGGGTACAAGGGGAATGTGGGGAGTGTCTTTCTCCTTCTCGGTCAGGGGTCATGTCAGTGAGGTTTTTTGTTTTGTTTTTGCTTTTCACTTGTGCAATCCCCTTATCGGGTATTTAAGTCGACTAGTTGCATATCAGAGGCAGCGGGGGTGGGGAGCAGGAGCTGGGACTGGGGGAGCAGGCTTAAAAGCTGGTTCCCCCCAGCACCGTCTCTGCCGGGGGCAAGGGAGGTAGAGGCGCAGCAGGGGACCTCTTACTACATTTAAAAAGCAGAGGCGCAGCAGTCCCAAAGCCAGTGTGAGTCAGGACTGCTCAGTCCCGATTCGCACTGCCCTGGAAGCTAACCCCCTTATTGACTAATTGAGTAGTCGATGGAATTTCCACTGACTACTCGATTAGTTTACTAACCGCAATTTAACATCCCTACCCTTTAAGGGAACAGTCAGGAAGCAGCCCTGTACTCCCACAATAGTATGTTTCACCCTGAGAGGGGAAACAAAACCCCTTTTCTGCCCCTCCCCACCCCTGCCTTTGCACACTTGGCAGGTGGCTCAGCCCCCTGGGTAACTGTTACCCTCTTTGTTCCTCCCTGTGTGGGGGCAAAACCCCTGCACAGGGGCTGGCAGCATCACCCCCCGAGCCAAACCCCAGCTCCTGCTGCCCCCCTCCCCCACACAGGGGCTGGCAGCATCTCCCCCCTGAGCCCAACCCCAGCTCCTACCCCTTCCCCCACCTGATTTTCCCCTCCAGCGTCTCTTCTGTAGGGTTGCCAGGTGTCCGGTTTCGGGAAACAAATTGAGAAAATATAAATGAGAAAATAGTATTTTCTAAATAAGATGTAATGTAGATTGTGGTGTAATGTCAAGTGTGTCCAGTATTTTTGTTGAAACCATCTGGCAACCCTACTCTTCTGCCTCACCCTAAAGTTACTTGACCCTTCCCTGTCCAGTTAAGTTCTGCCCCCTGCTCACACCTTGCCCATCCCCCCCTCTGCGATTTACCCCAAACCTCTTTTTAATGCTTGTAAAGGGCAAGAAGGAGAATCCATGTGAGATCAGCGACTCGTACTGAGCAGGCTCTGTTCCAGTGAGCGTGCTCAATACACCCTAAGTAGCGAATTCTGACATGCAGCTGCTTCTGTCACTTTACCAGCATAGGGGAGGGGCTGACTCCCCTCCTCACGTCTGGCAGACCATGGGGGATTTGGGGGGGCTGCATTCACACCCTTCGCACCCACCCTGCGTATGGACCTGAAGGTTTGTCCAGCATTGCCCGGGTCTTTCAGGGAAGGGGGTTGGCAGTGGGGAAGGGGGATGCGTGTGTGCAGGAGTCAGAGCAGGGCCTTGGGGATGTTTGGGGGCAGGGCAGGAGGCTGGGGGTGTGGAGGGTGAGAGAGTGAGGATTGGGGTGAGGAGGGGCTCAGGGCAGAGGTCCAGTCTGGCAGAGCTTTCTCTTCCCTCCTCCCTCAGCTGCCAGGGGCTTTTTATCTTCCCCCCACCCCAATGTCTTGCAGCTGCCAAAGGCTTTTTCTCTCTCACCACGGCCACCAAGGACCTTCTGTCTCCACTCCCACAGCCAGGGGCCATATCCCCCCAGTCCATCTAGCTGCCAAGGCCATTCCACCTGCCCCCCGCCTCTCCCCGCCGAGTCATCTCTCTCCCCCAATCACTCCAGCCGGCAGGAGCTTTCTGATTCTCCCCAGCCTCCAGGGGCCTTTTTCTCCCCCTAATTCTCCCAGCCGCCAGAGGCCTTCTGTTTCCTCCCAGGGAGGAACCTTCTGTTTTCCATAGTCCCCTTGACCGGCAGAGCCTTGTCTCCCCCCAGTCCCCAGGGTCCTTCTGTGTCCCACCAGCCACCCTGTCCACCAGGGGCTTCCCCCCCCATTCCAACGCTGTAGCCAAGGGCTGGAGCGAGGACGGTTTTGGAGGAGGGGGTCTACTTACCCACTCTGGTGACAGGCAAGATGGCAGAGCCCCAGCCCTGCTGGACACTCTCTTGGTGGTGCAGCTGCTCCCAATGATCTCTCTGCAGTAGAGTTCCCCCTGCGGACTCACGGCAGCGGCCATTCTTAATATTGCATCCCTCCTCTCTACCTTTCCATGTTATAGAAAACAGTCCCATTCTTGGCAATTCCGGTTTTTTTGGCACAACCAAACCCTGACCTTGCTTTAAGTTAGGACAATGGTCTCCAACCTTTTTAAGCATGAGATCACTTTTTGAATTTAAGTGCAATCCAAGATCTACCTCAAACCCAAATACTGTTGCCCCACCTCCTTTGTAGCCCTTCTCCAAGGCTTCACCCCTGCTCACTCTGTCCTTCCTCCCTTTCCCCCTCCCTCCCTCACTGTGGGGGAGGCGCAGGTTCTAGGTGCAGGATCTGGGAAGGCATTTGGATGCAGGGGTGCTTGGGGTTGGGGCAGGAGCTTGGGGTTCATAATTGGGGTAGGGTTTCGGGATGTGGCCTCCAGCTGGGCCCTGATTACCTCAGGTGGCTCCTGGGTGGCGGTGCAGTGAGGCTAGGCAGGCTCACTCCTGCCCTGGCCCTGCACCACTCCCAAAAGCAGCCAGCAAATTCCATCCCAAGTCCTGCTGTGCCCCTTCTCTGCTCTGTGGAGATAAGATACAGAGTGGAAAAGGGGGCATCTTGACATGAGCACCCCCTCTTCATGAGCACCTCCCCTGCCCTGCACAGAAAGCAGGGGGCTCCTCAGGGGGCAGCTCCAAGGCAAAGGAGAGGAGATGCATAGCAGTGGGGAGGAGCAGCTGAAGTGCCCTCACTTGATAGCCTCTTGGCCAAACCAGTCAGGATCCCCTGTCAGAGGCTCCAAGATCTACTGGTAGATCCCAATCTACTGATTGGTGACCGCTGAGTTAGGATAAGACGAAGCTGTATACCACATTTGGGCTAATTCTTACTGTTAAGAGGAGTTCCTAAAGCAAATGGACTCACAGACAGACGTACAAATCTCTAAAATATATATGTGATGGGGTGGTGACAGGCCCCTTGTGGCTGTTTCCTGGTGTGCTGATAAAGCAACTGACCCTTGAATTTTCGCTCTGTGAGGCACCTCACCACCTTGTCTTCCTGGGCCAGATGTTCTGGTCTCCCCAAGACAAGGCATAGATCCGAGATAACTGCCCCTCCTCCCCCAAAGAGCAGTGCAGACACTGAATCACTTCAGCTCTGGGAGAATGCAGTTCAAGGGTGCAGCATCCAGGAAACTAACCCCCAAATGGGATCAACACCAGTGTTACTGCTAAGATTTTCCATCTGTGAGCGGAGTGAGTTTTGTGTTGTGCACCAATATTGAGGTCATGTGCATTTGTTCCGATGTGTGCTACCATGGCACCCACCAGTTACTAACAAATGTGTGTGTGTGTGTATTTATTTAAATTGTTATGGAAGAAAAAATACTAAAACAAAGGATAATTAACAAGGTGCACGACTCTGCACCTATCCACCTGAAAACCACTCAGCTTGGTACCCAGTCTCATTCCTACCCAGCCTTACTCCCACCGTTCCTGTATCCGTGGGCTCCCCAACTCCTGTAGCCCCATCCTGTGCTCCTTTTACCACTAACTCTGCATTGTTCCCCCTTTGCCTCTATCTTCTGCACAGTGTCCCTTTCATCCCAACCCCTGCACTTTCCTCCCAGCCCAATCCAGTCAAAAAAGAGTAGTAACTGGTAAAGCATAAAAAATAAATGTATCGTCCCTCCCTGTTCACTCTAAGAGCTCATTCCGCTGTTGCAAGTTAATGACATTCAGAAAATGAATGTAGGGATATCACCAGAAAATTTCATTCACCTCTTTTTCTTCAGTTCACATTACTACACAGTGCATAGTACAGAATCTAATTATTGATTACATTTCTTATAGTATCTGCATGCTTTAGACCCTCTGTGAATCATAGAAAAGTCCCTTTAATATGTCATCATCAACTGCATATTGATTTAGCATCAATACAAAATACAGTAATCAATATTCATTACGATTTTTTAGTTGAATATACGCTCATTGTGTGTGTGTGTGTGTGTGTGAGAGAGAGAGAGAGAGAGAGAGAGAGAGAAATTCTGTATTTGTGTATTTGGTTTTCCTTACATTTGTCCTTGCTGAATTTCTGATGTACCCCAGTTTCTAATTTATCAAGATCCCTTTACATTTTAGTTCTGTCCTTCACAGTATTTGCAACCCTGCCCCAGGCGAGCTTTGTATCACCTGCAAATTTGATTAAAATGCTCTCATTCCTACATCCAGGGACATTACTAAAGATATTAAACACCACCAGACCCCGAATAAATCCCTGTGGAACCCCACTAAAGACCTCCTTCCAATCTGACATTGTCCCATTAATAGCTACCTTTTCCAAACACTAGAAAATTCAGCAGTTGAAATCAGTTAGCAGTTCATCAGTTAGCATATAGTGTTATCTGAGGTAGCACAGCCATCTCATGCCCTATGGTAATTTTTGGAAAAAGGTTGATTTGTTTAAATGGGGAATACTGTAACAGAGACAGAAGACATGTGTTCTCCACCAACAGAGGCAAATGACATGAGGCTATCAACAGAAAACTCTGCTTGCTACATAACTACAGATTCATGCAAGTGGTTTGTTAAGTAAATTGGTATCTCATCAAATTGAATGAAAGAAGGCACCTTCTTCTATAGTAATGACTAAACTTATGGTGGAGGGAGGCTCCACTACCCCCTATCCTCCTGCAGCTCTGCTGTCACCCAGGGCTCCGCTTCCTCCCCACCCAGCTCTGATGTTACCTGGGAGAGCTCCACGCTCTGCCCGGTGGCCCTGCTGTTGACAGAGTTTCTTTCCGGGGTCCCAACTCCCATGCCCAGAGCTCTGTGTTCTGCACAACAGTGCTACTATCACCAGGAGAATCCATTGAAGAAACTATTATCTAATCCAGGTGTGGGGACTCTATGGCCCAGCCCCCGGCTTGTCTGGATCTGGCCCCCAAGGTTCGGGGCTCCCCCCCAGGATCAGGGAGCCTGTGCTGCCACTCTGCCTCCCCCTCCTCCTCCACCTGGCTGGGAAATGGCAGTGCTTTTGCCTGGATGCTTTTCCACCATTGCTCTGGTTGGCTATAATTGCAGCCAATAGGAGCACAGGGGGTAGTGCCTGGGCGTGGCGGGGGACATGGTGCCATCTGCATCCTCAGGGAGCTGCACCAGGGGATTACCCCCCCGCCCCAATTGCCTAGACCTCCCATTTCCAGTCTGCTCCTGCACTCTTATCACCTATTCAGACCTCACACCCCAAGCCTACTTCCTGGCAGCCCCCTCCCACACACTGAATCCCTCATTTTTGGCCCTACCCCAGAGCCTAGCCTGGGCCCACCTAGGCTCTGATGTGAAAAGGGACTTTGGAGAGTATCCTTCTGCTTCTCAGTCAAGGGCCACATCAGTGCAGTTGTGGGTTTGTTTGTTTTGGTTTTTTTTGGCTTCTTACTTTTGTAAGGCCTCTGACTGATTTTTCTGTGGGTCAGCAGTGGATCTGGTGCTTGTGGGGAGCCTGCTTTAAGCCAGCTCCTCACAGGCACTGGCTCCTGCTCCCCCCACTCTTGCTGCCTTTGGGGGGTGGGATAAACGTAGTTGACAAGATTAAACATTAATCACGTAGTTGTCTACCTGCTGACATCTCTAATAAGGAGCTTGGGCACCTAATTCAAGCTGTGAATTCCACACAGTGACTAAATGTTAGGCAGTTCAATGCTGCTTCCTATTTCCTACAATGCCTAAATCCCTCCTGTGAAAGTACCCTAACTGTCTAGGCCTATTATGTTAATCCTTTTCTTCTCTGTTTGTATATTCCTATGGATAAATAAACAGTACTGTTTTGACTAGGCTCTTTTTCTGTAATTTATGTTCATCGTGTTTGTAGCTCAGTGGGAAGTCTTTAGGATGGCCAAAACCCAGCTGTACCTGTTAACAAATCCACACTTGTATTTCTGCCTGATTTGTACTCTTATTGATGTGTCTGCATTACATATCCATGACAAGACCAGATGAAATATCAGTTTCATAAAAACACACATACGCATAAGGCCAGCATCCTCCAGGATAGAGGTTTAGGGTTTCTGATTCAAATCCTAGTTCCAGTCTTTTGCTTTACTGGGTCAAGAGAAGGATGGAGGCAGTATCCCTAGATCTTAAGTCCTAAATCTATGAAGATCCCAGACATGGAAACAGATTGGTCCCGTTCTGAAGGGCAGATGGACAGAGAAACTATATGGACTCACTTGTTCAGCTACTTATCCTCAAGTTTTTGGCTTGAGATTTAGGATATGTCTATGCTGTACTTTCCTCTGTGAAACTTTTTTCAGTTGGGGTGTGAAAAACAATCCTGACTGGAGTGACTCTTCAGGAAGGATGCACTGGCCATGTGATCACCTTTCCCCATGATTCTTCCCCACGCCACAGGTCCCACCCCTGCCCCACCTCTTTCCCCAAACCATCTCCCCCAAGCCACACAGTAGGGGGATTAACCAATGGCCTGGCACCAGCAGCAGGGTCGGACTCCCATGCACTCACCAGCAATGGCAGGGGGAAGGTGAAAAACAAGGTTCCACTCCCCTGGCTCCCAGTCACATTGCTGCACTTCCCAATGATGAATGTGGGGGGAGGAGTGATTCTGCCCCTCCTGTGAGTGACACAACTGGGAGCCAAGGGGAGCAGAACCACGTTGCTCCCTTTTCAGCCCAACCCTTGCTGCCAGCACCAGGTTCTCCACTAGTCTCCTGGGCCACCCAGAGGCTCTGGCCCCCTTGCTCCTACCCACAGCATGTCGGGGGGGGGGGGAATCACGTGGCCCCACAGCCTCCTCTCATGCAGCTCCAGGACTCCACCCTGAGAAAAGTTTTACTGACAAAAAGTGCTGGTGTGGATAGCACTTTGTCATCAGGACATACTCTCATGCCAACAAAGCTACCACCCTTCATTGGGGATGGTTTTCAATCTGTTGGCAGGACAGCTCTCTCTGGCCGACCAAGAATGGCTACACTTCATCCCTTGCCGCTGTAAGGTGAGCAGTGTGGACATAGCCTTAGCTTTTCAGAGATTTCTGTAGTTCTTGGGGTAGGTTCCAAAATCACAGGATTCCTAGTGCAACCAGAGTTATCAGTGCCCCAAGTTGTGGAGCTGCAACAGCCACAGCCATGAAAGGGACATGAACTAAATTGTATAGAGAGTAGCGAGATGTATCTTTTCCAGGCAGTATGCAGGAAAATACATCTTGATTCATCAATCCTTCAACCACTGTCTTATAATTCGCTTAAAATCAGGGACAGATTATTCTTTTAATTGAAAATTATTCAATGTCAGTTGTTTCAAATGGAACAGGAACCCAAGTGTGTGTGTGAAATGGGAGCAAGAAACAGGAAATGTGGTGTCACAGAAGAGGAACATCTCAGGCTTTTCAGTTTCCAGTATAGGTAGTGGGTGAGAGACAACTAAATGGACCCAAGATTTGATCATGTGGTACAGCAGCAGTCATGACACAAGATGGGCTTGAGTAATGGTTTGGCAGATACAGCATAGCAAGAAGTACATCATAGGCCAACGGTCTGACCTGGCACAGCAAAGTCAGACACCAAACTAACTGCACCAATCACTTGATAACCTGGCCTGCGACATGCGCTGTGGGGCTGCAGTACAGGAAGGGATGGGCTGCTACTGGGGGGAGGTGCAAGGTGAGACGGGCCTGGGGGCTGACACGGGGGGGTGCGGGACCAAGGAACGTGGGGCTCTCCCTGGGAAAAGCACATTTACCCCCCTGGCAGGGGACCCGCTCCCACCTGCCCGCCTGGAAGTGACTTGGGGGGGGGAGTGCTGGGGTCTCGCCTGTCGGAGCCAGCTCAGCAGATATTAAATAGAAATTAAGCCTTTAGTTTAAATTAACGTGGTGCAGATCGTCAAGCCAGCGCAAACCTTAATGCCTTTGTCCTGCGCCTCAACACGTAGGAGCCCAGCGTCCCAGTAGTTGCCCTCCCGATGCTGTTTTTCATTCCCTCTAATCCGAGAAACGTGCATTTTATTGTGCGACGAGCCCGTGGAGACCGGAGTAGGCTGGAAAGGGAGCATCCGGTTTTGGTTTCCAGCTCCGCGCGCTGGTTTTTTTTCCCTCCAGTTCGAGAGGCCGCAGACACGTGAGGCGACAGGAAGCGCGCGGGGCGGGGGCGGAGACAGTTGGTTTGGGCGGGAAAGCGGGCGGCTGAGGCGCTGGCCGCGAGGGGTCTCGGGGGCCTGGCGGGGGCCTCGTTTCCGGGTTCACTGGCGCGTGGGCCAGGCTCTGGCGCGGGGCGGGGTCAGTTTCGGTTCGGTGAGGGCGGGAGTCGGGGGCTTGCGGGCGCTCGGGAGCGGCAGGGGCGCTGGCAGCAGCGGCCGAGCAAAGTCTGCGGGGCCCGTTGCGCGCCGGGTGCGCTGCTCAGGCACCTGCCCCCGCCGGGTGGGGGTGACGCCCGACGCCCGCCTGTGCCTCTGCGGGGGGTGCTCGCTGTGACCAGGTGCAAACAGCCTGGTGCGGGGGCAGGAGGGCGTGGTCTGTTGAAATGCGCAGGAATTTCGGGGGTGAGCCGGGGAGGGGCAGGTGGCTGCCCCCCCACCCCCGCGGCCGCCCCGACCCCGGCCTTCCACCAGCGGAGCACAGGGGAGGGAAGCTGGGGCAAGGGTGCCGCCTCAGCCTCACACCTACTTGAAGGACCATGGGGAAGGTGCATTTGCACCCACCTGCGTAGGAGCCTGGTGTGACTGGCATGGCTCCCTTTAGCGTCAGAGGCTTTAGGCTGGAAATCTTAACTGCCTAAAATACCTTTACATCTAGTTAGAAAATCAACATCCTTATGGACAATATTTGTTCAAAAATAAAAGCTGGAGAAATATGCCCACCAAATGTACTGAGAAATTACCAGACAAAAAACACCAACAAAACAAACAACGCATAATCAGAGTAACTACATTAATTTAGTATTTAGTTCCCCTAGAACATTCCCCAAAAGTCCCAGGGGTCTTAATGGGCTAGTACCAACATTCCGAAAGGTGATTGCCGGAAATTAGGTATCTAAATCTATATTTTAGCACCTAAAGAAGAGGGCTGATTTTCAGGTATTGAGCTCCTGCTATTTCTGCTGAGGTTAGTGAATTGTGGAGGTTCCGCATCTCTAAAAATCAAGTATTTATGTGGGTGCCCAGATATGGTACATAAGTGCCTAACTTTTGACGCTCAACTTTGTCTTTAGTGTATTGGGGAGATCTCACAAGCGTCAGGTATTGGCAACTGCCAGAGCAGGCGGATGAAGAATCCAATCAAGGAAAGTAGAAGATTAGAAAGGGTCTGCTAATGTCTTGGTCTAGTGCAGTGACGTAAAAAGTTCACAAAGAACATAGGCTTGATGCTGCAGGCAACTGACCTTTGTGTCCAAAACTTGATTTCGGAGTGAATTTAAAGTGCTAGGCAACATACAAGAGCCTCATAGCATTGTCCAAAAGCTAACTAGTCTCAGTAGGGTAGCCGTGTTAGTCTGTAACTTTAAAAACAACAAGTAATCTGTGGCACGTTAGAGACTAACAAAAATACATATAGTATCATGAGCTTTCGTGGGCAAAACCCACTTCATCAGATAAGCGGGAGTGTTAGTTTCCAAGGTGCCACAGAACTACTTGTTTTTTAAGAGCTAAATGAATTTAGCAAGTGAATCTAGGACATTAATATATTCATTTTTACTTTTAAAGATACAATTTAAAATGTTATTTTCCCCTTCGTATGAAAAAGCTTTATTTCCTTACTCCCCCAAACTGCTCCATTCTTGCTTTTCTTGTAGATGGCCAAATCTGAATCTCAGGAAAGAAACTATGACAACATGGTAAAAATGCTGGAGGACCTGAACCGGGACTTAGAAAAACTGCTGGAAGAAATGGAAAAACTATCAGGTGTGGGTTTTTTTGTTTGTTTGTTTTTTTTGGAAGGATAGATTTTGCATTTGCTGCTAGAGCATGCAGGTGTAACCTACGCATCTATTGGGTGAGGTTCATTGTCCCATGTAGTGGCACGTACACCACTTGCAAAGAGAAAGAATGAGTTTCCTCTACAGCTTTAGGTGAGAGCCAGCTGCCTTTATAATTCAAGATATAGAGAGGCTCATGCACGAAGTTCCGTTCCATTACACGAGCATTATAGCAGTGCATAGAAATAATAGCAGTAAACATGTAAGGGTAAAGGAGAGTGGAGTTCAAACTTCTCTGTATAGCAGAAACATATAAGAGGAGAAAGAGATCTGTACCAAAATATATTAATGAGATTGACATCTAAGAATGCCTACAGTGTATTAAATTGAAGAATACATCTTGTAGGTGTCACGTTATCGGATTGTGAGGGGAGCACCCGGGTCACTGCTGCACCCATGGGGGGGTGTTCGCCCCAAAAGTGGTACAAAGGGGGCCATGTGAGGGGTCAAACAAAAGCTAGCTTACTTCTGATTCTGTATCTGCTCTTCATGTATCTGTATAATGTCTGTGTGTGGAGTTTAGGGATCTGTACTCTGTATGGAGACTGGAAGTCTCTCTGAATGGGCTTGAGTAATGGGTTAGGAATGTTTGCCTATGGACATGCTAATGAGCGAAGCTCCAGGGGACAATGGGCCTCTGAAGGCCAAAGACACACCTGGCCACTAGCCATGTGACTCTAGCCAGCCTGGAAGAAACCAGGAAGGAGGTATAAATATGCCATGTGGTAGACCCCATGTTGGTCTTCAGATGTGCTTCTGACCCCAGATGCGGCCTCGCAGGGAATCACGAGCTGGGAAGAACTGTGGACCCATCCTGCTATAGGATGTGCAATAAGGACTTTTAAGCCAGCAGCTATAACATCTCTGCTAGAGCCTGCATCGAGAACTGGGAGATTCGATGCATGTAATGTATGATACTTTAACAACCTTACGCTCATGCTTTTCTTTCTTGTAGCAATAAACCTTTAGATTGTAGATTCTAAAGGATTGGCTCAGCGTGGTTTGTGGGTAAGATCCAGAGAGTAAATTGGCCTGGGATCTATGGCTGGTTTCTTGGAACCGGACAGAACTTGTTCGGGGAAGGTGAGATTGGGTGCTAGACCCCTCACCTGTGTATGAGGCCCGAGGCCATCTGGGGCACAGATATTGCTGGGGTGCCAGAGGGGTTTTGCTCGTGAGGCTTCAGGAAGGCAGCTGAAGTGCTCTGTGGGACTGGTTTGTGGCCTGTTTTTAAAGGTCACCAGTCTGGGGGCTGTAAGGAGCCTCGAATTGGAGCAATTTGCCCTGAGCGGACGCCCTCAGCTGTGCCCAGACCCGGCCCGGTCCGTCACAGTAGGGCACATCTGACAGACTGTGACAACAAATGTTATTTAACATAAATAGTTAACTGGAAGGTGTTTATAGCTCAGGTCATAAATGAAATTAAGATTATAGTGGGAGAAGTTGGTAATGAGAACAAAAAAAATACAAAAGGAATTTACAGAGCTTTAAAACATAATTAGAACATAAACACAATGAGATTCAGTTTGCAAAAACCTTGGAAGTGAGCATACATAAAATACAGGAACCCCACAATGGTGAATTCACCACCAGGGTAGGTAAAACCTTTGGTGCAGCTGGGCAGGGGAAAGCTTTGCTGCAGTGGCAGAGGGAAATCCCTTGGCACAGCTGGACAGAGGAAACCTTTGCTGTAGTGGCAGAGGGAAATCCCTTCGTGCAGCTGGGTAGGGATTTTTATTCATGCCGGAAAGCACAAGTTTTCATTTGCGCATGGCTGTACTGTACTTTGGCCAGAGCACTTGGAGAGGGGGAGGGACTGAAAGTTACTAATGGACACTCATTTCATCATTACTAATGGACACACAGAGTATTCATCCTGGAAGACATTTCACTGCTTATGGCGAGCAAGGAAGCAAAGGAGTGTCTTTTACTCAACTGCAAGTTCCGTCCTGGACTGTATGCGGCTTGTCTTTGTGCAGTGATGGTCCCCCTGTGCCCTCCCTGCTGATGGCACAGTGGCGAGGGAACATTGGCCTTCAGGGGTCAAAGACCACGTTTGCTTTGCCAGCTAATTTGCGGAGACAGGTGGCACAGCAACTGCATGACATTTTCTGAGATCTGTGCGGCAGATTACTATTATATCAATGGTCTGTTCACCATCTGACCAATCCTGTGCTGGTGGCAACATCACACAGAACCACAAAGCCTCCTTTATGTAACACTCCTGCTCCTGACAAGTCACTTGAGTGCTTCTTGAGACCCAACCCACTTACCATGTGCATCATCCGCAGCCTCTGAGACCTGCAAGTGGCTTACCTTAGGGGTACAAAACAGCTCCTGACTGCAAGCCTTTGTGGATGCCAATTCCTCCTCTGGCTCTGGTTCCCACTTCTTCTCAGCGCACTTGGACACAACTTCCTCCTCCTGTCTTGGCCCGCTCTGGCCCCTGAAGTATTCCTGGGGAGTTTTGGAGTGGAGGTGGGATCACCTCAAAGTATATCATCCAGCTGTTTGTAGAGTCTGCAGGTTGCGAGTGCAGCACTGGGGTGGTGGTTTACTTCCTGTGCCTTTTGGTAGGCATTTCGCTGCTCCTTCAGTTTGACTCTGCACTGCAGTACATCTCGGTCATGGCCCCTTTCTGTCATGCATCTTGAGATGTGTCTGTAGGTATCATAATTCCTACAGCTGGAGCATAGCTAGGACTAGACTGTCTCTTCTTCCCAAACACTGATGAGGTCCAGCACTTTAGCCTGGTTCCAAGCAGGAGATCTCCTGGTGCATGGAGCAGGCATGGCCAGCTGAAAGAACACACAACGTGTCACTGAGCCAACAGGAAGGGGACTTTCAAATTTCAAAAAGAACGCAAAGGGAGAATCTGAGGGTTGATCACCTGAGTGCAGTAGAGTTCAAACAGATGACCAGAGAGGCAAGAACAGGCATTGTGGGAAGGGTGCTGTAAGCCATTCATGATGCAGTACTACACGGTGGTTTCAACACTTGCATCCCAGAGCTGTATACAGAGCGCATCAAGCTCTGTGCTTCTCACCAAGATGGTTTAGAGTGCACTAACTCTGCAGCTAATGTGCACTAAGTACCTTGCCAGTTGTGGACACCCAGAAAGTTACAGCACTGGGGGCTGATTTACTGTGCCAGTGTAGACTTAGCCTCCATCAAGGCTGCTCAGACATTTGGAGCTGTTCACAATGTTTTGGTATTATAGAATTGATAAGGAAAGATGTGCACACTTATTTGTCACTGTAGGGTTATGGATGACAGGGGAGGGATCACGTGAGGATTACCTGTTGTGTTCACTCCCTCTGGGGCATCTGATATTGGCCACTGTCGGCAGACAGGATACTGGGCTAGTTGGACCTTTGGTTTCACCCAGTATGGCCGTTTTTATGTTCTTATTTGTGAGCACCGAGCTTGAGTGTGCTCTTTGGTTATTATAACAGCTCGTTCAAATTTTCTGACCGAACTTTTTTCATCATAAGCAAAATGTTTGTAGAAAATGTCAGTTTCAATGAAATTTTGTGTTTTAAAAGAAAACTTGAAAAACTGTTTTGATACGGTTGAAACATTCCATTTCAGCCTTCTCAGAACAGAATGTTTTGATTTTCCATTTTGAAATGACATTTCGTTTCAGTATTTTAAATTTGATGTAATGTAAAATAAAAAAATCAAAACTAAAATAAACATTTTGATTGACCAAAAAAAATTGCATTTCATGAGAAATTTCATTTTTTATTTAATTTTTACTCTATTTTGTAATGGGGAAACATTCAAAATTGCAGATTTTTCTGTGAACAGAAAAAATTGCCACCCTGGTCAACTTACTACATTACAGGATCACTCAGCCAATGATTACAACTGGTAACCATTCATTCCCACTACTGTTCCCCTGAGTATCAGTTGTTTCTCTGCCATCCCAACATTGCTGAAATCTAATATCTATTAGTTGGGTTGTTCCAGTGCAGGCAACCTGGATGGCATATGATATGGTGGTTATGCGTACCAACCCAGACTTGGCCAACTCCATGAGGCGACTGGAAGATGCATTCTTGAACTGCAAAGAAGAGATGGAGAGGAATTGGAAAGAGATGCTGAAGGAAACGAAAGGCAACGAACAAAAACAAGAATAAACAGCCCTCAATTCTGTTAATGAAATTGCAACAGATAGATCATTCCAGACTCATTATTTCAGTCATGAAATATCTGCAGATGTCTTACAAATAGTTGATTAACTATTATTGATGTGGCTATATATACAAATGTATTCTGCCAAATACATGTATTATTGAAACCAAAAGTAATGATGTCTCTGTTTTTAGCTATCCTTTTCCTATAATTTAGGCACAGTTATAATTATATAATGATATTAATATATAAAGCTATTCCATTTTCCCGAAGGATCTCAATCTGATTTATAGATTGTGGGGGAGGTCTAAGTTTGATATTAGGAAAAACTATTTTACTAGGCGGGTGGTGAGGCACTGGAAGGGGTTACCTAGGGAGATGGTAGAATTTCCATCGCTAGAGGTTTTTAAGACTCCGCTTGACAGAGCCCTGGCTGGGATAATTTACTTGGGGTTGGTCCTGCTTTGGGGTGGTGGTGGACTTGATGACCTCCTGAGGTCTCTTCCAACCCTATGAGTCTCTGCATTCTCCTGAAAATGAGATGCTTGTGTGGTGGAATACAGCAGTTATTTTGCACTAGCAGCAGTGCTCGGGAAGAAAAACAAAGACTAATTTGTCCAGTTGAAAGAACAGATAAAACTCCAGATTGAGCCAATGTGGGATTGCAGAATAGACTGACTAATAGTTTGTGGCAAAAAGTTGCATTATTATGTTCACACATCAATAGTTATTTCAAAGAGTTTCTTTGACTTTTTCAGTTTTCTATGGATTTTTTTCTCAACATTGTCTCAGAAAGCTATTTTAATCCTCTCTCTCTCTTATAAAGAAGTTGTATGTGTACACAGCGGGTGTGTCTAGACTACATGGTTTTTTCGAAAAAAGTGGCCTTTTTTCAAAACAACTTCACCTGCGTCTAGACTGCAGCCGCATTCTTTCAAAAGTAAATCGAAAGAATACGGCAGTTTTTTCGGTCACAGTAAACTGCATTTTACAGAGAATAACGCCTTTTTTCGAAAGTAAATGTGTGGTTGCGCAGGTGGTGTTGGAGAGAGGGCTTTGTTTTTTTCGACCATTAGACTCTGTTCCGGGCACAAGGATTGTTAGGAAGAGATGGGATCCACCTAACTAAGAGAGGAAAGAGCATCTTTGTGGGCAGGCTTGCAAACCTAGTGAGGAGGGTTTTAAACTAGGTTCATTGAGGGACGGTGACCAAAGCCCTGTGGTAAGTGAGGAAGTTGGATACTGGGAAGAAACACAAGGAGGAACGAGCAACAAAGGAGGACCCCTGATCAGGATGGAGAAGATAGGGCGATCAACTGGTTATCTAAGGTTTTTGTACACAAATGCGAGAAGCCTGGGAAACAAACAGGAAGAATTAGAAGCCTGTCCCAGTCAAAGAACTATGATTTGATTGGAATAACAGAGACTTGCTGGGATGACTCGCATGACTGGAGCACTGTTATGGAAGGGTATAAACTGTTGGAGAAGAACAGGCAGGGGAGAAAAGGAGGAGGAGTTGCATTGTATGTAAGAGAGCAGTATGATTGCTCAGAGCTCCAGTATATAGAGGGAGAAAAGCCTGTTGAGAGTCTATGGGTTAAGTTTAGAGGTGGAAGCAATAGGGGTGATGATGTGGTTGGTATCTGCTATAGACCACTGGATCAGGTGGATGAGGCAGACGAGGCTTTCTTCAGACAACTGAGGGTATGTCTACACTTGCACCCTAGTTCGAACTAGGGATGCAAATGTTGGCATTTGAAATAGTCAATGAAATGGGGATTTAAATATCCCGTGCTTCATTAGCATGATCTCACTGGCGCGTTACTCCGATCAACAGCTGTTTCGAAAGTGAAAGTGTGCGCCGGGACGCGTTAGTTAGTATCAACCCCCTTGGTTCGAACTAACATTACTCCTAATAACAGTGGATGAGAAGCTGGATAGGAATCAACAGTGTGCCCTTGTAGTCAAGAAGGCTAATGGCATAATAGGGTGCATTATGAGGAGCATTGCCAGCAGATCCAGATAAGTGATTATTCCCCTTTATTCGGCTCTGTTGAGGCCACATCTGGAGTATTGTGTCCAGTTTTGGGCCCCAACTATAGAAAGGATGTGGACGCATTGGAGAGGGTCCAGCGGAGGGCGACCAAAATGATAAGGGGGCTGGAGCTCATGACCTATGAGGAGAGACTGTGGGATTTGGGTTTGTTAAGTCTGCAGAAGAGAAGAGTGAGGGGGTATTTCATAGCAGCCTTCAACTTCGTGAAGGGAGGTTCCAAAGAGGATGGAGAGAGCTGTTCATAGTAGTGACGGATGGCAGAACAAGGAGCAATGGTGTCAAGTTACAGTGGGAAAGATCTCGGTTGGATATTAGGAAAAACTATTTCACTAGGAGGGTGGTGAAGCACTGGAATGTGTTCCCTCGGGAGGTGGTGGCATCTCCATCCTTAGAGGTTTTTAAGTCTCAGCTTGACAAAGCCTTGGCTGGGTTGATTTAGTTGGGATTGGTCCTGCCTTGGGCAGGGGGCTGGACTCGATGACCTCCTGAGGTCTCTTCCAGCTCTATGATTCTATGATTCTTTCTGCTGTACTCAAGGGAAAAGTCAAGTGTACACGCGAGCTTGAATGATTCAACTCAGGGTCAGGACCTGGCTTAAGATCACAGCACTGAGACATATTCATGATGAAGAAAAAGATAAATTTATTACCAAAGATTCAAGAGCTAGTGAGTAGGGTTGATGGAAACAAAAGGTTACGATAAAGCAAGACTGCAACGTGATTTTCTAGAGACTACATTTAGCCTAACAGGATAAGCTCCTGTCTCAAAAAGTCATATCTCATCCAAAGTGTTCTGTGGCATTTCTAGCCAAGGCTGGTTGGGATCCTGTTTTCATGAATCTGTCTTCTTACATACTGTCTACTTACTTCCTACATGGAAGGTGACAGATTACCTTCTTTAACCCCAAACAGTCCAGCAAACCTCCGAAGATAAGGTTCTCTTCCTCTCGGCTTCTTAGTTCCTTTCTGAAATCCTTAAAATCTTTCATCTGTGTTCTGCTTAGACAGGTGATTGGGGTCCCAGTGTGGATGAAATAATATATATTTCAGCAGAAAGGTGAATAAATATCCGTAGCCTAAGAGAATGCCCATTTGTCTACTCAGCCTGGATACGGATTTTGGAACATATTTCCAGTATTTGTACATAACTCCTGGCATAGTAACTGTACATACATATCAGGATGATATCAGTGCCAGTGTGACCCCCAGCTTTAATCTGAAACCTCTCGTCACACTCTGTTGCTGAACCAGAATATACACACTCACATCAGGGCATTCTGGTAAACCTGGTTCTTGGGACACACTAAGCACCTTGCCCAACAACGCAAGGTTGGGAGAGGAAGGAGGTGCAGAGGTTAGGACATTAGCCTGAGACTTGAGAGATCCACTTCAAGGCCCTGCTGTGCCACAGACTTTCTATGGTATCTTGGACAAACCACCTAGGCTAGATTCACAGGACTTAGGTGTGTAAGTCACAAAACCACTTGTAAGATTTCTCCAAACCTTGTAGGTGCTTGGCATTTCTTAGCACCTTAATTTGCAGTACAAGTTCCTGAGGTGCCTTTGTTTCTGCCTTTCAGTGTGTGCACTGCAACTCCACGCCAGGCTAAGCCCAGAACAAGATTCAAACCAGGGGAACATAGGTATTGCTCTGCCTAAGTCACCTGGGGTATGTCTACACTAGCCCCCTAGTTCAAACTAGGGAGGCTAATGTAGGCATTCGAAGTAACTGCCCGTGTCTGCGCGGCGGTGAAAGCAACAGTCGAACTAAGTCCTTGGTTCGAATTAACTGTTACTCCTCCTGGAATGAGGTGTAACAGTTAATTCGAACTAAGGACTTAGTTCAGTGCCGTTCACTGCCGTGTAGCGCGAGCAATTACTTCGAGCTAGTGGAATTTCAAAATGGCAAATAAAGCCCCAGGCTTCATTTGCAACTTCGAATGCCTACATTAGCCTCCCTAATTCGAACTAGGGGGCTAGTGTAGACATACCCCTGGAGTGCCTGAGCTGGCAAGCATGTTCAGGCTTTGCCAGCAGGTTAGGCCCCTAAGAGACTGCTTGCATGAAACGACCATGAGGAAGAAGACTTCCCTTTTGCCTGACAACTAGGGCACTCACATGGGCACCTCCTTGTTCAAGTCCCTCCTGCACATGAGCAAGAGAAAGGATTTAAACTGTCTTGCTATGCCGTAGGGAAGTGGCCTAGCCACTGGCCTGTGGGACATTCTGGTATGTATGGGGTTCTCAGTCTCTCCTGTTCAAGCTGTTTCACTTTGGGTACTAAATAAAAGAAGGCCTGGGAACAGCACACTGAGTTTACTCTCTCTCAGGGGAGTGTTCACACCAATGTGCCACAGAATCATTCTCATGCATGCTTGCTTCTGGCTTACTGTCTCTGGCCCAATGATTCTTTCATTATCTATGCACTTTATCTAGGCCAGGAAAGGATGTGTGTGCTGTGCTGCACGGCAGGTAGCTGGTCCAGAGCACATTGGGTTCCTTTCACCCACCTTTTCCTTCTCATAAGAACATAAGAACGGCCGTACCGGGTCAGACCAAAGGTCCATCTAGCCCAGTATCCTGTCTGCCGACAGTGGCCAGCACCAGGTGCCCCAGAGGGGGTGGACCGAAGACAATGCTCAAGCGATTTGTCTCCTGCCATCCCTCTCCAGCCTCTGACAAACAGAGGCCAAGGACACCTTTTATCCCTGGCTAATAGCCTTTTATGGACCTAACCTTCATGAAATTATCTAGCTTCTCTTTAAACTCTGTTATAGTCCCAGCCTTCACAGCCTCCTCTGGCAAGGAGTTCCACAGGCTGACTACACGCTGTGTGAAGAAGAACTTTCTTTTATTAGTTTTAAACCTGCTACCCATTAATTTCATTTGGTGTCCTCTAGTTCTTCTATTTAGGAACTAATAAATAACTTTTCTTTATCTGCCCTCTCCACACCACTCATGATTTTATACACCTCTATCATATCCCCCCTCAGTCTCCTCTTTTCTAAACTGAAAAGTCCCAGTCGCTTTAACCTCTCCTCATATGGGACCCGTTCCAAACCCTTAATCATTTTAGTTGCCCTTTTCTGAACCCTTTCCAAGGCCAAAATATCTTTTTGAGGTGAGAGACCACATCTGTACACAGTATTCAAGATGTGGGCGTACCATAGTTTTATACAGGGGCAGTAAGATATTCTGGGTCTTATTTTCTATCCCTTTCTTAATAATTCCTAGCATCCTATTTGCCTTTTTGACCGCGCTGCACACTGTGTGGAAGTTTTCAGAGAACTGTCACGATAACTCCAAGATCTCTTTCCTGATTTATCGTAGCCAAATTAGCCCCCATCATACTGTCGTATAGTTGGGGTTATTTTTCCCGATGTGCATTACTTTACACTTATCCACATTAAATTTCATTTGCCATTTTGTTGCCCAATCACTCAGTTTGGTGAGATCTTCTGGAGTCCTTTACAGTCTGCTTCTGTCTTGACTATCCTAAACAGTTTGGTATCATCCGCAAACTTTACCACCTCACTGCTTACCCCCTTTCTCCAGATCATTTATGAATAAGTTGAACAGGATTGGTCCTAGGACTGACCCTTGGGGGACACCACTAGTTACCCTCTCCATTCTGAAAATTTACCATTTATTCCTACCCTTTGTTTCCTGTCTTTAACCAGTTCTCAATCCAAGAAAGGACCTTCCTCTTATCCCATGGCCATGTAATTTACACAAGAGCCTTTGGTGAGGGACCTTGTCAAAGGCTTTCTGGAAATCTAAGTATACTATATCTACTGGATCCCCTTGTCCGCATGTTTGTTAACCCCTTCAAAGAACTCTAATAGATTAGTAAGACAGGATTTCCTTTACAGAACCATGTTGACTTTTGTCCAACAAATTATGTTCTTCTACATGCTTCACAATTTTATTCTTTACTATTGTTTCACTAATTTGCCCGGTACTGAAGTTAGACTTACCGGTCTGTAATTGCCCGATCGCCTCTAGAGCCCTTTTTAAATATTGGTGTCACGTTGGCTACCTTCCAGTCATTAGGTACAGAAGCCGATTTAAGGGATAGGTTACAAAACCACAGATAATAGTTCAGCAATTTCCCATTTGAGTTCTTTTAGAACCCTTGATGAATGCCATCCGGTCCCGGAGATTTGTTAACATTAAGTTTTTCTATTTGTTCCAAAACCTCCTCTAATGACACTTCAATCCGGGACAGTTCTCAGATTCATCACCCACAAAGGACGGTGCAGATTTGGGAATCTCCCAACATCCTCAGCCGTGAAGACTGAAGCAAAGAAATCATTTAGTTTCTCCGCAATGGCTTTATCGTCCTTGATTGCGCCTTTATAGTTCAATCGTCCTAGGGACCCACAGGTTTTTAGCAGGCTTCCTGCTTCTAATGTACTTAAAAACATTTTGTTATTTCTTTTGAGTTTTTGGCTAGCTGTTCCTCAAAATCTTTTTTGCTTTTCTTATTACATTTTTACACTTGATTTGACAGTGTTTATGTTCCTTTCTATTTATCTCACTAGGATTGGACTTCCACTTCTTAAAAGATGCCTTTTGTCCTCACTGCTTCTTTTACATGGTGGTTAAGCCACGTGACTCTTTTTAGGTCTCTTGCTATGTTTTTTAATTTGGGGTATACATTTAAGTTGGGCCTCTATTATGGTGTCTTTAAAAGTTTCCATGCAGCTTGCAGGGATTTGGCTCTAGTCACTGTGCCTTTTAATTTCTGTTTAACTAACCTCCTCATTTTTGTGTAATTCTTTTGAAATTAAATGCCAGGGTGCTGGTCTGCTGAGGTGTTCTTCCCACCACAGGAATGTTGAATGTTATTATATTATGGTCACTATTCCCAAGCGGTCCTGTAACGGTTATTTCCTGACCTGATCCTGCGCTCCACTCAGGACTAAATCGAGAATTGCCTCTCCCTTGTGGGTTCCTGCACCAGCTGCTCCAAGAAGCAGTCATTTAAGCCATTGAGAAATTTTATCTCCGCTTCTCTTCCTGAGGTGACATGTATCCAGTCAATATGGGGGTAATTAAAATCCCCATTATTATAGAGTTCTTTATTTTGGTAGCCTCTCTAATCTCCCTCAGCATTTCAATGTCAGTATCGCTGTCCTGGTCAGGTGGTAATATATCCCTACTGCTAATTTCTTATTTTTGGAGCATGGAATTACTATCCATAGCGATTCTATTGAACATGTTGATTCATTTAATATTTTTATTTCATTTGATTCTACATTATCTTTCACATACAGTGCCATCCGCCACCTCATACCCTTTCCTGTGCCTACCTCTAGTCAGCGAGTGTGTTTTGTGTCTTTCCTTCCCCTGTGTTTCTCTGCCTGGGGAGTTGGTCTTTGTGCTGATTTGGGTGTGAGTATTTTTCACCCTTCTTTCACCCTTCTTTATTTCTGCAGAGTCCCTTAACTGTGTGGGAGGCCTGTGCATACTGGTGTGTGGTGTACTTTGCTGTGTTGTATGTGCGTTTCCTCCATTTTTTCACTATTCCCTAGAATATTCTCTGCATTGTGTGGGTTTATGTGTGTGTGATGTTGTGATGGACCGGGCCGGCTCTGGGCACCGCTGAGGGCATCCGCTCAGGGCAAATTGCTCAAATTCGGGGCTCTCTATAGCCCCCAGACTGGAGACCTTCCCAAATAGGGCACAAACCAGTCCCCCAGAGCGCTTCAGCTGCCTGCCTGACGCCTCACAAGCAAAACCCCCCTGACACCCCAGCAATATCTGTGCCCCAGATGGCCCTGGGCCTCATACACAGGTGAGGGGTCTTAAAACCCAATCTCACCTTCCCCGAACAAGTTCTGTCCGGTTCCAAGAAACCAGTCACAGATCCCAGGTCAGTATATACTCTGGATCTTACCCACAAATCACGCTGAGCCAATCCTTTAGAATCTACAATCTAAAGGTTTATTACTACAAGAGAGAAAAGCATGAGAGTAAGCTTGTTAAAGTATCATACATTACATGCATCGAATCTCCCAGTTCTTGATGCAGGCTTGCAGCAGAGATGTTATAGCTGCTGGCTTAAAAGTCCTTGGTGCCCATCCTATGCCAGGATGGGTCCACAGTTCTTCCCGGCTCGTGAATCCCTGCGAGGCCGCATCTGGGGTCAGGAGCAGATCTGGAGACCAACATGGAGTCGGCCACATGGCATATTTATACCTCCTTCCTCATTTCTTCCAAGCTGGCTAGAGTCACATGGTCACATGGCCAGTGGCCAGGTGTGTCTTTGGTCTCCAGAGATCCATTGTTCCCTGGAGACTTGCTCATTAGCATGTCCATAGGCTGAGCATTCTTCGTCTATTCTCAGCCACAAACAGAGAAATATTCAGTATCCACACAGAATACATGGATACTGTATAACTTCACACACAGACATTATACAATTACATGAATAGCATATATAGAATCAGTATAAAGTAAGTTTTTTGTTTGACACCTCACATGGCTCCCTTTGTACCCACTTTTGGGGCCAACTCTCCCCCATGGGCGCAGCAGTGACCTGGCTGCTTCTCTCAAAATCCAATAACGTGACAGATGTACTATACTGTGTGCAAACTGAGTTCCTTCCCTTTCATTTCTGTTGTGCTAAATGTGTGTGTCGGGGGGGGGGGGGGAGGAGTGGGCGAATGAGCTACTTTAAGTGTATTGTGTGTGTATTGTCTCTTCCACTATAGGGCTGATGTGAGTGTAATGGGTGACCGGGTGTAGGGCTGATGTGAGTGTAATGGGTGAGAGGGTGTAGGGCTGATGTGGTGAGTGTAATGTGTGATCAGGTGTAGGGTTGATGTGAGTGTAATGGATGAGTGGGTGTATATCTGATATGGTGTTTATGTTTTATTTCCATTCACTCCCCACAGCACTGCATGCTGCTCTGCTGGCAATGAAATCTCCCTTCCCCTGGGAAAGGAGGCAGATGCTGCTCCAGGCTGCTGAATAGCAGCACATCATGGAAGGTCACCTCCCAGGGAGATAACAGGGAGGCAGGAAGGCAGCAATACCAAATAGAAAATACACCTCTCTGGGACAGGCGGGTCCCCAGAAATCCTGTGGCACATCCTTCCCCTCAGTTAAACATCAGCTAGAGAAATAACCAGAGAGAAGAGCCAGAGAGGGAATCTCCACTCAATGCTGAGCCTGGAAAACGGGTTTATGGATGGAAGTGGGTTGTGGACTTGCCTAGTGGGAGGAGGCCATGCAACCTCCCCTGTGGCTCTCTGACATGAGAGAGAACATTTTCTGATTCTGCACCATAGTGCCTTGGAAAAATTTCCAGCTCTGTCACTCACAATGCCTCTCACTTGCCTGATGGCTTTATTTGAGGTTGCCTGGGCATATGCACTTTCTTAGCCCAAGTAAGAACAGGAGATGGCAGGTTTGTTGAGGGGATCAATCAAAGAATCCTTCTGCCAGCAGGGAAAATGGACTGAAAAGATTTGGTGGATGCCGTGTGTCACAGAGGTGTGGAGGAGTCACCGGGTCCTGCACCTCCAGCCACAGCCAGATGTGACTCTCAGACAGCAGGTAGAACAGAAGCTGTGCCCTGACCACACACCCCTCCCAGGTTTAGTTTACAAGGAGCCTGGCTGTTGTTACCTGATGGGCTGCACATTTTCCCTCAGTGAGTCACCAAAATCCCACATCCCATCTAGCCAGTGGAGCAGTGTCCAGGGAGACTGAGGCACATCCCCGGGGTTACTCCAGGACAGGACAAATCACATGTAACAGAAGAAGGAAACAGAGAATGCAGTCCCCACTGCGTCACAGCTCTCCCCCCTAAGTGCTCTCTGGCTAGGCCCATGAGCTCATTGAGCCTTTCCCGGAAAGCCAGTACATACTCCACCCCTGACTCTCCATCTGGGGAGGCCTCTCCCTCCCATTCATCTCAACAAGTCCAGGTGTCCGCTTACCCTTCTCCCATGTGATAGCTCAAATGGGGAGAACCCTGTGGACTCTTGGGGCATCTCTTGGTGTGCAAACAGCAGGTAGGGCAAGTACTTGTCCCAGTCCTGCAGGTGCTGGTGCATAAAGATCTTTAGCATCTGCTTTAGTGTCCAATTAAACTGCTCCACCAG
This sequence comes from Rafetus swinhoei, assembly GCA_019425775.1. Classification (NCBI taxonomy): domain Eukaryota; kingdom Metazoa; phylum Chordata; order Testudines; family Trionychidae; genus Rafetus; species Rafetus swinhoei. The sequence goes on from CM033437.1 coordinate 214,276,557, forward strand.
CCCATTAGACTGTGGGTGATATGCTGTGGCCTAGGTGTGTCGGACCTCACACTTCTCCCACAAACACCGGAGCAGGGCTGACATGGAATTGGACTCCTGGTCTGTGAGGAACAACTTGGGGAACACCACCCAGCTGAAAATGGCCAGCAGTACACCCACCACAGTGTCTGCCTTGATAGAGGACAGGGCCACAGCCTTGGGGTAGCAAGTAGCATAATCTACCACCTCCAGGATGTATTTCTTCCCCATCCGGTTCGCCTTGCTGAAGGGTCCCACTAGATCCATCACCACCTTCTGGAAAGGCTCCTCTATGATGGGCCTCAAGGCAGCTTTCTCCTTGTCCTGGGCTTTCCCCACTCACTGGCAGGAGTTGCAGGACCGGCAGTACTATTGGACAGCAGCAAAGACCCCAGGCCAGTAAAAGTTCAATAGCAGCCTCCGCCTGGTGCACTGGATCCCCTGGGGTCCCAAGAATGGAACGTCATGGACCAGGTACAGCAGCCTGTGGTGGTACTTTTGGGGAACCACCAGCTGCCACCGGAACGCCCATAAACTCCACTTCCCCTGGAGGGACCCATTCCTGGTAGAGGAATCCTCTCTCTCGCAGGAACCTTACCTGGCAGCCCTCCCCTAGGGCTTGTGTTGCATGGAGGCCAGCCCAGTCCCTCAGCTTCTGCAAGGAGGGGTCTTTCCGCAACTTGACTTGGAATTCAGCAGCTGGGGAAGGGATGGGGACCTGTTCCCTTCACTGCCTGTGTCCGGTGTCCCAGCCCTGCTGAACCTAGTCCCCTGGGGCCCCTTATCTGCTGGGAAAGGGCCCTGAGCCCCCGGCAGGGTGCCCTCCCCAGGGTCAGAGCTGAGTGCCCCTCGCCGGCTCTGGCTCTGGGTAATGACCAGGGCACTGTGGGGTCCTTCCGGCCAGTCCTCTAGGTCACCCCCCATCAGCACCCCAGCAGGGAAGTGCTGGTGCACCCCCAGCTCCTTGGGACCCTCCTGAGCCCCCCATTTCAGATTAAATCTGGCCATGGGTACTTTGAATGGGGTGCCATCTATGCCCATCAGGGGCACCACGTGGTCTGGGACTACAAGCTCAGGCAGGGCCAGCATCACCTCCAGGCCCATGTCCCAGTAGCCCATAACCTTCCTCCCATCCACCTCCAGGGGCACGAGGCACTTGCTCCGCAGGGGCAGCCCTGCCCCTACCCTGAACACTGAGAAACCTGCCTCTGGAGAGTCAGGCCTCCCAGAGGTGTTGACCTGAGGAGCCTCCCCCACCTGAGCTGAGGGCAGCCTGCCAGCCCCTGCCACCGGGGCAGCCTGCCCCTCCTCCAGCCCACCCAGTTAACCCTGGGAGCTCTCGGTTTGCTCAGCCTGTCCTGGACTTTGGGGCACTGAGCCCTCTTGTGGCCTCTTTGCTCACAGTGGTGTCAGGTCAGGACCCGCTGGATCTCTCAAGCCGGCTGATCCACCTGGGTAGTGGCTGTCCTCTTTGGGGGGAGGTTGCCAGATCCTCACTTCTTGGGGGCCCCAATAGGCACCTCTCCCTGATGCACAGTCGCGAACTGGTCTCTCCAGGATCCCCCTTCACACGAGGACCAGCTGTCTGTAAACTCATCGGCTAGTCGCACTGCGCTGTGTAGGTCCTCTGGCCTCCTGTCCTTCAGCCACAGTCTCAGGTCAGGGGGCAGATTTCATAGAGATGCTCCAGGACCATCAGCTTAACAAGTTCTTCTGGGGTCAGGGCCCCAGCCCCAAAAACCCACTTGCGGAGGTATCATGCCATCCAGGAGACTAGATCCACATAGGTCTCCTCAGGGCCCTTCTGCGCACTCTGGAATTTTTTCTGTATGGCTCAAGGGTCAGCCCAGACTTGTGCAGCAGGGCTTTTTTGAACTGTCCATAGTCCCCCAGCTGCAGCCTCTCTAGCTGGCTGAGCAACCATATGGCCTTGGGATTCAATAAGGGGGTGAGATGACAGAGCCGGTCTGCTGGGCGGGGGGCTGGTGCAGATCGCAGGCTCACTCAAAGGCAATAAGGAAGGCGTGTACGTCCCCCCCTTCCTGACACTGGGACAGCTCGTCCATCTCCAAGTTACATGCAGTCTGGGTCCCCTGGGGCCCTCCCCACTCACTGCAGCCGGGGTCTCTCTGCTTCTCAGATCTGCCATGTCCCGCTCATGCTACTGCTGTCTCTCATGGTTCTCCAATTCCTTTAGCTGCAGCTCGAGCTCCAACCATCGCAAATCCACCTAGGGAACCCCGGCCAGGATGAATTACTGCTGGTGGGCACGTCCCAGTGGGCGCCGTGTTTGTCTGGCGGCCTTCAGGCCCCTCTCCTGCCTCAGCCCCTGAAATGCTCCCAGGTGCTGTCTAGCTGCTCTCAGCTGGGACAGGATCCATTGCCCTGGAGCGACCCATTTGGGAAGAAGGGGTCCTGGGCCCCCATCCTGCTCCAAGCTCCCCCCGCCTGAGCTCCACACACTCCAAAACTGGTCTCCCCCTGCAGCCAGCCCGCCCCTCCCTTTGTCCAGCTTCCTGGTCCAAGGTGTCCCCTGGCCACATGCCCCTCCCAGGCTCTGGTTACAGGGAGCCTGGCTGTTGTTACCTGATGGGCTGCACATTCTCCTTCAGTGAGTCACCAAAATCCCACATCCCATCTAGCCAGTGAGCAGTGTCCAGGGAGACTGAGGCACACCCCCGGGGTTACTCCAGGACAAATCACATGTAACAGAAGAAAGGAAACAGTGAATGCAGTCCCCACTGCATCACACCTTGGTAGCCAAGAGACAAACAAGTAGCCTGGGAAGACTATGTGCTGGGATGACAGTGGGAGAGGGGATGAGGTGGGAAACACAGTCATGCAAGTGAGGAACTGATCTGCCAGCTCTTGCCTCAGTCACCAAAGTTACACCTCTTTCAGGTCACAGAGATCCATCATCTCTAGCAGTGGCATTTTGAAGCACTTGGAAGACAGGAAAGTGATCAGGAATAGTCAACATGGATTCACCAAGGGCAAGTCATGCCTGACCAACCTGATTAGCTTCTATGACAGGGTAACTGGCTCTGTGGACCTGGGGAAAGTGGTGGATGTGATATACGTTGGCTTTATTAAGGCTTTTGATATGGTCTCCAACAGTATTCTTGTCAGCAAGTTAAGGAAGTATGGATTGGATAAATGGACTGTAAGGTGGATAGAAAGCTCTCTAGATCATCAGGCTCAATGGGTAGTGATCAATGGTTCAATGTCTGGTTGGTGGCTGATATCAAACGGAGTGCTCCAGGATTTGTTCTGGGGCTGGTTTTGTTCAACATCTTTATTAATGGCCTGGATTAGGGGATGGAGTGCACCCTCAGCAAGTTTGTAGATGACACTAAGATAGGGGGAGCGGTAGATAACACTGGAGGGCAGAGACAGGGTCCAGAGTGACCTAGACAAATTGGAGGATTGGCCCAAAAGAAATCTGATGAGGTTCAAAAGGACAAGTGCAGAGTCCTGCACTTGGGGTGGCAGAATCTCAAACACTGTTACAGGCTGGAGACTGACTGGCTAAGCAGCATTTTGGCTGAAAAGAACCTGGGGATTACAGTGGATGAGAAGCTGGATATGAGTCAACAGTGTGTTCTTGTAGCCAAGAAGGCTATTGATATATTAGGGTGGATTAGGAGGAGCATTGCAAGCAAATGTAGGGAAGTGATTATTCCCATTTATTTGGCTCTGGTGAGGCCACATCTGGAGTATGGAGTCCAATTATGGGGCCCCCATTATAGAAATGATGTGTTCAGTGCTTTTTTTGTGATGGTACTGCCCAGTACGCAGTACCAGCACCTCCAGTCAGAGCTTACCTGGAAAGAACAGAGAGTACCGGCACCTCTGTAATGAAAATGGCCAACAGTCGGCTGAGTCTTAAAGAGTACCGGAACCTTTTTTTTTTACAAAAAAAGCACTGTATATGTTTCACTGCAGAGGGTCCAGCGGAGGGCATCAAAAATGATTAGGGGGCTGGAGCACATGACTTATGAGAAGAAACTGAGGTGATTTGGGCTTATTTAGTCTGCAGAAAAGAGCGAGGAGGGATTTAATAGCAGCCTTCAACTACTTGAAGGAAGATTCCAAAGAGGCTGTAGAGAGGCTGTTCTCAATAGTGACGGATGGCAGAACGAGGAGCAATGGTCTCAAGTTGCAGTGTGGGAGATCTAGATTAGATAGTAGGAAAAACTATTCCCCTAGGAGGGTGGGAAGGACTGGAATGGGTTTCCTAGGGAGGCGGTGGAATCTACATCCCTAGAGGTTTTTAAGTCCTGGTTTGACAAAGACCTGGTTGGGATGATTTAGTTGGGGTTGGTCCTTCTTTGGGCAAGGGGCTGGACTTGATGACCTCCTGAGGTCTGTGCCAGCCCTAGGAGTCTATGATTCTTTGACCAAGTATGGCTGTTCTCATGTGTAAAATGCTACCAAACCAATATGCTCCACTCATTCACATAGAGAGGTAGTAGCATTTTTACATCCACTTTGCACAGCTGTAAATGGATACCCAGGGTGGGGAGAGAATCAGACCTCCATTCTCTAATGGAACTCACCTGGAACTCTCACCTGGAACTCTCCAGTTCTGTGCTTTGAAATTCCTGGGACAGATGGTATTGTTAATCCCAAAGGGTTAAAAAGTCATGAGTCAGGCCCCCAAGAAGTCGTATGATTGTCTTAAAAACTTGAGATTTAAAAAATAATAAATTTTCCTTCTGGTTTCAGAATCTTTCATTCATTCTGTAGTCATGAGGGCAGGAAACTTACTTTTTCTCAAAGAACACTGAAAAGCTTATGAAATAACAAGACACCAGAAGCTTTAAGGAAAACATCAACTGTAGGGTAAAAATTTCTGAGGCAGGCTATGATATTCTGTTAAGAACCCCTATTCTAAATTTGGAGTCTGGGACTGGCAGACGAACACAGTACATGATGGTTACCCCCCACTCCCCCACCTAGCCCATCGAAGAAAGGTCATGATAGAACTAACAACCCAGGATGGGAGACAGGACCTGACACATTCAATGGTGCTGGGAACAAATGCTCAATATTCAAGTACTCCTAATGTCTCTGCTTTAATCCCCAGATGGACCACATCTAAGCAGAGATACCTTCCTGAAGATGACAGACACATCGTCACTTCACACATAATTGATAATTGATGTCTGCTTTGTTTAAATACTTGTTTTACTAGAAACACTATGGCTGCATCTAGACTGGCCAGTTTTTCCGGAAAATCAGCCGCTTTTCCGGAAAAACTTGCCAGCTGTCTACACTGGCCGCTTGAATTTCCGCAAGAACACTGACGATCTCATGTAAGATTGTCAGTGTTCTTCGGAAATACTATGGTGTTCCTGCTCGGGCAAAAGTCCTTTGCGCAAAAGGGCCAGTGTAGACAGCGCGTATTGTTTTTGCGCAAAAAAGCCCGATCGCGAAAATGACGATCGGGCTTTTTGTAAAGCTGCCTAGATTGGCATGGACGCTTTCCGCAAAAGCACTTTTTGCGGAAAAGCGTCCGTGCCAATCTAGACGCTCTTTTCCGCAAATGCTTTTAACGGAAAACTTTTCCGTTAAAAGCATTTGCGGAAAATCATGCCAGTCTAGACGTAGCCTATGTAACTTTATATTACTGCTCTTATTTTGCCTCACGATTAGCATCTATCCGGGGGTCCGGGATTTCCCCCCCTCCCCATCACTTGATCTGCCCATTGAGCATCCTATATAATTAGTTGTAACCTATTGTTTGGCAGTGTTCACTGAGCCTAACAAGCGACGTGACACTCCACCAGCGTTGTGTATGTAATAAACTCTCCTGCTTGCTTCATATATGGTGTCCAGATTCTGTTCCTACATCAACTATCATGAGACTTGAGGATTCATGTTTTGAAGGTCCTCCATAGTTTGTGATTTCTCTTGGGAGGAAGGACTAATACAGTCCCACTGCAACCCGAACGTGAGAGAGATTTATACCCTTTCAGGAGTCCAAACCTTTTTTTGTTTTTATACACAAATTTTTTTAAAATTGTATTTAATCTAAAATGCTGTCAGCTTCCTTAACATAGATGAGAACCTGCTGTATTGAGAGGATTCCATTCACAGTGGGACTAAGAGGGGCAGATGGCATCCATCAGTCCTGGCACAATTTTCATTTTCCCTGGCTCCATGTTGGCCTTTCCCCCAGCCCACCTGTCTATTTGAAATGAAGCATTGAACCCATGGGAAAAGGGTCCCAGGTGCAGAGATATTAGCGAAGGCACATCGTTAATGATCAGATTTCCCCTAACCAGACGGGTCCTCAGCTTTCTTTGGATCTTGCTGTCTCCAAGCCACTGTCAATAAATCTTTTGGCGTGAGATAGTAGACGAGTGTTCCAAAGTTTATAAATCCAATATCCATGCGCATTATGAGATTTTATATATCAGGCAAATCAGTTTCCCAGAGGTATTTATTTCTCTCGGTGTCTCTTTCTTTTCTTCTGTTTGCCTCTTTCTCTCTTTGGGTACATCTGTGTTATGGCCCTGCTCAGAAGGCACTAATGCAAACAGACAGTGAGACAGGAACAGACGCACAAACATCACTCACACAGGGGCTTTGTTGTGAATAAGCGGCGGTGTGTGGAGCACCCCCCCACACACACCTCTTTTGTTGTGTTTGTTACTGTGGTTTTCTGTCAGGTGTTGACAGAGGTTTGGCTGTATGTGAGTGGTCTCCCTGTATGCTGCACCAGCTCTGCACAGGTAGCTGGCACTGCAGACCTCAAGCAAACCACCCAATAACGACAGGATCTGTTAAGATGCAAGGGCACTTAGGTTTACTGCCCCAGCTCCCTGCATCAATGTGTACAGGTATGCCCAATACAATGGACCAGCTCAGTGAATGGCAAGACTTTTAATTCTCCCCTCAGCTAGACAGAGACATTCCCTCTAAGATACTGCTGTATACACCAATGCAAACAAGCAGTATATCACTCCAGATGCTGTTAGGTGCCAACCTCTGGCATATTAGAGTGCTGCCCTTTGACATATCCAGGGCTACCCATTACCTTGTACTTCAATGGTGGGCAACCTGCAGCCTGAAGGCCACATGCAGCCCCTGGGGTTCTATGTGGGGCCCATGAGACATTTGGCTTGCCATTGTCTATGCACAGGGTTGCCAGATTCTGATGGTTTTCGTCTACGTAGCTTTTTTCCTGCTGGAGTTAGAGAAGTGACATGCACGTAAAGCAAGGACACGTGAAGTAAGTTGCGTGCTGATTGCACACAGCATTGTGAGAGCCACACACTCCCTCTGCATCCAGGCAAAGTGCTGCTCTGGTTCACATGGCACAGCTCGCACATTCTAGGGACACAAGCGCAGTTAGCAAAACTGACTTGTCCTGAGGGACCATCTTGGTTAGAACAATCTTGCAGCCCACGGAGATGAAGGAGGGCCACTTCCACAGCCCACTCACTAGCCTAGGTTGTTTCTCACTGCTGTACATGTTGGTTTGATCAAAACATCTCTATCCATCATGCTGGCATACTGCCCTCATTTATAGGATGGGTCAGCGTGCTCCTGTTACCTCTGAAGAATGAGCTGGGATTGGGGTGTGCTCGTACCATCCTTCTAGAAGGCGCTTGTGCCAATGCTTAGTGCCTCGCCCTGCTTCAGAATATGTCTTTCTGCAGTATCAGCCCTGCGCTGGCCAAATTCTGTGAGCAGGGCCTGCCTCTAGCTCACAACTGTGCTTTATATCAGCAAAATTGTGACTATTTTAGCCCAGGCCTCAGCTCAGGCCTCTGACACAAAGGCTTATGTTTTGGCCCCCTTCATACTATAGCAACCATACCAGAGGAGAGTATTGTAAACGGATTAGAAAATACAGGTGTGCTTACAGACACAATGTGGGTCCATGTCTACAACTTTGCCAGTGAACTCAGCTCCCACACAATTCTGCACTGCACTGTTGAGAACATGTGTCCTGCTAACTCACTCAGCAGAAGTGGATCCTGCATTAGCTATCCCTGAATATGCTGCAGCTTTGTTCTGTTCAGAGCTGTGATCAAATTCCATCTCTTCCATAGGCTTGACGTGTATTTTAATCATAATAGGGGATATTAGCAGAGCCACCATTGTGTGATGGGCCCTTCATTTACATTATGAAGAAAGGAAAATTATTCCATCTCAGAAGACACCAGCACAAAGTAAAAGTTTCACGTTGATCTGTGCTTCCATTCTGAAAACTTCATAAAACTGACCACTTCTTACACAGCAGCCCACTCGCCCGTGTGTATCAATCACAACTGCAGAGCTTAGTGAACAAAATAAGTTTTTACTTTATTCCTGTTAACTCTGTAGAGTCCACACAGTGCAGAGGCAGTGCCCTGATCCTCAGTTATTTAGATGCCTAATTCCTATTGCAATCATGTGAGTTAGGCACCTAAATATTGCTGAGGATCGGGGGCCAGGAGCCTATTCTTTCCTGAGCATCACCAACACAATAGTTTATAAATTTCAATCAGTTATATGCTGCAAACCTCCTGGTGACTGGGGATGCACGTGTGTCACCAAGACCCTCATTTGGCAAGGAAAATGGAAACAGCCCCGTTTCATTCTCACATCCCAGGCTGAGTTTGTAGGGCTAGGAGCTAAACCATCACTTTTTAACTTGTGACCTGAGGAATGTCTGATTCAGTTGTTGAGTAATAATGAACAAGAGGCTCCACAATCCCATTGTCTTCCACCTGTTCTGGGCAACGTAGGCTAGCGAGTGGGCCACAGGAGTGGCCCTCCTTCAGCTCAGTGGGCTGCAAGATTGTCCTAACCAAGATGATCTCCCTGGATAGGGCAGTTTTGCTCACTGCTCTTGAGTATCTAGAATTTGCAGGATGTGCTGACTGATTCACAGCAGCGCTTTGATTGGCTGCAGAGGGAGCACACAGCTCTCCAAGTCAATGCTGTGTGCAATCAGCGCATGTCTCACTTCACGTGCCTTTGCTTTCTGTGCATGTCAACTTTAGTAATACCAGGACAAAAATCCCTACAGGGATGCAAACCAGTGACATCTGGTGACCCTGCACGTGGGCAATGATAAACAAATGTGTCACAGGCCACACATAGAACTCAGGCCACATAGGGCCCATGGGCCACAGGCTCCCGCCACTATCTTACACTAGGGGTGGGGAACTTCCGGCAGATGCATACACAATCTACTAGCCTGGATCCTTCTAGGCTCTGGTCAGTGAGAGGAATGTGGGAGTGTCTTTCTCCTTCTCAGCCTGGGGCCACATCAGGAAGGGGGTTTCTGCTTGCCATTGGTATGCAGCCCCCCACCTGTGGCCTCCAGCCCAAAATAGGTTCCCCACTCATGTCTTACACACTTCTATTGGACCTCCTTCCTCTCTGGCTCACCCCTATGTAACCCTATTGGGGTCCAGAAAGCAGGTTCCCCACCCATGTCCAGAGAGCAGGTACCCACCCATGTCTATTGAGCCTTCTTCCTCCCTGGCTCACCCCTAGGTAACCCCTTTGGGGTCCAGAGAGCAGGGCCCTTTTCAATCTTTTCCCTGAGCGAGGCAGTGCTGTTTGTTCCAGGAGGAGGAAGCGCTGCTGGAGGGGCAGGGAGGGAGCGGAAGAGGGGAGAGCGACAGTGTGTGGGTGGAGCGCTGGCCAGGCGGGCTGCAGCAAGCAGGCCCTCACGCAGTGAAGCCGCCGAGAACCTTGAAGCTGGGGAGGGACAGAGGGGCCTGTCGGGCTCCCCAGGACAGGAGCCAGGGAGCACAGTGCCAGGGAGGAATTGGCTGAGAAGGCCCAACAGGAGCTGGACCCAGGATGGCTGCTGCCCAGAGTTGTAAGGGGCTTTGAGTGCTGGGGCTGGTGACTTGCACTGGGGACGAGGAGGGAGGCTGTTAGCCAGTGACAGGGGGAAACTGCTGCTGCTCTGTGTAGCTTTGCAGAGAGCGGCAGAAGAGGCCACCAGAGGGGTTTCCTGGGGAGTTTACTGGCGCTGAAGATCACCAGGAGCACCCAGGACTCTCCCCTGGATTGGAACTCTGCCCAGTGCTGCTAAACTCTGTGCTGCTGGGTGCCTGCCCTTCCTGACTGTGCTGCCATTGGGCCTGTGGGACCTTGAGCTGAATGCAACCCAATTTTACCATTCCCCATCTATTTCCTCCTGGTGTTTTTCTCCTTTCATCCCTCCCTAAATAAATATTTCCCCTTCCTATGTTCATTGTAGTCTGCAGGGAAGTGTGTGTGTTCACTTGGGGGCGGGGGGATGTTTGGAACAGGTGCCTGGGAGTGGAAGAGACTTGTCTAGCACCCACTTTCTATTGATACTTCATACACTTCACATGCAGGGAAGAAGAGAGGTCCTGGCCTATCACTGCTGCAGTTTTATATTTGTATTGCCAGGCAAAGAGTAAGTGGGCTCTAGGCCAACACTGCCTCTACCATTCTTTGGACAAGCTGAAGCCTCTGACTGAGGGCCCTGTCCACCCTGGCATGTTTTATCACCAAAAACTGCCTTTGGCAACAAGTGCTAGTGCTTACACTGCAATGTGACTTTTGTTGGGAAAAACACCCAGATCTAGCGATAAAAAAATTGTCCTCCCTGGCCCCCAGGAGAGCTTTTACTTTCCCCCTTCTTGTACTGTCAACAAAGAGCCAATACGGACTCTGCTGTTTGTTTTGTCGAGAGAACTGGCTTTAGCCAGTGTCCCCCACTGCCTGCCCTGATGGCTGTGCTCAGTGTTTTGTGATCTCTGCTGCCCTGCAGGCATGCACCCCTCCCCTTTCAAAGCTCCAGGAAGTAGCTGAGGGTACGTCTAGACTACAGGCTTACGTCGACATAAGTTTCGTCAACAGAATCTGTCGACAAAACTTATGTCGACATAGAGCATCCAGACTACATCGCTTTGTTGACAAAGCAATGAGTTTTGTCAACGAAGAGCGTCCAGACTGCAGGATGCTCTGTCGACAGAAGGCGGCACCCGGAAGTGCTTCTGGAAGGTCACAGGGGCAGCCATAAAGCCCAGGCACTGCTGCACACTCTCTGCAGAGATGCGTGCTTAAAGGGATGCTCCTGGACAGCCGTAGCCCTGCTCCTGCTTCTGGCTTGCCTACCTTATACAGGGAAAGCAAAGCTGCTGCAGTTTTTCTGGCTCTGGTTGACCTGCTTTGTTGGACACCATAGCTGCTTATTTTCTGGTTTGTCCCTTTGTCTGTCTGTTTGTGTGTTTGCTTCTGTGTTTGCTTGTGTGTTTGTTTGGGTTTTGGCTTTTTTTGGTTTCTTTGTATTTTTGTCTGTTTGTTTGTTTCTTTTGGGCTGTGTCTACACTGGGGCGATCTTGCGCCAAAGCGGCTGCTCTTGCGTAAAAACTTGCTGCCTGTCTACACTGGCCGTGTGTTCTTGTGCACGTAAACTGACGTTCTACTGTGTAAAATCAGGGCTTCTTGCGCAAGAACTATGATGCTCCCGCTCAGGAATAAGCCCTCTTGCGCAACTGTTCTTGCTCAAGAGGCCAGTGTAGACAGGCAACATGAATTTCTTGCGCAAGAAAGCCCTATGGTTAAAATGGCCATCAGAGCTTTCTTGCGCAAGAGAGCATCTACACTGGCATGGATGCTCTTGCGCAAAAGCATATGCCAGTGTAGACGCTCTCTTCTGGAAGAGTTTTTGCACAAGAACTCTTCCGCAAAAGAGTTCTTGTGCAAGAAGCTGCCAGTGTAGATGTAGCCTTGTTCTTTTGTTTGTGTGTTAATTTGGCTTTTTTAGCCATGGAGCCTGAACTGCCCCTGGGCAGGCGATGGCCCCACACCGTGCTGCTGGAAGCTCTGCTGCATGCTTAGGAGAGCATGATGACCTTGGCAGCAGAGCTGGATTCTGAGCCCAGCTTTGAGCCCCTCGCTCAGGCTGCTGCCCTGCTGCCCTTGCCCCCCAACTTATTCCTGGAGAGGCGAGTTTGGAGGCTGGACACCAGTTCCGAATGGTGGGACCGGCTAGTGATGCAGCAGTGGGACGACAACCAATGGCTCCGGAACTTCTGGATGTGGAATGCCACCTTCCAGGAGCTGTGTCTGGCTCGCCCCTGCCCTGCAACGCCAGGACACCAGCTTGCGGCCTGCCATCCCCCTGGAGAAGCGCGTCGCCATTGCGCTGTGGAAGCTGGCCACCCCCAACAACTACTGCTCTGTGGGGCATCAGTTTGGTGTGGGGAAGTCTACCGTCGGGGCTGTCTTGATGGAGGTAAGTCACTCTCAGGGGACACTCCAGGGGGGCAGTCAGGACCAGACACAGAGAATTGGGGATGGGCTGGCAGAGGTAGAAGCCCTCTCAGCCTCTCCCTGCCATGGTGCAGGGGGCAGGGAGTGGGGGAGGGATTGTCTGGGGAGGGGCTGTTGGGGTCTGGGGAGGAGGGAGGAGCACCCCTCAGCAGCTGAGCCAACCCCTCTAATGTCCTGTTCTGTGTGTTTCTATTTGTCCCTTTCTGCAGGTGGTGACGGCCATTAATTCTGAGCTGCTCCACAGGACCATCTGCCTCGGAGACCTGCAGACCATCCTGGCCAGATTTGCGGGGCTGGGGTTCCAAAACTGCGGTGGAGCACTCGCCGGGACCCACATCCCCATCCGCGCCCCGCCCCATCGAGCGGCACAGTTCATCAACAGGAAGGGCTACTTCTCCATGGTGCTGCAGGCCCTGGTCAACCACAGGGGACAGTTTACCGACGTTTGTCGGGTGGTCAGGCTGGGCACACGATGCCCACGTGTTCAGGAACTCATACCTGTACTGCAGGCTGCAGCATTCTTCCCAGAGAGGAACCTGGCAGTCGAGGATGTGCAGATGCCTATGTGCATCGTGGCCGATGCGGCCTACCCTCTTCCCCCCAGGCTGTGATCAGCATGACAAGTCACAGTACTGCACCGTGGACTTTGCTCCTACCTGCCCTGCCCTGTGTGTGTTGGACCCTCACAGCACTCACGTGATATTCCCTCCCCGGTGTCCAAAGTTTCCTGGGAGGCCTCCTGCATCTGGGCATCTGGCTGCTGGGTGCTCTAGGTGCTGTCCCCCTCCTCCTCCTCTTGGAGCTCCGGGTCGTCTGGCAGGAGTTGCGGCCGCTGCTGCACAGGGGTCTCCATGGCAGACTCCACAAGTCTCTCGGGAGGCAAGGGTTCCCCTGCCCCCAGGATCGTATCCAGGTCCTCGTAGTAGGTGCAGGCGTGTGGCCTTTCCCCGGAGCGGGAGCTGTGCTCACGGGCCCTGACGTACCCCTGCCTCAGCTCCTTCACCTTGGCGCTGACCTGCGGTGCCGTGCAGGGGTGGTGGCCTTCCCTGGCCAGGCCATCTGCCATTCTGGCATAAATGTCCACGTTCCTGCGCCTGGCCTGTGGGAGCTGAAGAGCCGCCTCCTCAGCCCAGAGCTCCAAAAGGGCTTTAATCTCGGGACCAGACCAGGAGGGTGCCCGCCATTTAGTGCCCCAGGGTTCCTGGAGGGATGTTTCCCTGGAAGGGCCAGGGGTCTCCTGGGGGGCTTGTCCCTGCGACATGTCTCCCGACTGCCCCTACCGGGAAGAGCTGCGTAGTCAGGATCCTGGCTGGAGCTGTCTTGCAGCCAGACTACTGATCCTGGGTGCCTGTGCCTTTTAAAGATGGCTGCAGGCAGGAACAATAGAGTTGCAAGCTGTGGCAGGAGTGTCTACCAGGCGTCCTTCCTGGAGTCTTTTTCTGTCGACATAACTTTTCCCCCGCGTCCACTCTGCCCTTTTGTCGACATAACTACGTCGACGAAGGAGTTAGTCCTCGTGGAATGAGGTTTACAGCCGTCGACAAAAGTGCTGAGTTATGTCAACATTATGTCGATATAACTCAAAGGCAGTGTGGACGCAGGTTTAGCTTTGTCGACAAAAGTCCACTTTTGTTGACAAAACCCTGTAGTCTAGACACCCTGAGAGCTGAGGGAGCTGCTCCATTTGGGAAATAAAGAGCAAATCATTGGAATGCTCCCATTCTGCCCTGCATTAGAAAAACAGTGGCAGGTAGGGATGTTAAATATCGGTTAACTGAATAGTTGAGTAAGCTCATGAAATTTTATCAGTTAGTTGACTATAGTCCTCAGGGGTAGGGCCGGCAGCCAGTGTATCAGAGGCAGCTGTGCGGAGTGCCAGGCAGGAGCTGGTCTGTGAGGGGAGCCGGTTTAAAAACCAACTCCCCTCGTGGACCGGCTGCCTGTCTTTCTCAGAAGCAGCAGCACAGGGCGAGGTGGCAGCAATCCCTGTCTAAGGGGAGGGGGTCTGAGCTCCTGGACCTGGCCTGAGCCAGAACTGAGCTGGGCTGCCTGCCCACCCAGCACCTAATACAGTTGAAATGCAGAGCTGAAACAAGGGTAGGTCCCGGACCCAGCGTGACACAAGCTGCCAGCCCGCCTGGCTTGTAATACACTTTAAATGGAGAGCCGCAGCACGGGTAGGTCCCAGACCCATTGCAAGCCAGGACTGAGCCAGGCTGCTGGCCAGTCTGCTAAAAAAATTACTGGTAGGGAGAGGGAAATGCGTGTAGTCTATAGCATTAACCTATAAGCTTTTGCTTATCGGTTAATCAACTATACTATTACATCCCTAGTGGCAGGTAGTCTGCTGCTGCAGGGGGAGGGCTGGAGAGACTGCTGTGCTGCTTTGACATTCCTCAGCACCGAGAGGAGGGAAACCCAAGAGGTGTAGGGATCAGTTCTGCCTTCCTGCAACATTGCTCTGTGGGATGCTCACCCACCCTGCTTCGCTCCATGGACAGGGTTCTAGTAACGTGACCATGAAACAATGGGAGGCAGAAAAACTGATCTGACCAGTTTTCACTTTTGGTGCCTGTCCGCATTACTGTTACTGACAAACCTTCCCAATGGAGACATAGCCTAGGCCTGCCACAAGTCCCAGTCTGTGGTGGATTTGGAGAGCGGTCCCCTCCCTGCTTATTGCTGTTTGACTTGCTTCCTACACTTCAAGTAGTAGGGCATGGCCCAGCCCATACCACTCAAAGTCCTCACACAGCTTTGGTCCTTTAATGATTCATGGCTATGCCATAGAGCACAGATGGGAGAGGAGACAGATCAATAAGAGAATCCATAGGAGGTGGGATGGACACTCGCCCACAGAATGTACACATGTGCGGGGGACTCTGGTGTGTTATAAAAGGGAAGTAGTGAGCAGCTCTGATGTATCCTGTTCACTGGGAGGTAGTGCCATTATCAGTGACAAAGAAAAGCATTGTAGCCAACCACATGTCAACAAACTATCCAGCTCCAGCAAGCCACTGATTTGCAAACGTGTCTTTATTGATCAACAGATTTAGCCCATACAATATGAACTTTATTTTACAAGAACCTTCAGCTGGTTAGAATTCCTGACAGAAAAAAAATCATCATCATCATCATCATCGCCTTTTACAATATTGGACTAGAGCAAAAATGGAGGTAAATGTCGCAATCCAGTTAAAATAATCTAAACAAACTAACCTAAACATAAACCCCCACATGTAACAAATGGCCAGAATTATTCCCATAAGCATTGCAGTGCTAGGGGGAGGTATGGACACAAAAATCAAACACCCGGGGTTGCAGCTGTGTCCCCCAGACATGCCCAAGCGAGAGTATGTGTGAGTGAGAGAACACACAAGTGGAGATAAGTGTGTGAGCAAGCACAAGACTAGGGGAGAGAAGTGCAAATGCCACTCCCAGCTGCAGCCAATCTTCACCCAAAGGGATTTTCTAACCTTCAAAACATTCAGAGCTTGTGAAATGAGAGACCAATATGGATTTCCACCCAAACGAGAAAGAAATACCCCAGTAAGCAGAGAGGAGAGGAGGGAAGAAGGCTCAGGGAGAATGATGTCATGACAACCTAGTAAACACCGAAAGGGATCTCTAATGATATTTTGTGTGAGAGATTATCCCAGAGGGCAATCCCATATGAGGAGTGTGACAGAAGAGCAAACCTGAACTCAGGTTGCAAATAGGGAACACTTATCTATAGCTTTCACCTCTCGTTCCCCTTTCTAAAGCAAAACATCTCAGTCCTCACTGCAGTACCTCCTGCCACGACCCTGCCCCTCTTTTCCTACCCTGGGCTCCCCACATAGCCCTGCCAGTGCCCCTCAGCCCTGCCTTGCTATTCCAGCCCTGGGTTTCCAACACCATTCTGCATATGCCCCTCAATCCTGATCCACAACATGCTCTTCTATTTCTACAGATTTTAGTGGAACAACCATTCAAAAAGTTAGAAAGGGAAATCATGACAAATTTCCAACACCTCACCAGAGGGTAGCAGCTTGTTTATTTGTCTGCTTCAGTGAAGTGCTAACCTATTTTTTCTGCCCCCATTGTCATCCTCCTAGGAAAATATGAGTTTGGGTAGAATCATCTTATGAAATTAAAACATGTTTGTCATATTTCCCCCTTTATCTACAGTCCATCTATTCTTCCCATCCTTCTTGTTTGCTTCCTACATCTAGATCTCTGCCTCCAACCCCCAACAATAGAAGAATGTTTACAGTAATTATATTCAATTATTTAATTATTGCTCAAATCCCAACATAGAACTTCCCCAATATTCAACTTCTACCCCCCGGATTAGACTGATGGCAGTTCTAGAGACAACAGTTGTTTGTGCCATTCAAAAAGCACTGCTTTGGTCTCTCAGCATCTGGCCTGCATGGGATGGGATTTCTCTGCCACCTTTGTAAGGGCAACACTGACTCAAAAAAAAAAAAAATTGAAAAGTCTCTCCTGATGACGTTCAGGCAAACCCTCCCCAAAACATAGATCACTGCTTGTTCACAGTGTAGCATAATTGCCTAACAGCAGAAGCCTAGGACCGAATGTGTGCATGGCTATGAAATACTCTGCTCTTGGGGGCCACGCAAGATCTATACATAAGACCTGGAGGGGAAGACTGAATGCAAAGGGCTTACATATTAGGCTAGGCTGCAATTAAAAGAGCAGGGGGAGCCAGTCTTGGTGTTTGGTCCAGCCCACAAATGCAGTTATTAAAAAAAATAAAAAAATAAATAAAAAAAAATCTCACCTTCCTCATCTCAGCCTGGGTAATCCCTAAACCTTGGTGAAGGAAAGGTTAACAGGGCAGTAGGGGAACTATGCATGGGCGAGGTTGAGGATGTCCAGCATAGGGAACCTCATATGGGCACACAGCTCACCAAAGCACATGTCATACTTGAATGCCCAAGCTAGATGATGAAAATCAACATGCGAGGGACCACAGAGCACAGTCACTCCCACATCCAGAGAATGTGCACACAGGGTCCCCAGGAGTCCTTCCCTACCTCCACAAAGGGAACCTGGAAGCTGTGAGAGTCTGGCTTGCTTAGCAGGGCTGTTCCAGCTAACCCAACGCCCACCCATGGACCTCCCAGTCACATAGCTCAGCCCCTTCACTCCACTAAGCCACGTTTCCTCCCTCCTCCCCCCCCACCCCACAGAAAAAGTAACATGAAGAGTAATAAGAAATCACCATGTGTGTGAAAATGAGGGCACTATGCATGTGGTTCCCTTCCAGTTATCGCTTCAGTCCTCCTCCTCTCCGCCGTGGATCCCCCCTCCCCCCACCGTTCCTCTCAGTCCATTTGGCCTATGCACCTGCTGACCAGCCTCACTTGCCATAGACGCTCTCATCGCTGTAGGCCACATAGAGAAAATAGTCCTCCTCGTGGTTATCCTGGCAGGAAGGGGGGTGGGGGAGGGGGGGAGAAAGGAAGAGAGGGTGAGACACAAACATCATCTGGGACCATCCCAAACAGTGGCCTTATAAGAGCAAAAGGAGAGCACATTTCTCTGTCACTGTCTTTCACTTCTCCCCCCAGGACCTTATTTCCTTCCTCCACAAAGAATGTGGCTGAGCACAGAGCAGCAGACTTTCTTTGTGGATGTTTCTGGTCCACACAGAGAAATGGTTTTGCCCCAAATGACTGTGAAATAATAGAAATGGATGCTTCCATTTATGTGTCAGTGAGAAGCTGTGAGAAGGGAGTTGGAGGAATGTGGGAGTATGTCTATACCGAAAAAGAAACCAAACCAAACAAACCTCACTTCAGTGAGCTTCACAGACTAGTCCAACCGACATAGGGTCACAGGGCTCATGCTCCAGGGCCAAAACCAGCCATAGAATCCTAGGGCTGGAAGAGACCTCAGAAGGTCATCGAGTCCAACCCCCTGCCCAAAGCAGGACCAATCCCAATTAAATCATCCCAGCCAGGGCTCTGTCAGGCTGGGACTTAAAAACCTCTAGGGAAGTGGTCTCCAAACTTTTTAAGCACAAGATCACTTTTTGAATTTAAGTCAGTCCAGGATCTACCTCAAACCCAAATACTCGTGCCCCGCCCCTTCTCCAACGCCCTGTCCCTGCCCCATCCCTTCACCAAGGCCCTGCCCTCCTCACTCGGTGAAGCTGGGGTACAGGAGAGGAGGACAGAGAGACATCAGCGCCCCCTGCCTCTGTCTCCCCCACCCTGCACAACAAGCAGGATGATCCCAGGAGGCAGCTCTGAGGCTCTGGGCAAGGGCAGCAGGGCAGTGCGGGGAGGGGCAGCTGAAGTGCTGGCCCTTGATAGCCTCCCAGCCAAACCAGTCAAGATCACCTGTCAGAGGCTCCAAGATCTACTGGTAGATCCCGATCTACTGGTTGGTGACCACTGCTCTAGGGATAGAGATTCCACTACCTCCCTAGGGAACCCATTCCAATGTTTCACCACTCTCCTAGTGAAATAATTTTTCCTAATATCCAACCTAGACCTCTCCCACTGTAACTTGAGACCATTGCTCCTTGTTCTGCCATCTGTCACCACTGAGAACAGCCTCTCTCCATCCTCTTTGGAACCCACCTTCAGGTAGCTGAAGGCTGCTATCAAATCCTCCCTCAGTCTTCTCTTCTGAAGACTAAATAATCTCAAATCCCTCAGCCTCTCTTCATAGGTCAGGTGCTCCAGTCTCTTCATCATTTTTGTTGCCCTCCACTGGATAAATGGACTGGGAAGTGGATAGAAAGCTGGCTAGATTGTTGGGTCCAACGGGTAGTGATCAACAGCTCAATGTCTGGCTGGCAGTTGGTAACAAGCGGAGTGCCCCAAAGATCAGTACTAGGGCTGGTTTTATTCAACATCTTTGTTAATGGCCTGGGGGAGGAGATGGATTGCACCCTCAGCAAGTTTGCAGATGACACTAAGCCTGGGGGAGAAGTAGATACGTTGGAGGGCAAGGATAGGGTTCAAAGAGACCTATACAAGTTGGAGGATTGGCCCAAAAGAAATCTGATGAGGTTCAACAAGGGCAAGTGCAGAGTCCTGCATCTGGGACAGAAGAATCCCAAGCATTGTTACAGGCTGGGGCCTGACTGGCTAAGCAGCAGTTCAGCAGAAAAGGACCTGGGGATTACAGTGAAGCTGTAGGAGATGAGAAGCTGGATGAGAGTCAGCAATGTGCCCTTGTAGCCAAGAAGGCTAACAGCATATTAAGGTGCATTGGGAGGAATTGCCAGCTGATTTAGAGAAATGATTATTTCCCTTTAGTTGGCACCGGTCAGGCCACATCTGCAGTATTGCATCCAATTCTGGGCCCCCCACTATAGAAAGGATGTGGATACATTGGAGAAAGTTCAGCAGAGGGCATCAAAAATAATTAGGGGGCTGGAGCACATGACTTATGAAGTAGGCTGAGGGATTTGGGCTTATTTGCAGAAGAGAAGAGTGTGGGGGGATTTGATAGCTGCCTTCAACTACCTGAAGGAGAGTTCCAAAGAGGATGGAGAGAGGCTGTTCTCACTGATGACAGAACGAGGAGCAATGGTCTCCATTTGCAGTGGGGGAGGTCTGGGTTGGATAGTAGGAAAAAAACTTTCCCTAGGAGGGTGGGGAAGCACTGGAATGGGTTTCCTAGGGAGATGGTGGAATCTCCATCCCTAGAGGTTTTTAAGTCCTAGCTGGACAAAGCCCTGGCTGGGATGATTTAGTTGGGATTGGTCCTGCTTTGGGCAGGGGGCTGGACTCGATGACCTCCTGAGGTCTCTTCCAGCCCTAGGATTCTAAATTCACACACAAAGCCTGCAGCTGAGGAGGGGACAGACCCCAGCTCTCTCCATCCTCTGTGCACAGCTCTGTCAACTAGATCAAGCTTCCACTTTGAAAATTAGCTTTGGTGTCTTAATCTTCTAACACCTTCATTAAACAAAAAAAATCTATCCAGCATTGCTGATGGATAATGATCACACTCAGGGGAGTTTGAAGTAGTCACTTTTTAAAATGCCACTGTTAAAGTGAAGGGAGGATTGAAAAGATTTTCCTGCTTTGGAGTCCTACCATCTCGGAATGCTGTAAAGCAGCCCTGCCAGAGATAATGTCCCTTGGGCTCATAAAAGTTTTTCCAAAGAGCAAATTATTTGCCTTTACAGTGGACGAGATGGCACCACTTATCAGATGCTCTCAAAGAGTCATCATTAGAAGGGGGGATCTTCAGATGTCCCTATGAGGTCTTCATACACAGATTTCAAATTATGCATGCAGGTCCCTGCCCTCTGTTATCAATGATCGCAGTGTATTTTCCAGCAAGTGCACTCATTATGTTTGTTTGCCCAATGGTGTGGTTTCTCTCCCCTGTCTAAGAGAAAATGTGTTTGTTTAAACAGAAAAGCAAATGAACAGATTTTCCAGACATTCATCTACTCATCTGAGCTATGAAGAAACACATTCACTGGGAAATAGGAGTAGTACAGGTCAAAACCAAATACGTGTATGACAGTTATTTATTAAAATGCTAGCAACATGTCACTGAATAGATCAGCGTAGGCCCAATTCGCAGTCCTGTATTCTAATCATTGGACCGACATTCCCTCTCAGAATCTGTCCTGGAAGAACTGTGGGGAAACTGCACTGTAGCACAAAAATGGGAACCTGCCAGGGAAACTCTTTGATTTCTAATCTAACACTCTTACATTAGCAAAGGAAAAATAAATAATTTATTAATATAAACAAACAAATAAATAAATAAAGTTCCTGTTTCCTTGGCCAAACACCCCAAGTCCCTTGGTCTAACCTGATAATGCAACATTCCAAAGTGGGCTGATGGAATTCAAACAAGAGTGGAGAGCTCCAACAAGGAGGAGCTAATGTGAAGTAGGAATTATCAGACAAAGCCCTGGCTGGGATGATTTAGTCCTGCTTTGGGCAGGGGGTTGGACTCGATGACCTCCTGAGGTCTCTTCCAATCCTAAGCTTCTATAATTCTAAGAAACAGTGGTGCAGTGCTGAGTCAGGGGGTCCAATATGTAAAATTATTCTAGAGTATGAGTTGTTTAGGCCACTACTACAGCAATATAACAAGCAGATGGGTTGAGCTTACCTCATACAGCTGACCCATAGTAGCACTAGTGGGAGGGATGGTGTTATTGACAAAGAAAAATAGGGCATCCTCTGGCCTCAGGTGGATCCTCTTTCGGATTAAGAAGTAGAACTGGCCAACTGAAGAGCGATACAAAGGGAAGAGAAATAGTAGAAGATGGATGAGTTTGATACAGGGATCAAAGATCAAAAACACAAGAGAATGATTGATACACAATGTTCAGTTGTGTTCGCAGAGGTTTGTGTGTATCTCCTGCTCTTCCGGCACTAAAACCCTGCTCTATCAGCTCTCCTCAGTGCTGCCCTGCAGCTCCTTGCTATTCCAGTTGGTACCCTTCAGTCCTGTCCCACAAATCCCTGGCCCTCTAGTACAAAGTTCAGAGCTATATCTGAACTCTCCCAAAGTTCAAAGTCATTTGAGTTTGGGATTTTGGTTCAGCCTATTAAAAACAAAAAGGTCTGCAATAAAATGTGGATCAAGGCTGGAATTCTGACCCTCCTCACCAAAATACAAATGGGTTGAAAACTGGGATTTGATAACGTGTCCTCTTCTTACAGTGAAACTGAGATTGATCTGGGCCCAAGTGTTATGTAAAGATTAGGAAAAAGGATGTTAACCCTAACCTTACCTACCATCCTGTCCACTGTCCCATCACTAGCCTCCCTGAGGTGGCACATGTCCTGACTGGACCAGTATTTCATTTTCTACCATATTGATTCAGACCATCAGATACTCTAGTCTCATATTCAGTCTCTGACAGGAACCTTCACTTCATTTTAGCCTTCAGCGCTTTAGTGAAGGGAGGGACACAGGGATTTCTAACCAACATATAATCAGCCAACACTTTAAATCCTGAAGCTCCTGGTAAATTTTACTTCAGTGATTGTCACTGCAGATGATATTCTCACAAAACATACTCAGTCCTAAATATTTGCCTGATCCCTAGTCCATGGGAGCGAGTTCTGTAGTTAACCATTTACCACAGGAAAAATATATTTCCTATCATTAATATATGTATCTTTTTCACGTCCCCAAATAGATTCAGACTTAATCATACAGTGATAAACTCATCATTATTTGGAATAGAACTTCATTATGTTCACTGTGCTACATTCCATGGCTGCTCAGAATTTCATGGTAGGAACATTTAGCAAATTCACATCCTCCTGCTCCAAAGATCACTGGCCACAACCATCACTGGCTGTTAGCTGATGCACTGCTAAATCATTCTCATGGTAATAAAAGGCAGTGGTGACACATATGCAATACCAAGGTTGTTAGAATACAGTGTAATAGACAGTGCCATTCATCAGAATAGCTCCAAGTACTTTACAAACACTAATTAAATTCCACAACCCCCCTTGTGAGATAGGTTTGTTCAATAAGTACACAGGGGAAATTAAGGTAAAGTGAGATTAAGTGGCTTGTTCAAGGTCAGATGGCAAGTCCAGAGCAGAACTGAGATTAGAATCCAGGAGTTCCAGTTCCCCGTTCCAATCTCTAGACATGCTGCCTACTTGTGTCTCTTATTCCCTCAGCAAAGGACATTCTTATGATGATGATATCAGTGCAAAGAATTCCTGGGAACTTCCTCACTGGAAGTCAGGAGGTTGTTACCTGTGAGGTCAGAAGGCACAAGGTACTTCCTCTTATCCAGGTCAGGTACTCTGGCTTTGGGTGCCTTCTCTACAATAACCTGCAAAAGGAGAAATAAGACATGAGACTCACCAAAGTAAGCAGACCAAAAAGTATCACTGGAAAAATAACAACTGATCCCTTAAAAGAGACAGTTCTCACAGGCCCATGGAAATTCTCTCAAGCTCTGCTAGGGAACAATACTCAAAAAGCAAGGGAGATGCAGGACAGCAGATTGGGGCAGTGGTGGAGCTGTGTGAGGAGCTCCTGACTGGAATAGTAAGTATCAAAGAGTAAAGTACAGTTGTAAGGTTGGACCACAGGAACTGCAAAATCACATCAGTCCAAATAGTTCCAATCTCGAAGAGTAGCCATTAGTACATGCTTCAGAGGAACCCCATTCCAGAATTGTCAATCCACATGGGAAATCTCTTCCTGACCCAATTACTGAGTGGTTAGCTATAGATATATAAATAGAGATAGCATGAAGATTTACATTCCTTATATTTATCCACATGTCTAAAACACTTTTTAAACCTACTAAGGTCTTGGCCATCATAATATTTTGTGGTAATGAGTTCCACAGTCTAATTACCTGTATATGTTGTGTAATAGAATATAAAGAGAAGTAGCAAAGTTATATAGGCAAAGAGGTTTAGAGTTATGGAAGCAATACTTGCAAGTAGAACTGGACAAATATGTAACCCAAAATGAACAAGTACTTAAATAGCAGAGAGAGAGAGATGATGGTTTGAGCAGCTTCCATGAAAAGTTAAGCAATTAGGCATTTTTTTGCTGAGCCTGGGAAACCATTCAAAAGTTGGAAACAAATTACATTGGCATGATATGATTTCTCTAGGGGGGAAGGGGGGGGGGGGAAAACACGGAGGCAAGCTTTTTACAGTTTTCATTTTGAACATGATGAGCAGTGATTGGTCGCATCTTGAAGAACATGGCCTATTATTCACCCAAAGCCATTTTCCTAGAATGAGAGGCAGAATTTTCTGTGCTTGACCTGAGCAAGTTAGGGCAAGAAATACCTACACCCAAATTTTCAAAAATGGCCTCTATTTGTGTGTATCTGAAGTGAAGTACCTGGAGCCTGAATTGCCGAGGTTCTAAGTACTCACAGCTCCAGCCGACGTCAATGGGAGCTGCAGATCCCAGCAGCTCTGAACTAAATATTAGTACATGAAATTACAGGATGGTTTTCAAAATGTGCATCCTAGTATCTCTCTAAGTTTGGAAACTTGACTCTCCCAAGACACTGCATGTGTGTGTAGGGAGTGGAATGGGTTTATGGATTTGAGATAGTTTGGTGTGTGCATATTTGTGTGTGTGTATAAAGGATGTTGTAAACATGTTGATGTGGGAAGGATGTTGTTAATGGGGAATAGTTTGGGATTCTTGTATCAGCAGATGAAGAATGGTGTCTTAGCAGTCCATTACCTTAACCACTTGCGGCACGTCATGGTATTGCTGGATGTAACTGTGTAGTGTATGTCTGGGTTGGGGGCATGGGGGCAAGTTGGGGGAAAAGACTAGAAGAGGGAAGGAAAAGTGCAGCCCCACAGTCATTCTTCCTCCAATTTCCCAAGGTACTGACAAGAAGTACCTAGTGAAAGCAGCAATGAAGCCACCTTTTTATATAAAAGGTTGAATTCCAGTAAGATTTTTCCCTTGATAGGGAAGAAAGGCGAGGTCACAATAAGTATGGGCCTGGGGAGGAAGAAGAGATGGTACTGGGATTACCAACCCCTAGAAAGCACTGACATCCAACAGAAACTACCACTTCTAAAGAGATAGAAATGGGATGGGGACGTTTGGTTGACTGGCTTGAATAGATACTCGGTTTGTCTGAATAATTAAGTTGTCCAGGTGTCCATTCTCAAGAACCTGAAACCTTCACAAAATAGCCATACTCCATCCAAACTGTCCCTGGAACTTTATGTCCATCCCCCACCCTGGATTCTGATCCCAAAGGCCTGACAATCTGTTTGCAGAAAGAGAGAGAGAGGCATTTAGTAAAGGAAAAACCAAAGGGCAAATGCAGATTAACTCCTGATTGTCATGGGTGGTGTTTGCTGTAGTGTGGGGAGGGCGCCAACACTCTCATCTTAATTACAAAGCTTAGATGTGCTGGGTGCACTGCAGAGTAAGTCACAGAAATAACTGAAAGAAGCTTGCCAGATAATTCCTATTTCTCCTATACAGCTCTTCTAATGATTCTGAGGAAGGTATTTTCCACTGTGGCTGGATGGACTTCCTCCTGCTGTTCCAGTCTGGGCCTCTGCACACAGAGATTCTTCTTCACCTTAACCTGCAGCATATCATGCTGTTTTAGTTTCCCCTCCCCAACCCCCGGTCCCCGCCCAGATCTGCCAATGCATCTCAATCCTGACCTGCCTCACTCCTTGCTATTCCTGTTCTGGCCTCCGCATAGCCCTTGCAATGCATATCCATCATTACCCACAGAACAACCTGCTACTCTAATTTGCAGACTGCAGCACAAATCCTGACCTCACTTCTGACCTGTGACACCCTTTATTATCCCAGGCCTAAGGCTCTGAATCTCATTTCTGACTAGCAACAATCCCCACCTACTACTCTGGTCCTGTGCTCCACATGCCTAGGCACTACTTCAATTCTAATTTGCAAAAACGCTTGCAAGTTCAATCATGGGGCCTCTAGTAAGGAAGAAAATGGTGCTGAATTGCGGCAAAAATGTGTGGCAAGGTTTTTCTTTCCCCTTGTGTCCATAGGGGATTGCAGACTATTTTGGAAGGAAGCCTCTGAATCTAGGACAGACATCTCCAATGGGGATGAAAAGAAAGAACATTTGGAATATACTGAATAAAAGAGACCACAGAAATTAATTTAGTTCGCCATTTCCCTTTTCTAATTACTATCATAAAGATAGAAGTTTTCCAAAAACACTCTAAAGGGACTTCAGAATGAGGAAGCACAGCTAGGCTGAGAGAACATGACCTTGTTTTCTATGTGATGGTTTTTTTCCCACAAAGACATTAAATGAGAGGTCAAAAGATTGAGTGATTGCTATAAATCTTCTCTTACATGCAAGGACAAGGATAGAGCACAGTTGTATTGAAAACACAAGCCAAAAGAAAACAAAACAACTAAAAGGAAAGGAAGATCTCTGGTGGCATCATAGAGGCCCTCCAGTTTTCCCCATGAAGGTTATATGATTAATTCACATACTATTTTCCACCATTTTTGCAAAGAAAATGGTTAACTTTCCTCACTTCCCCATAACATGCACAGAGACTGTTATAAGAAAGATGAACAGCATTTTTCCCTGCTAAATTGCTGCAGATTATGGGGGTGGGGAAAGCAGCAAGACAGACCCCACCACTCATTTACATATTAAAATAGCATCATTCTTGGTATATAAACATAGCTCAAACAGATATAGTTATATAAACAGATATAGTTCTATAAACACAGACCAGGAAACAGCAGATTAAAAGCTGATCAGGACATATAGTAATAATAACCCCCAAATCCTTTAAAAATCCCTCACCCTTAAAAATATAAGCCACAGAACATTTGATAAAACCAAGGCCACACAAATTGTTTGCAAAATATAATCAGCTACAAATCAAGAACAAAGGGTGGCAGCAATCAATACACTATATTAAGAAAAATCATATATTCTACTCACAGGGACCCTGTCTGGATATTTCTTTCTGATTTTCTCCCCTTCTTTTTTTCTGTATTCAAAAGGATGATCTTCTTTGTACTGGAACTTCATGCTGTTGTTGTTGGCTTTTTTTTTTTTTTTTGGTGTCTCAAGTTTCTCCTTTTGAGATTGTTGTTTCTTATTATAAATATATGTATATATATTTAAAGTGTATTCTAAAGCCCTTGATATCAAAGATATAGGCTTAAAGCAAATTCTGGGGTAAGCTGAGAGTTTTCGGTGCTGCTTTGAATTCTTCTTGTGCCAATTTCCCAGGTTGCAGAGATACAGCTGATCATGGAACACAAACAACGATGTAGCAAATTCGGCATTGTGATGTCACAGGGAGAAGCTTCCATCATTCTAGGCTGCACCATTTCACCTGTACAATAGGGAGAAACTGTACATTAATTAAATCGCATTTGCACACGGTTGTTAATGAAATACACGAAGATATACGTGCAAACACGGAATTATCATGCGACACTGCATCACTGAAAATACGGCCCTGCTAACTCTTTCAAATATATTTTAAAATTAGTCTCCCCCCCTCCACTCTGTGTCCTATGGGTTGAGCCACACGCTCCTGATACAAACGGGCTTCAGGGCTAAACCACTCCATGTGTAAGGGGAGGATCATGTGCTGCAAAGCAAAATAATAATAAACTCAAATATAAATTCTCTTTCTTTACTGTCTATCCGATACCTGCCAGCATTTCGGATCCATTACAGGGATATATGGGAAGAACTAGGGACGGGGAGGAGGAGGGGCAGATCATCAAATGGGAAATATTTGGCTGAAAAAAATCTCGGCTTCTGTTCTGCGCTACGCAGGTTTTTATTCCTTTCCTAAAGTGGGACACGTTTCTAGGCCCGTGTCTCTGTTTTGGGGGGTGTGATCTTCTGTGTCTGTGGCTTGTTTTCCAGCAAGGCTGCGTGTGTGTTGACTAAAGCAGAAGCAAGGGCTGAGCAAGAGCATAAACTCGCCGTGACTCAGCGGGTTTTAACTGATGGTGGCAGAGCGGTGGACACTGGCCAGGGCGTAATCTGCTGGCAAAGAAGCGGATGTGTCCTTTGTTCCGCACAGGGCATGACTAACGCAGCTCGTGTGCGCATAATAACCTGTAATGCTTTAACTTCAGACTGCCGGGCGGCTTCCTCCCCTCCCCAGAGCCGCCAAGAGGTGAGCTGGCTGCGGCTGCTGTGGAAGACACAGCTCGTGACTTGAGTGAGTCACACACCTGCAATTCCACCATAACTGCCTCTGTCAATAGAGCAAAGGGAAGGCAGCCGGCGCTGAGCGGCTCCAGCTGGCCGTGGGAAGAGGATGGGGGAGGGGAAACTGATTGGTTAGAGCTGGGAGGATAGGCAAAGGGGCTGCACCACTCTCCTTTGCCCCGTGTGTCTCCTCCCCCCCAGTCAGGAAATTCCTAGACCCGAGCACTTGGCATTGGAGGCAAAATACGCGCCTGAAAGCGAAAATGGACGCTGGCTCCGTTGGCGCAGGGGAAGGATCCAAATCGAAAACGGGCGAAGGCTTTGTTCCGAAATAAAAGTGCCATATTCGGGTTGCTATCATTCATGGAATCCATAAGCCATTCGAGTCTGGCCAATCAGCAGTCACTTATAAAAACAATTCTGAATCCAGAAAGTCTCCCATAGTTTTGAACAAATTATTAGTCTGAAAATGTGTACTAGAAAGAGTGGGCCCTGTTACCTAGAGGACTGAGCTCTGGCTAAGAGACTCGGGATATAGTCCCAGTTCTGTCACTAACCTGTTATGTGACCTTAGACAAATAATTTCCTGTGTTTCCCTGTCTGTAAAATGGGATGATGCCAATCTCCTTGGTAAAGTGTTTTGAGATCTGGTGAATAGCATTAGGTAAGACTCATGTATTATTACTATACCTTATTCAGTATTTGTCATTTGTTCATGTTTAAAAAAGCTCAGTCATCCAGTTAGGGTGCAGAAACTGTACACACAATTCAATTGACCAAGTGAACAACAGAAATAGCAAATAGTTGAAATGAACAATTTGTAAATAAGCTACAGTCTGGCCATTGTTCATTCAAGTTATTCAGTGGACATTTATAAACAGTAGACATTCCAGGGAAATCAGTATCAGTTCACAAGCCAGTTACTAACCAAGATAACTTCTTAATGAATGAGTCAGCCATCTCAGATCTGTAAATATATATCAGTTTTGCAAAATTATTGCACAAGTGGGTCTGCACATGCACACACAGAATCTTAGGGCTGGAAGAGATCTCAGGAGTCATGGAGTCCAGCCCCCTGCCCAAAGCAGGACCAACCCCAACTAAATCATCCCAGCCAGGACTCTGTCAAGCCAGGACTTAAACATCTCGGCTGCGTCTAGATTGGCAAGATTTTGCGCAAATACTTTTAACGGAAAAGTTTTTCCATTAAACGTATTTGCGCAAGAGAGCGTCTATACTGGCATGTGCCTTTGCGCAAAAGATTTGCTTTTGCGCAAAAGCATCTGTGCCCAGTATAGACGCTCTCTTGCGCAAGAAAGCTCCGATGGCCATTTTAGCCATCGGGCTTTCTTGCGCAAGAAATTAACGTTCTGTCTACACTGGCCCTCTTGCGCAAGTATTCTTGTGCAAGAGGGCTTATGCCTGAGCGGGAGCATCAAAGTATTTGCGCAAGAAGCACTGATTTTGTACATTACAAAGTCAGTGTTCTTGCGCAAATTCTCGCGGCCATTGTAGACAGGCGGCAAGTTTTTGCGCAAAAGCAGACGCTTTTGCGCAAAGTCTTGCCAGTCTAGATGCACCCCTCTAGGGATGGAGATTCCACCACCTCCTTAGGAAACCCATTCCAGTGCTTCACCACTCTCCTAGGTAAATAGTTTTTCCTAATATCCAACCTAGACCCTCCCCCCCCACACTGCAACTTGAGACCATTGCTCCTTGTTCTGCCATCTGTCACCACTGAGAACAGCCTCTCTCCATTCTGCTTGCTTACCCAGTGCCATCCATTAAGTTTAAGAACATAAGAATAGCCATAGTGAGTGAGACCAAAGGTCCATCTAGCCTAGTATCCTGTTTCTGACCATGACCAATGCCAGGAGCCCCAGAGGGAATGAAAAGAACAGGTAATCATGTCACCACCAAGAAGCAAAATTTTTTAAGGCTGATTTATATCAACTTATTTTAATTAGTGTAACTGATTTTAGTGTTGGCTGAAACATAGGCTGAGCCAAGCCACACACCAGGTAATAAAAGTCAAATAGGAACCCAGCTTTCCAGAGTTCAAATCCTGTAACCCGAGATGTCAAAGCTCTGTCTGTGCTGCAGCCCATGGTACCAGAAAGGGAACTTGGGCCATAGTGTGGGTGCAGCAGGATACTTCTGCAGTCACTAGTGACAGCAGACACTCAAACAGTTTTCTGCTGAGCTCTCTCATCTTCCAACAGCTGCTGTTCCTTTTCTAGGAACTATGAAGCAAAAGTCTGGTCCCGCGCTGCAACCTTGTCCTCCATACTATGCACCAGCCTGCGCTTTTCCTGTTGCCTCTCACTATACCTTTCCTCTTTCTCAAGGCCCTCTGTTTGCTTAGCACTGTGCCTTCTTGTTGACCCTCTGCAGAAATTCAGCTGTGAGTTCATCACAGAAACGCTTCCTGTTGGTGCCACAAACAAAGATAGGTTGACCCAGGCTCCTGCTGCAGTTTGGGCGAGCTATGGAGCTACAGAGGCAGTGGTTGAGTGGCCTGGAATAGGACATGACACAAGAGGTTATTGTTTCTCAGAGCTCAGTACAGGAGCACAGAAAATATCCTTGCGAATCTGAAAGACATAAAATGTTACTTTTCCAAACTGAATGTCAATATATTGTGAATGGGATGCAGAGATGTTCCTTGAACACAGTCAGGTTATTCACAGTGATAGAAGCACTGACACAACTGAAAATTAAAAAGGCTGTTTTCCCCTGAAGAGTGCAGAAGCATTTGGATGTAGGGGGGGGAGCTGTGGCCATGCTACAAAAGGGGTTTGTACAATTTCAGGCTTTCCACAGTTTGGAGGCTATAATGGTTCTTGTGGTGCCTGATTGGCAAAGGGAGGTGTTATGCTGAGCTGCCCTTGGGAAACGATCAGTGTATGCAACTGAAACATTCAAATATATAGACAGGACTATGCAGCACTTTAAAGACTAACAAGATGGTTTATTAGGTGATGAGCTTTCATGAGCCAGACCTACTTCCTCAGATCAAATTGTGGAAGAAAATTGGCATGACCATATATACCAAAGGGATACAATTTGATCTGAGGAAGTGGGTCTGGCCCACGAAAGTTCATCACCTAATAAACCATCTTGTTAGTCTTTAAAGTGCTGCATAGTCCTGTCTTTTGTTTCAGCTAGACCAGACTAACACGGCTACATCTCTATTACTATTCAAATATATAGTGACCGAACAGCACATCTATCAGTGGAGTGGCCTGGTAAGCTACTGGGATGGCCCTGAAAAAAACCCTGCACCAAAACATGACTAGCTATCTGGAATTTCTGGTGCAGCTCTCAGCATCTGGGACTGGGTCAGAAGTCATGATGGGATCATAGAATCTTAGGGCTGGAAGAGACCTCAGGAGGTCATCAAGTCCAGCCTCCTGCCCAAGGCAGGACCAGTCCCAACTAAATCAACCCAGCCAGGGCTTTGTCAATCTGAGACTTAAAAACCTCTAGGGATGTGGATTCCACCACCTCCCTAGGTAACCCATTCCAGTGCTTTACCACCCTCCTAGTAAAATAGTTTTTCCTAATATCCAACCTACACCTTCCCCACTGTAACTTGAGACCATTGCTCCTTGTTCTGCCATCTTTCACCACTGAGAACAGCCTTTCTCCATCCTCTTTGGAACCTCCCTTAAGGAAGTTGAAGGCTGCTATCAAATCCTCCCTCACTCTTCTCTTCTGCAGACAAAACAAACCCAAACCCCACAGTCTCTCCTCATAGGTCATGCGCTCCAGCCCCCCAATCATTTTGGTTGCCCTCCGCTGGACTCTCTCCAATGCGTCCAAATCCTTTCTATAGTGGGTGGCCCAGAACTGGACACAATACTCCAGATGTGGCCTCACCAGAGCCAAATGAAGGGGAATAATCACTTCTCTAGATCTGCTGGCAATGCTCCTCCTAATGCAACCTAATATGCCATTCGCCTTCTTGGCTACAAAGGCACACTGTTGACTCATATCCAGCTTCTCTTCCACTGTAATCTCCAGGTCCTCTTCTGCAGAACTGCTACTTAGCCAGTCAGTCCCCAGCCTGTAACAATGCTTGAGATTCTTCCGTCCCAAGTGCAGGACTCTGCACTTGTCCTTATTGAACCTCATCAGATTTCTTTTGGGCAAATCCTCTAATCTGACTAGGTCACTCTGGACTCTGTCCCTGCCCTCCAGCATATCTACCTCTCCCCCTAGCTTAGTGTCATCTGCAAACTTGCTGAGGGTGCAATCCATCCCCTCATCCAGGTCATTAATAAAGATGTTGAACAAAACCAGTCCTAGAACAGATTCTTGGGGCACTCCACTAGAAACCGACCGCCAACCTGACATTGAGCCGTTGATCACTACCCGCTGGGCCCGACCTTGTAGCCAGCTTTCAATCCATCTTACAGTCCATTTATCCAATCCATATTCCCTTAAGTTGCTGGCAAGAATATTGTGGGAGACCGTATCAAAAGCTTTGCTAAAGTCAAGGTATATCACATCCACTGATTTCTCCATATCCACAGAGCCAGTTACCTCATCATAGAAGCTAATCAGATTGGTCAGGCATAACTTGCCCTTGGTGAATCCATGTTGACTATTCCTGATCACTTTCCCCTCTTCCAAGTGCTTCAAAATTGATTCCTTGAGGATCCCCTCCATGATTTTTCCGGGGACTGAGCTAAGGCTGTAGTTCCCTGGATTGTCCGTCTTCCCTTTTTTAAAGATGGGCACTACATTTGCCTTTTTCCAATCATCCAGGATCTCTCCTGATCTCCACGAGTTTTCAAAGATAATGGCCAAAGGCTCTGCAATAACATTTGCCAACTCCTTTTCTAAATAGTTCCTAACTTGCTCTTTCCCCACCAAAGGCTGTCCACCTCCTTTCCATACTGCATTGCCTAGTGCATTAGTCTGGGAGCTGACCTTGTCTGTGAAGACAGAGGGAAAGAAAGCATTGAGTACATCAGCTTTTCCCACATCATCTGTCATTAACTTACCTCCCTCATCCAGCAAGGGCCCCACAAGCTCTCTGATCACCCTCTTATTGCTAACTTGTCTATAGAAACCTTTCTTGTTATCCTTCACATCCCTTGCTAGCCGCAATTCCAATTGTGCTTTCGCCTTCCTGATAACTCCCTTGCATTCTCGAGCAATATATTTATACTCCTCCCTAGTCATCTGTCCAAGTTTCCACTTCTTGTAAGCTTCCTTTTTGTGTTTAAGCTCACCAAGGATGTCCCCAGTAAGCCAATCTGGTCGTCTACCATATTTGCTTTTCTTGCTGCACATCGGGATGGTTTCTTCCTGTTCCTTTAATAAGGCTTCTTTAAAATACTGCCAACGCTCCTGGACTCTTTCCGCCTTCATGTAAGCATCCCAGGGAATCCTGCCCATCAGTTCTCTGAGGGAGTCAAAAGTTGCTTTTCTGAAGTCCAGGGTGTGTATTTTGCTACTCTCCTTTCTTCCTTTGGTCAGGATCCTGAAATCTACCATCTCATGATCACTGCTTCCCAGGTTTTCACACACTTCTACTTCCCCTACTAATTCCTCCCTGTTTGTGAGCAGCAGGTCAAGCTGCGCATGGTCCCTGGTCGGATCCTTCAGCACTTGTACCAAGAAGTTATCCCCAACATTCGCCAAAAACTTCCTGGATTATCTGTGTACTGCTGTATTGGTCTTCCAATGGACATCAAGGATGATTAAAGTCCCCCATGAGAACCAGGGCTTGTGATCTGGAAGCTTCTCTCAGTTGTCTGAAGAAAGCCTCATCTACCTCATCCACCTGATCCGGTGGTCTATAGCAGATAACAACGACATTATTACCCCTGTTGCTTCCACCTCTAAACTTAACCCATAGACTCTCAACAGGCTTTTCTCCCTCTATATACTGGAGCTCTGAGCAATCATACTGCTCTCTTACATACAGTGCAACTCCTCCTCCTTTTCTCCCCTGCCTGTTCTTCCTGAACAGTCTATACCCTTCCATGACAGCGCTCCAGTCATGCGAGTCATCCCACCAAGTCTCTGTTATTCCAATCAAATCATAGTTCTTTGACTGGGCCAGGGCTTCTAATTCTTCCTGTTTGTTTCCCAGGCTTCTCGCATTTGTGTACAAACACCTTAGATAACCAGTTGATTGCCCTACCTTCTCCATTTGAATCAGGCATCCTCCTTTGTTGCTCATTCCTCGTGTTTCTTCCCAATATCCGACTTCCCCACTTACCTCAGGCCTTTGGCCACCGTCCCTCAACAAACCTAGTTTAAAGCTCTCCTCACTAGGTTTGCAAGCCTGCCCACGAAGATGCTCTTTCCTTTCTTGGTTAGGTGTATCCCATCTCTTCCTAACAATCCTTGTGCCCGGAACAGTCCCATGATCGAAGAAATCAAAGCCCTGTCTCCGACACCATCTGCGCAACCACACATTTACTTCCTCAATTTGACAATCCCTACCTGGACCTTTTCCCTCAACAGGGAGGATGGACAAGAACATCACTTGCACTTCAAATTCCTTGATCCTTCTTCCCAGTGCTACATAATCTGCAGTGACCTGCTCAAGGTCATTCTTGGCCGTATCGTTAGTTCCCACATGGAGAAGCAGGAAGGGGTAGCGATCCAACGGTTTGATCAGTTTTGGAAGAGTCTCAGTCACATCCTGAATTTGAGCTCCTGGTAAGCAGCACACTTCTCGAGATTGCAGGTCTGGACGGCAGATGGATGACTCAGTCCCTCTTAGGAAGGAGTCCCCGACCGCCACCACCCATCTTCTTCTTTTGGGGTTGGTGGTCATTGAACCCCCATCCCTAGGACTAAGCATATGATGCCTTCCGGTGGCTGGTGTTCCCTTCTGATTTCTTCCCTGGGAGGTCTCTGCCAAAGCATTCTCCACCACAGTGCCTGTGGAAAGAGCCTGAAAGCAGTTACTTAGTTCTTCTTCTACAGGTTACATGCTGCCAGTTCTCTTCCTTGTCCTGTACTGCTCTCACTGGCTCTTCAGCCTGCTGTGCCTGTAAGATTAAACGCTGCCTTCTATCGAGAAAGTCTTCATCCTCTCTGATGGAACGTAGGGTTGATACTTGGGCCTCAAGTCCTCTAATTTTTTCTTCCAAAATGGCAACCAGCTTGCACTTAGTGCAGATGAAATCCCTTCTATCTTCCGGGAGGAAGACAGACATGGCACACGCTGTGCAGGTAACAACAGCAGACCTATCACTATCCATACCTGCCTTCCCTCTGAGACATTCCTGAGATGTTTTTAAATGCTTCCTGAGCTCCTCTGGGACATTTCCCAGACAGACTCGCCTGTTGGCTGCTGCTCTGCTCCCTGCTCTCTGCATTCGCTCTGGTTGCCTTTTGTATAAGGCTGAGGCTAGGCCCATCTCAAAGTCTTGCCTCTGATGCAATCAACCCATGAAGGCCCACCTGAGCTCAGGAAGTTTTGATTATACTTTAGTGCAAAGGTTGTAATGGCGAGTGTCCCTCGCCCCCTTCCCAACTCCCTCTCAAAACTCCCTGTTTGTAGTCTCTAGTCGCTGACTCACTGCTTTATAAAGCCCTGATAGCTCCACCCCCTGATTAAGGCTCAACCAATCAGCAGAGGCTTCTAGATTTCAAACCTTGATTAGAAGCTCACAGCTTCCAGCTGCCGGCCACAGCACACACTCCTGGGGAAGGGGGGAAGGGGGGGAAGGGGAAAAAAACCCAGACAAACACACACAAGCTCAGCACACAACAAAAAAAACCCCAAACACAAACACACACTACAGAGAGCCATCTCCCTCAAGGGTCCTGTATTAGTTCCTCCTTCATCTGGAGAACTCCCTCTCCAAACTCCCTGTTCGCAGTCCCTACACCTTGTGTACAATAGGATGCTGCATTAGCTTGCACATACATGCCTGCCTGCAAATACACAGAACTCCACTGGGATCTTCCTTACAGCCCCATCTCTCCTGGGCACATTTCAGGACAAAATTTCAAACCCCAATCATGTCTGAGACAAATGATTTTGTAATCTGTGGAATGCAGGACTATATGTTGAACCTCTCTAGTCCAGCACTCTCTGATCTGGCAACATCCTTGGTTCAGCATTATTTTAGTCAGCTGGATGGCCACTTATCATGGGGGTGGCCAAGTTTCCCATGGTTCCATAAAGTTTGTTTGCAGCCACCAGTCCTGGCTCTCAGTGTTCTGTGCTGTTATTTAGCTGTAAGTTATCCCTACAGGTCCTCTAACCACCCAGTAAGCAGTGGAAGTGTTGGCAATGCTGCTAGACAGTACTGACCTCTGGTGGTTTGGCAACTTCTCTGGGTCAGCACCGGTCAGGTCCTGAGGATACTGGACTAAAGAGGTTCAGCCTGTATGTGTGAGGGGATGCATTTCCACCTTCCCCCCAACAGCTAACTTTCCGAGTGGTTCTTTACACTTTTGAGTGGTTAGAGAGTGGCTTACTTACAGTGATGACTATGGAAGGCAGGGGCCCTGAAACAAGAAGATAGTTTCTCCTCTGAACTCCCATGCCCTCATAGACTCTCCAGCATGGGAAGAGGGGCACGCAATGTCCCTATCTCAGGCTGAGCAGAGGGAACTGACTCCCTTCACCTTGTGTACAGCCCAGGGCTTCTATGCTCTCCCCACCAAGTGTACCTTCATGAGAGGGAGCTCTGTTCTTCTTCGACTGCACCTGCCCTGGCCCATCTCCAGCTCACTTGCCCCCGCTCCCCACCAGCCAAGCCTGAGCAGGGAGTAGAGGGAGCAGGTCTCTTCCTCCTTCCCAGTCAGTTCTCTCAGGCAGCTGCCACACTGCATAGAGGCAGCCAGCAAGAGCAGCCACCCTTACCTGGCAGAAGAAGTGACTCCATCCACTCCTGGCTGCCAGGGAGAGGGATCGAGTGAGCTATAAACATTCTGGGTGGGGGAAACACAAGAGGAGGAAAGAGCCATCCCTCCTGCAGACTGAGCTGAGCAATCCTTCCCTGGGCAGCCACTTTGCAGACATCGAGGGAAGGGGGATGAATGCATGTGCCCCCATGTGTCACCTCTTGTGGGCTGTTCCTTGGGGAAAGCATAAAAAAACTCCTCTGAGTACAGCCCCAGAAAATGCGGCAGCTGCTCCTGCAGCAAAGCCTCCTCTGGGACTGATTTCAGTAACAAAGTCACTTTGCTGGCCTGTGTCTACTGCTAGCTCCCCTCAGTCCCCATGCTGGATTCTGGGACCAGCAGGCTGCCCTCCCAGCTGCCCAGGTCTCCATGCACCACTGTTGGCTTTGTGCTCAGCACCTGGACAAACTCTTCATAAAACAGGTCACATTGCCCAAGATGCGGTTCTGGTCCCTGGTTTTCTGGTACTCAATCTTGAGCTGCTTAATCTGCTCTCTGCACTGCTCACTGATCCAGTAAGTTTCCAACGCTGCCACATTCTGCACTGCTTGCTGGTATGCATGGTCATGCCTGTCACTCTCACTAAAATCCATTGCTCTGCTGGTCTCTCAACAGAGATTAACCAACATCTGGCTGTGCTCCTGTGACCAAATGGAACCCTGGGTCCAAGCTTTTCCCTCTCCAAACCCTCCAGCTCCTGCAGAGTTCTAAGACCCTGGGTCTGAGCCTGAGTCTGAGAGATTTGTGTGGAGTAATCCAACATGATACAATTTTACAGACCAACACAGACTCTGAAACCTCAGTCTGTGTCTATTTTAAACTTTTCCTTCATCAGTTCAATTACAGATGGTCTATAAGATTTTATGGCCATGTCCCTAATTCCTGAATAAGAGCAGCAGGATCTTCATAGACATTTCCTCAGACTAATCAGTAGAGTAAAACAGCTGCTGCCAACTGAGCACCCAACTCCTTGGTGAGGCCATGGCATAGAAGAAGGAATAACTACCATTGCCTCCTTCAGCCAAAGTTCCAGCAGGGGGATCGGATTCCCTCAGTACAAGAAAGTATTTATTCAGCAAGTGGTGGGCTGGGTAGAAGGCAGCTGGTGTTGATAAACACAAATTTGGGAGGAAGAGAAAGGCCTGACCATTTACTAAGAAGACAGGATTAAAGTACCCTGAGAAGCTGGTCGGGGGGCTGTTAGGAAGGAAGCTCTGAGGCCAGGTCTGCACTAGGGAAGAAAGTTGAACTAAGATACACTGCTCCTGCTGTGTGAATATGTAGCTGGAGTCGACGTGCTGGAGATGGAATTTCTGCAGCTGCCCCTTTGAGGGATGTTGATGGGAGAAACTCTCGTCAACCTCACTTACCCCTTGTGACCTGTTGGAGTACCAGAGTCAACAGGGGCACCATCAGCAGTCGATTTAATGGGTCCTTACTAGATCCGCTAGATTGAACCCTGGCAGATCAGTCTCCACAGCACTGATCTCCTGGTAAGTTGAGAAAAACCCTCAGTCACACACCCATGTACTGCCAGTGGCAGCATCCACACAGACACACCGGAGACCAGCCCACAGGCAGGAGGAGGGAAGTACCATTACCACTGGCAGGAGGCAGCTAATTCCTGCTCCTTACAGATCTGCAGGGAGGATGGAAAGTGCTATTCAGACTCTCCCTCTGCAGAGGTTCATGTTTAATGCATCTTATGTGTCTCCTGCCTTTGCCCTTCATGTCAGGCACCATCTCCGCTTGATCTCAGAAGTGATCTGATCAGCTGGTAATGCTCCCTTCAGACCCCTGCAATTCTGGAAACCCCTCACCTCTGACTTCATTGCTGGCATGTGGGAGCAGAGAGGAGTCAGGGACACTTCCCAGGCTTTCCCTACTGCTGGGGAATCCAGCCAATAGCTGCATTGGGAGGCGTTGCCTGTTGGGATTGTGTGAAAGTAAGTAAGCCGCTGGGCACTGGGAGAGGTGCGGAAAAGTGGCGCGTGGCTTAGGAGTGCAGAAAAGCGGCACTCAGCTGGGCTGGGAGGGGCTCAGGGAACTGACACACTGCTCAGCTGGGCTTCGGGGGAAAGGGGAGCCAGGAAGCCCAGTATGGGGGGGCGGCAGCAGGGAGCCTGACATGACCTCCCCTGATCCAGAAAAATCCTTCATCTGGGACCAGTCAGGTCCAGAGGGCGTTGGACCAGGGAGGCCCAATCCCTACCCCCAGACTGCTCCTGTATTCTCCCCTTTGGCCAGATACCCACTGTCCTGGCCAGGCACCCTACCCCCAGTCCACTCCTGCATCCACCATTGCTCCTGCGCCCTCCCTCCTGGCCACACACTGCACCCTCCCTTGCTCTTGCTCTTTTCCCCTTGGTCAGACACCCTACTCCCAGACTGCTTCTGCAACCTACCTCCCACCCAGACCTTGCAACCTCTCTCTCTTCTGCCCCCCACCTCCCTCCCAGATCCTGCACCCCATCCCTATCCCACTCTCTGGCAGCCCTGT
The DNA here is from genome assembly GCA_019425775.1 of Rafetus swinhoei. NCBI lineage: Eukaryota > Metazoa > Chordata > Testudines > Trionychidae > Rafetus > Rafetus swinhoei. The sequence continues at coordinate 214,315,889 of CM033437.1, forward strand.
TCCACACACTGAACCCCTCATTTTTGTCCCCACCCCAGAACGTAAGAGGGCTCCATAAAATCCACCAGAAATGTAAATCTGACCTATGGGAAAACCTGAACCTCAGTCCTCCCTGTCCCTTCCCCTCGCCCCTTGGGGCTGGAATGCCAGAGGAGTGAGGTGTCTCAGTTGGGGCCACCTCGGGGAGGGTTGGGGGTTTTGGGAGTTCTTTTGCTTCTCCCTTGTGTGGTCCCCAACTGATTTTTTTGTGGCTCAATGGCCCCTGACCCAAAAAAGTTTCCCTGGCCCTGCCATAAATAAATAAAACATTGAAACCTTTTGTGTTGGACATAAATTAATACTTTACTTTATTTAAAATGAAGTTTGATAAACATGAGAACGTTAAAATGCTTAATCTGTTTAATAACACTGGTCTACAATTTTTTAGAAGTCGTCTGCTTCAGAGATAAAATGTGCTATTTATTATGTATTTTGATGTGCTGAATTCAAATATGACAATTAAAACAACTGATTGGCTACTGTTTCCAAGATATTTAAATTTTTACATTTTACGTCTATGTATATTGTGTAGATAGTAGAGTTTTAATCATAAATTGTAAACCTAGGTCTTTTCATGTGTTTATGGTTGCTTTACATGATAATATTTCACCTGTCCTGTTTATGTAACACTTTAAAAATCAGCAAAAGGGTTATATAAATAAAATTTATTATGAAACAAAAGGCAAAAAACTATTATGTACATAGTTTAGTCCTATTCAGTGTCTACTCGGCGCTTCTTGGCTTGTCTCTTGTATTCATTAAATGGAGCATCTCTTGTCACTGTCAGCAATAGTCTGCAAGCATTGATGGGCTCCATTTGCCCTGATAGCGTTTCTCCGTTGTTGCAATGTCCTGGTGAAATCGCTCGCCGTGCTGTCGCTCACTGCTCCGCAGTTCGGTGGAAAAAATCTAGATGAGAGTGCAAAAATGTATCTTTAGTGACATGTTGCAACCAAGGCTTTTGTATGCCTTGAGGAGGTTTTCCACCAACAACCTGTAGTTGTCTGCCTTGTTGTTTCCGAGAAAATTTATTGCCACTAACTGGAAGGCTTTCCATGCCGTCTTTTCCTTGCCACGCAGTGCACGGTTAAATGCATCATATCGAAGAAGTTCACGAATCTGAGGACCAACAAAGACACCTTCCTTTATCTTAGCTTCACTTAACCTTGGAAATTTTCCACGGAGGTACTTGAAAGCTGCTTGTGTTTTGTCCATGGCCTTGACAGAGTTCTTCATCAGACCCAGTTTGATGTGTAAGGGTGGTAACAAAATCTTCCTTGATTCAACAAGTGGTGGATGCTGAACACTTTTCCTCCCAGGCTCCAATGACTGTCGGTGGCCAATCTATCTTGATGTAGTGGGAATCTCTTGCACGACTATCCCATTCGCAGAGAAAACAGCAGTACTTTGTGTATCCAGTCTGCAGACCAAGCAAGAGAGCAACAACCTGCAAATCGCCACAAAGCTGCCACTGATGTTGGTCATAGTTTATGCACCTCAAAAGTTGTTTCATGTTGTCATAGGTTTCCTTCATATGGACTGCATGACCAACTGGAATTGATGGCAAAACATTGCCATTATGCAGCAAAACAGCTTTCAGACTCGTCTTCGATGAATCAATGAACAGTCTCCACTCATCTGGATCGTGAACGATGTTGAGGGCTGCCATCACACCATCGATGTTGTTGCAGGCTACAAGATCACCTTCCATGAAGAAGAATGGGACAAGATCCTTTTGACGGTCACGGAACATGGAAACCCTAACATCACCTGCCAGGAGATTCCACTGCTGTAGTCTGGAGCCCAACAGCTCTGCCTTACTCTTGGGTAGTTCCAAATCCCTGACAAGGTCATTCAGTTCACCTTGTGTTATGAGGTGTGGTTCAGAGGAGGAGGATGGGAGAAAATGTGGGTCCTGTGACATTGATGGCTCAGGACCAGAAGTTTCACCCTTCCTCTTCCTCGTCTGACTCAAGTGAGAATGATTCTGGTGCATCAGGAACCGGCAGTCCTTCTCCGTGGGGTACTGGGCGTATAGCTGATGGAATGTTTGGATAATGCACAGTCCACTTTTTCTTCTTTGACACACCTTTCCCAACTGGAGGCACCATGCAGAAGTAACAATTGCTGGTATGATCTGTTGGCTCTCTCCAAATCATTGGCACTGCAAAAGGCATAGATTTCCTTTTCCTGTTCAACCACTGGCGAAGATTTGTTGCACAAGTGTTGCAGCATATGTATGGGGCCCACCTCTTGTCCTGATCTCCAATTTTGCAGCCAAAATAAAGGTGATAGGCTTTCTTAACCATAGTGGTTATACTGCGCTTTTGTGATGCAAAGTCACTTCACCACAAACATAGCAGAAGTTATCTGCACTGTTCACACAAGTACGAGGCATCTCTGCTCACTTTGGCTAAACAGAAATGTGTCCCTTTGCAAAATCAAACACTGACAAATAAGAGAGCACGACACTGTATGATTTCTAGAGCTGATATAGGGCAATTTGTTCAGCAGAGTGATGTAAGCTTCGTTATGATTGCATCATCCATGACTTCTAGGAATAACATGATGCAATTCATATCATGTATGTGAATACCAGCTTCAGATTGCATCATTCATTGTTTTGCCTAAAAAGCAAGTACTGTCCAAACCCAGTCATAGATTTATTCAAAGATGTATTTTAGTCATTTCTGGTTTAAATTGAGATCCCTTCCCTTTATAACTCACTTATCCTCTGCCATTCCCAAGTCAAGGGTCGTATATACTGACCCAATAGCATATCTTGAAAACTAGAGCCAATCAACAATTTTAAGCATCATTTTCGTTCTCAGTGACCCAGAATTAGTAAAGTTTGACTACATTTATTTCAGAAGCATTTTGGCTGTAGAGCAGTGTAATTTAAATTAAACCATTCTCCCTAGCTGCAGCACTAGAAAAATGGCTCAGGCATAATTATATAGTTAATGGTGAGTTTCCTTTAGCAACTGGTAGTCCGCGGAAGGGTGAGAGTTCAGAGGGTGGGACTTCCTGTGGTAGGTGGGTGGGCTGTAAGGGATCAGGGGGGCAAGGCTAGTGTGTCCCTATTTTTGGTTCAGAAAATATAGTCACCATAGGTATGGGAGAATTCTGCTTCCTTTGTAGCAAGGTCACCCCAGCTGCTGGGCATGCCCAGATATGATGATGATGGTCATGGGGTCCATAGTTCAGATTAGGCACTTTGTGCTTCCCACAATATCATTACTAGTGGGTCAGGTGGAACCTGCCCCAATGAGGGAGTGAGAGTAGGGCCAGAACATCACAAACTGAAAAATTCAAGAGAATGAGATGAGAGGGTCAATACTATAGGGCGTTTTAGGTCTGCGGCTCAGTACCTCAAATCACGGTGTCTTTGTGGAGTTTGCCCACCATGCAGCAGGGACAAAGATTGTCAGATGTGTTGATGTTGTGTTGTGAGGTAGACACTGGCCTCTCGAGGTGCTGTGGTGAGAACCCATCAAACTCATTTCAGTCTACTAACCACTGTTGATTGCTTGGCTACTGTACTATGGCTAGCCTTAGACTCATTGAACCATCTAGTTAGTGCTGGACAGGACCTGGACTTTTCCTGCCCAGGAAGCTTGACATAACCTTTTGTTACATTTTTGCCATCAAGATGAAAGGAAGTTAAGGGATTCTTCCATCCCTGATGGAGTCACGCCTCTCTGTGCATGGCTAAGCCACCCCTGCCAGAAGTGTCTCATTTCTAAAGGCTGATAAAAATGCTTCTGAAGAGCAAATTGCTTAGCCTTTGGAGCTCAGATATACTGAAAACATCTTCCCCTCGGAGGATTCCTCCCAGACCCCCTCATACGCTCCCTTTCCCAATCTCAGATCCACAAGCTGAATACAGTCCACATATTTTTTTCAAGAACAAAACAAACACTTTCAGTGAAGTGCAGTTTAATATAACTTTGTTTGCCAAGTGGGAGTATCTCTCTCCTTGATTATGCAACAGCAATTTTGTTTACATGGAAAAATAAATGGATCACTCCTTACTCCTCACTGCAGCACAATCACCCCTGGGACATGAGGTTTATCACATGTCAAAGAGGTGACATTTAATGGGAAACCGTTGATAAATTACTTGCAGCTCATCACCTCTCCTGTCTGGCTCATCTCCCAGCCTGCTGTTGTGTGGAGTCACAGCATTATTTCTGTTACGTGCTTGTCGAACTGGTTGGAAATGAAGGCCCTGATGGAAAGGAAGGATGAGAGAGCCTTCTGGAATTTTAGTGTGTGCATGGGTGACTTTGGTGATCTTCACCAGGGTTTGAGCACCTGGGGTTAGCCTTGTTTGGGTGTGAGCTGCCACAGTGCAAAGCCCTACAGATGTTACTGTGTCCTCATTGGTGCTGTGGTCCCTCAAGTATATCATTAGGACTTCTGGGGCACACCCCACATTTCTTTGTGTTGCAGTGAGCTGAGCCATTTTCTGACTCTTTCCCAGTGAATTGTTGGAGAATTTGTCTGCCCCTCTGGCCACCAAGGGGAAACTGGGAGAAGGCATTGGAAGATTATCAGCATTTAATTGATTTTTCCTCTCTGTTCATATTTATTATATAAAAACTACAGCCTCCACCCCAAATTACAGTTACAATAGGAACAGTACACAGAGACAAAGAGAAAACATCCACACCCTCTACATCCCAGTCTCTGAGAACGAAAAAGTCAGTTTGATGTCATAGGCCCTTTGTGGATTGTCATTTTGGGAAACTCGTGTTTTCCTCAACCATTATTAGCAACTGAACAACCGCATAAATAATAGGATTTGGAGGTTCAGGTGCACTTGAAAACAAGTTGAAGAGAGTCTGTACCATAGGTAGTATGGAACTACTGCATTAACAACTCCCTGGGACCAAAAGAAAATACTCAGCAAGTGTCACTGCTTGTCAGGCAGATGCTGAATCTTCTTGTGTCCAAAAAAGTGCAAAAGCTGATTGTGTATAAGCCTGGACATGCAACAGTGAAACTCTCAGATTTGAGGCCAAGAGATCCCAAATGTGGATGTTATAATAGTACAATGTGTTGCACAGCCTGATCCAGTACAGGCTTCTCATGCAAGCTATATCTGACATACAATGAAATAGCTACCACCATAGATCCCTGTACTGAAAGGAATTCTTGTTATGTCAAAGATAGAACAAGGCCCCATTGAGACAATTGGACAATTCAAAACTGCTAGGTGACATTCTGAACAATATTTCTTAATCATCTTCTGGTAGTGACTCTAAGAACGTCTCAGTACCAGCTAGCAAACTTGTACGGAGCCTGACAAACCAATTTTATCCAAAATGCTGCTTTCATAGCATTTGTTCAAAGTGGTTCATGTAAGGTGTCTAACATAAATTTGCATCATACTGATCTTTGTTATCGTTGCAAGATGTAAGTGTAGATTATATTTAGGTAGTTGTATATATGCACTGTTGTGCCTATGGCAGAGCTGACAAACAGGTTTTGGGTTAGGCTAAGGACCATCTTTCTGTTGGGCATGACAGTGAAGCATGATAAGCCAAGACAATGGAAGCAAAATCTGCATATGGAATAAATGGAAATGTAAGACAGCAGAGACTAAACCCCAGACAATGGACCTTAGCGATATAAACAGAAGGCAAAAAGGATGCCATTTTATCCTTCATCGAGGAAGACAAAAGGACAGCACCTTTTTACATTTCTGAAAATTGAGTGCTGGTTAGTGATTCTGGGATTTTATTTTTGGCAAATAACTGCTTTAGACAAGTATGTTAGCCAATGAGAGTTAAGTTCTCTGCTACATAGATCAGAAGAAAAGAAGTAAAAAAGAAGTGGGTCCACTAAGCACTGAGGATGGGGTGGAAAGGAACGATAATCTAGGCATGGTTCAACATCACACTTTGCCTCAATGTTTAATTAGAGTTTAGGAATAGTAGAAAAGGACTACATCCGACATGGAAGTCAAACTCATACAATTTAATGGGAAAAAATCAGGAGGCCTGGATAATCTCCATCCAAGAATATTAAAGGAATCTGCCCTTGCCATTGTAAGGATTTTTAATGAATCTGTAAATTCTGGTTGTACCCAATGAGGCTACGTCTACACTGTGGCTTTTTTTCGGCAGAAGATATGCAAATGGAATGCTCATTTGCATATCTTGTGCTCTCATTTGCATATCCTCTTCTGATCCTTTTTGCGGAAGAGGTTTTGCTGTTAAAAAGCCCAGTGTAGTAAATGTAGACAAATGTAGCCGTTTGTCAGAAAACCCCCTTTTTGCACAAGATCCTGTAAATCTTGACTTGAGGAATAAGGGATCTTGCGCAAAAGGGTTTTTTACCAACAAATGGCCCCATCTACACGGGGCTTTTTAATGGGGAAATCTTCTTCCGCAAAAAGGATCAGAAGAGGATATGCAAATGAGAGCACAAGATATGCAAATGAGAGCTGCATTTGCATATCTTCTGCATATGCATATTTTTGCTGAAAAAAAACCTCAGTGTAGATGTAGCCTCACTGGAGAAGGGTAATCTAGTTCCTAGTTTCAAGAAAGGGAAAAAAGTGTTGTGGGAAACTACAGGCCTGTTAGCTTGACCTCAACTGCATGCAGTCTTGAAACAAATTTTGAAGGGGAAAGTAGTTAAGGACATAGAGGTGAAGATTAGTAATTGGGATAAAATACAACATGAGTTCACAAAATGCAGAGAAAGCTAATTTCCTTCTTTGAGAAGATGATGGATTTTTTAGACAAGAGAAATGCCATAGATCTAAACTACCTGGATTTCAGTAAGGCATTTGATACAGTTCCACATGGGAAATCATCAGTTAAATTGGAGAAGATGGGGATTTGTATGAGAACTGAAAGGTCGATAAGGAGCTGGTTAAAGAGGAGACTACAAGGGGTGAAGCTGAAAGATGAATTGTCAGGATAGAAGAAGGTTACTAGTGGAGTTCCTCAGTGACCAGCCTTTGGGCCAATATTATTTAACATTTTTATTACTAACCTTGGCACCAAAAATGGGAGTGTTCTAATTAAATTTGCAGATGAGGCAAAGCTAGGAAGTATTGCCAATAGAAAGGAAGACAGGAATATTATACAAGAGTTGTACGAGCTTGAAAAATGAAATAGAAATGGGATGAAATTTAATAGTAAAACATGCAAGATCATGCCTTTAGGGACCAGCAACAAGAATTTTGCTATATGTAGGGGACGAATTAGTTGGATGTGACAGAGGAGGAGAAAGACCTGGATATGCAGGTTGGACGTTGCTGGTCCAGCACCCTCGGGACCTGACTGGTCCTGAACGAGGGGATTTGCCGGACCAGAGAGGTCCCTCCCTTCTGGTCCAGGCTGCCCCAGCCCCCTGAGGTTCTCTAGATGCCACCGGAGTACCATGGCAGGAGCTCCGCAACTGGGGCAGAGCGCTACAGCCACCTGGCTCTGCGACCAGGGCTAGAGCTCCACAGCTGGGCAGAGCTCTGCAGCCACCTGGCTCCGTGGCTGGGGCTGGAGCTGTGTAGCCAGGGCCGGGCCGGGGGGCTGGAGCACTAGGGCTGGAGCACCACGGCTAGGGCCAGGGCTCCCTGGCTGTTGCTGGGGCTGTCACTGGAGCTGGAGCTCCCTGGCCACTGAAGCCAGAACAGGACTGGGGCCAGAGGTCTGAAGCCAGGGCCGGAGCTCCCTGGCCGCTCCTGGAGCTGGAGCTCCATGGGCACTGCTGGGGCCAGAACGCCCTGCCGTGCTGCCTGTTCCCATTCCCCCGACACTGGGCTCCTGGCTGAGTTGCCAGTGCCCCCTACAGGTGAAGGTTTCTAATAATCAGAAGAGTGAAGTTCTGGAGAAGTCTCCCAAGGGGAGCAGTGGGGGCAAAATAATTCTCTGGATTCAAGACTAAGCTTGAAAGGTTTATGAAGGGGATGGTATGAAGAGGCTGCCTAACACGGCATGTGGCCCACTGGTGACCACCAGTAGCACAATCCCCAACAGCCAGAGATGGGCATTAGATAGGGAGGGTTCTGAGGTACTGCAGAGAATTCTTTCCCTGGGGTCTGGTTGGTGGGCCTTGCCCATGTGTTCTGGGTCCAATGGATGGCCATGTTTGGGCCAGAAGGAATTTGCTTCCAGGTCAGGCTGGCAGAGATCTGTTGTTTTTTGCTTCCTCTGCAGCATGGGTACAGATAACTTGCATGTTTATACTAATATAAATGGTGAATTCTCGGTAACCTGAAGTCTTTAAATCATCATTTGAACACTTCAGTAACTCAGCCAGAGACCAGGGGTATATTATAGGAGTGGCTAGATGAGGGTCTGTGTGTGGCCTCAGGCCCGTACGCAGGAATGTGTGTGTGTGTAGGTTTTAAATGTGGACTGCAAGTAAGCATGGTCCAGCCAGACAAGGGAAGGCTGGGGCTGATTCCCCCTCTTCTCCAGGAGTGAGACCCAGCCCCATCTCTGGCCTCACTCCTGAGGAGCAGGAATCAGCCCCAGCCTTCCCTCAGCCAGCTGGAGCACACTTACTTGGGGGATATTGGCGGGGGGCATTCACACCCTTTGCACCCTTCCCCCCACACACACATATGGGCATGTAAAAAAACCCAGTTCTTTCAGTCTGCCCTTATAGGTCATGTTCTCTAGACCTTTAGTCATTCTTGCTCTTCTCTGGACCTTCTCCAATTTCTCCACATCTTTCTAGAAATGTGGTGCCCAGAACTGGGCACAGTACTCCAATTGAGGCCTAACCAGCGCAGAGTAGAGCGGAAGAATGACTTCTCGCGTCTTGCTCATAACACACCTGTTAATACATCCCAGAATCATGTTTGCTTTTTGTGCAACAGTGTCACACTGTTGACTCATGGTCAACTTGTGGTCTACTATGACCCCTAGATCCCTTTCTGCAGCACTCCTTCCTAGACAGTCACTTCCCATTCCGTATGTGTGAAACTGAATGTTCCTTCCTAAGTGGAGCACTTTGCATTTGTCCTTATTGAACTTCATCCTATTTACCTCAGACCATTTCTCCAGTTTGTCCAGATCATTTTGAATTATAACCCTATCTATAGATAGAGGTCTATAAAATCAGGAAAAAGTGAATAAAGGAAAAGTTTTTTATACCTTTCCATAACACAAGAACTAGGGGTCACCAAATGAAATTAATAGAAATCAGGTTAAAAAAAAACAACAAAAGGAAGTTTTTCTTCACCTAGTGCAGTCAACCTGTGGACCTCTCTGCCAGGGGTTGTGAAGACCAGGACTTTTAACAGGGTTCAAAAAATCGGTAGATAAATTCAAGGAGCTTATGTCCATCAACAGCTATTAGCCAGAATGAGTAGGAGTGGCTCTGTTTGTCAGAGGGTGGAAATGGATGACGGGAGGGATCATGTGAAGATTACCTGTTCTGTTCACTCCCTCTGGGGCATCTGGTATCGGCCACTGTCGGCAGACAGAATACTGGGCTTGATGGACCTTTGGTGTGACCTAGTATGGCCCTTCTTATGTTGAGGAGTCAAAGGTTGGAAAACAGGCCGGGTGTGTAAGGAATAGGATAAGATGAGGAGGTGTCTGAGTAGTCGGAAAGGATAACTGGAGTAGCTATGTTTTGGGAGAGCAAAGCAGGGCCCTTAATAATGCAAAAGCAGAGCTAGTTGTAAAAATACAAGAAAAAAATGTTAAATTGCTTGCCGTTTGCAGGATGCACAATGGGGCCTGCCCTCGATGATACTTTTTGCCATGTCTCCTCTAGACATTTTTATCTAAACAGTGGCTGGCTGCTATAGTTCCTTGAATTTTAAGTAAATAAAAATACCTAAGAGTCTCCATGTGAAAAATGCAAAATGCTGGGTTGATATTATCTACATCTGCTTCTTTCTTGGGTGGGAGGAAGTGAATAATGTTTGCTTTGAAGCCAGGCCCTTGTTTCAATGCGGGAAAGTCTCTTTTGGAAAATTTGAACTGGCTCTCCTTCTGTGCAGAGCTGGGTCCAGATCTGATGGTTTTTCTGCAGCTAGTGTCCTGTGGCTGGATGGCTCCCAAGTCCCCAGCTCTGGAGTGTGCAGCTTGTGTCCCTTCTGTGGGTGAAACGTGCCCTCTAAGAACTAGATGATGATAACTGTAGCTCTGCCTTATGCTGTTAATAGCAGCACCTGCTACCAGAAAGAGAGCCTTTTGTGTGCACAAAGGGCCAAGCGCTCTCTGCAGCTGACAGCAGCCCCTTAGTGGCGGGTTGGGCTGGGGGCGCTTCTGCCATAGAGCTTCTCATTGTAGCACACACAGCAGGGAGGGAGGGTAAACTCCCCTAGCCAGAGCTCCTGCCTCCTACGGAGCCTCCACAAGGCACTGGCGTAGACTCCTGGGGGGTCTAGGAGCCTAGGACTTCTAGGGGGGTCTAGGAGGCTAGGACCTGGGGGAAGCTGATCTCGAGCAGTGGCTGGAATGCAGCCCCAGCACAACCCAGGCAAGCAAGAGTTATAATTCCACATTTTGGAATTCTAACTGAGTAGCAGCCATAGCAGCTGTGGAGGTGGGGTGGATGTTTGCCCTTCGCAGCTGCAGGAGACAGGGTGTTGCAGCAGGGCAGTAGGAACAAGGCAAAGGCTGATTCTCCCTCTCCCCCCTAGAAGCAAGGCCCATGCCCCCCCTCCCCCCCAAGTAAGCACGCTGCCCAAGCCTCCCTCCCCGGAGCTTTGCTAGGGGGACAGCAGGAAGGAAATCAGCCCCAGCCTCCCCTGACTACTTGGGGAACCTTGTGTACGGGCCTGGGCCTGCATTGTGTAGGAGGATAGACTAAATGATCACAATGATTCCTTTGGACCTTAACATCTATGAATCTGTGAGTTTAGACTCTAAGAAGCACATTATGCCTGGCTTGTACCTAACCGTGTCTGTTCCTGCGTATTACTTTTGCTCCCATCTCTTAGATCTTAGTCTTAACTGATGATGGTTTTTACTATAAATATAGTCCAGTTCTGTGCTATTATAAAGGACTGATCTTTAGTTATACCAGTCTTGCTGGGTATACACTGTGAGTGTCCAGTGGTTAAGGGCTGGACACTGCAGGTGGATGCTTTAGAAGTGGTTGGGGATGGGATGCACTTAATGTTTATCTGCAAAGTGAACTTAGGGCTGGCATAAGCCCCGCAGAGATGGTTGAGTAGCTGGTAGTGACACCCAGCTACCACATGAATGACTCCCTCTTGCTGGAGGCAAGGGAAGGGGAGAAAAACACCATGACGATCTATCCTGGGCACCCCAACAAAGTCGCACAGTGCTGTAGTCACTAGGAGCAGTGTACAGAGACCTCCCCTGTCTCCTGGACTGCAGGGTCACATGGACCTGCACCCACAGGAAGTGAGTGGCAAGGAGCCACTCCAGCCTCGCTACACTGCTGGTGGTGGCAGTGGGGGCCCCCCATGGCATTTTATGTTACCTGGGGGCAGCAGGCCGGCCTTGGGGACACACGGGAGGGGGAGAATATGCAGGGCAGCAGGGTGACTGAGGGTTGCAGGGGGCAGGGAGTGCAGGGGGGTGAATTTTGCTGGAGCCCGGCCATGGGCCAAGAATGTTCCTGCTCCCGTGGCACCACAGGCCCATATAACTCACTGCCTATGCAAAGAAGAATGTTAAACACACACGAAATCATTCAGAAGAGTTGTCTGCAGATTGCTCTGATTTGTGCTGCGCAAAATACTGATGGACAGGTTGAAACCCTTCTCATGGGGTATGACAGGCACCATCGGCAGCCAAGTTTCCTGAGTGTGCCGGAGGACTCCGAGTCTGGGGACCTGTGCTGAAACGGAATGGATACAGCTGGAAATTCTTTGTCTCAAACTAGAGCAAGAGGAAAAAGAGAAGCAATGCCAGCCCAAAGTCAAGATATAGGAACTAAAAAAGGAGAACTCTCAGCCAGCAGATAGCCTTCCCCAAAAACCACCTAACTGGGAGAAATTATGCCTCTGCATACAGCAAGATATATTGTTCTGTTTGAAGCATTTGGGATGGGCAGGTGTAGGCCTGCTATTCAGCCAGTATCTTCATCTTCAGTAAGAATCCAAATAATACTCCTGCAGAAATTCTGCGCCACTGCATAATGCAGAATTCACCCAGAATTAATATTTTGTGCAGAATTGGAGCTGCAATGCTGCTGGCGATCATCATGTGCTGCTGGCAATATTCCCTCTAATTTTTCCCATCCATGTGCATGTGATGGGGCATCTGCTCAGCACTGGCCCTTTAAGTGTAAGATCCAGTCCTGGGAGAGGGCTGAGAAAGCAGAGCCCACAGCTGAGGCAGAGACAGCCAATTAGGGCCCAGTGAGGGCTGTATAAATAAGGGCTCCAGGAGTATGTCTACACTGCAGAAGTTTTTTTGGAAAAACAACTGTTTTTCCGAAAAACTTCACTTATGTCCACACTGCAATTGCGTTCTTTTGGAAAAAGCAGAGGGTTTTTTCCGACATTGGTAAACCTCTTTTTACGAGGAAGAAGCCGTTTTCCCAAAGAGCTCTTTCGGAAAAGGGTGTGTGTGGACGGGGAAGAGGGAGTTCTTTCGAAATAAGAAGAAAGAGGAAATAGCATGCTATTTTTTCAAAAAAGCTGGGGCTGGGGAAAGGCAGGCAGAAATGGGGAGCCTTGGCCTGATGTCACTCTCAGGCAGCAGGGCCTGAGCCAAGGCCTGACCATACTAAGGCTGCAGGCAGAAAGCCAGGCTAGAAAGAGGCAGCAGGTCCACACCCCCTTGCCAATGATGAGTGGCCAGTTCAGACTGCAGTTTGCCCCTGTAGCAGGAGCTAGATGGAGACTGGTAGTGGGTCACTGAGGAAAGGTGGGCATAGAGGGTTGGGGGTTTCCTGAGAGGGAGGACCCCAGAGTGTGGGGGCACTGCAGCAGGGAAGTACCCAGAGGGAGGGACGCAATCTAGGAGGGACGCGTGTCCTCATATAGAGTGGAGGAGAATAACAAGTAACAGCGGGTGAGCCACCAGCCAGGGTGTGCTCCAGCACCAAAAATCTAATTCCCAGAGTGTCCAGCAGGAGGCACCATGGCGGTGACAGTGCAGAATAAATATTTATGTGCACCAAGGCATGTGTGAATGTGCACCACCAATAGAAATAAAACCTAGTTGTGGCTGCTCTGCTAATGAGCTGGGCATCCTTTGAATCTCTCTTGAGCAGCTGCAGAAGCTTACAGGTTACAGTGAGCACTGTCGGCCCGACTCTGTCAAATGCAGCTCACCATGAGCAGGGTGCCCAGCCTACTAGGGGTACAGGTTTTACATGCTCGATCTGCCTGGCTTGAGTGCCTGGGAAAGCCAGCTCCAACAAAGGGTAAAGGACAGGGTTGCAACGCACAGAGTTTACTTAGCAACTTAAAGAAAACAGGGTTTAACAGCTTAACAGTGAATAACGTTAACAATGTACACAGCAATAATAGGAAACTTCTCTATCGGCATGTGCACTGCCACCATTTATCCCACTCCTCAGAACTCACAGTGTCATACACTTGCTTGCGTGGGCATGCTTGAAGATTTTGCAGCTGGAGAGGATGATTCTAGTCTCCTGCTGTGTGCTGGATGCAGAGTAGCTTCTAGCCACAGGTACAGCCAAAGGGCAAAAGCAGCCTGCCTGCTCCAGTCCCATCCAGTCCCAGTCTGTAGCTGCAACCTAACAGCTCCTAGACTGGATACAACTCCTCCATAACAGCCTGGCTCCCTCCAAAAACAAAGGGAAGAGTCCACAGACTGCTGGGCCTCTCTTCACACACATGGAGAGACCCAGGACCCAAACAAAGAGTCATTTCCTTCCTGGTTTCCTCCAGGGCTCATGGGAATTGTAGTCTCTTGGGCTAGATTGCAGCATACAGGATCTTCCTAGAGAATAATCAGAGGCACCTTTAGTAAGGAGACTACAAATAGAAATGGGAATGATTATATTGTGTAATTTTGACAAATAAAATATGCAGAATTTTACCAGATTTAAAAACATTGAGCACCGATTTTTGATTGAGGTGGTACAGAATCTCCCCAGGAGATGAATAAAGAAAACAAGGAAAGAGAGAAAAACGTACAGCGAGGCCCTTGGGAAAAATTAGAAATCCTGAGGAGCCTTATAAACAACTGATGTGCCTGGTAAGCATCAGGGTTATTCCTGAGGCTGCTTTTCATTGCCAACCACTGTCTGATTCATGCCCTCCATCCCTAATGTCTGCATGCCTTTCCATTAGCAACTACTACCTCAGAGGCAATAATTTCTGTCATGGACCATTTGCTTTGCCAGATGGGGATGCCCCATGTGGCTATCACAATGGCCCTCTATTTGTCTCACAATGTGCCAGTCCTTTTCTTCCTCAGTGTAGCATCAGACATGCTGAAACCTCTTCCTCTCACCAGAAAACAGTGGGAAGTCTGAGTGGTTTCACCGTACATTAAAGCAAGAAAGAAGGTGTATTTGATGCCAATTTCCTTTCAATTCTCTGGGTGTGGTCCTGTAGCACTACATGACAGTTCTTCATTTGGTGACTAGTGTCACTCAACACTGGTCAAAAGTTTCATTCGGCACTGGATTCATTAGCTATCCCAGAATCACTATGGGCCTATTAGCTCTTGGGCTAGGGAACTGAGTTAGCCACTTCCAGGAGACGAAGGCTAATTATGCAGATGCCAACCACTCCTCTGTCCTGTCAGGCAATGACTGTTGCCCATGCTGAGGCCCAAGGGACATCTCTGTTTTCTGAAGCTTCTTACATTTCCGAAAGACCTTTTCACATCTGCAAAACTGATCTAAAGGCTTTGCCTAAGCTCCAGATGCTGAAACACTGCAGTTAGTACGATAGGATTTTACAAAGCAACTCTATACATTACAAAAAGCAGCACCATTGGAGAGAAGCCAAAACCCAAGATTGCAACACCCTGTCTGATGTTTCATACTGCCATGCCAAGTGGAAGGTGTATTGTTATTTCTGATCCAATGAGCACCAAAGAACTACACATGCTTAGGGCCCCTGTGAACCACAGGGAGGATTTTGGATGCTATTTTTTTCTCAAATGCTGCACTGTTTACACTGTTCCTTCAAAGGTCCCACTTAAGCACAATCCTACAAACAATTCCTGAAACTGTAAGCAGTTGTCTTGGGAACTGGGCTGGAGTGGGCTGGAGGTTGGGGGCAGGGTATCTGGATGGCAATGAGTGAGTGAGTGGGTGGGGAGCAAGGTCTGGATGTGAGGGGGTGGGGACATGTAATTGTTTTTGCTCTGTGTTGCAGGCACCATGTAACATGTCCTCTCCCTGCTCTCATTCGCTTGAAGGAAACCTCCAGGAATGATTAGCAAGGGAAGCCTCCGGGGGGAAGGAAAATGGTAGCGTATGGAGCCATTTTTGGTTCCATTTGTTCCCGCACACTGGAGGAAGGAAAAGGGCAGTGCACTTGTTCCCCACACGCCAGATCCGGTGGGGAGGCTCAGGGCTGTCTCCCCCATCCAGTGGTGGATAAAGTACCCCAAAAAGTTACTTGAGTAAAAGTACTGCTACTTTGAAAAAAATGTAATTAAGTAAAAGTCAAAGTATCCTTCTGGAAAACTATTTGAGTAAAAGTATAAAAGTATCACATCTTAATTGTACTCAAGTATCCAAAAGTAAAAAATAGCCTTCCTATGGAAATCTATGGTTAACCACCCGAGTTATCATAAGGCACCATTATTTTTCATACACACAATGTGCATTTATATACAGGGCTCGACAAATAATGTAATTACACACGAGAAGAGCGCAGAGCAATCTCGCATGTGTGCATGATCTGCGCATGTGCGAGCAGGCGAGCAGCTGCTGCTTGGCGAGCCCTGTTTATATATATATGCATATATACGTGTGTGTGTGTGTGTGTGTGCCTGTGTGTGTGTGTGCCTGTGTGTGAGAAACAATAGCCGTTGATGAAGCTGATGCTCCTTCTGGAAAACTGTAAATCAGAGGTAGGGAAACCTTTTTGTGTTGGGAGCCACTGACTTATGGAAAAATCAGGTGGGGGTCACACACGCCCCCCCAAAAACAAACAAAACCCCCTCACTGATGTAGCCCTGAAATCTGTCCAATAGGAGCAGCAGGGAAACTCTCATGAGCAGTTTCCAGTACCACATTCCCCTAGCTGTGGGAAGCATGAGCAACAACACATGGCACTGTGCTTCTTCTCCCCCACACGCCGGATCTGGCCCATGAGGCTCAGGGTTCCCCACTCCTGCATACAGAGCCGGCCTTAGGGAAAATGGCACCCTAGGCAAACTTGCATTTTGGCGCCCTGGCCCCCCCTACCCTGGGTATTGTGCCCCCCCGCATTTCCCTTGAAAGCTGCTCAGTCCCTTCCCTTAGTACAGGGCTATTGTCTCTCCCCCTTGCAAAGGGAGTTGTCATAGGTTAAGAACATAACATAAGAACATAAGGTTGTCATAGTCCTTGACCAAGCCCTTCCTTTAAGAGCTACATGGGGAATGGACTGTTGTAGCTTAAATCAGGGGTGCGGAACCTAAGGCCTGGGGTCTGGATGTGGTCCCTGGCATGCCTGGATCTGGCCCCTGAGGCTCAGAGCTCCCCCACTCCCCTCCAGTACTGGGAGTCTGTGCCGGTGCTCCAACCTCCTGCCATCCCCTCAGGGGGCTGGAGCACACAAAATCTACAAGCCTGGGCCCCCCAAAGCCCTAGTGTGCGAGAGGAATGTCTTTCTTCTTCTCAGCTTGGGGCCACATCAGTGAGGGGTCTCACTTATTGTGTGGCCCCTGACTGATTTTTCTGTGGGTCAGTGGCCCCTGAACCAAAAAAGGTTCCCTACCCCTGGATTAAATATTTTCCCTCAGATACGACACACAGAAAGCAGCTGCTGTTTTTGAATCACATCAGATTGTGAAATGAAATCGTGGGTAAAAAAATCCTAGGTAGGTCACTCGCCCTTCACTCTGAAGAAGCACTGGCAGCTCCCTTGCTGCATAGCCCTTGCCCTTTATGGCTGGTGTTTGGTCTGCAGCTCATGGTGAACTCCCTGCTGTCAGATGGGGGCTGCATCTTGTGCATATGGCCCTCCTGCAGCCCTCTGGCCACTCCTGACTCACCAGGAGTGCCAGTTCAGATTGTGGTGGGGCTGGGGAAATATCCTCTGGAATCAAACTTCAATGATTCCAGAGGATACTTAGGCACCTGAAATCTCTAGGGATTTGAGATTTTTGTTTTGTTTGCTTCTTTGCAAATAACTTAGAAATTAGCTGGTTTCATAGTACACAGAAATCCTGAAATATTTCCATCAGTAATAATTATTTACAGATAGGGAAAGCAAGAAAAATGCTTCCTGAGCACTTGTTAGAGTTAAAATTCAATGATATAAACTTCTGAACTGGGCTAGTCACAAATGGACGAGTGAATAATGAATAGTTACATCAACAAATCATCTCTGGTGTTAGGATAATTATTCTGTAAATCTGGATATGTATCTTGACATGTGATATGGTAGTTTTTGCTGTTTTGTTGTAGTCATATTGGTGCCTGGATGAGAGTCACAAGGTTAGTGAAGTAATATCTTTAATTGGACCAAATATGGTTGGTGACAGAGACAACCTTTGGAACGCCTCAGAGCTCTTCTCCAGGTCTGTGAAGCTCAAAAGGGCTAATCTCTCACCACCAACCAAAACTGTTCCAAAATAATTTGAAAAAAAGATATTACTTCACTCACCTTGTCTCTCTATTTGGGTTTTAACAGCTTCAAAGCTTGAACTCTTTGCATCTCCACTTCATCCTAACAAAATTATCAGACCTCCCTTCATAATTTCCCAATAACTGTGAAAATTATAAAAAGATGAAAAGCTTAAAACATTACACAAAATTATAAAACATAAAGAGTGCATTCCACCAAGCCTTTTTATAAGCCAGAGCAGCAGGAATGAAGTACTGCACAGGAGATCAGGAGATGAGTTCTTCTGAGTTTAAGTGCCTATTGAAACTCCCAAAGTTCTTCTGACACACTCGGATTTTCACACTAGAACCCCAGTGACTTCCAGAGCATGAAGAAGGTTTGCAGTCTAAGATAGGAGCAAAGAAAATTTCCTTATTGTTAATCTTAATGAAAGAACAACACTGCTCAGAAACAGCTTCAACAAGGCCCCCTGACCTGAGAAATTTCAGGGTACTGATAAATACAACTTGTAGAGAAAACATAAACAAAACCTGAGGGTGTGGATAGGTCATTAGGAATTGAATGGAAGGTAAATGTGTTTCAACCATCCAGCTAGATATCACCCACTGTGACTCATTTCCCTAGGGGGCACATGGGCGAGCTGGTTTCAGTAACATCTCCTCTGCACCTCTGCACTCATTGGGAAGCAGCAGCAGCACTCACTCCTCCTCCTCCATCCCAGCAGAGGAACCTCTGAGCCAGCCAGGGAAGTAGGAGGAGACCAACTGCTGCCATGGGGGGAGGGGAGGAATTGTTGTTCCCACTCAACCCAACTGGGAGGGGGAGGTGTCTAGTGCGATCAAAACTCAAAAACAAACTTTTGCTTTGTGTGTCTACATTGGTGCGATCTTGTACAAAAGCTGCTGCTGATGTGCTAAAGAACACCATTCTTCTTCTTGTGCAAGAACTATGATGCAAGAACACAGGAATAAGCCCTTGCTTGTCCTCAGTTCTGCTATGGGGCTCTTAGGGGGAAAGGGAAAAAAGTGTGGGGGTGACCCATACCTGCTCCACATTAGCACACACCCAGATAGCAGGGTGGCTCCAAATCCCAGCACACAGAGGGAAGCTGCACACATAGACACAATTCTTCAATCCCCACCAAACTCAGCTGCCCACCCCAAGCCTCTTCCAGCACAGCCTGCCTCATCCTCTCGCCACAGGGCTTCTACAGGGGTCCTTCTGTCCCAGGGAGAGTGGGGAGCTCCTGCCCTGGGCACCCACCCTGCTGCTGCTCCCACCAGAGCAGAGGATTTACAAGGAAGTGCCTCTATCCTCCCTGACCTTGGCTGAGATGGCTGCTGGGTTTTCCTCCTATTTATCTGGCTGGCCCCACCCCAGGTAAGGTCACACGAGACTATTCAAATGCTCCCCCTCAGCACATCGCCCTGGGCAGCCGCCCTGGTTGCTCAGGTCTCAGGCTGGCAGTGCCTGCACAAATACTGTTTTTAAATGAAAAGGTGTTAATGGGGCTTTTAAAAGGCTTCATTGTTGGCAGGGTCACTGTGCTTGTTGATTGGTTATTTTTTGGATGATTGGGTGCTTGCACAAAAAGCTGTGCTTAGGCAAATCAGAATGATGAAAGTAGTGAGTAACTAAGTGCTTCCAGAAATTGTAGTGGAGTAAAAAGTATGATATTTTCTAAAAAAATGACTTGAGTAAAAGTCAAAGTATCACAAAAATAAATTACTTGAGTAAAGTACAAATACTGAAAAAATTTGCTTGAGTAGTGTAACGAAGTATTTCTACTTAGTTACTCTCCACCTCTGCCCCCATCCCCCTCACAGGAAGCTAGCACTGGTGTTCCAATCTTGTGAGGGGCCATAAGGCGCCACTGCTGGCTCCCCGCTGCGGGGAGAATTGGGGGTGGCTGAGCTGGGGCTCCAGAAAAGCGATATAGGTTGCCAACCCCTGATCTAGATGGTGTTTGGTCCTGCTGTAAGTGCAGGGGACTGGACATGATGCCCTCTTGAGATCCCTTTCAGTTCTATGATTGTATGATTCTATACAAAATGCCGTATTCTCTTGGAATCTTCTGGAAAATCTGAGGGATCCCAAATGTAATTAATTATCCTAAGCAGGTATTAGGTCCAGTCATTAGAATTCATATTCCTATTCTTTCACAAAGGGAGGCAGTGTGGCCAAAAAGATGGCGCTGAGGTGTGTGAGTCAGAAAACTTGAGTTCTAATACCCAGCTCTGCTACTGGATGACTTTGGGCAAATTGCTTTCTTGCTTAGTTCCTCAATCTGTAAAATGGGAATAATGATAATAATAAAGCCCCTGTGGAAGGGGCTTTGTGGTCGTCTGATGAAATGTGTGATGTCAGAGCCAAGGATTGCTATTATTATGGGATTTTCACTGACTAGGCTCTCATTTTTAAGTCTTAAGTGACGGAGGCATCCTCCAGAAATATAGTTCTTTCTCGTACCAGGCTGAGATATTGTGGTCAGTATATAGATTCAAAGGCAAACGTACCACCTGTTGCATCACTCACACTACTACTTCAGCAACAGTGCCCCCTAGTACCATGCTGGGATGTGGAGGTCAGTGGTGACGGAGATAGAAAATCACCCCTTACTAAGTACAGTTAGTTTATCTCTGTATTTAGCACTGATGAGACCACTTTGTGCAGTTCTTCTGTCCACAATTCAAAGAGGATGTTGACAACTGAGAAAGTGTTCAGAGAAGAACCATGAAAATGGCTAAAGGTTTAGAAAGCATGCTTCTCAGTGATAGACTCACAGAGCTCCTCATCTATCTAGCTCAGGAGAAGATTAAAGAGTAACTTGTTTACAGTGTGTAAGTGTGCACATGGTGAAAAATTATTTGATAGTGGGCTCTGCAATCTAAGAGAGACAGATATAACACGATCCAATCAGTGTCTGGAAGTTGAAGCTGGACATATTCAGACTGAAAATGAGATTAAATGTTGCACAGTGAGAATATTGGAACAATTTACTAAGGGTTATGGTAGGTTCTCCATTGCTGGCAATGTTGAAATAAATATTGGGATTTTTTTTGCAAATATCTTCCATAAGAGTTATTTTGGGGAAAATTCTATGGCCTGTGTTATACAGAAGGCCAGACTACATGATCATAATAGTCCCTCCTGGCCTTGGAATGTATCAGTCTTTTAAACAATCAGTTTGTAAGCACTTGGAGCATAATAGGATTATAATTGACAGTGTGGATTTGTCAAGAACAAATCATTCCAAACCATTCCCTTCTCTAAGAGTTACTAGTGAGTAGATGGGGGTTGGGAGAGAAGTCTGAGGAGGTCTTGATAAGAGTTTTCAAAAATGTTAAAGAAAAGGATGGTGACTTGTTCTTCATGTCCATTAAAGGTAGGACAGGAAAGTGGAGCAAGGGAGATTGTTAGATATTAAGAAAGCTCTGGAACAGGTGTCCAAGGGAGGTTGTGAAATGATCCATCCCTGTTAGGAAGGGCAGGGTTTACGTAACCCTGTCTCAGTGCGGAGGCCTGGACTAGATGACTTCTCAATGGCCTTTCCAGCCTGCAGTTCTGTGGTTGTTCCACATAGAAATCACAATGTGCTCAGATAACATTCCTGCCACATGAAGCAAGACTGACATCTAGTGCCTATGTACCCACATAAATGTAAAAAACGAGGCCGTTCTATTTGGAACCAGAAAAAGGGCAGATGGAGCAAGTGATGGAATAGTATGTTCCACATGGAAAAGATCTTCTAGGATTCCTGGAATTTTGTGTATTTGGCAGAGTTATTTGTATGCAGAGCAAACAGATACTCATGTCTCTGTTTGTTCCTGGCCTTTATTGTTCAGTAAACCTGAAATATTCAGTACCCAACAGAATGGATTTATTGACACTTGAGTGGATGTTAAAGGTCAGCAACTGGAATAGATTTATCAAGGCAACACAAATAATTATTAATAGAGGAAAACAGATCTGCAAATATATTCGTGAGTCATTGGTTTGCTGCTTTATATGGTGTCTTAATATTCACAAGTGGCAAACAGTCAGACAGTGGGTAATTCAAGAAAATGCTCATGGATCTGAGAAGGATTTCACCTGGTAAGCTGAGAGGCTGGTTCAGTTCCCTATTCTATAACAGATTTCCTGAACCAGTTATTTAGTTTCTCGTGACTCAGCTCCCATCTGTACAATGGGGATAATAGCATTGTTTCATGGGCAGGGCCAGCTCTAGGCACCAACAAAACAAACGGGTGCTTGGGGCAGCACATTCCCAGGGGCGGCATTCCAGCCTGAGGAGAAGCAGGCGGGGAGCCCCGCGGAGGCCGCCCTGAGATGGGAGCCCCACGCCGGGAGCCCCGCGCCCGGCTGCTCGGAGCCTGCGCCTGGCCCCGGGGCGCTGGGAGCTCTGGGCGGCCCCTGCTGGGGCGCTTCCTGGAGGGCGGCGCGGGGTGCCCTGCAGCTGGTGATGCTGAGCCCAGCGGCCTCTTCTTCGCCTTCGAGTGCACCCCCCTGCAACTCCCCTTCCCCCGCCTCCCACCCGTGGGACCCCCCCCGCCTGTGTTCTCTCCCCCACAACTGCCCTGCCTGTGAACCGCCCTTGCCCAGCTTTCCCCCACCTGTGTGCCCCTGCCCACTGTCCCATGACCCCCCCACCTTCTCCCGCTCTCTTCTCCCCCAGCTCAGCCTCTGCCCTTCAGTGGCATTGAATCCAGCTCTCCAGAGGTGAAAGGCTATTGGGCAGGTTTGGATGCATCTGCTCAAACCACTTTCTCACGAACTCACCATTCCAAATGATCTGATTGGCTGCATCATCAGGCATCAAGGCGCCAAAATCAATGAGATCCGCTAGATGTCCGGGGCTCAGATCAAAATTGCCAATCCAGTAGAAGGATCTACTGACAGGCAGGTTACCATAACTGGATCTGCAGCCAGAATTAGCCTGGCCCAGTATCTAATTAACGTCAGGCTTTCTTCAGAGACTGGTGGAATGGGAAGCAGCTAGGAGGCCGGGCTCCTGGGCAGGTTCAGGGCCCCAAGAGTAGGGGGAAGGGGGATCCCCATCTCCTGTCTGGCAAACGCTTCATTACCCCTTTGGCTGTTCATACCCATGCTCCATCTGTGTAGTTTCTAAGCAGTCCGATTCCAGGTTTTAACTAGTTTGTAAATTTCCATTTCTACAGCTTTACCCATCCACTCATGATTTTTTTTAAATTACAACATTTTAATTCCTTTCTCTGTTCAGCTGTTAAAATGCTGAGATTCATATCTTAGTTTTATAAGCTTTTCCCTTTTTTTGGCTCATGAAGTTTTCTGTTTGTCATGAAATGTAAGAGTGGAATATTAATATGTTTCAGTTTAGTTCTGTAATGTCAGGAAATTAAAAAAAAAAAAAAAAAGATGGACTGGAAAAAAACCCCGCACCCCATCTCCTGGCACACTGCAACCCTGCTGGGACCCTGTCTCCTCTTCTCTCTCCCCTCCCCCACCCTGCCGCCCACCTGGATCCCCATCTCCTGTCTGGCTCTCTAAACAATCCCCCCTCCTGCTACTCTCCTGAACCATCCCCCCCCACACCTGCCCCACCCCCTTGTGCTGTGTTCTGACAACCTCACCCCTGCCTGGGACCCTTTGTCTGAGGAAGGGGAACGCTGGTGTTCCTAGTGCCCGTGTCCCCAAGTCCCTTCCTGTCTGGGGCAGGAGAGCTTTATTAAAATTGGAATTGTGATCCCATTTAAATAGGCTTTGTTTTAAATAATATACCTTTAAAATTAAATTAAAAATTGTTATGGCCTAAATTTATCATAACCTATTTAAATAACTTATGAAGTAATTTTAAAAATTAAATAGAACATGTCTCCTGTCAACTTTTAAATGTACCAGTTCATTAGTGTAAGTTGCTGTGTAGCACCCAGAACCAGTGTTTACATCAGCAGTAGCTTCTTCTGCAGGTGAAGAGAGAATGTTTTTATCACTTTGGTTTATTCAGCTAGTTCAATTCAATGATTAGTTCATTCACCATTGCAAAACCGAGAGTTGACGAACCAGAAAAACCTGTTTTCCTCTTCTCTCAGTAAAAAACTGGTTATGAGAGCGTTCTAACACCTTGAAGAACATGATGACTAGATTCAATCTGTTAAATTCACTAAGGATATTTCCTTTGTTTACTACATGAATTTTAGATGCAAAATGTGTTTGGATACTTTTTTTGTTATGTCCCCTTCACCTTTAAGGTAGTTTTATTTCATACAAAAATTAAATGCTGGTTTTGTTTATTTTAAATTGAATTTTCACCCAGGCAGAAGTAGGTGCAAATCATATGTTTTAAAAAAAGTAGTCACCACTTAGCAAATAACAAAAGGGGTAAAACCTGTCTCTAAAGTGTTCCTATTATACACCATTTGTAATAGAATAAAAATGTAAAAATTAAGAATCTGATTACATGTAAATTACACAATTGTTTGGGCATTTATTTAGTTGGTAGCTGTACTGGGTGTATTCTCCTGGTTAGTAAATAGAAGCACCAAATTTGGCAAAAAAGTTATATTTAGTTGTAAATCAACATGTTTTAAAGGTTGCTAATTAATAAGACTCAACCATCCTTTAGGAAAATATTGTAAAAGTATAATTTAAATGATTAATTGCTCATTTAAACCAAGGTTTTCTGCTTGCCAGTTTAAATCATGATTAAAATTAGAGATTTAAATCAAAGGTATTTAAATCAAGCCACCCTGCTTCAGAGGCTGTTTGTTCCATCCCTGAAGGAGAAAGCACAGGGCTGCGCTCATGGAATAGGTCCTAGGCTAGTGGGGTTTTGTTGTCTGGTGCTTGTCTTGTTTTGGACAGTTGAGCTGGGGAGTTGAAACAAAAGTTCTCTTAATCCCTTTGAACTGTCTCATTGTATAGTGAGGCTGATTCTTATCCATGGACACCAAGAGTTGGACAGCTTATGTGTTAGGGTTGGAGTCTGAGTGATTATAAGGCTTCTAATAAAAAAATCCCTTTGCAGAGTGAGGAGTGGGACCGGGACTCCAGCACTAGGTGATGTGAACAGCTGCATGCTTTGGAAGTCTTTAACTGACTTGCTGTGGATGAACCTGCCCTCCATTTGTCCTCTCGTGGGGAATCCCTGGTGCTCTCCTAGGACAGTAAAATGCCCTGGGGTTTGGCCTCCCCCTGGAGCACCCCCCCGCCACTCTCCAGGAAGCTGTACAAGCTGCATTTGCGCATGCACCCCCAGCAAGCCGCACAAACTGCATTTGCATATGCAACCTTCCCAGACCAAAAAAAAGGGGGGAGTGCGGCCAAAATTTTTTTGCTTGGGGCGGCAAAAAACCTAGAGCCAGCCTTGTTCATGGGGTGTACTGAGGATAAATACATTAAAGATTAAAAGTCTTAAAGGGGTGGCACTGTTGGTCTGTAACTTTAAAAACAACACGTAGTCCCGTGGCACCTTAGAGATTAACATATAGATACATAGATAGTATCCTGAGCTGTCACGTGCAAATGCACTTCTTCAGAGGAGATGATCTTGAGTAATCATTAAGTGATCACTCGAGATCATCTCATCTGAAGAAGTGGGTTTTGCCCACAAAAGCTCATAATACTATATATAGTTAGTCTCTAAGGGTATGTCTACACTACATGGCTCCATCAATGGAGCCATGTAGATTACCTTTGTAGACATAGGAAAATGAAACGGCGATTTAAATAATCGCCACTTCATTTAAATTAAAATGGCTGCCGCGCTGAGCCAATCAGCTGTTTGTCGGCACAGCGCTGTAGTCTGGACACTCCGCGGTCGACATCAAAGGCATTTGTCAACCTCCCCGGTAAACCTCATCCCACGAGGCATACCCTATGAGTGCATCTACACAGCACACAAAACTCAAAATAAGATACACAATTTGAGCTATGCAAATTGCGTAGCTTATTTCAAGTCTATTTCAAAATAACTTATTTCATCATTTGGCACTGTCTACACAGTGCCAAATTTCTAAATAAAGTACTATTTCGAGCCATCTGTTACTCCTCATAGAACAAGGTTTACAGGGACAGCGAAATAGTGCGTCTGCTATATTTTGAAATAGCGAACGTGTTCAAAAGATGTGGGGTAGCTATTTCGGGATACCTCTGGTATCCTGAAATAACTTTGCTTTGTAGACATACCCTAAGGTGTCATGGGACTACTTGTAAATTAAAGATTGTAAGGTAATCAGAATTTAATTTTTTTTAAAGGGCTATATATCAACTTGCCTCTCTCTCAGCAAGTTAATATGTATTAGTCTGAATATTTACACCATAAGTGTGTCCTTAATTTGTCTCTAGTATTTGCCATTTACAAATATATTTAATATTTTTCACCCATCCAGTCAGTGAGCAAAAATAACAACTTGTGACTTAAATGCTTGGTCACACACCACAAAGAGTGTTTGTGGTTATTCCAAAGAACTGTTTGCGGACTGTCCATTGGCTGAAAATTATTCAAACTATTTGTAGAATAATCTTGAATAATTAGAATATTAATGTAGATCATGAAAGATTCACAAATGATTTGTTACCTGAAAAATGGTCTTAATGTATGATGAATAATAATTGAATTATTTTATCACCTCCAGCAATAATAATAAGTTGGCTTGGAACAATGTGATTTCTAGTTTTTATAATGTTACCACATTATATTGCTTTCTAATTTTAAGTATTTTTACTTTTATTTATTTTAATTTTCTCAGTTGCAGGAAATTATAGGGAGGTCAGACAATTTTTTTATCAACAGACATAGGAACAACAGTCACAGAGGTAGCCGTGTTAGTCTGATCTTGGTAAAACAAAAAGACAGTCATGTAGCACAGATCTGAAGAAGTGAGTCTGCCCCACGAAAGCTCATCACCTAATAAACCATCTTGTTAATCTTTAAAGTGCTACATGACTGCTTTTTTTGTTTTATAAGAAAAACAGTTTAAGTTTTATGACCATTAAATCACAAATTGTCAAATCATATCAAAGTACACAAATATTCTTGAATCAAATTCTAATATAGTCTCATGCAACATGTTTCTTACCTTGCTTATCTGTAAATTTTGATTATTGTTGATGGAATTTTTTTTGTCTATTTGTGTCTGTGTGTAGAAATTGCTGTTTATTGACATTTGCTGATAAAAATCTAATCCTTCCAAGTCTAATAATAATAATAATAATAAATAGATAAACATTAATTGAGCTTTA
Source organism: Rafetus swinhoei (assembly GCA_019425775.1). Classification (NCBI taxonomy): domain Eukaryota; kingdom Metazoa; phylum Chordata; order Testudines; family Trionychidae; genus Rafetus; species Rafetus swinhoei. The sequence goes on from CM033437.1 coordinate 214,342,812, forward strand.
TTTCACCAGCAATGTTTCTGCTCCCTCCCATGTCTGATCTGTTATTGCAAATATCACATTTTTTGAGTTAAAAAATAAGCTCTTCTGGACTGGGTACCTTGCTTTTCTATAATTGTCTATAAAGCACTAAATATATCTGAAGTGTTGTTTTATCACAATGTATTATGTATGTGGCTAGATAACACAATGTTATGTACTGTATATAAGCAGATGATGTTCCCACCCTACTCCAAAATATAAGCACACTGTATAAGGTTAAACTCACCCTGTTCTTGGGATATGTCTTTATTAAAATGGTAATTAATAACAGAACACAAATTCCACCTCAAGCTCTTTCCCTAATCTTGTCTGCCCTTAAATGTTCTCCCATCAGATGTCTGTGTCCTACGCTTGTGTCCTCTAACAAAATAACCTTTCCCACTCCCCTTGCAGCCAGGTTGGAGTGACTGAGCCATATCTGCGATAATGAGCCATCAGGAATCAGTCAGCATCTTCCTGCAGGGCACGAACACCTGCTAGAATATGGGTCAACATAAGAACCCTGCTGCTCTGGTGTAGGCACTATCTATGGTGCCATACTTTGGTGATGGGCATCTTATTGATGAGTGTAATTAAAGTAATAAATAGTAATAATGAATAACAATAATTAATTAAGACTAGAACACTCCAGAGTGGTATCAAGGAAGATCCATGAAAACATTATGGATCATAAAGTATTAGGAAATTGAGTTTTTTTCTTTCCTTGTTCATGTCATTAAAGAAGAGAATAACCTGAACTGTATTCCTGAGCCCATCTAGAACAGATTTTGGATCCTCCCCTTGAATATTAGCACTCTGCATTGCAGTCCAAGTTGAAAAAAAAGAAAAGAAAAAAGAAGGTGGGTGCATTCATGTCAAGGGAGATCTTGTTGTGAATCATCTTTCACAGCTGATTCCTGTTGCTTTTCCTCTAGCACTGGGGCCAGGTCTGGGACTTTCTGCCCAGTCCTGGCTACTGTGAACCTGCTCATGTGTAAGGCCTCCTCATAGACTGGGGGGGTCTCTGATCCGCAAGCAGGTGGTACTCCTAGCACTGCATTGTGGGAGTGAGCCACAGCCAGAATCCTCCTGGCAGCAGGACCGAACACAGAATGCAGAGCTGAAAGAGATGAGATTGGGAAAGGTTAATATAAACCTGGGACCATCAAATGCCAGACATGAGCCAGACAGAGAGCACAGATATACTTGCTGTGCAATACTTTTCCCGACAACATATCATTCACCTTCCTGCTCCAAGGCCATCCTTCTCATCAGCCACATCCCCTAACCACACCTTCCACAAATGCTTCTCTGAGCTGCTATCCTTATTCCACCAAAAGAAGCTGTCCCACCCTCGTTCCCCACTTCCTAGCTAGCTGGTTCTTCCAGATACAGCCCATGAATATCCCCAGTGGCAACTCACAGATCCCCCCATTCCTTAGCATCAAGCAACCTGGCCCTTACACCAGCTGTTAGGGCCCTCCCGCTACTACCCCAGCAAATGACTTGGTGACATACATGGAGCTAAGACCACCCTTGTGTCCTGAAGCCTTGGGTTCAAACTTTGAGGGCTCTAGAATTTGGCACTCTGAAGTATGTTATGGGTTCTAGACTTTAGGGGACAGCTCCTTAGCTGGTCTGAATCAGTGTAGTACTTTTTACCTCAGTGGAGTGTTCTGATTTATACCAGCTCACCTGGCCCTTGAAATTGATGGGATACAGAGGTCTGAATTTTTCAGACCTTCAGTTTCTGGATTTTGTAATATATTGGAGGATTCTCAGCCTTTTCTGCAACAACCTTGGCTTCTGCATGGGCATACTCACAAGTGATAGTGCTCTGGAGAGTGCTGTCATGATCAAAGGCGATGACTGTCACCTCGTAGGGATGAGAACCCGACTCCTCCCCTGCTTGCCTACAGCAGCACCTCACGCAGGCTGAGACCAGGCCACACAAAAGCAGCAGCCCACCAATCGCTACCGCCAGCCTGTAGAGAGAAAGGGAGGAGAGTTATTGCCATGCTTTGTTCATGTACACACACTGAATGGAGTGTGAAGTGATCACACTCAATTTGCTAACATTTAAAGAGACAGTCCTTTAAAAATACCAATCCCTCAGCTGCATATCTGTGCTGTGAAATCACGTGTTGTGCTTCTTAAATTTCTCATAACTAATTCATTAATAAAGATGCAAGACTGAGAAGAAGAAAGAGATATGCTCACAGTCAAAGAAAATGTGCTACCTAATGCCAAAGGCATCTAACCAGGATGGGAAAATGCACTAGATCCTTTCTACCACCAGGGGGAAGTGAGGGAAAGAGAAGGGAGGAGCTGTTTGAATTTTGTCACTTATAAAATCAGATTTAATCAGTGGGGGATGGGGGATGAGGGCTATGGCTCGGGCAATGTGCTGATGAGGGCGCATATGAATAGTCTCACCTGACCTTACCTATTGCCAGCCAGCTAAGCAGGAGGGCAAACCCAGCAGCCAGGGTCAGGGAGGACAGAGGCCCTCACTCAATGTGTCTCAGTTAACTCCTCTGCTCTGGTGGGAGCAGCATCAGGGTGGGTGCCCAGGGGGACGGGAAGCTTCCCATTCTGCTGCTGCTTCAGCTCTGCAGGGAGAGGTTAGGTAGGGGAGGGAGGAGGAACTGAGGGCAAGAGGGAGAGCTGGGCTACTGGTGGGGGCAGGGGAGGAGCTTACACTTGAGTTGTTGGAGAAAAACCTTTAAATTGTGCCCCCACATCAGCAGCAGAAGCTCTGTCCTTCCTGCTCCCCTGGCTCAGAAGCTTCACTCACTTGGTTCTGGGGGGGCATGTTCTGCTGTGTTCCAATGTGAGGTGGGTGGGTGGGAGCCAGTGTTCCCTCTAAGATTTTCCATCCAGGAGCAGAGGGAGTTTTGTCTTGTGCACCAGTATTGAGATCGTATGGGCTTGTTCGGACGTGTGCCACTGTGGCACCCACTAGTTACTAACGTTATTTGACTTCTTTGTTTCTGTCTTCACCGAGAAGTCTGTAGGAATGCCTAACATAGTGAATGCTAGTGGGAAGGGGGTAGTTTTAGAAGGTAAAATAAAAAAAGAACAAGTCAAAAATCACCTAGAAAAGTTAGATGGCTGCAAGTCACCAGGGCCTGATGAAATGCATCCTAGAATACTCAAGGAGCTGATAGAGGAGGTATCTGAGCCTCTAGCTATCATCTTTGGAAAATCATGGGAGACAGGAAAGATTCCAGAAGACTGGAAAAGGGCAAATATAGTGCCCATTTATAAAAGGAAATAAGAACAACCCAGGAAACTACAGACCAGTTAGTTTAACTTCTGTGCCAGGGAAGATAATGGAGCAAGTAATTAAGGAAATCATCTGTAGACACTTGGAAGGTGGCAAGGTGATAGGGAACAGCCAGCATGGATTTGTAAAGAACAAATCATGTCAAACCAATCCGATAGCTTTCTTTAATAGGATAACGAGTCTTGTGGATAAGGGAGAAGCGGTGGATGTGGTATACCTAGACTTTAGTAAGACGTTTGATACGGTCTCGCATGATATTCTTATCAATAAACTAGGTAAATACAATTTAGATGGGGCTACTATAAGGTAGGTGCATAACTGGCTGGGTAACCGCACTCAGAGAGTAGTTATTAATGGTTCACAATCCTGCTGGAAAGGCATAACAAGTGGGGTTCCGCAGAGGTCTGTTTTGGGACCGGCTCTGTTCAATATCTTCATCAACGATTTAGATATTGGTATAGAAATAGCTTATTAAGTTTGCAGATGATACCAAGCTGGGAGGGTTGCGACTAATCTGGAGGATAGGGTCATAATTCAAAATGACCTGGACAAATTGGAGAAATGGTCTGAGGTAAACAGGATGAAGTTTAATAAAGACAAATGCAAAGTGCTCCACTTAGGAAGGAACAATCAGTTTCATACATACAGAATGGGAAGCGACTGTCTAGGAAGGAGAATGGCAGAAAGGGATCTAGGGGTTATAGTGGACCACAAGTTGAATATGAGTCAGCAGTGTGATGCTGTTGCAAAGAAAGCAAACATGATTCTGGGATGCATTAACAGGTGTGTTGTGAGCAAGATACGAGAAGTCATTCTTCCGCTCTACTCTGCGCTGGTTAGGCCTCAGTTGGAGTATTGTGTCTAGTTCTGGGCACCGCATTTCAAGAAAGATGTGGAGAAATTGGAGAGGGTCCAGAGAAGAGCAACGAGAATGATTAAAGGTCTAGAGAACATGACCTATGAGGGAAGACTGAAGGAATTGGGTTTGTTTAGTTTAGAAAAGAGAAGATTGAGGGGACATGATAGCAGTTTTCAGATATCTAAAGGGTGTCATAAGGAGGAGGGAGAAAACTTGTTCATCTTGGCCTCTGAGGCTAGAACAAGAAGCAATGGGCTTAAACTGCAGCAAGGGAGGTTTAAGTTGGACATTAGGAAAAAGTTCCTAACTGTCAGGGTAGTCAGACACTGGAATAAATTGCCCAGGGAGGTTGTGGAATCTCCATCTCTGGACATATTTAAGAGTAGGTTACATAAATGTCTATCAGGGATGGTCTAGACAGTATTTGGTCCTGCCATGAGAGCAGGGGACTAGACTCGATGACCTCTCGAGGTCCCTTCCAGTCCTAGTATTCTATATATACACACACACACACACACACACACACACACACACACACACACACACACTTAAATTGTAATGGAAGAAAAACATACTAAAACAAGGGATAATCAACAAGGTGCAGAACTCTGCACCCACCTACCCTGAAAACCACCCAGCTGCAGGCCCCACCCCGTTCTTGCCCTGTCAGCTGCACGGGACAGGTAGCACGGCCGTGGGGGCAGGGCTGTGAGGGAAACACCCACCGCTGCCCAGGAGATGTGCTCACATCCACAACTGGGCACCCCGAGCAACACTGGGGAGGAGACTGGCCCTGGATCCCGGGCCAGGTTGGGACAGGGAACCTTGAGAGGAAACGCTCGTTTTCCCCTGCAACACAAAACCATGCAAGCCTCCCAGAGCGCCTCCAGGACAGCCAGGCCCCAGACTGCTGGGCTGCCCGAAACATGCCCACAGCACTGCTGTGTGTCTGACCTGTTCATGCCACACACTAACCAACACTTCTCCCTCCTGTGGGGAGAAGTGGTTATGCTGCCCCGATGGTGTCAACTGAACAGGCTCAACTCCTCCTTGGCTGGGCACAGTCTGTAGGTCAGCTTCCCAGGCCCTGCCCCTGCAATTCAATCCGCACGGTGCTGTGCCCAGGCAGTGGCTGGGGAAGACACGATGCGGGGCCGAGCACCGTCTGATGGGGAGCAGCTCTCTACATACCACCGGCGCTAATCCAAAGGGAAACCAGCTCTTCCCAACAACAGCTCAGCCCTCAGTTGGCCCTGCTGTAAAGCAGGCGCTGACGGTCACTGCAGAGCTGGGAGAGGACCTTCAGAAATTGGGCGATTTCAGAAACAGCACATCCCATGTGCTTGGACGTGAGCCAGGGCCAGAGTGCTATTTTTAGTACCATGGCCCAGGCTCCAGGTGGGGCAGCCACCCGCCATGCAGCCCCTCCCCCAGGAGCAGCTGAGGCCGCCGCTGCGCAGCTCTGCTGAGGGAGGTGGGCGGGATTGAAATTCTTGGTGTGCGCCCATGTAGGTGTGCACCTTCCAGGGAATCCTGGTGGGGGTACAGGAGATAAGTGAGTGTTACTGAGATCAGCCATCCCATGTGCCCCTTCCCAACTGGAGTGGGAAAAGGGGTCACAGCAGAAGGCGTCTGTCTGGCTGGCTGAAACACATTTACATAAGACCACACTGTACATACAAACAAACAGAAACACAAGGTGACAAGGTGGGTGAGGTAATTTTTTTTTGTTTGTGTGCATTTTTGTTTTGAACCAACTTTGGTTGGTGAAAGATCAGCACTTTTTTGCTCCACAGACCCGGAAAAGAGCTTTATGGAGTTCCAAAGGTTTTCACTTTCACCAACCATATTTGGTCCAATTAAAGCCATTACCTCCCTCCCCTTGTGGCTCTCATCCCAGGACCAACATGACTACAACAAAACAGCAAAAACCTTAAGTGTTATTACATGTCAAGATATACAAAATAAATATCCTAAAATCAGACGTGATTTGTTGATTTAACTTCATTCGCCCGTCCATTTGTAACAAACTCAGATCAGAAGTTTATATCACTGTATTTTGACTCTAACAAGTTCTCAGGCAGCATTTTTCTTGCTTTCCCTAGCTGTAAATAATTTAATTATTACTGATGGAAGTATTTCAGGGGTGTGTGTGTGTGTGTGTGTGTGTGTGTGTGTGTGTGTGTATGTACATGTACTGCAACGCAATCAACAGCTAATTTCTAAGTTATCTGAAAAAAAACAACCCAACCCAGAGATTTTACATGCCTAAGCATCCCCTGGAATCACAGTTAAAGTTGCCTTCCCCATCCCCACCACAATCTGAAATGGCCTGCTGGTGAGTCCTGACTGAGTGGCCAGAGGGCTGCAGGAGGGCCATGGGCGCAGGCAAGATGCAGTCCCCATCTGGGAACACGAGCTTGCTTTGAGCTGCAGGCCAAGCACCAGGCATGAAGGTATGCTGGCCAAAGGGCAAGTGCAGCTGTGGCAAGGAATCTGCCAGGGCTTCTGCAGAGCAGCTCAAACTGTGGAGGAAGAACCCACTGAAGGTGAGGGACCCACCCAGGTTTTTTTACCCACTGTTTCATTTCACAATTGGATGCCATTCAAACATAGCAGCCACTTTCTGTGCCCCATATCTTAGGGTAAATGTTTCATCTAAACTAATCCATTCCCCATGTAGCTTTTAAAGGAAGTTCTGGCCAAGAAGGACTGATAATGACAGTTCCCTTTGCAAGGGACAGTAGCAAGCCCTGAACCTGGGAAGCAAAGGACTGAGCAGCTTCTTTCATGTACCCTAAGGACGTGCCTTGTCCCTGAATCTGAGACTCCAGTTTCACCCGCTATCTATGGAGAACGCTGTAGCTCACAATCTCGCCTGCCACAAGCAATATCACAGTTTTTAGCAGCAAAGGTCGCAGCGCTGCCTTCTGAATCTTAGCATCTTAGTGAGCAACATCATTGTATCTGGATAAACTTAAAAAACAACAAATGGTCTGGTAGCACTTTATAGACTAACAAAACATGTAGATGGTATCATGTGCTTTCGTGGGCACAGCCCAATTGTATCTGTTCTTATTCATAAATTTAGCGTGTAGTTTAATGTTCTGTATATTTGACAGTTTATTATTTTAATAAAATTGAATCAAATTTTGTGTCAATTTTTTCAGTAAATTATAAAAACTTTTGAGATCACACCTTTATTTCTGAAATTTTCACTACTGTAACATACTTAAACACAAGGGGGCAGCAAAATACAAGTTTACGGAGGGAGCCATTGTCCCTAACGTTGGCCTTGGGTTTAATTCTCTCAATTGCTTGCTAAGTTAAATGACACCCCCACCCCCCCCAAAAAAAAGATATTTACTTAATAATATGTAAAGAACCTACCAGATGTACCAGAGACGGACCCAATCATTGCTTGAGCAGCTGATGAAAAGAGAGTGCAAGAAAGAGTTAACAATATATCATAGAAATTTGGGATGGAAAAATTCCCTTGTTGACTATCTTATCTATCATGTCAACTCCTGTCTGTCTTCACTCCAGTTGATGAAAGATTGGAGATGGGAGCTTCCACTACTCCTCACTGAGGAAACAGTCCTTCAGTCTAATAAATCTCATTATTAGAATTTTTTGGCCAGACTGAAATTTTCTCTTTTGTTCAGCTTCATACCATTTACTCCAAGTTCTTTCTGCCTCTCACAGACACACCACCTGACTATGATATTCTGTTTACATCCTTCAGATCTTGTAAAGAGTTTTAATTGCTACATCTTCCTTATTTTTACAGCTTCCAACCTCATTATTTTTTTTGTTATTCTTTAATTTTCTCTCTCAATTTGTCATCCTCTTCCAGGAAAGGAGAGCACTGTACATTTCTTTACCTATAATAAATAGAGTGGATCAAACAGGTTACAAAAAGTTTTCTCTAAATAAAAAAAATCAAATTTTCTGTGGCTGCTTTCATACTTTTGTATTTGCTATCTGTGATGTTTCTGCAAACAGTCTTCCTGGGAGGAATGTTCACAGCATGCTTTTTACAATATATTCATGGAAAGACCCATTTAAATTCCTAATGGTGACTACTTACATGAGAAACCTAGTAAATGTTGCTTTCTTTCATTTTGAGAACAAAACAATAACTGATACAGCTCAAATTCTGAGTATTGAATCCTTACAATGAAGTGTTTACAAACTAGCCATAGAAAAATTAATTCCAGAAATGTCTGGGCAAAAGTTTTCAAACAACAGATACCTCTGATATAAAAGGCAGACAATTTGAAAGCACAAAGACAGAGCAAACACACCAAATTAATTATAATGTTCAGAGTTAGTAACTCAGATCTACCAAATTATCTGCCCCTGGAAAATGCTTGTTCAACATTTACCAAAACTGTTAACTAAAGCAAAAGTTTCAGAGGGGTAACCATGTTTAGGTGTGTCTAGACAGCACCCTTCTGTCGGAATAAGCTACACAATTTGCATTACGCAAATTGCACTGCTTATTCTGAGTCTAAGTCAAAAGAGTTTATTTTGAAATTTAGCGCTGTCTACACAGCACCAAATTTCAAAATAAGTCACTATTCTGACGAATCCCTTAACCCTAGTGGAACGAGGATTACAGGGATGCTGGAATAGCGCTTTTAAAGATGCGGCATTACTATTTTGGGATACTTCTGGTATCCCGAAATAGCAACGCAGTCTAGACGTAACCTTAGTCTGTAATTTAAAATAATTGAAAAACAAGGAATAGTCTTGCAGTATCTTAGAAACTAACAAAACATGTTGATGGGATCATGAGCTTTTGTGGGCACAACCCACTTCTTCAGATGAATGGAATTAAAGGGTCCAGGTTCCAAAGAAATAGCAGAGAAAGGGAGGGGACGGGGATGGGGGGGAGAGAAGGAAAAAGAAGGAAAAAAGGAGGAAAAATTGTGAATTAGAGTGTCCATGCTAAATGGACAGTTGGGGGCTGTAGGTGATGATAAGTGGTGTCCTGTTACTTTTTAGGGCTGTCAATTAATGCACGTTAATGCCTGTGATTAACGCAGGGCAGAATTAATGCTTTTAAAAAATAAATGCGCGTTAATCGCAGATTCGCAGAGGCCGGGAAACCAGCATAAGTTGCTCCAGAGACCAACTCTGGTAAGGAGCAGTAATGCAAACCACCACCAGGAGGGCTCATGGAAAAATGAAGCAGCCAGAAAGAAAAAAAACCTGAAGACGTGGTCCCAGCTCCAGTGGAGAAATAAACAAGAAGGAAAGACCCTGACACCCATCCCTCTTCCCTCCCAAGCGACCATATTTAAAAAAAATAAAACAGCCTGGGGGGCTTGCCCAGACTGTCCCTCCCCGCTTGCAGGGCTCACCCAAGCCACCCTCTCTTTGCCTCCTGGGACTGATCCTCCCCCCACATCTAATTCTGGTGCTGAGTCCCCCACCTCCCGAACTCTGCACTGCCCTTGGTGGTATCTACCCTCCTCTGGCCCTGTGCTGCCCGCAACAGGGGCTGAGCTAAAAAAGGACTCTTTTGAATAGGACACAAATATATTGATTATATAGAAGAATTTATTTAATTATTCCAGACATTGACACAGTTCTGTGTTTTCATGATCTATAGTGATAAAATATCAGACAAAGTTAATGGAGCAAAGCAGCAACAGTTCAGGTCTTTTGAATGGGAAGTTTATGTTTAAAATACTTCCAGATGGCTCTTTGTCTAAAAGGACTGTTATCTCTAGCTATTGCAAGAAGCACTTCAAGTCTGCAGTACCACCTACGTGCTAAGCATGCTTTTGCCTCTGGATCTTGTGCTACAGATAACCCACCACCAGCAAAAGAGTCCAGCTAGCCAGGACAGAGTACAATTACAGTTTCAGGATCACTACAAGCCCATGGATCAAACAAAATACAACACCTTAACCAACGATATTGCAAAGCGGATAGCTATGGACTGCAGACCACTCAACATTGTAAATGACAAAGGGCTAAGAGATATTATTCAAATAGCATCTGCTAATCAGTCATACACCTTGTCCTCCCGAGGGACCATTGCATCACGAATAAATGACCTATATGACAATGAGATGACTACAAAGTTGGAGCTTCTGAGAAATGCACTGGCTGTTGTTTTGACTGGTGATCACTGGCCATCCTTGAGCAATCATAGCTGTCTTGGTGTCATGGCACACCTGACTGATGCTGCATGGACACTACAGTTGTTTGCTGTAACAGTAACTCATACTGAAGAGAGACATGCAGAAGCACGCGCAGAGCGCTTCATGGGTGTTGCGAAAGAATGGAATATTCAGGAAAAGGTAACAACAATTAGTACTGACAGTGCATGTAATATGGTAGCAGCAGCCAGTCGCTTGCCGTTTGAACACATGACATGCATTGCTCACAGTCTGCAGCGATCCATTACTGTAGCACGCAGTGATAGTGGTTTTGAAAACGTGCTGGCAAAATGTAGAAAACTTGTGGGGCATTTCAAACACAGTCCAGCTAACAGTACAGAGCTAGGAATACTACAAGCTGCAAATGGACAGAAACAAGAACCTCTGGTATAAGATATTTCAACCAGATGGAATTCCACATTGGCTATGATTCAGCGCCTGCCTGCTTCGCAATAAAGCCGCTATCACATCCACATTAGTTCTTCAAAAGCACCATCTATCAGTGTCAACAGATAAGGAGTTTGAAAAAATGCAAAAGCTAGAAACATTACTTGAGCCCTGCAGGTTTGTGACTGAACACCTCGGGGGGTGGGGGGGGGGCTGTATGTTTCTTGCTCCGTGGTTTTACCCCACATTCTGCCATATATTCCAAGTTATGGCAGCCTCTGATGATGACTTGGCATATGTTGTTACATTTAAGAACTCTTTCACAACAGATTTTACAAAATGCAAAGAAGGCACCAATCTGAGATTTCTAAAAATAGCTACAGCACTAGATCCCAGGTTTAACAATCTGAAGTGCCTTCCAAAATCTGAGAGGGATGAGGTGTGGAACATTTTGTCAGAAGTCTTAAAAGAGCAATCCTCTGATGCGGAAACTAGAGAAACGGAACCACACCCCGCCCCCACAAAAAATCAACCTTCTGCTGGTGGCATCTGATTCAGATGATGAAGACGATGCTTCGATCTGCACTGTTTTGGATCGTTAACGAGCAGAATCCATCATCAGCATGGACACTGATGGTTGAAGCATGGAATGGTGGTCGAAGCATGAAGGGGCATATGAATCTTTAGCGCATCTGGCATGTAAATGTCTTGCTATGCCGGCTACAACAGTGCCATGCAAATGCCTTTTTTCACTGTCAGGTGACATGGTAAACAAGAAGCATGCAGCATTATCTCCCACAAATGTAAACAAGCTTGTTTGTCTTAGTGATTGGCTGAAAAATAAGTAGGACTGAGTGGATTTGTGGAGTCTAAAGTTTTACATTGTTTTATTGTTAAGTGAAGTTATTCTTTTTTACATAATTCTACATTTGTAAGTTCGGCTTTCATGTTAGAATTTGCACTACAATACTTCAGTGAGGTGAACTGAAGTTTTTTTTACAGTGTAAATGTTTTGTAATAAAAAATAAATATAAAGAGAGCATTATACACTTTGTATTCTGTGTTGTAACTGAAATCAATATATTCGAAGATGTAGAAAACATCCAAAAATATTTAAATAGATAGTATTCTTATTATTGTTTAACAGCGTGTTTAATTGCGATTAATTTTGTAATCACTTGACTGCCCTAGTTATTTTCTTTGTAGGGCCTGTCTTGAAGAAGCTGATGTCTGGGTACTCGTCTGGCTCTGTCAATCTGTTTTTTCACTTCTCTGGGTGGGTATTTCAGTTTTATGAATGCTCTATATAGATCCTGTAGCTGTGTGTCTCTTTCAGTGGGATTGGAGCAAATCCTGTTGTATCTTAGGGTATGTCTAGACTACATGCCTCTGCTGACAGAGGCATGTAAAATAGACTACCCGACATAGTCAATGAAGCGGGGATTTAAATATCCCCGGCTTCATTTAAATACATAGAAGGGAAAGTGCTGATGTCAGGGTGCCTCTTGCTCCACCCTGTACCCCACCTTCACAGAGCAGAGGGGGGGCAGGGTTGGAGAGAGTTTGCTGGCTGTTTTGGGAGAGGTGCAGGGCCAGGGTAGAGGTGAGCCTGCCTTAGTCCCCTGCACCACCACCCAGAAACCACCTCTGGTAAGTGGTGCTCAGCTGGAGCCAGCATTCCAAACCCTGGCTCCAGCCTGATAAAAGTGAGTGAGGATGGGAGAGGGAAGATGGAGTGAGCAGGAGCGGGGCCTTGGAGAAGGGGCAGGAAGGAAGTGAGGCAAGGGTGTTTGGGTTTGAGGTAGATCATGGACTGCGCTTAAATTTAAAAAGTGATCTCATGCTTAAAAAGGTTGGAAACCACTACTCTATAACAAAGGATTAATGGACACACATCAGATTTTCGAAAAGGCAACACATAGAAACCTGTTGGGGAACATTTTAACCTACCCGGGCACTCACTAATGGATCTCAAAGTCACCGTTTTATTACAAGCCAATTTAGAAAACCAGTTTGAAAGGGAGGCTGCAGAACTTAATTTCATTTACAAGTCTGATAGCTGCAATAGAGGTCCCAACAAAGACCTTGTGTGGCTGGCCCGCTACATTCCACATCCCAATGAGACAAAAAGCCAAGCACAGGGTATTTAAGAGCACTTAGTAACCACTTGAGCAGACTCATTTAGTATGCACACTCTAATTCATAATTTTTCCTCCTTTTTCCTTCTCTCCCCCCATCCCCGTCCCCTCCCTTTCTCTGCTATTTCTTTGGAACCTGGACCCTTTAACTCCATTCATCTGAAGAAGTGGGTTGTGCCCACAAAAGCTCATGATCCCATCGACATGTTTTGTTAGTTTCTAGGATACTGCAAGACTATTCCTTGTTTTTTAAGTTTTTCAACAAAAGCAAATTCCCTTGTAAGAGGCAAGGTCATCAGCTGAGATTCCTCCCATGTCTGTCACCTCCCCACACCCCCAACCTCTTCTGAAAGGAATTCATGTGTATACTCACTGTTGAGGGTTCACACAGCCCTCCTCGCATCTCACTTGGGGAAACTACAGGGAGAGTAAAGGCAATCTGGGTGAATTGTCCCCACTCTGTCTCCTTGATGTCCAGTGCTCAACATCTCCCTCATCCATTCCAATACCAGTCCTAATCCCTGGCCCATGGACTCGCATTACCTACTTTCTTTTGTCCTTCTCATGCATACCATCATCAACCTGAATCCTTCTCTTCTCCATGCAAACACGTCATTTATATTTTACCTTCCCCTCTCTCCATTATAGATTGAAATTCCCCACTGTTCTCTCTCCAGATCTTAATTCCCCTGTATATTTAAAAACACAGACCCGTCAATATTCTATTATTTACTGTGCCCATTACAGATATGAATAACACACTGCCTGAGTGGAATTCTGGTTACTCTATATTCTATCATTCCTTACTGTAGATTTGACTACCCCCTCATTCCTGCTGCACTGTACTCATCCCCACCTGTTCTATCAAGCTCTTTATGGGTTTGAATTCTCCTCTGCCCCACTTGGACCCGCCTTTATTTCCTCAATGCTTTTAAATACCAGGGAAATTCTTACTTCAGATTTATACTTGGCTCAAATCCCCTTGAACTTTGTGATGTAATAAACTGCCCCGGCAGAGGACAAGCTCTGCCAAAGAGGAACATATGGTGTGACTCACCCAAGAGAGACTTGCCAAAGCAGAGAGGATCATGAACAGGCTACAGATCCTCATGAGGAAATAATGCTGATTCTGCTGTCTCGTGTAGCTCAGGGCCAGTGCTTCCTTCCTAATTTCAGTTCATCTTGGCCAGTCCTCAAACAGGGGTGAAGAGCAGAGAAACTCCTTTGACAGGGTGAGTCCCTTCTTTCTTCTTACTCTACTGTTTTCTGCTCCTTTCTGGTTTGCCTTTCCTTCTCATGCACAACACTGGTTTTCTGTTGGCCTTTTTCTCTCTTGGTCCTTCTCTCTATCTGTCTCTGTCTCTGTCTGTCTCCTTCTGTTACTCTCCTGCCATTTCGAAAGGGAGCTCCAGCACCATCCAGTCACTTCAGGAAAAGAGCTGAGGATGCAGTCACTTAACTTGCTAATTCCAACTGATCTAGCACCAGGAGTCAATGAGAAAAATGTGCCTATGATGCAAAGAGAACGAAGAACTCTCTTCAGTGGGGGAAAGCTGCTCTGAACTCACTCATTCCCAATTACTTCTCTCCCCGCCTCCTTGCCCAAACTGCCCGAATGGTGCAGCTTGAAGGTCATTTGTTAACCTTCTGCTTTACTTCTGATGTGTTTCCCCTCCTGTGACCCTCTCCCAGGCCCTCCCATTGTTACACATTTGCTGCTGTGGCCAGCTGTTTCTAATCAAGAGCCCAGGTCAGAATGGAAAGCACCTTGCACCTGGCACATTCCAGCTGGAGCAGGATGGGAAGAACAGGGGGTGAGGGGTCAAGGCCACTGACAGGGGGGACAAAAGGGGCAACTGCCCAGGGTTCCCAGTGCCCCCACTGCTGTGGCAGCAGCAGCAGCAACTGGGAGCTCCCTGCTGCTTTAAATAATGGCAATTTAATCACTGGCCAGGCCAGCAGCTGCATGGGACACCCAGGGATGATGATGGGGTGAAGGGTAGCTGCTCGTGGCCCTTTAAAATGCCAGGGTGGAACCCCAGATGGCACAGACCAGACAGTGATGAAGGGCTGGCTGGGGGAGAAGTGGGGGGAACCGACCATGCCCCTTCCTAGGATTGGGAGTCTCTCCCCTATTTTGTCCAGGAGCCTGGCAATTCTGTCGGCAGCCCTGGCGTGGGTTATGGAATACCTTAACACTTCTCCACACAGCTTCACTCCTAATATGCAGTGCTCCCTTCAGCTCCGCTGGTGCCTCCCCCTCTGCTCCAATGATCACTTCAGTCCTCATCTGTGGAACTCTCTGCTGTTCCAGTCCTGGCCCCTATCTCCTACAGCTCTACCAAAGCAAAGAGTCTTGACCTGCAGAAATCACTGTCATTCCAATCCTGAGTTCCTTAGAAAGCCCTGCCAGTGCCCCTCAGCCCTGCCCTGCGGCCCCCTGCTATTCCAACCCTGGGATCCCCTCACAGCTCTGCCAGTGCCCCTCAGTCCTGCCCTGCAGCCCCTGGCTATTCCAGCCCTGGGCTCCCCACACAGCCCTGCCAGTGCCCCACAACTCCTTTACCCTGCTAGAAAATGTGTTATTGCTTCTCCTCCTACACACATTATAGTTCTCCCTCAAGCTATTTAACTTAATAGGCCTCCTTTAATGATCTGCTGTTTTCCCTCTTGTATAACCACTTTGGATTTCTATTACATTCCTGCTCATGGGTATCCATGAAGTGCTTTCATCTATGTAATTAGCATCTCCCTCCCTGCCTCTCCACCCTTCCCCCAGTTCTGTTTCCATTTGAGAGGGGTACCCATGTTAGTCTGTAATAGAAAAAATGTTAAAAACTTTTTTTCTCCTTTCCTTTTCCTCCCCATCCCCTCTCTTTCTCTGCTATTTATTTGGAACGTGGACCCCTTAACTCCAGTCATCTGAAGAAGTGGGTTGTGCCCACAAAAGCTCATGATACCTTCTACATGTTTTGTTAGTCTCTAAGGAGCTGCAGGATTATTCATTGATTTTTATTTTTTTTTCTGTTTCCAGTAGTTTTCCTCAGTAATGTGTTGTTTATTCCTGGCCTGCAACCATCCAGGACTGGCATATAGCTATATGCTTGAGGAAGTGAGCAGCACAGAAATTAGTGGAACTTGTTACTCCATGTTGCAATCACATTACATCCACATTAGACTGGTGAATCATTAGCCTTGCTCATGGCTATTAGACGCAAAGACCAGAACCAATGGATTGATAAACATAACACCCACATTCCCCCCAAAGATAGGGTAAGAACCATCCACTGTGAGCAACCTCTGAAAGAGTGATGGTCTTCTCAGGCTGTTCAGATAGTCAGATGCTGTCCCTAGGAGGGTGCAGGCCCCTGGGCCACCCCCTCTCTTCACCCTAGCCATCTCCTCCCACCCCTATTCTACCCCCATCACATCCCCCACTTTACCCCTTCCTCAAACTCCCATCCCTGCTCTGCCTCACTCCGCCTCTTCCGTAGGGTTGCCAAGTGTCCGGTTTTGAACTTTCTGTCCGGGAAACAAATTGAGAAAATACTGGACATATAAATGTCCGGTATTTTCTAATTAAGTAAGTTTTATTATTATCAGGAGTATCAGTATGTAGTTGTGTACTGCCTGGTTGGTAGTCATGTGTGAGTGTGTCTACCAGCCAGGCAGTACACAGCTAGGCAGTAGAGAGGAGGAGGGTGGGGGGCAAGGCCGGGGCAGGATGGAATCCCCGGGGCCAGACTCACCCGTGTGCCCCGCCAGGACCGTGTGCGAGACGGGCAGCACCCCGGGATCTGCATGTGCCCAGGTCAGCCCTGCTCCCTGCCGGCCGGTTCCTCCCCCCCCCCCGCACCCATCCCAGCCAGCCCTGCTCCCCGCCAGCCGGTTCCCCCCTTGCCAGCTCTGCTCCTCCCGACCCCCTCCCAGCCAGCCCTGCTTCTGGCCAGCCCTCTTCCCCCCTGGTCAGCACCGCTCCCTGCAACTCCCTCCCGGTCAGCGCTGCTTCCCGCCAGCCGGTCCCCCCTCCGATCTCCCCCAGTCAACCCCGCTCCCACCGACTCCCTCCCAGCCAGACCCGCTCCCCTCCCCTCCTGGCCAGTCCTCCCCGCCATTCTGAGATCATGTGTGTCTGGTATTTTTTTGAAACCCATCTGGTAACCCTACTCTTCCTGCCTTTACTCTGCCCTCCCCTCACCCCCATTGCACCCCTTCCTCAAAACCTCCTACACCAAGTGGCATAACCAGGTGATTACCAGAGGGCCTAATGCAGGGTGACAGCAGAGGTCTGCTTCCCTGCCCCCCCGCAGCACTCACCGCTGTAGCATGCATCGTGAGAAGCAGAGCGACCCAGTGGCCTGCTCCGCTCTGCCATCCATCTCCCAGTTGGGTCGCTCTGCTTCACCGTGACCGTGGGAAGTGGAGCAACTCGGCTCCTTGTTGCTCAGGGGAGTTAGCAGGCTTGGGTTGGGCTGCTCCACGTCCTGCCTCCATGGTGAAATGTAGTGACCAAGCTGGGAGATGGCAGAGCAAGGAGTAGACTGCTGTCCTGCTCCGTATCCACGACTCCCACCACCACAGTGAGTGTGGGGGAACCTCAACCTCTGCTGCTTGCTCTAGCCCCCCTAATGAGGTAGGAGCCATAGGACAATTTGGGCAGCCACTGTGGGGCCACTCAAAGCACCGACCACCCAGAAACGGTCCTATGGATGGGACGGCTCTGCAGTTAGTTTTCTTTCTTTCTTTCTTTCTTTCTTTCTTTCTTTCTTTCTTTCTTTCTTTCTGAACTTGTTTACAATCTGGCTCTATATACTGAATACCGATGTGCAAAGGAGAAACATACAACAGCACACCAGAGCAGGGGTGGGCAATAATTTTTGCCTGGGGGCCACTTCAAAAGTTTTTGAAGTAGCCCTGAGCCACCCCGGAAGGGGCGTGGCCTAAACAGGAAGGGGTGGGGCCTAAATGGGAAGTGGTGGGGCTACCCCACCCCCAAACCATGATTGATCTGAGGGTGAGGGAGCCCCTTAGCCCCCCCGTCCCACTAGGCACCCATGCCCTGGGAGAGGCTTGGCATGCTCCCCCATTTGCAAGCCAATCAGGGCTTGGGGGCAGAGGAATGCGGGAAGCGTCCTCCTGCCCTGTGAGGAGCACGTGGCACTTTGAAGTGCCTCAGGCTCCTTGCAGGGCTGGGGCAGGGCAGGAGGAAGCTTTACGCAGCTCCCCTATCCCCAGGCCCTGATTGACCTGGGGTGGGGGAGCAGCAAGTCCTCCGCGGCCGTATCCACCCGCTTGGCAGGCCAGATCCGGCCTGCAGAGGCCCTTTTGCCCACCCCTGCACTAGATGCTTATTGTCCATCTGCAGACAGCCCCATATTCCTATTCTTTCCTTTCTTTATATGTGCTTATAGTTTATGGAAGTTTCAAATGAAAAGATAGCACAGCCTTCACTGAACAGCCTTCGCTGTATGCAGCAGGGAACTGATGGGCAGGATCTCCGGCGAGGCTAATATGAGGGGGCAGAGGACTCCTGGAGAGTTGGCCTTATTTTTTAAAAAGCCTTTTAAAGAAGCACAGGAACAAAATGTGCAACAATAGCAAATATGCAAGCCACCAGCTTACCTTAAGAGAGAAATCTTTGGTGAGCTTAAACACAAAAAGGAAGCTTACAAGAATGGCTGCTACATGAAGAAAGATTAAAAAGACTGGGGCTTTGTCTACACTGCAGAGCTTTTCCGAAACACTGGAGGTATCCCGAAAAAGCTTTGCTGCGTCCAAGGAACGCGTCTGCTTTTTCGGAACAGTTTCTGAAAAAGCAGACTCATTCTTTCAGCATCCCTGTATTCCTCATTGTATGAGGAAGAAGGGATATTCCGAAAGAGGAGGTTTTTCCAAAATTTGGCCCCGTGTAGCTGGGCCAAATTTTGGAAAAGCATCTTCCAGAAAAAAAAGCGGAAAAAGTCACGCAAATTGCAAACCTCAATTTGTGTATCTTTTTCTGACTTTTCTTTGTAGTCTAGACATAGCCTGGGACTTTTCAGCTTAGAAAAGAGGAGACTAAGGGGGGTATGACAGGTCTATAAAATCATGACTGGTGAGGAGAAAGTGAATAAGGAAAAGTTATTTACTTGTTCCTATAACATAAAAACTAGGGTCACCACATGAAATTAATAAGTAACAGGTTTAAAAGAAACAAAAGGATGTTTTCTACACACATATTGTACCGTTAACCTTTGGAACTCCTTGTCAGAGGATGTTGTGAAGGCCAGGACATTAACAGGGTTCAATAAAGAGCTAGATAAATTCATGGAGGACAGGCCCATCAATGGCTATTAGTCAGGATGGGTAGGAATGGTGTCCCTAGCCTCTCATTGTCAGAAGCTGGAAATGGGCGACAGGGATGGGATCACGTGATGATTCCCTGTTCTGTCCATGCCCTCTGGGGCATCTGGCATTGGCCACTGTCGGCAGACAGGATACTGGACTAGATGGACTTTTGGTTTGACCCAGATGGCCATTCTTATGTTCTTACATTCTAAGAAGTGGAAACTCAAAGAGATAGTGAGGGATGAGTATAAAACTATTGCTCGAGTATGCAGGAGTGTAATCAGGAAGGCCAAAGTGAAACTAGTTGCAGGTAGCAAGGGATGTAAAGGATAACAAGAAGAGTTTCTACAGGTATGTTAGCAACAAGATGAAGGTCAAGGAAAGTATGGGACCCTTACTGAATGTGGAAGGCAACCTCGGCTACCTCCTGAAGCTAATAATAGATGATGTGGGAAAAGCTGAAATTGAGTAATGCTTTTTTTGCTTCCATCTTCACAGACAAGCTCAATTCCCAGACTGCAACATTGGGAGCCACAGTATGGGGAGGAGGTAAGCAGCTCTCAGTGAAAGAACAGGTTAAGGACAATTTAGAAACGCTGGATCTGCACAAGTCCATGGAGCTGAATCTAATGCATCTAAGAGAGCTGGCTGATGTGATTGCGGAGCCATTGGCAATTATCTTTGAAAACTCATATTGATAGCGGGAGATCACAGATAATTGGAAAAAGGCATATATAGTGCTCATCTTTGCAAAAGAGAAGAAGGAGAATCTGGGGAACTATAGACTAGTCAGCCTCACTTCAGCCCCCAGAAAAAACTTGAGGGGGAGCCTCAAGGAATCCATTTTGAAACACTTAGAGGAGAGGAAGATGATCAGGAACAGTCAACATGGATTCACCATGGGGAAGTTATGCCTGACCAACCTGATTGTCTTCTATGATGAGATAACTGGCTTTGTGGATAGGGGGAAAGATTTCTTGCCAGTAAGCTAAAGAAGCATGGACTGGAAGAATGAATGAATGGACTGTAAGGTTGATAGAAAGCTGGCTAGATTGTCGGGCCCAACGGGTAGTGATCTATGGCTCATGCCTGGTTGGCTGTTGGCACTCAAGCGGAGTGCCCCAGGAGTCAGTCATCAGTCCAGTTTTGTTCAACATCTTTATTAATGACCTGGAGGAGGGGATGGATTGCACCTGCAGCATGTCTGCAGATGATGCTTAGCTGGGAGAGAGGTAGATACATTGGAGGGCAGGGATAAGGTCTAGAGTGATCTAAATAAATTGGAGGATTGGGCCAAAAGAAATCTGATGTGGTTCAGCAAGGACAAGTGTGGAGTCCTGAAACTTAGGATGGAAAAATTCCATGTACTCCTACAGGCTGGGGGAAAACAGCAGTGCTGCAGAAAAGGAACTGGGGATTTCAGTGGATGAGAAGCTGGCTATGAGCCAACGGTGTGCCCTTGTAGCCAAGAAGGCATATCGGCCTGCATTAGAAGAAGAATTACCAGCAGAATGAGATAAGTGATTATTCCCCTCTATTCAGCACTGGTGAGGCCACATCTGTGCTGTGTCTACACTGGGCCACTTATTCCGGAAAATCAGCCGCTTTTCCGGAATAAGCTGCGAGCTGTCTACACTGGCCGCTTGCTTTTCCGGAAAAGCAATGACGATCTACTGTATGAAATCAGCCGCTTTTCCGGAAAGCTATGCCGCCCCGCTGGGCAAAAGTCCTTTTTCCGAAAAGCTTTTCCGAAAAGGGCCAGTGTAGACAGCTTTTCTGGAAAAGCAGAAGAAGCGGAAAAAGCGGTTTGGTCGCCACGAGACCCCGTAGGAGCCCTGGACTTCCTGGTAGGGAGGCTGCTGGCGACGTGGCAGGAGCGCCGCAGACCCTGCAGCCTGAGCTCTGCCACGTGCCGCTGTGCTGCCCAGCCAACCCATCTCACCTTACCATGGCAGCTCCAGGTGGTGAGCCCCTGCACCCCAGCACAGGAGGCCCCAGGGCCGCAAACGGCGGGCCCCATCCTGGACCCCCAGGAGCTGGAGACCCTCCTGGACTTATGGCAGGAGGAGGAGGGTCTCCACGACCTGCACTCCAGGCGCCGGAATGTCGACGCTCTATACGAGGATGGCCGACAACCTGGTGCAGCAGGGACACCCCGCCCGGAATTGTGAGCAGGTCCGCTCCAAAGTTAAGGAGCTGCGGCTGGGGTACGTCCGGGCCAGCGAGGGCAGGGGGGCAGGCCCAGACAGCTGCCTGTATTACGACCGGCTGAACGCCTTTCTGGGCCAGCCAGCCCCGCAAGCCCCGGACGTCCCGGTGGACACCTGCCAGCGCCCCCCCATCAGTCGACCCACCGAGCAGGGGAGGGAGGACAGCAGCAGCGCCTGGCACAGAGGAGGCCACCACCCAGCAGGCCCTCCAGCAGCTCCTCCGAGGCCGAGGCCGAGGCCGAGGCCGGGAGGAACCCACTGGTGAGTCTTTGCAGTTTGCACTCCCAAAGGGCAGGGGGCGGAGGGCGGGGAGCCAGGTGCCCAGAGGGAGGAGGTGGGAGAGCATGTCACTCAGGCCACGTGAGCTGCACGCTGCTTCGCATGAGGCAGCAAGCAGCACGTGCAACCTCGTGCAGCCTGGCGACCGAGCGGCACGTGGCTGCGGCAGGCAGCTGCAGGGCACGCCTGGGACCGTGCTGTTCACACACATTCGGCGGGACCAGGGGGAAGGGTGGATGCCGGCTGGAACCGGCCAGGGCCCCAGGGACTCAGCCCAGAGCCCTCACCTCCGCCAAGGGTGCAGCACGGAGAACAGCACACTGTCCCATGCCTGGCTGTGAGGCACAGCCAGCTGCTCCTGGGAAAACCGCAGCGTCACAGTCCCTCGCCTGCTCCCGGTGCCTTGGCTGGTTCCCGAGGAAGTCCCCACTGTGGCCGCACATGTCCCTGGGCTACCGGCCTTGCGGGAGGGATAGTGGGAGGGACAAGGGCCCTGAGTTTTGCTGCAAGGATGGGATACCCCCACCCAGTCACGCTTCTGGTTACCCAGGAGATATCCCACGCGAGGATCTGAGAGCCCAGACCGCCTCTGCCAGATATGCTCCCAGGCACTGCGTGGGGATGCATCTCGCTCCTGTCAAACACCAGCGATTAGCCCAAAGCTTTTCACAGTCTCCACCAGCAGGGAGTTCCACAGGTGAACGCAGCACAAGCACCCTCCCGCCTCCACGGGCCAGGATACAGACCGGTGCTTACAATACTGGAGGGGGGACCCTACTCCAGGGGCGGTCCTCCTTGCCAACATACAACACGGGGGCAGTAGGGAAACCGAGTGGGCCCAAGCCACACAACTGTAGGGTCACCTGGGCTCAGGGGTGGAGGGCATGAGATGTGGGGACAGTGGACGGCCTGCCCGACTGACCCATCCTTTCTTCTCTTCCCTGCAGCGGGACCCAGCACCAGACCCGACACTGCAGCAGCAGCGGCACCCCCAGCTGGCCAACCCCGGAGGCACAGGCGGCGTCAGAGAGACCAGCTTCTGCGCCGCCATGTGCGTGCCGTGGAGGCAATCCAGGCCTCCATCGCTGAGCGGGTGCAGGGGGACCTGCAGTGGCGGCAGGAGGGCTGGGCTGCCTTCCTCAGCAAGTGCAGAGGGATGCGCACGACCATGGACATGCTCACGGCACATTTAGTCCATGCCATTCATTATGGCATGGCCGGACCCCATACCCCCGCCATCCCTCCCGGAGCACAGCCCATGCCCCCTCCTATCCCAGCTCCTGCCCCTGTTCCTGCTCCTGCTCCTGCCCCTGCCCCTGCTCCTGCCCCTGCCCCTGCTCCTGCCTGTGCTCGTGCCCACCTCCCCGTGCAGCCTGCCCCGACGCGGTCTGCCCAGCGTGTGCAGGCCCCCCCCCGGAGGAGCAGTCGCAGGGGCCATCCATCCCAGTAACTGCCCCCGTCCCAGTTGAAGGTCCCCGTCCCAGTTGAAGGTCCCTCCCCTTGTAAATAAACAGTTTTCTATTTTTCTGTTCATTCCTGTGTTGGTTATCGTGTTACTCTAGTAACTGTAGGAAATGATGTGAGATGCCAATTAGCCACTTAAATTTAACAGGGTTACAAACTGCAGACAACAAAATCTGTACTCTATCACTGGGGGGGCCCTTTTTAAGTGCTCATTGGTTTGTGGCGCATAAATAAATACTGAGATTTTTCAGTAAAATGTAAACCACAAACTATATTTACATAGCTCACAAACAAGCAAGAATGGTTAAAAGATGCACACTACAGATAATTAAACATAGTCTAGGCGCAGGGAGGACAATTGGGTAGTGTTGCTGGCCACCTCAATCCTTTGGTCCTTCCGGGCCTCAGGAGAGGAACAGCCAGGAGATCCTCGACGGAAGATGATGGCGAAGCTGGCCACCTCAATCCTTTGGTCCTTCCGGGCCTCAGGAGAGGAACAGCCAGGAGATCCCTCGACGGAAGATGATGGCGAAGCTGGCCACCTCAATCCTTTGGTCCTTCCGGGCCTCAGGAGAGGAACAGCCAGGAGATCCTCGACGGAAGACGACTGGAATCAGGCACGCTGACTTGAGCCTTCTGCACGAACCCCGAATCCTCGTGGCTGTTCTTCGGGACAGGCGATGGTGGCCTAAACCTAGCCTAAACTAAAAGAAAAACCCTAACTAAGCCCGACGCACCCGACTAACAGTCACGATGACGGCCGATGTGCTTTGACCCGACGCTTTACAATTGGGGAGGTAAGGGAGGGGGTGGGGAAGGGTAGGGGACGGGCGGGAGTAGTCTGGGGAGACCCAGGCGACCCTACTACGGGGCTTGGGCAAACATGTCCACCAGGGCCGCTCTGATGCGCACCGCATCCTGGCGCGCCTGGCGGACGGCAGCTGTGTCGGGCTGTTCCAAGGTCTGTGCCTCGGCTGCCATCCATGCAGGGAGGAAGGCCTCCCCACTGCGCTCCACAATGTTGTGGAGCACGCAGCACGCGGCCAGTACCTCCGTTGCATTCTGCTCACCCATCTCGAGACGGGTGAGCAAACAACGGAATCGGGCTTTTAAACGTCCAAAGGCCAGCTCCACTGGGTTTCGGGCCCGGTTGAGGCGGTCCGCTGAACCGGGCCCGGTTCTGGTCTGGCTGCCCTGTGTAGGGCCGCATTAGCCAGGGCATCAGGGGTAGGCCACGCCCGCGACGACGCAGATGGGCATAGGCACATCCCCGACAGTCAAGTCTCGCTGGGAAGTAGGTGCCCGCCTTCAACCTGCGAAACAGTCCAGAGTTCCGGAGGATGCGGGCGTCGTGGTGCCCAGCCGGACCAGCCCCGTAAATGTCCAGGAAGCGGCCCCGGTGGTCCACGAGGGCCTGCAGAACAATGGAGCAGTACTTGCGGTTCATGAAATGGGCCGCTCGATGCCCGGGCCCGGATGGGGATGGGTGGCGCCCAGGGCTCCCCGCAGTTGGGGAACCCGAGGGCAGCGGCCGGCCATGGTATCATCCACGCCGCGCAGGCGGATGATTCGCGGAGCAGGATGTTGTTGATGGCGTGACGACCTGCAGAAGGGTGCAGAGAAACACAAGGGAACACATCACATACGGCAGGGGTGAGTGTGCGCTCCTTGGGGCCCCCTTGATTCCCTCTGTCCTCACACACACACACACACACACACCAGGGCCCCTCGCCCCACGGCCCCCCCCACCAGCGGGCCTGTGCAAGGGAGGGACGGCCCAAACCCCTGGGCGACCCAGCCTGGAATCTTGGCTGTCCCTGGGCCTGGAGTGCAGCACCTTCCCCCCACCCCACTCCCCCTGGGACTTACCTCCATGACGATCACTCCGACGGTTGATCTTCCCACCCCAAACTGCTGTGCCACCGAGCGGTAGCTGTCCGGTGTGGCCAGCTTCCAGAGCGCGATGGCGACCCTCTTCTTCACGGGGATGGGTGCCCGCAGCCGGGTGGTGGCTCTCTGCAGCGCGGGGGTGAGCCAGGTGCACAGCTGCAGGAAGGTCCGCTTTCTCATGTGGAAATTCCTGATCCATTGGTGGTCGTCCCAGACCCCGAGGACCAGCCGCTCCCACCAGTCGGTGCTGCTCTCGAAACTCCAGACGGGCCTCTCTACGGTGGGGTGCTGATGCCACACGGTTGCCAGGGCCTCCCTGGTGAGGGAGTCCAATGCGATCTCTGCCTCCTGGTTCATGTACACCATGGCACCGGCCTGCAGCACGAGCAGCAGGCACTTGTACAGCTGCAACAGGGGCCCGAGCAGGCAAATGGCCACCCACGGCTCCATGGCAGACAGAGCAGGGCAGAAAAAACTAAACTCAGGGAAAAGCAGTTGGGGCCAAAGGGTGGTGTCCCCAAAACTCAGAGGGCAACCACCGAACCTGCTGGGTGCCAGTCCCTGGCAGAGGTCCCAAGGCACGGAGCAGGAGACCAACGGCTGTCCGGAGAGACCCCTTTAAGCACGTGTCTGAACGGGCGCTCTGGCCCCGCCCCGGAAAGGTCTGGTGGCCTTTGCCCTCTTCAAAATGGCTCCGGGCTTCTGCTTTTCCGAAAAGCGCCAATCGTAGACGCGCTTTTCCGGAAAAGCGATCGTTATAACGGTAACTCCGGGACCAATGTAGACGCTTTTTTCCGGAAATACTTATAACGGAAAACTGTTCCGTTTTAAGCATTTCCGGAAAATCATGCCAGTGTAGACGTAGCCCTGGAGTATTGCATCCAGTTTTGGGCCCATCACTACAGGAAGGATGTGGATGCATTGGAGAGGATTCAGCAGAGGACAACAAAAATGATTGGGGGCTGGAGCACATGGCCTATGAGGAGAGGCTGAGGGATTTGGGCTCATTTAGTCTGCAGAAGAGAAGAGTGAAGGGTGATTTGATAGCAGCCTTCAACTTCCTGCAGAGGGGGTTTCAAAGAGGATGGAGAGAGGCTGTTCTCAGTAGTGATGGATGGCAGAACAAGGAACAATGGTCTCAAGTTGCAGTGGGGGAGGTCTAGGTTGGAAGCACTGGGACAGGTTCCCCAGGGAGGTGGTAGGAGCTCCATCCTGAGAGGTTTGGGATGATCTAGTTGGGGTTGGTCCTGCTTTTGGCAATGGGTTGGACTCAATGACCTCATGAGGTCCCTTCCAAACCTCATCCTCTATGATTCTGTGATTCTAGCACTTAGAGCTAAAGTGGCTCAGCCCAGAAGAACCAGAGAAAACAAATGCAAATTACAAGTGTGGACTCAACCATTCTGCAACTTAACAACTCTGTATCATTCCACAACCTAGAAAACTAGAAGTAGATCTAAACAAGCCTCAGGCATTGCATTTACAATTGCAAATCATGACCTTAGAGGAATGACAGTTTATCAAAACTGTTCTTTCCAGCTGCCTGCTATTCATCTGAAAGCCAGTGAGGCTACGCTGCTGTACACCAGCTAGGGTTGCCAGATGGTTTCAACAAATATACCAAACCCGTCCCCCCTCAAAAAAAAAAAAAAAAAAAAAAAAAAAGGGGGGGAAAAAATTCTGTTGAGGGGGGGAAAAAAAGGGGAGAGACCAAAAAAAAAAAAAAAGGACCCCAACAGTTGTTAAGCAAAAAAAATAAAATAAAATAAAACAGCATTAAAACAGCATGGACCCTTTAATTGCATGCAGAGTCAGAATAGGCCAGGGATAGGAAAAGGGGTTGTTGAGCACTAAGACCCAGGGGAGGCATTGCTTCCTCTTGCTCTGGTCTTGAGGTTTTTGGCCGGCAGCCATCTTGGGTTTTTGGTTGATCAGCAAGAAGGGAGCTTCCCTGCGAAACCAGGTAAGCAGGGGGGCGAGGGGCTGGGGCCCAAGCCGGGCGAGGCCAGGGGCTGGGCCCAGTTGCCGAGTGTGTAGGGTTGCCAGGTGTCCAGTATTTTCGCCTCCTGGCTGGGAAAAAAACAGAACATACCCGGACATTCCAGGTGTCTGGTATTTTCTGAATTTTTTTTACTGGACAGGAGGCAAAAATACCAGACTGTCCGGTCAATACCGGACACCTGGCAACCCTAACACCAGCTGAGGATCTGGTTCTTGATATCTCATCATCCACTGAAGTCCCCATTGTCAGTTTTTAGTTTTCGGTAAATAGCTATTGACATGTAGTGAAATGCTTATGTAGCTCATGTACCTATAATAAGAAGCTATCTCTTTAAGAGACCCCTGGGGTGGGGGAGGCAGGAGTGAGTTGAGGCTGGGTCATCCTTGCTGGGTGGATTTAGTGCTCCCTCACCCAGAAGCTTCTGGAACTGGGTGTGGTACCTTAGGGTCTGCTCCAGCAGGGTCTGTTTCTGGGGCAGTTGCTTTGCTAAGGGCCTCTTGCCCTGGGTGAGCTGGGAGAGGCTGCTGGCCCTTGCTCTGCAGCACTTTGCAGCTGGTCCTGAAGATGTTAATCCTCTCCCAGGGCACCTGGGCATGTTAATTGTAGCAAGGGGAAGCTGGGATGGAAAAATAACTTCTTCTGTGTTAACTGTCTGCTTGGAACTGCCCGATTGTTCTAGTTACTTTCTCAGTCCCTGGGATTCTTCAGCTCCTCTGTAAATGTAGCAATAGAATGATAGAATACTAGGACTGAAAGGGACCTCGAGAGGTCATCGAGTCCAGTCCCCTGCCCTCATGGCAGGACCAAATACTGTCTAGACCATCCCTACAACAAAACTGTTTTGTTGTTCTCAGTTTTTGCATTTTCTTGTAACAGGGTTTTTTTAAAGTCTGTTCCCTTGTGACTTAACTGACTGGTTAATCAGTGAGCTGCCTGCCCAGCAGTGATCCCCACAGGGGAAGAGTCTGCCTGAGTTCCAGCTGAGGATTCCTAGTGGAGAGATGGTTCAGACTCAGCATATGGAGCAGATTTGATGACCAAAGATACAAATTGAGACTTTGGTGAACTAAATCTGAGCTTTTGGGATCTCTCAATTTCTTCTTACTGAGTTTTGTGTGGATTGAACTGTTAGGGTTGAAAGATGGTTTCAACAAAAATACCGGACACACTTGACATTACATCACAGTCTACATTACATCTTATTTAGAAAATACCAGACATTTATATTTTCTCAATTTGTTTCCTGAACAGAAAGTTTAAATACTGGTCTGTGACACGTGGCAACCCTATGAACTGTTCAGATTTTTACTTTCAGTTTTCTTTTTATTAATGTTTGCTGTTACTGTGAAGACAGTGTCTGTGGGTTATAAAACAGTTATGTTGTAAAATTAGATTATTTCTTTATCATAAGATTTTTATAAAGTTATTTAATTAAACTTATTTATTTAGTTTCTTTTTGGGACTTGAATGTAGGGAGGCTGACACTGTGCAATCCTTGTTGAAATTCCTTAAGAGACTAAACTCTGGGTCTCCTGCTACTTCCTATGGGAGTGAGGGTTTTTTTCCTTTAAGATACTGGAGAAGGGCAGTGAAGTCTAGCCCACCCAAGGATACACTTACTGAGAAGAAAACTACAATTTTAGAATGATCAAATTTTGCAAAATATCAGATATGGGTGATAAACATTCCTCTAATGAAAGAGCAATATTGTAACCTGAAAGTGTGGCGTTAGGAATCCACATGATCATTCTTGCTGAAATATGTTGGCTCCATTTCTTTAATTTCTGAGGTTTCTAGTAGGCTTCCATGGTTATGTTTGGGCATGATAATTTAACCACTTAGTCTATTACTAAGGGGCAAAATAATTCACATTCAACTTAACATTATGGGATAAATGAGCCAAAGTAGTTTCTTTTTTATTTGTTTCACAGTGAATTGAGTTTTCTCCACTAGATTCAAGAACAACATCCTTGTCTCATTAGTGTGTTCTGCTGTTGTCACAAATTTCAAGGGCCCATCGTAGTTTCAGCAGTTAGATTTATACATCGTGCTGGGACTCTCTCTCACACTCACACCCCCAGGCAAATGCAGTCTCAGGACAGGGTCAATATTCTTCCTGATTTGATTAAATTCAGTTGTGCAGTTCTTGGAAGTTAATGGACATTTCCCTGTTACTCATGCTTTGTTAAATGATATATCCATTGTTTCGTTTACCGCATGCTGGGTAATGACATGAAAGGACTCCTCCATGTTTGTAAAATAAAATAGACTTTTTATTAAGAGAACAATTTACAGAGATGTTGCAACTGCAGCCAGCATTCTAACTCATGTGCATACAGAGTGGCTTCTCGGTGCCTTCTCTAAACTCTCCCTCCTGCAATATCTGCTCTCTGTACCAAATTCCAAGCATCTACCTCACAGTAGATTCAGTGCATGGCTAGGCTAGCCATTAGTGATTTTCAGTGATGGACAAGACATCCATCTTGGTGTCCAGCTCATAATACCCATTTTTCCTGCTGAAAGATATCTGTGTTTGTCTGTGTCACCTTCCTCTGTCTCTCTATGCATTTTTGGTAGGAGCCGAGAAATGAAAGATTCCCATTCCCACAGTGTTTCTGCAGGGATAGATGAAGAAATCAAGTCAGTCTCACAGTCTATAAAACAAACTCCCTAAATGTCCCAGAGTTTGTTTTATAAATTCTGGCATGAGTCATAGTTCCTGTCTGATTTGTAGATGAATCACTCTCTCATTTCTAATGACTGACCATTTGAACAATCACACCCAGAACCATACCTCTGTCTGTCTCTCTCTCCCTCTGCATGCTGAGTTGTAACTTGGATTTCTCAGAACCTTGCCAAAAATGGCTGACGTGACCTATGCAGATCTGAAGTTTGTGACCCTGGAGCAGCCCAGGAGCCTGAAGCCCCAGGAAGCCAAAGTGAAAGGTAACGGAGTGAAATAGATCCTTTCGCAATGAGCTTGTTTGCCTAGAATGCAGCCCTCAGTGTTGTCCCACTCTGTATGACACTGGTGGAATCTAAGAAAATGGCATTCAGCTTCAGGACCAGAAATCCATTGACAAAATAGAGGCAGAGGAGCTAAACTGCTAAGAACCTGAAAGGGCTGTGTAACACTGAGTCCCCATGATGGTATGGAAATATATTTTTGAATATGAATACGCATAACTTGAATATTCTTTATGCAAAATAGGTCAAGTATCCCATTGTTCAAGAGCCTGTGATCTCTAGAATGTGTATATTATGTTTGAGTACATGTATAATTCTTGCATGTGAATTAGAAATATGAAGTGTAAACCTGCTTATTAATCTAGAATTTGTAGTGAGAGGCTTTAGTGGCTTTGTTTTGTAAGTGGTTTTGTTTTGCCTGTAAGCACAAACTGGAGTTGTTCCTACAAAGACTTGTGACCATGACACCTTTGGAGCTGGAATCTATCTTGAATCTAGTATTTTTCCATCGGCATGAGGAGAGAAAACAAAGGGTTCCTGCTTCGTTGCACTTTTGCTGTGTGGATGCTCTCTTTCGAAATTAGCTTTTCCAGAAGATCCCTTCCGGAAAAGCTTCTTCCGAAAGAAGCCTGTAGTCTAGACATAGCCTCAGTGGTACAATTAGCACAGTGGATGACAACCACAAGGGGGCCTCTGTGATCCAACCTGTCACAGGCTGATTTTCAGAAAAGTATAGCAGAGGTAAATCTCCTATTATCCCTGGGCATACACCCAAATCATCACACTGAAATCCATGGTACCGAAGCCATTTGGATGGCATGGGCTGTAGAATTTGGTCCTCAGGATATAGCTCTTAGTAATCAATTAGTAATGAGGGAGCATGATTAATAGCTACATGCATTTGTTGTGTAGACACCAAGAATTCAGAGGAACTCTTTATGTAAGGACAAAGGGGGCTAACTAGGCAAAATGGGATGAAGTTAAGGGGAAAAAAGGGATATTTTTCATCTTAGATATTAGGCATCAGTTCCTAAAGTTCAGAGAAATACTCTTCTCATGGGAAATGATGGATTATTATTGGGTTATTTAAAACTGAATTGAATGAAACACTTAAGAATAAAAAAAAAAAAGTCCGACTCTGTAGAATGTTTTCCTTTGGGGTTGGGAATGGAGGATGATTAATCCAGATTTTAGATTCCAAAGTTATTTCACAGGGTGGCTTCAGCACAGCATAGATATTCCAGTTGAGATTCTTCATCTTTGGTTCAGAAGTAAATGAAAACTCAATTTATTACTGTGGTTATGCGTTCATTTTCCATTTGGGAGGGCCATGTATGTTTGTATTCATAATACTTGTATGTGCCTATAGATTTCCATGTATGTCTATTTTTGCATACTTTATGTGCATCTGGGCATCAGTATGTGCACTGTGTGAATGTACATGCCTGTGCTTATATGGCCAAGATTATCAAATGTGATTTTGAATGTCCATTTTTGGGGGTGCCCAATTCGAGACAACTTTAAAGGGGCTTGATTTTCATAGAATCTGTGTTTCAGAGGGTGTTTTCTGAAAAGTAGGTCTCTTCAAAGTGTCTCAAAAATGAAGGCACCAAAATCATTAACAATACAGCTGAAATGTAGCTGAAAATCTTGGTTGTGTATGTTTGGTAACCAATCCATATGGTTGG
This sequence comes from Rafetus swinhoei, assembly GCA_019425775.1. Lineage (NCBI taxonomy): Eukaryota > Metazoa > Chordata > Testudines > Trionychidae > Rafetus > Rafetus swinhoei. The sequence continues at coordinate 214,374,506 of CM033437.1, forward strand.
GAAGCTTTTTTTTTTAACTTGTGTACATTTCTGTGTGTCTATATGATGTTAGTCACTTACCTCCTGTTCTGTCCATCTCAATAATTTGAACCTATCTGTGTACATAAATACCACTGGATATGTCTGTCTCCTTGGGCCAGGCAGTCCTTGGCATCTCTCTGCTGAAGAGGGGGCCAATCAGTAGCACAATTATTAGGGTTGCTTTAGTAAAGTATTACTGTGAACTGGACTGAACCCACCTATTCATTTCACATAGTTGTACAGCCATCAGACTGAAAGGATTTTGTCACTGTGGCTTGGGGCTATGTACAAACTGATGGTCTAGGGGTGAGAGGATCCATGTATTTGTCTATTCCCTTCTTTTTTCTTCATCTCAGAATCTCCTACTCCATCTCCTCATTGGCAACTTGCAGCAGTGATTCTTGGGATCTTCTGCTTGGGTTTGCTTGTAACAGCTGGGGTCCTGAGTGTGAAGTGTAAGTATCAACAGGGAGGCCTAGCTAAGAATTCACTGTGAACTATTAAAATGTTTTGGAATAAATTAAAGAGGGAAAATGCAGTCTTGTGGTTCAGGCACAGCTTGGGGATTAGGGAAGCTGGAAACTCTTCTTTGCTGTGTGGGCTTAGTCACAGTCTTTGAAGCCAGGATAATGTACATTTCAAATGCTCCTAGGGAGCTGGGGTATGACGCTAAATTTCTCCCTTAGCTCATGACAACTGGCTTTGCTTAAGACACTTTGGTGAGATACTTTGTCAAACACTTTCTGGAAATCTAAGTACACTATATCCACTTGATCCCCCACATGCTTGTTGACCCTCCTCAAATAACTCTAGTAGCTTGGTGAAGCATGATTTCCCTTTACAAAAACCATGTTGATGCTTTCCCAACAAATTATGTTCAGCTATGTGACTGACAATTCTATTCTTTCTTATAGTTTTAACCAGTTTGCCCAGTACTGAGATCAGGCTTACTGGCCTGTAGTGGCTGGGATCACCTATGTTGTCCTTTTGAAAAATTAGTGTCACACTAGCCATCCTCCAGCCACTTGGTACAGAAGTTGATTAAAAGTATGGGTTACAGACTCCAGTTAGTAGTTCTGCAATTTCCCATTTGAGACCCTTCAGAACTCTTGGGTGAATGCCATCTGGTCCCAGTGGCTTATTACTGTTCCAAAACCACTTCTGATGACACGTCAATCTGGGACAGTTCCTGAGATGTGTCACCTACAAAGAATGGCTCCAGTTTGGGAATCTCCCTCACATCCTCAGCCCTGATGACTGATGCAAATAATTCCTTTAGGGTTTGTGTACACTGGCAAGATACTGTGCTGTAACTTTCTCACTCCGGGCTGTGAAAACAACTCTCCTACCCCTGAGTGCAAGTGATAGCACTGTAAAGCACCAGTCTGGGTATTGCCAGCACTGTTAGCTATTCCCCTCATGGGGGTGGTTTATCTAGAGTGCTGAGATAGTTACGGCAGTGCTTTAATGTGTAGACAAACCTTAATTTCTCTGCAATGGTCTTATCATCCTTGAGTGCTCCTTTAGAATATCAATTGTCCACTGGCCCCACTGATTGAGTCTTTGGCTAGCTGTTCTTCACATTTTCTTTTTTAGCTTTCCTAATTATATTTTTACACTTCAGGTGCCAGTGTTTATTATTTTTTCTATTTTCCTCGCTAGGATTTATCTTCCATTTCTTAAAGGATGCCTTTTTCACTTTTTGTTCATCATATATACATTTATATATACTTCATATGCACATATATAATGTACTTTAATATTAAATGGAACAATTTCATTTTAGTTGTCTTGTGAATTGAAGTCATTTTGGTGTCCCATCTAGTGAGTGAATGGCATGAAAACCTTATCCAGAAAAGGGAAATGCTGGGAAACCTTTCCCAGCAGCTGGAGTTTCTCCAAACACAGAACTTAAACCTTTCCGAGACTGTGCAGCAACTGGCAAGCTACAGAGGTAATGTTTTCACTAGCGTGTTCTTTTTGGTAAAGCTAGGCAGGACATTTTTTTTCCATCTTGCAAGAATTTATGAAAAAAAAAACTTTTCTAAGGAGGAAAAGTTGAAATCTAATAAATTATTATGAATCAAAGTGAAAACAATTGGATCAGGTCAAATCAAAATATTTGGTTTTGATATCTCCCTTTTAAAATGTAAATTATTAAAATTTGAAAACAAAAAAATGAATGGCTTTGTTTATAAAATGTTGTAACACGACATTTTGACCATTTCAAAATTTTTCAAAAGATTTTTGTATTCTCAAATTTGTAAAACTGACCCTTTCCTCTGACAAGTTTCGGATTGACGAATCAGCATTTTTTAAAGAAAAATGTATTTTGTCAGAAAATTCCTGATTATCTCTACTTGTAGAATATGTTTATCTCTTTAAGGCAGCCTCATTCTACTATATGGCAATGAAAACCTTAGTGTGAGGGATCAAATTACTGCTCTCTGCTGGATGTTCCTCGGCTGTTTTTGTAGACTCTGTGGTGGTGGTTTTTCTATCACACATGTGGTTAGGGTTCGGGTTTTCACGAAGGAAGTTTTAAGATTGTTAGGTTTTTCATACACACAGAGCAACCATGTATTATCAGTCTAAATTGCTGTTACTTTCACAGTAACAAAGGGTGTGTCTACACAGCGCCGTTATTTGAGAATAATGGTCGTTATTTTGAAATAACAATGCAAACATCTGCATAGCAATTCCATTATTTTGAAATCAATTCAAAATAACGCACATTTTAGTCTGACTTCTGCAAACCTCATTCCACCAGGAATAACGCCTCTTCTGAAATAGCTATGTCGGAATAGCAGTAATGTGGATGCTCCACTGCTGCTCTTTTGAAATCGTTCCATCCCAGGGCCATTCAAAGTAATTACTCCCCAGTACCTCTTGAGGCTCTAAATTGAGGTAGTGCATGCACATTAGGGGAGCCTGCCTGAGATTAATTTTGAGGCTTCCCTGCAGTGTAGACATGCTATTTCAAAATAAGCTATTCCGGAATATTTCTTCTGGAATAGCTTATTTCAAGATAAGCATGCAGTAGAGATGTGCGCCAAGGGAAGTAGAGGGAAAGATTGAGCAGAAGTTTCTGTGGTAATCCTCTCTGTAGTAGGCTGCCTTTGAACACAACATAGCAGCAGCCTCCCACACAGAAAATCAAACCAAATCAACTCGTAAGGGTTCAGTGTTTGACAGTTTTGTTCTAATTGCCGTCCAACATCTGAGAAGTCAAGGCATACAGTGGCAATGATGACATGCCTAATTATCTATGCTTTTGTGCTGAGAGCTACAGATGGGTGAACCATTATATAACCCTTCTGCCAGTCAGAGTTGGCATTAACAAGGGCTTGGTTCAGGATCGAGGGGTTCCTCACAGACTTTAAGGTCAGAAGGGACCATTATGATCATCTAGTCTGACCCCCTGTACAATGCAGGCCACAGAATCTCACCCACCCACTCCTGGAATAATCCTCTCACCTATATCTCAGATATTGAAGTCCTCAAATGATGGTTTAAAGACCCCAAGATGCAGAGAATCCTCCCGCTAGTGACCCGTGCCCCATGCTACAGAGGAAGGCGAAAAACCTCCAGGGCCTCAGCCAATCTACCCTGGAGGAAAATTCCTTCTCGACCCCAAATATGGCGATCAGCTGAACCCTGAGCATGTGGGCAAGACTCACCAGCCAGACACCCAGGAAAAAGTTCTCTATTGTAACTCCTATCATCCCTCCATTGGCCTATTTACCACCGATAGTGAAAGGTCAATTAGTAGCCAAGATCATGTTATCCCATCAAACCATCCCCTTCATAAACCCATCTAGCTTAATCTTGAAGCCAGATAGGTCTTTTGCCCCCACTACTTCCCTTGGAAGGCTGTTCCAGAACTTCACTCCTCTAATGGTTAGAAACCTTCGTCTAATTTCGAGTCTAAACTTCCTGATAGCCAGTTTATATCCATTTGTTCTTGTGTCCACATTGATATTGAGCTTAAATAATTCCTCTCCCTCCCTGGCATTTATCCCTCTAATATATTTAAAGAGAGCCATCATGTCCCCCCTCAGCCTTCTTTTGGTTAAGGTAAACAAGCCAAGCTCCTTGAGTCTCCTTCCATAAGACAGGTTTTCCATTCCTCAGATCATTCTAGTGGCCCTTCTTTGTACCTGTTCCAGTTTGAATTCATCCTTCTTAAACATGGGAGACCAGAACTGCACACAGTATTCCAAATGAGGTCCCACCAATGCCTTGTATAACGGCACTAACACCTCCTTATCCCTACTGGAAATACCTCGCCTAATGCATCCCCCAAACCGTATTAGCCTTTTTCACAGCCATCTCACATTGGCGGCTCATAGTCATCCTATGATCAACCAGGACTCCGAAGTCCTTCTCCTCCTCCGTTACTTCCAACTGATGTGTCCCCAGCTTATAACTAAAATTCTTGTTATTAATCCCCTAAATGCATAACCTTACACTTTTCACTATTAAATTTCATCCTATTGCTATTACTCCAATTTACAAGATCATCCAGATCTTCCTGTATGATATCCTGATCCTTTACTGAATTGGCAATACCTCCCAACTTTGTGTCATCTGCAAACTTTATTAGCACACTCCCACTTTTGGTGCTGAAGTCAGTAATAAAAAGATTAAATAAGATTGGTCCCAACACTGATCCCTGAGGAACTCCACTAGTAACCTCCCTCCAACCTGACAGTTCACCTTTCAGTATGACCCGCTGTAGTCTCCCCTTTAACCAGCTGCTTATCCACCTCTCAATTTTCATATTGATCCCCATCTTTTCCAATTTAACCAATAATTCCCCATGAGGTACTGTATCAAATGCCTTACTGAAATCGAGGTAGATTAGATCCACTGCATTTTCTTTATCTAAAAAATCTGTTACTTTCTCAAAGAAGGAGATCAGGTTGGTTTGGCACAATCTACCTTTTGTAAAACCATGTTGTAATTTGTCCCAGTTGCCATTAACCTCAATGTCCCTCACTCCTTTCTCCTTCAAAATTTTTTCCAAGACCTTGCATACTACAGATGTCAAACTAACAGGCCTGTAGTTACCTGGATCACTTTTTTTCCCTTTCTTAAAAATAGGAACTATATTAGCAATTCTCCAGTCAAAGGGTGTGTCTAGACTACATGCCTCTGTCATGTAGATTAGGCTACCCGGCATAGGGTAGCCTAATCTACATGCCATAGGGTAGCCATAGGGTATGCCTCGTGGGATGAGGTTTACCGGAGAGGTCGACAGATGCTTTTGATGTCGACCGTGGAGCGTCCAGACTACTGCGCTGAGCCGACAAACAGCTGATCGGCACAGCGCGGCAGCCATTTTAATTTAAATGAAGCGGTGATTATTTAAATTGCCGCTTCATTTCCCTATGCCAAGTAAACAAATCCGAGCAGACATACCCAAATGGTACAACCCCTGAATTTAGAGATTCATTAAAAATTTTTGCTAATGGACTTGTAATTTCATGTGCCAGTTCCTTTAATATTCTTGGATGAAGATTATCTGGCCCCCGGATTTACTCGCATTAAGCTGTTCGAGTTTGGCTTTTACCTCGGATATAGTAATATCCAGGGCTTGACGAACCACGGCGAAAGACGCTTGCCAGCCCCGCACTGTGCATGTGCAAGAGCCGCATTGAGCATGCACGCGCCGCCGGTAAACTGGGCGCTAGGCTGCTCACCACGAGCGAGTAGATTCAATAGATTGTTCAGCCCTGGATCTGCCTCCATATCCTTATTCCCATTTGTTATGTTGCCATTATCCCTAAGCTCCTCATTAGCCTCATTAAAGACTGAAGCAAAGTATTTGTTTAAATATTGGGCCATGCCTAGATTATCCTTAACTTCCACTCCATCCTCAGTGATTAGCGGTCCCACTTCTTCTTTTTTTGTTTTTTTCCTATTTATATGGCTATAAAACCTTTTACTATTGGTTTTAATTCCCTTTGCAAGGTCCAACTCTACATGACTTTTAGCCTTTCTCACTTTGTCCCTACATGCTCTAACCTCAATAAAAAACAGGACTATGTAGCACTTTAAAGACTAACAAGATGGTTTATTAGGTGATGAGCTTTCGTGGGCCAGACCCACTTCCTCAGATCAAATTGTGGAAGAAAATAGGCATGACCATATATACCAAAGGGATACAATCAAAAAAAAGTGAACACATATAGAAAGGACAAATCAAATTTCAGAACAGAGGGGATAAGGGGAGGTAAATGTCTGTGAGCTAATGATATTATTAGAGGTGATAATTGGGGAAGCTATCTTTGTAATGGGTAAGGTAATTAGGGTCTTTGTTAAGACCCCGGCGTAAAGTGTCAAATTTAAGCATGAATGACAGTTCAGAGGTTTCTCTTTCAAGCCTGGTGTGAAAATGTCTTTGAAGCAGTATGCAGGTAATCAAGTCATTGAGACAATGCCCTTTCTGGTTGAAATGGCAAGAAACTGTTTTTCTTTGTGATACTGTCTGATATCCGTTTTGTGTGCGTTGATTCTTTGGCGGCGTCTGGGGCGTTTGTCCAATGTACATAGCAGATGGACACTGTCATGATGATATAGATTATATTTCTGGATGAGCAGGAATATGTGTTCTTGATCTTATAACTGAATTGGTTAGGTCCAATAATGGTGTCAGCAGAGTAAATATGTGGACAAAGCTGGCAACGGGGTTTGTTGCAAGGAAAAGTCCCAGGGTTGGTATTAGTGTGGTGTGTCCTGTGGTTGTTGGTAAGAATCATCCTGAGGTTAGGTGGTTGTCTACTTCAAGACAGACCCAAAAAAACCAACAATAGAACACCACTTGTCATCACCTATAGCCCCCAACTTAAACCCGTCCAACATATTATCAATAAACTACAACCTATACTAGAACAGGATACTACACTCCGAGAGGCTCTGGGAGACAGACCCATAGTCTCCTACAGACAACCACCTAACCTCAGGATGATTCTTACCAACAACCACAGGACATACCACACTAATACCAACCCTGGGACTTTTCCTTGCAACAAACCCCATTGCCAGCTTTGTCCACATATTTACTCTGCTGACACCATTATTGGACCTAACCAATTCAGTTATAAGATCAAGAACACATATTCCTGCTCATCCAGAAATATAATCTATATCATCATGTGCCGACAGTGTCCATCTGCTATGTACATTGGACAAACGTCTCAGACGCTTCGCCAAAGAATCAATGCACACAAAACGGATATCAGACAGAATCACAAAGAAAAAACAGTTTCTTGCCATTTCAACCAGAAAGGGCATTGTCTCAATGACTTGATTACCTGCATACTGCTTCAAAGACATTTTCACACCAGGCTTGAGAGAGAAACCTCTGAACTGTCATTCATGCTTAAATTTGACACTTTACGCCGGGGTCTTAACAAAGACCCTAATTACCTTACCCATTACAAAGATAGCTTCCCAATTATCACCTCTAATATCATTAGCTCACAGACATTTACCTCCCCACCCTTATCCCCTCTGTTCTGAAATTTGATTTGTCCTTTCTATATGTGTTCACTTTTTTTTGATTGTATCCCTTTGGTATATATGGTCATGCCTATTTTCTTCCACAATTTGATCTGAGGAAGTGGGTCTGGCCCACGAAAACTCATCACCTAATAAACCATCTTGTTAGTCTTTAAAGTGCTACATAGTCCTGTTTTTTGTTTCAGCTAAACTAGACTAACACGGCTACATCTCTATTACTAACCTCAATAAGGTAGCTTTTTTTGCTGGTCCCTCCCATCTTCCACTCCTTATATGCTTTCTGCTTTTTCTTAATCACCTCTCTGAGATGCTTGCTCATCCAGCTTGGTCTAAAACACCTGCCTATACATTTTTTCCCCTTTCTTGGGATACAGGCTTCTGATAGCTTCTGCAACTTTAACTTAAAATAATCCCAGGCCTCCTCTGCCTTTAGATCCCTACATTCTTTAGTCCAATCCACTTCCCTAACTAATTTCCTTAATTTATGAAAGTTAACCCTTTTGAAATAAAAAAACCCTAGTCTCAGATTTATTTTTGTTTATCCTTCCATTTAGTTTGAACTGAATTAGCTCATGATCGCTCAAGCCAAGGTTGTCCCCTACAACCATTTCTTCTATGAGGTCCTCACTACTCACCAAAACCAAATCTAAAATGGCATCCCCCCTTTGTTGGTTCAGCAACTACTTGATGAAGGAATTCATCAGCTATCTCATCTAGGAAAATCTGAGCCCTATTATTATTACTATCACTTGTTCTCCAGTCTATATCTGGAAAGTTGAAGTCTCCCATGATTACGCAGTTTCCATGAGTATTTACTTCATTAAAAACATTAAAGAGGTCTCTATCCATATCCAAATTAGATCCCGGTGGTCTATAGCACACCCCAAACACTATCCCAGGGGAGGATCTGATAGTTTTCTTCCCCAATGTGATTTTTGCCCAGACAGACTCTGTCTTCTCCATTCCATCACTTTTTATTTCTTTACAATCTACCTCATCATTGATATACAATGCTACTCCACCACCTTTACCTTTATTTCTGTCTTTCCTAAACAGCACATACCCTTCAATACCTGTACTGCAATCATGCCTAGTATTCCACCATGTTTCTGTTATTCCTATAATATCTGGTTTCACTTCCTGGACCAGGAGCTCTAGTTCCTCCATTTTGTTACCTAGGCTCCTCGCATCAGTGTACAAACATCTTAATTTTTGCTGTTTGGCCTCACTCGCAGTCTTTACCCAATTTGGCATGGACATTGTACCTCCAATATGACCTATTAGACTAGTATCCACTTTACCCTTCCTCCTTATGTCCATTCTCCTACCCCCAGCTATATCCTTTCTTACTTCGTTTTCCTCCCTCTCAATGCTAAAATCTGGCGTAGAGATTACCTGGACATTTCCTAACCGTCTCCCCCAAATTCCTAGTTTAAAGCTCTCTTAATCAGTTGTGCCAGCCTCCATCCTAGAAGCCTATTTCCCTCCCTACTTAGATGAAGTCCATCCCGAGAGAACAGTCCTCTGTCCCTGAATGCTTCCCAGTGGCCATACATCCCAAAGCCCTCCTTATAGCACCACTGCCTGAGCCATCTATTGAGCATCATAATCCTATCACACCTTAGTTGCCCTTCTCTAGGAACAGGCAGAATCCCACTGAAGATCACCTGAGCTTCGATTTCCTTAAGCATCTTCCCCAGCCTGGCATAGTCTCCCTTGATTCGTTCCAGCGAGAATCTAGCCGTATCATTTGTTCCTACATGAAGGATGATCAATGGATTCTTTCCCGCTCCCTTTAGGATCCTCTTCAACCTCAGTTCCACATCCCGTATCTTAGCACCTGGCAGACAGCACCCCCTCTGTTCTCTGGGTCAGCTCTGGTTACAGGCCTGTCTATTCTTCTCAATAAGGAGTCCCCAATCACGTAGACCTGCCTTTTCCTGGTGACAGTGCGATTCTCTGGTCTATCTCTTGTTTCTTCTGGCTGCAAGTCCTTTCCATTCCTATTTTCCTTGTAATCCTCTTCAACCCATCCTGTATCCTCCTGGTGCTCATTATTGGTGCTGTCTCCATCGACTCTTCCCCTTTATCTATGGGACTAACTACTCTTCTCTTCTTCCTTGCCTTTCCACCTTCAGTAGCCACCTGCTGTATCCCTCCTCCATTCTCCAACTCCGCATACCTGTTCTTGAGCTCTATTTCTCCTTCACTGGCCCATCTTTTCCTCTGCCTGGTTCTCATAGTCACATGCTTCCACTGTCCATTTTCTTCGCCCAGCAGTCCCCCCTCAGAGGCCTTTGATCCTGCTTCCATCTGCATGTCTAAGCTTTCCCCTTCAGCCACCTCATACCTTTCCTCCATCATCTGCTCGAACCCCCTTCTAAACTCGACCAGAGTTTCCACCTGCATCTCCAATCCTCGGATCTTTTCTTCCATCAGCTCTATCAGGCGGCACTTCATGCAAACAAAACTCCTTTCAGGTACCCCCTCAGGTACCGCAGCTACCACATCCAATCATCCTCCTTGTGTCCTCTACTACTTGGGCCATGGCCACTGCTGCCTCTGTGTTAATCAGCCTTCTCCCTAAATCCTGTTAGTCCGGCAAACACAAAAACAAACCAAAACACCCCCCCACCCACAATAAAACCAAACCCCAAACGAGTCCCACAATCGAAACTCCCCTTACAAACTCCCACTCAAACTCCCCTGTTTACAGCTCTGTTTGCTGGCTCCTGTGCCGCAGCAGCTGCCTGCTGTGAATCATTATGTAACCCTTCTGCCAGTCAGAGTTGGCATTAACAACGTCTTGGTTCAGGGTAGAGGGGTTCCTTTCCAACAATACCACACAAAACCAGCTTGGCCCATACCTAGTGACCTGAGCTAATTACAACCATCCCGGGACACCTCTGAGAGGCAATACTTCCCCTCTACAGAGCACAGCATCTTAGTGTAGCAAAAACTTAGTAACTAGGCATTAATATGGGGAAACACTGCAAATAGGGTTTGTCAACACAAACAATGAACAAAACCCCACCCCCAAGTATGTTGGGCAGTGTCCTTTCTCCCTCAGGTGTTTAAAAACCAAACGTCCCCTTCTCATGACCAATTCTTCTTTGCACTCCACTCTCAACTGAGTCACTGCAGACCCAGAATTCAGAGCTGCATCTGCAGACCTCACCTCCCGTCTGAGTATGGAGGCACCTTTCTCACACTGATGCTCAGGCACTCGCTCACTGCCCCTCTCCGGCAGACAGCCTACCAGTTGATTGCCACACCTCTCTGCAGGGCTCTGCTCTGGCCCTGCTGGCCACTAACTGTGCCTCTCCACCAGATGCCCTGCTGGCCACTCACCAGGATGTCTTCAGGGCCCACCAATTAATGCAGCTCAGTGATTTCAACTGCCAATAGAGGAGCCCAGTGGTGGTGCTCGCTGAGTAGTCTCTTGCATCAGAGATACTGTCACAAAATAGGTGCATCACTTAGATCTATGGATCAGCACTTCCAACTCTGCAGTGAGTAATAACTCACTAAGTGTGTGTGTTTAGACTACAGGGTTTTTTTCGAAAAAGTGGCCTTTTAAAAAAAAAAAAAACTTCCCCTTTGTCTAGACTGTCACCGCGTTCTTCCAAAATTAAATCGAAAGAACGGTTTTGTTGACCATGGTAAACTTCATTTTACGAGGAAAAACACCTTTTTTCAAAAGTGCTCTTTCGAAAAAAGGCGTTCTCGAATGCAAACAGGGCTTTTTTTGAAACAGAGCATCCAGACTGCCTGGGTGCTCTCTTTTGAAAAAGTGGCTCGCTTTTTCAAAAGAAGTGGTTGCAGTCTAGATGCTCTCTTTCGAAAGAGGCTTGTAGTCTAGACGTAGCCTAAGTTGAGTCTAAGTTACCTCTTTTATTACACAGAAGAGGGAGGAAGGATCAAATGGTGTGTAAGGCACGTAAGCAGAGCCCACACCACCAGATGCCCGCACATACCTATCCCCATCCTCAGTTCACTGGGCTTTGGAAGCCATGTCCCCTCCTGGCCATGTGGTTTAGTTGAGGGTGAATGCCTCCATTGGGGATGCCAGGTACTGTTTTGCTATCCTCGATTCACACATCAAGGATAACAATTTTTTATTCCTCCTGCGCCAATAATAACAGGACTGGGGATCCAACGCCAGCTAAAAGTGATCATTTGGGCAAGCAGTCCCATCCTGCTGAACACATAGAGAGGGGAGGGTGTACCCATGAAAATGAGATCGGCTCCTGAAGTCCTTTTTCACAGCTCACCACTAGATTTCAGTGGAGAGCTCCCTCAGACTTCTAAGCAGCAATCCCAAAACAAGAACCAGGTTCTCTCAACCTTTTCTGAGCTCAGCAAATAGTCGTGTGTACTTTTTTCTTAAATAATAATTTTAATTATAATTCCTGTATTTGTTTGTATGCCAGAATTGGATCTCCCAAAGTACAACAGAAAGACTGTTCTCATTATTGCATTGCCAGCTCAACCAGAAGCAGGAATTTTGCAGACTTATTTGGTTCAAAGGAGTCTGCACAAGGGTCAGATTCAACAATTCACTGTTTTGATTGCTCCTTTCTGATTTCAGTATTGAACCAGTGTCTTAGTTTGGTTCAAGGAGAAATCAGCTCACAGAATGGTATAGCAGAAATGAGTAAACACTGTCACTAAGCAAAGGGGGTTCTTCGTAAGGAATAATGGGTCTGACTCTCTCCTGCTTTACACCATGTGCCATGATTCTGTCCTGGGCAAAAAGTGCACAAAGTGGGTAGGAAATGCCACCAAACAGAATGGCAGCACACGTGTAAATGGCTTCATAATATGAAAGCCTGGTGAGAATCAGGCCTAACCTTTTGAACAAGAATTAAAAACCAGAGAGCTACATTTTTTGAATATTTGCAAGACAATGGAATAGAATTATTTTCTTCTTGGTATAGGATGTGGGGAGAGTGCACACCAGCCAAGGGGGCATGTAACTCCCCCATGACTGTGCCCTGCCTCAGCCCTAAGCTCCCTGTGTTCTTCCCCTAACTCCATCTCAGGTTATGGGGGTGAGGGGAGTACGGCAGCCAGAGAAGCTGCTGGCAGTTCTGCTGCTGTCTCTGCTCTGCCCTGGCCGGTGGGGAAAGGAGCGGAGGCTTCAATCTTCCACCCCCACTCCGCAGCTCTGTGCTCCTGTGGGGCTGGTGCTGTACAGAGGGAGCTGGAAAAGAGGCAGCTCCGTGAAGGGGCTCTCAGGGTGGCACAGTGTTTTCTGTTGCACTGTTCCAGGTACAAATAGCTGCTATGGCATAACAGATCTTGCCAGCTACTTTCTATCTGGTACATTGTACCAAGCCATGCCTACTGTCACCTCTAGTCAGTGTCCACTGTCAGGTCAGAACTTGAGCTTTTTAATTTAAGAAGCAGTGTGGACAGCTGGGGAAGACACTGGTTCAATTCCCAGAGTGATCTGGAATGAAAAACTCTCCCATGAATTAGGTACAGCAGGGAATTCAACTTCAGTCTCCTATATCAGGCGGTTGCCCTGACCACTAGCAATACAGCCCTCAGAAAACATTCCTACCAAAAACTTGGTATAAAATGCTACTTTTCCCCAATATTTCAGCTTTGATAAAGCAGCATACTTCAACAAAACTTCCTTTATCTCTGGTGTTCCTACCAGCTCAAAGAAATTAACACACATGTGCATGCACACATGCACGCACACTCTAAATAGAAAACTCCCACTGTGGGCCTCTGCCCTGAGTATTTGCAGCCTGACCTGCCCAAAGACTCAGGAGCAGCCTTCTGTCATACCCTTCTACAGCCATGAGTGCAAGGTGAAGGAGGAAGGCAGGCAGAGGATAATTCCACCTTCCCTGGGGAAGAGGTGGTGTTTTGTAACAAAGCCATTGTGCTGATTGGATGTACTGACTTAGCTGAGTCATAAAATGAAGTCTTTTTTCTTATGTGAATTCACGGTTTCATCAAATAGAGGCATTAGCCCTGGTGGAGCTGATCACATTCCAAATTCCTAGAGCTGTAGGAAGGTCTTCAGTTTTGTTTTATAAATGCTCAGCCAAGTTCTGAATGATTTGGGAGTCTCACCTGCAGCCTTTATTATAGATTGCCTGTTCCTGTTGCATAATACGATTTGTGGAGTGTTTTAGTAATCTCTCAGAGAAATCTCTAGATGATGCTATTAATATGGTGATACAGTATTTTATTTTCAAGGGCATAGATGCAGCCCCTGTCCTGAGAACTGGCTACAGCATGGAGAGAACTGTTACTTCTTTTCTACCAAATGGAAAACTTGGCAAGAAAGCAAAGCTCTTTGCTCTTCTTTGGAGTCCAGATTTCTTAAGCTAGAAAGTAAGGAAGAGCTGGTAATGAATCATTTTTCTACTTTATTTTAAGGGTATTTTTAAATTCTAATGTTCAGTACCAAGGAGAAGAAATCCAGGGGATGGTACTCAGATGCTTGGCAGGTCTACCCAAGAAAGAAAAGTCATTTTAAGATATGCAATTTGAGTTATGTTAGTAGCATAACTCAAGTCAACGTAACTTAGTTCTACTTACCACAGCACAGGGGTTACACTGTGCTGCTTCACCAGGAGACTCTCTTGTCAACCCCCCTTACTCTTCTAGTTCCAGTGGAGCACTGTTGTTAATGTCTGAGCAATCCGCAGTTGATGTAGCAGATCTGCACTAGACCTGCTAAATCGACCCTGTTGGATTGATTGCATCCTTGTCTGTAATAGAGATAAGTTCTCAGGTATATGAGAACATAAGGTCAGATCCTTTTCTGATGTAAATCAGTATAGTTCCACTGACCAGAGGATTATCTACTATATGTTTGAGAGAGTTTGTCTGTCTGTGCATCCACCTGTGAGTATGTTAGTTCAAGAACTCTTTCTGAATGGTAAGAGCTAGAACCATCAAATATGGTATGTAACTTCCTCTTCTCCTAACTTAAAGTGAGGTCAGGGTTTGGTTGTGCCAGGACACTGGGATGTGCCTAGAATGTGATTGTTTCTCATAAAATGGAAAGGGAGGGGTCTGCCTGCAGGGACAGTTATACTGTATAATGACCACAGGGGGGCAGCAAGGGGCCAGAGAAAGGGATTAGGACAGCTATAACCCCATTGGGGCAGCAGGGGGCAGGGGTGGCGAATGGGACAGCTATCTATTATATATTTCAGAGGCTTTGTGTGTGTGTGTCTGTCTGTCTGTCCCAGGTGGGGGACAAGCACCCTTTCCCCAGCTGTGCCTGCTACAGCTGCACCAGCCATCCAGCAGCACTTCTCACCTGGCCCCAAGCTGCTGTGGTGACAGAGAGCTGGGGCAGTCCTCTCTCCCCAGGGCAGCCTGATACTGAACCCCTCACCCACAGCCTCACCCTAGAGCAACGAAGAACAAAAATTATTTCAGTTAAGGATCCAAGCAATGCTGGGTAAATCCTCTAGTGCTTATATATACATGATCTGGACCATAGGACTTGCCCTGCCGGATAAGACCTGGCTGGAACAGTTTACACTTGGCTGGCTTTCCATCTCTTGCCTTATTGAATTAGAACAGTGGTCACCAACCTTCTTCAGCCCAAGATCACTTTTTGAATTTACGTGCAACCCAAAATCTGCCCCTAAGACAATGATGTAGAATAAACTGTCTGTTTTTAATTCATGCTATAGAACTCTTAAATCACGTATGTATAATTATACGTTTTGTCCTCTGTTCACCAAATCTCAGTGAGACGCCTGTGACTGAACATTATCTGCCAGTGCCACTGCGCCACACTCCAGCTGGGCTGGAGCAAAGAGGGGCAGCCGCCCGCCCCAGCTAGCCACGGCGTTCAGCCCACCGAGGCTGCCTCAGCAGAACCAACCAAACTGCCACCAGCACTCTCCTGTTCTATGTGTGCTGCTCTGCAAATGAGGGCAGACCTAAAATGTATTGTGCGCAGGTGCACAGTGCAGAGGGAACCGAAGGTCAACTCTTGGATGGCGATCTGTGGGTTGGTGATCACTGAATTAGAAAATTAGTCAGTCTAACCTGTTATCCTGGCTCCTGATCTCACAGCTCAAAACACCCAGATCATCTCGTTTTCCGACCCCTCCAGCGCCAGATGAAATATTATGTAATACACGAAAGCAAACCTGACTGGAATGGCAAAGATATTCATTGTCCCATTGGTGGTCAGTTTAAACCCTGAAGCATGTGATTTGATGACTTTTATTTAGGCCAGCCTGACACAGCACCACACAGCTCATCTCAAGGGATAAGGCCTGTCACAGCCCTGCTGCCTGCTGTATGCAGAGTTTGAAGGAAAAACTCTTGAAGGCCCAGTCTGTGATCCTGGGCAGTGCCTAACCCAGAGTTATTGAGGCATTCAGCACCTTACCTTTGCTGGCCTGTGGAATAGAATTAACTGCTGGGACGGGAAACCCCAAGGCAGATTTTCTTGCAGAACAAGCCTCTGTTATGAATACTTCAAGCCACTAAGTTTCCCTTCTGTGCCTCCATTCCTTTGTGTGACTCACTGCGGCTTTGCAGTTTTCACTGGCTGGGAAGGGGTATGATTCAGAGCCTTTTTTATGTTTCCACACAGGGTTTCATAATAAGATTAGCACAGTGTTATAGTTCCTGTTCTTTCTGGATTGCCTTATTCTGCAAGGGAGCTGATGAGCCCTGTTTTTGGGAAGATGGCACAGCTTTCTCCACTGCCCTGTAAGTCTCTGCCTGGCTAGAAACTCTTCCATTTCAAGGTATGAATCAGGAAGAAGTAATTGCTAATTATGGGCTCACTCACTTAACCTCCTAGTCATCCACCACTCACATGGCCCACCAGGTACAGACAGAAACTGCACTTGATTGCTGACTTACCTTTCACGCCCTTCCATGTAAAGTTCAAGGGGGTGCCACTGGTTGGGTTTATCTAAGGTTGATTATTAATTTTTAGCTCATGAAACTGGCTGTAGCTGGTTATAAACTCTGATTTTCCATTTCAGGTTTCGTATCCCAGAAGCCAGTTCCAGCCTTTACCCGATCTGTTTGTCAATTCAAGGTGCAAATGCTATTGCTGCAGAGTGTGGGTCATACAAGTTCTGCATTTGTGAGAAAGTGGCTAATCCGGTGTAGAGCGCCTGACAGACTAACAGGAGCATGAGCTCTCCAGAGAAAGACACACCCTGAAGTGCTGCTATATGGAGTCATCTTTGCTCCTGGAGATTGTGAGAAAGAAAAACCATGTCAGCTGTCTGAGCTGACTTGTCAAGGTTAATTGTAGGGATCACCAAAGCTGTCCCTGGTCGTCTTTTGGCACACGCTAGCCAGTCTCTTAGATTCACCCTTGAGCCTCCCTCCGGCAACTCCTTTGCATGTCTTCTTCACTCAGCCATACAGGCACCCTCTTGCTTCTCACTGAGCCCAAGCCTAGTCTCAATGCTTACCCTTCGCTGATGGCTGTTGGGAGGAGGAGGGACAGCCCAGAGTAAACACATTACAAAATCTGATTTTAAAAAACAACAGGGACAGATGTAGAGATATAATATAGGTCAGCGTTTCCCAAACCATGGGCCGCGGCCTGGTACCGGGCCGCAGGAAAATAATACCGGGCCTCAGCATGACTGCCAGGAGGGGAGCAGAGTGGGGCGGGCTAGGAGGAGCGGAGGAGGAACCAGCCGCTGGGAAGCAGTGCTGGGAGCAGCGGGGCTGTCCCGGTGGAGATCCGGGCAGGCGGGCGGGCGGCCAAAGCAGGGCTGGGAGCGGCGAGGCTGTCCCGCGGATATCCGGGCGGGCAGCGAAAGCAGGGCTGGGAGCGGTGGGGCTCTCCCGCGGAGATCCGGGCGGGCGGGTGGCGAAAGCAGGGCTGGGGCAGCGGGGCTGTCACGCGGAGATGCAGGCGGCGAAAGCAGGACTGGGGGAGTGGGGCTGTCCCGTGGAGATCCGGGCATGTGGGCGGGCGGGCGGTGGAAGCAGGGTTGGGGGTAGCGGGCTGTCCGCAGAGATGGGGCAGGCGGGCGGCAGAAGCAGGGTTGGGGGCTGTCCGTTGGCGGAGATCGGAGAGGGCAGGCAGCGGAACCAGGGCTGCACGGGGAGGAGCTGGCTGGGGAGATCAGGAGGAGGAGGATGGGAGAATCAGCTGCCGGAAGCAGGGCTGGATGGGGGCAGCGGGGCTGGTAGGGGTGGGAGTGGGGCTGACGAGATTGGTGGGTGGCGGGGGGAACTGGCCGCTGGAAGCAGGGCTGGACGGGGGCAGCAGGGCTGGACTGGGGAGATCGGGAAGAGAAAGCGGGGGAGCGGGACTGACCCGGGCACATGCAGACACTACAGACCCTGGCAGATGAGTGAGTCTGGCCGGGGATTCCATTTTGCCCCCTCCCCTCCCACATACCCTCCGTGACGTAGCTGCGAACTGCCTGGCAGGTAGACGCACTCAGACAGCGTGAGCACATCTACCAGCCAGGCAACTAAGGACTAATACACCTAATTATAATAAAATGTACCTAATTAGAAAATACCAGGCATTTTATATGTCTGGTAATTTCTCAATTTCTTTCCCAGACAAAACCTTCAAATACCGGACTATCCAGTACAAAACCGGACACCTGGCAACCCTACCCTTCCTTGCACCCTCCCTCTTATCCAGATACCCTACCCCCAATCTGCTCCTGCTCCCGCCTCCTGAAGTGCTCATGTGGTGCCGGGTCCCCCAAGCCCTGGCACAGGCTGGGTGGAGGATGAAGCCGGGTGAAACACTGAAAATTTATTCATTTTTCATTATTTTTTTTATATGCGTTTATATTTTTGGGCTGCAAAAGACAGTACTGAAAAAAAACGGGTTCCAACTAAAGTAAAAAGTTTGGGAAACCCTGGTCTAGCCAGCTTTCTATCCATCTTACAGTCCATTTATCCAATCCATAGTCCCTTAACTTGCTGGCAAGAATATTGTGGGTGACTGTATCAAAAGCTTTGCTAATGCTGGCACTGGGGGCTTTGGGAGGACCAGAAACAACGTATTTGAATATTCATAATTTGCTTATTGAATATGCAAATATGCACATGAATGTTACCGGTCCTCCAAAAGCTCGTGAATGGATTTACTGGTCCCCGTGTCAAAAAGTTTGGGAACCCCTGATAAAGGTAAAGAACCTGAAGCACAAAAGGTGAGAGAAGATCTCCCAGTGCTCCCTGCACTACACCACAGGGTGCATTTTTAAGAGGCCCCCTCAATTTCTGTAGAGTACAGGCTTTCATTTGAAACAAAATTATGGGAGAGATTTTCCAAGTGAAGTAACTTCAATGGGAGCAGAGTTCTCAGGCACTGGACTTCTCTGGGCCACAGTGATTCCTGCTGCTCCTGGCCTTACAACACTAGGGCAAACTTAGGAACAGGCAGAGCAATTGAGACATCAGAACAGACTCCTCTAGAGAGGTGGTCTAGTTAGTACTCAGGGATGCTGGGAGATTGCAGAGGGTTTGACTGAGAGGTGGGGGTGCAGAAGGGCATATTCCTGTTATGTACAGACCGCATGAACTTGCAGTCCCCTAGTTGTCCTGTTTCTGTGTCATCCCCCTCATTCCGCTGGGACACAGGCAACTTTTAAGTGAAACCTAAAACACATGTTGGAAGTCTAGATGTCTGACATTCAGGTTTCCTGTGTGACTTTTACCACTGTGGAATGAAATATGTTCCAAAGCATGTGGATCATGGGCAGATTAACAATGGCTGTCACACTCCAAATTGCTAATAGTAATTTTCAGTTACATCGGGGCCAACTTACACCACTCTGGGGGTATGTCTACACTAGCCCCCTAGTTCGAACTAGGGAGGCTAATGTAGTCATTCGAAGTTGCAAATCAAGCCTGGGATTTAAATATCCCGGGCTTGATTTGCATTTTCCCGTCCGACCGCCATTTTAAAATCCCCTTTAGTTCAAACTAACTGCCCGCGGCTACACGTGACAGTCTAAAGTTAATCCGAACTAAGTCCTTAGTTCAGATTAACTGTTACACCTCGTGGTGTATCTGTAGGTAATCAAGAAGTATGACTTTATTTTGCACAAACAGACTCTTATATAATAAATAATCTCTATTGAAGGATAATGTAAACTCAGTATTCCATGATCTAACTTGCTTCCTCTCAAGGGTGTGTCTCGACTACAGGGTTTTTGCGAAAAAAGTACCTTTTTTGGAAAAAACTTCCCCTGCGTCTAGACTGCCTCCACATTCTTCGAAATTAAATCAAAAGAATGCGGCAGTTTTTTTGACCGTGGTAAACCTCATTTTACAAGGAAGAATGCCTTTTTTCGAAAGTGCTCTTTTGAAAAAAGGTGTTCTTGAATGCAAACGGGTTTTTTTGGAAAGAGAGTATCCAGACTGCCTGGGTGCTCCCTTTTGAAAAAGCAGCTCGCTTTTTCAAAAGAAGTGGTTGCAGTCTAGACGCTCTCTTTCGAAAAAGCATAGTTTGCATTACATAGCACCTTTTTTCGAAAGGGCACGTTCAAAAAAGGCATTATTCCTTGTAAAACAAGGTTTTCCACGGTCAAAAAAACTGCCGCGTTCTTTCGATTTACTTTCAAAAGAATGCGGCAGCAGTCTAGACGCAGGGGAAGTTTTTTCGAAAAAAGGTTACTTTTTTCGAAAAAAACGTGTAGTCGAGACACACCCTTGAGAGGAAGCAAGTTAGATCATGGAATACTGAGTTTACATTATCCTTCAATAGAGATTATTTATTATATAAGAGTCTGTTTGTGCAAAATAAAGTCATACTTCTTGATTACCTACAGATACCAAATTTTGCATTAGCAATCCTTCCACTTAAATTAGCTGAATGCACTACTTTTTACACCAGAATTTGCTGGGTGAAAGGTGTAAATCAGTATTTCTCTAAAGGTGAACTGCAGCCAATGGGAGCAGAATTGGTAAGTAAATGTAGTCCCCTTACTAAAGGGGCCTCTGTTTTTTTCAGGAAAGACCCTGTGCTGCGATCCAGACTACAATTCCCATGAGCCCTTGGGAAAAACAGGAAGGAAGGACTCTTGTGTGGGAGAGGACTCGCTCCATGTGCCTGAAGAAAAGAGGCCTAGCAGTCTGGGCCTTGGCCTTGGAGTTTGGAACCGAAGGGGGAGCCAGGCTGCTGCCAAGGACATTGATCCTGTCCAGGGGCTGTTGGAGGGCAGCTGCAGACCGGAACTAGATGCCTGTGTAGAACTGGGATTTAGCAGGCTGCTTCCAATAGGCACAGCATGAGGCAGTAAGTTTTGGGCCTTGTTGAAAAAGTGCTGCCTGGGACAGAGCTGCTGTCTAGCCTGGACCAAATCTCCACTACAGCTGCAACATCAGCGCACCAATGCAAGCAAGTGTCTGGGACTGTGAGTCCAGGGGTGTGCACACTGGGGTGGGGGGTCACTGGTAGTACAAATGTTAGCTATATAAGCTTCAGTTATTGTTATGTGTTTTGTAATGCTATTCATTGCTAAATCTGTTAATCCCTGTTTATTTAAGTTAAGTAAAGATTGTTTATTTTAAAGTATTCTATTAGATGTATATGATTTGTAGTTGTTCTGGAATTAGATCTAGGTTTATGTTGGAATGAGTATGTTCCTGGAGGCTCTCAAGGCACACCAGTGAGAGTGTACAAGGCCAGCCAGGTGGAGGCACTGCCACTTTACATTCATTACCAGCAAGGGACTGCAGCAAGGGGATGGATAGGGCTTTCCCCAACTAAACACCATCACCACTGGGGTGCTCAGGATCTCTTTTGGGTTAAAGTATCAGGCGCCCAGGCACACCTGTGAGTGTGACCTGCTCCCCAGTAACCCGGGGAGGGAAAAGGGGATTACATAAACAAACCAGAGCGATCCAGTAGCAGCTTTGTCAGAGTGGGTCCACAGATCACTTTGAGAAACACTGGTTTAAATAATTATTTTTATTTTTCATCAGGAAAAAATCATGACTATTATGGTTAGAGTTCATAAAAATATTTGCTAACAAAATTAAAATTGAGTCACCTATTCAACTGTCATTTTAGTGCAAAGAAATTTTTTACTGTTACAAATTACAAAATAATACAAATTAGTTATGGAAAGAGTAGTGGAAGCTTTACGAGTTCATGATTCAATTTTACTATGTATGGTAATTATTCAATAAAATGAATAATGTTTGAAGTTGAAATCCTACAAATTTAAAACTGTTTGTGTTGACTGGGTGTTAGCTCTTGACGCCACCAGTATTTCTGCCACCCAAGCACTCTCCTCTTGCAATGCCATCCCTGATTTTTCCTTTTAAGTTTATAATACAGGTTGTACCTCCAAAACCCAGCACTCTCTGGTCTGGCAACATCCATCGTATGGCAGGGCCATGGATGCTCCTGTAGCAGAGAACCCAGAAGCCTAAGGGCCAGCCAGCTGGGGCAACAGGGTTGGCAGCCTGGCAGGGGGCAGTGCGAGATTGGGGCCAGAACCCTGCAGTAGCCTCCAGCAGCCCATGGCAGTGCGGGGCTGTGCCAGAGTATCCCAGCACTACAGATTGGCACTGGGCTGGAGCTCCATGTTAGCCCCCAGGAGCTCGGGGCTCAGGTCAGAGCCGTGCTGCAGCATGGGACCAGCCAGAGTCCTCTGGCAGCTTCTTGGAGTGCAGGGTGGGCTAGAGCCCTACAGTAGTTCCCTGAGTATGGGGCTGGGACACTGCGGTAGCCCTGAGTAGCATGGGCAGCACAAGGCCGGATCCCCAAAGCAGCTCATTCGAGTGCGGGGCTGGAGCTGGAGCCCTGCGGCTGTCCCGGTGTGAATGGGGCTGGAGCATCATGGCAGGAGTTGGAGCCTCTGCTGCTCTGAGAGCCGGGAGCAGCTGGGCAAGCCGCCTAGCCAGGTTGGGTGGGAGGAGATGAGGCAGGCTGCCTGCAGGGCAGCCTTGGGAGATGGCAGGAGATCTCCACTGGTCCTGCAAATTCTCTCATTCGGGACTGTTCATATCCCAATGGTGCGAGACCAAGCAGGTCCAACCTGTAGGTGCACCTCAATCCTCAAGTCCCCTTGAATTGCTCCCTTGAGATATCCAGAATGACAGGGTCCAGAGTGACCTAGACAAATTGGAGGATTGGGCCAAAAGAAATCTGCTGAGCTTCAACAAGGACAAATGCAGAGATGGATGAATCCCAAGCACAGTTACAGGCTGGCTAAGTAGCAGAAAAGGACCTGGGGATTACAGTGGATGAGAAGCTGGATATGAGTCAACAGTGTGCCCTTGTAGCCAAGAAGGCTAATGGTATATTAGGGTGCATTAGGAGGAGCATTGCCAGCAGATCTAGAGAAGTGATTATTCCCTTTTATTTGGCATTGGTGAGGCCACATCTGGAGTATTGTGTCCAGTTCTGGGTCCCCCACTATAGTAAACTATGTAGCACTATAAAGATGGTTTATTAGGTGATGAGCTTTCGTGGGCCAGACCCACTTCCTCAGATCATAGTCCTGTTTTTTGTTTCAGCTAGACCAGACTAACACGGCTACATCTCTATTACTATTCCACTATAGCAAGGATGTGGATGCATTGGAGAGGGTCGAGTGGAGGGCAATCAAAATGCTGAGGGGGCTGGAGCACATGACCTATGAGGAGAGGCTGAGGGATTTGGGCTTTTTAGTCTGTGGGGCGGGGGGGGAGAGGGATTTGATAGCAGCCTATAACTACCTGAAGGGAGATTCCAAAGAGTGTGGAGAGAGGCTGTTCACAGTAGTGACGGATGGCAGAACAAGGAGCAATGGTCTCAGGTTACAGTGGGGGAGGTCTAGGTTGGATATTAGGAAAATCTATTTCCCTAGGAGGGTGGTGAAGCACTGGGATGGGTTCCCTAGGGAGGTGGTGGAATCTCCATCCCTAGAGGTTTTTATGTCCTGGCTTGACAAAGCCCTGGCTGGGATGATTTAGTTGGGGTTGGTCCTACTTTGGGCTGGACTCAATGATGTCTTGAGGTCTCTTGCAGCCCTAGGATTCTATGATATCCAGCCCCAAAAACTGACTGCTCAGAAATCCCATATTCTCAAGCAAAGGAGCAATGAACTCTGATTTAACAGTTTTACCTTAAATCATCTTTCCTGTAAACCACACAGCCTTTGTGGGCACTTATAATATCTCAGAAGAAGGGCTCTTTCAGAAAGGAGAGAAATGCAACTAGAAACCAGAGTGATGGAAAACACACTTATTTTAATAAGTTACCTGTCCTATCTAATAAAATAGGCTCCCCATCTCCTCCTATCCCACCCCCCTCTGAAGTTCAGCCTGCTGCAGACCTGGCTGTTATCACAGGAGCCAGAATCGAAATTGTGATGGAAAGCATCCCAGTGTCACACGATGTTTTCTTAACAAATGGATCCAGAGTGCCTCCCGCCCTGTGTGACACTGACATGCTGTGGCAGGCCTGTACAAGCCCATGAACTGCACAAGTGTCACTGTTTGGAACTCAGCAGTTCTGTTAATGCACATAGGGGGCATCTCCCCTTCTTTAGGCAAACAGCTCTACTGATATGTGCCCCTCAGCTCTGCAGCTCTGACTCTGCATATACACAGGGGGCTGCGTCTAGACTGGCGCGATCTTCCGTGAAAAACATTTGCGCAAGAGAGCATCTATACTGGCAGGTGCCTTTGCGCAAAAGCTGTGCTTTTCTGCAAAAGCATCCCGTGCCAGTATAGATGCTGTCTTGCGCAAGAAAGCCCCAATTGCCATTTTGCGCATCGGGACTTTCTTGCGCAAGAGCTGTCTACACTGGCCTCTTGCGCAAGAACCCTTGCGCAAGAGGCGCTTATCCCTGAGCAGGAGCATCACAGTTCTTGCGCAAGGACACTGACGATCTTACATGAGATTGTCAGTGTTCTATCGCAAGAACTTACAGCCAGTTTAGACAGCTGGCAAGATTTTGCGCAAAAGCAACTGCTTTTGCGCAAAATCTGGCCAGTCTAGACGTAGCCAGGTGGTACAGCTTTCCAGAGCAGAGACTTGCTTTAAGGAATTACCCTTGTGTTACAGAGACAATACAGTGGCACTACTAATTAAATAAACATTCACTTTTATTCCTGGTAGTAACAGAAGGGAACAATTTCTTATTTCTCAAGTGAAATCATATTGTTCAGAATAAAATGCAAAAAAGCAGGAAGACAGAAAAGTAGATGGAATCAACATTGGAGCTCAGTCGAAACACAACTGTCACCAGCAGGTGGAAAATATCTGTAAAAGCTGTATTTATTGAACAGAATCTGGCTTTATATGGTCAGACCATATAAATAAATCACGACTTTTAAATGGAAATAGATTCTGAATGTGAGAACATCCTTCTCATCTGACTGCTGGAAGCCTGTTTTCCTGATCTCTTTCTTTAAAAGATCATTAACTCAACAAGATGTTACTCGATGAAGGCGTCTCAATGCATTAGGCCTATGTCGCAATAGGCTTAAGAACATCAATCTTTTTCACCATTCTTACCCTTTCTCAAGGCGATGTGTGTGCCCTTTTGTACTTTGAGTCTCAGAGTGTGTCTAGACTACAGGGTTTTTTCGAAAAAAGTGGCCTTTTTTCCCGTGTCTAGATTGCTGCCACGTTCTTTCGAAAGTAAATTGAAAGAACGCCGCAATTTTTTTGACCACGGAAAACCTCATTTTACAAGGAAGAACGCCTTTTTTCGAAAGTGCTCTTTTAAAAAAGGCGCTATGTAATGCAAACTGTGCTTTTTTGAAAGAGAGCATCCAGACTGCCTGGGTGCTCTCTTTCGAGAAAGCGACTTGCTTTTACGAAAGTACTGGTTGCAGTCTAGATGCTCTTTTTCGAAAGAGGCTTTTTCACTAGTATCTTTTGAAAAAGCCTCTTTTGGAAGAGGCTTGCAGTCTAGACGTAGCTTCAGTGATGATTTGACCTAGAGCTCCCACATCCTAGGGGATTATCATTAACCACTCGGGTGTTGGCTAGCCTTGCAGATCACATTTTCTCTACTATCTAGGCTTTGGCTTTGACTGGAAATTCCATCCTAGAGCCGAGATTCTTTCCAATGAAAGATCAGTCATCGAAAACTATTTTTCAGCAAACAGTTTGAGTACTGCATTTCCAACAAAGAAGTTTCATTAGCTCACCATGTGACATCAATGGGAGTTCCACTATGGATGGTGGGATGTTAGATGTCCTAAATGTGTTCACTGACCCATGGACCACAATTAAAAATGGAATTCAGTCCTCTCCACATTAGTGTGATGTGTATCCCCTAATCCTAGTGATCCCCATATCTACTGGAAGGGCATTTTCAGAATAATTGCTGCTGACAAAAACCATAAATGCATTCTTGACAGTGGCTGAAATGCTGAACTGTACTTCTATATAGCCTTGCTTATGTCTCTTTCTTCTTCCTTTTATGATCCTGCAGTCTTGTTTGTATAAACGTCAATGAAAAGTGAATGTGGGGCCTTTGGTTAAAGTTCATTTAATTAGGAAGGAAAATGCATTGAGGGGTAAAGCGTGCTGTTTAATAAGTGCCCTGGCATGGAGGTGACCATTGCAGGGAGAATACTACTCTGTGGCTATATCTACACTGGCAGGTTCTTGCGCAAGAATGGCCGTTCTTCCCCAAAACGTCCACACTGCCCGCCCGCTCTTGCGCAAAAAGATTTACAGTAAAGCATGGTAAGAGAGGGCTTCTTGCACAAGAGCTACGCTCTTTTCTAACAAGTGTAAGCCCTCTTGTGCAACAGCTCCTGTGCAAGAGGGCATTGTGGACGCGCGGCAGGGGTTTCTTGCGCAAGAAAGCCCTATGGCTAAAATGGCCATCAGAGCTTTCTTGCGCAAGAGAGCGTCCACGCTGCCATGGATGTTCTTGCACAAAAGCACATGGCAGTGTGGATGTGTTCTTGTGCAAGAGCTCTCGCACAAGAACCCTTGAACAAGATGTTTTTGCGCAAGAACCCGCTAGAGTAGACATAGCCTTTCTGATCAAGGAAGGAGGAGCTGACATCCATAGTCAACATTCCCCTGATATTACTCAACTGCAGCTGGAACCAGGGACTCTTACATGGTGCAGTCCAGCTGGTCTTCCTCTTAACAAGAATACACACACAAGGGTTTTCTGTGATGCACACACAGGCTGCCATGGAAGTAACAGATACTATTTTTATTCAAATTTTTAAATGACACCTCACCAAAGATCAAAGTGCCTGTATAGTACAGGAAAGGCCCCTGCAATATTTTATTCGTGTGCAGTAATATACAATACTACAGTATGTACATTTTAAAAGAGTACAATACAACGTGTTCAAAATGCAACTGAACTAAAAATCTGCATCTAAGACCCATCACAACTTTTGACAACAAAATGCCACATCAGCCCGCTCTGGCCCAGTGACACAAATGCAACACATATGCAGGGCAGCCCTTGGTTAGATGAGCGAGGCAGTACATTTCAGAGAGCAGAGCCCTCCAGGGAGAACCCTGCAAATCCAGAAGAATGCATGTGGGAACTGGCACCTCTCAAGTTCTCTCTCTCTCATGTGCTGGGGAAAACAAAGGAAAGAAGAGGTCAGTATTGTACAAACCATCCAGCCCCAAATGACCTTTTTAGATGAACACCAATACACTACTTTGCATTGAGCCGGGAAGCCAGTGCAGTCATTTGAGCCCACGGGGACTGTGCATATTCCATTGCAGAATCAACAGCAAGGGAGACAGCAGCTGCTTGCTTCATTGCCTGACATTTCTGAGTGGCCTTCAGGAGTCACCCCAAGAAACATTCGTCACAGAAATTGATTTTTATGTGCTCTCTTGATTTTTATGCTCTTTTCCAATTACATAATTATGAACATTATGATAACCCTGCAATGATTCAATTAGTTTTAAAATCTAGCCATGGTGTTTAGCCCTTTTATCTGAAGCAGTGAGTTTCCAAGGTTTTCTTTTCACTCAATTAAAATGGTCCTTCAGTTCCCTCCTCAGGGGTCAGGTACTAATTTTAGTTGTCAGAAGAGCGCCGTGATGTGGTGAAGTTTGAGAACCCTTGGCCTAGATCATCAACATTTACCAATCTATTTGTGGTGAAGAAAGAGTTGCATTTCCCCAAAAGCAGCCAGGCTTTTGCAATGATATGATAGTGCAATCCAGTACCTTTTGTCTAATGCTATATAGACATAGTTATGCATATGAGGACAGTTTAATAGTACCCACAGTCCTTAGATCAGTGGTTCCCAACCTGTGGTCCGAGGACCCCTGAGGGTCCACGACGGTACTGTAGGATGTGTGTGGAAAGTTTACGAAAGGAAAGGAAAAGAAAAGTTAGGATCAGGCCCACTGCAGGACTGGGACTTTCCCCCAGGCGAGTCTCGCTCGGGGCTCGCCGTTTGTAATCAGCCACACGCTTGCTACCTTCCACCCTTAGGATGGGAACTTGAGACCCCACGAGGCACCATCCGTCCTCTTGCTGCCAGCTGCACTGCCGTTTACGCTCCAGCCCTATCCCCCCTCCCAGTCCTGCAGAGGCCTGATCCTTATTTGTCTTTTCTTTTCTTTTCTTTCTGCTCCAGGGCTCCATGCCCAGCCAAGGGCAGAATGCCAGGGTAGGAGCTACTTTTGGCCACGAGACTCCCCCCTCGCCATATCCTCCGTGGGTGGGCGGGGGATGGAGGAGGTGGGAGTTGAGGGAGCAGCACAGGCCAAGGGATGTGCTGGCTGCCACTTTATGCTGCTCCCCTTGGGGGTCTGTAAAATGTGAATAGATTGAAAAGGAATCCGTATGCTCAAAAAGGTTGGGAACCACTGCTTTAGATCATGCATTTGTTGTTTCAGAATGACTGATGGCAGTCACTGAGTGCAAATCAGTGCCACAAAATGGTGTCTGTGAGAGAGCCCTGTTTTCTGTGCTTCCAGGGTCATTCAAGTGCTACAGGAGAATCTTTTAGAGGCACTGTTTTGACTGATTCTGGCCCATCTGACACACAAATATATTTCTTTTGGGAGAGTGACAGGAAATGCTAAGTGATATCTATTTAGTGATAAGTGGGAAGTTCTATGTATTCAGCTTTTGGTTTTTTCATAAAACCACAGATTTTAGAGCTGGAAAAGCTCTGTTACAGAGCTACTCAACTTTGGAAGCCCCGGGGGACACAATGATACTCACAGCACATGCTGAAGGCTGCAACTTAAATGCAGTTACATATACATGCAAATATATGCAAATAGCTTCTTTCACACTGACCACACATAATTCAAATATACTTTATATAAAATGTGTTATGTAATCTCTCATTGAAGAGCTTGTAATCCCCTTAATGTGTAT